>CM073554.1:21867500-22575000 GCA_037074615.1 Leucaena leucocephala
ACTCAACAATTATTATGAATATACCCTCCAATATCTAAACACGCTCTTAGAAAGCAAAGCTTTTCCTTGGAGGGAAGTTTTTTTTTTTTTTTATTTAGGAAAACTTCTTGTTTAGTCAATTGTCGCGACATTCTTGTTTTGATTGAAAACCAGACCTATAACCAAAACAAATTATTTTACAAATAATTATTTTATAATTGAAAAACCATTGAACAGAATTCAGAAACTAGTTTATAAGCTTTCTTATAAGAAATACAATTATTTATTTGGTTTTAATCGGCTGGTACTATGCCGGAGTCTACTGGAAATAGTGTAAACACCACGATCCTGAACTTCAGGTTCATTTTCAGACTTTATAATAATGATAATAAATATATTTGACCTAGGACTAGTTTCTATAGCGCTTAACATCCCAAGGGTGATTCTTGTTGTAAACACAATTATTAGAATAAGTTCCTTCTGCCTGATGAGGAAAACTGCAAACAACATTAACAGTATCATATTCAGTTGACTTGAAATGACCAAGTGAAACGTGAACAACTACCAATTATGAATAAGCGCAAATATCAATGGTAAATGATGGAACGTGCATCGATCAACTACCCAAATGGTAGTTTACTCTTTATATGAAGGTTCTTTGTAAAATCACAAAATGTTAAGTAAATGCAAAATATACAACCCATCTACTGATCCGGAAACCTACAACCGATATGTGTGGTGTGTGAACCAATCGCTCTGATGAATAATGAATAGCATCAAAAGATCATGTTAGTAATATAGTTTCCTTGTGTGACTCGTAAGTCATAACTAGAGGGAAATAGCTGACAAGAAACACCTTTTGCCAACGACTGTTGGGCCAAGTTCTTGCCATCCCTGACCTTCCTTATAATTCTCAACCTGTCATTTGCCATTTGGGTTTTAAGATGTATAACCGTGAGGCTATTCCTAATATATAACCATTTAAATAAAATAACCATTATACTTACAATATCTAAGATGTTCTCGCCAAATTTGACTCCCCCAATCACATAAATTGAATCACTGACAACTGCGGCAGCAGAATACCCCCTAGGATGATTCATGGGCTCCCCCGTCATCCATGTCTCAAGTCGGGGATCGAAGACCTCAACACTTGGAACCATTGCGTCTCCATCAAAGCCACCAAGAGCATACCTACACGTAAATGTTAAAATTTAAGTGAGATATGCATGTGTTAAGCCGGGAAGTTTTGAAAAGGAAAGTAAAATCTGCGGCCACAATAGCAATACTTTATATATCGTTTTGACCCTGTCAGTGATCATTAAGTTTTTTGACAAAATCGTTGGCAGATATGTTGAAAGCCCACCAAACAAGTACTACATACTTTAATTGACAACAATATAAATTGTTGATCATTAAACAGGCACGTTGATCATTCTTCCCACGTGCTTTTCAAAATCATGCTGTGGATGTAGTCAATACAAATTGTACTGGGAGGATAATTTTTGAGCTGCTTTGTGTCAACTAATTCAAGTCCAATCATAATTTACAATGAAGGATACTTACTCAAGTCTCAGAGCATCGACGATAAGACAAAACATGAAGAAAACCAGGAGAGGAAGAGGAGTTGAACTCACAACTTGTCATTTAGCGCAACCAATGAGTGGCAGCCCCGCTTTGTATTCATGTTGGCTATTTTGGTCCAACGATGTTCCCTAGGATCATATCTTTCAGCAGACCTAAAGGAAGTTTCGAGTGACACTCCCATTCATTCAGATATAAATACAAATTTGATCATAAATACTCTTAGTTAATCAAGACCAAACCATGTTCAGAAGGTGTAGAGTATTTAAATCCTACAGAGATTCTAAAGGTACAAATCATCAACTCTATTTTATGATGCCTTCTTGTAGAATTTGAGAAGACAACTATCTGTCGGAAATGAGGATGCTAGACCCACAATCAGAACAAAAACCCACTCAGGACATTATTATTCCATGGATTAAAAGAAAACATGGTTGAGACTGAGAACTGAGAACTGTGAAAACATGATTGAATCAGGTCGATTCAGTGACAATTTTCTAGACAATGACTTGGCTGATAAGAAAACAGTGTAGGCATATTATTCATATCATTCTGAACAGGTTCTATTAACTTTGAATTAAATCCAAGCGCACAACTCTTAGTGGCAAGATTGTTATGTCAAATAAGCAGTAATACATCCACACACACACACAAGTTCGCCAGAAAAACAGTAATACAAATACATGAATATATATATTCCAGCAAAGCTTAACAATGTTATAAATATGAGAAAGATTATAAATTTTTAAATATTGGGCTAATAATGCATGTATTAATAGGAGTGTCATGCAGATATTCTATTGGTACTGGATACCTATATGGGCAGGTCCTGCTAATGCTTATAAATCTGGGTTCTTGATATTAATGAACTAATTAAGTTAAAGGAGACAAAACAATAAATCTTACTGCAAATAGTCATTCCCATCAAATCCACCAGTAACGTAAATAATACCATTGGATTCCACCGCAGCAGGTGCAAACCTCTGAAATATAAAATCACAGTCCCGAGTTCAATCATTTTGGATGCTTTTCTTTCTTAAACAAGTAAACCAAAAGGCCAATGTCTAAAAGACATAGCTCAACTATATTGCTTCATATTCTAAAGAGAATAGGTCACACAGATCTGTGACTTCACACTCTAAAGTGACTAATGTATAAAAAGAATTAAAAGAGCATAAGATCAACCATATTGCTTCCATGTAATTCTTGCCCACTTTAATAGCCATCTCCAGTGGAGAACAACCAATAAAAGTAACTCATAAAAGTACATCAATGTATAATCAAATGTCTGTTACAGACTAGCATGTTGAGAAGCTTACGCCTCAAAGCACAAGTTGAACGCAAACCCTCAGGTCTTTTAAAGTAATGCATTATTATAGCTTCTCTAGAATCAGATTGTATATCATGTATTACACATAAGGTAATATACTTTACCTTCTCAAGCATTGAACGAATATAGATCCACCTTCCTATGTCTAAATCAAGAATCTCAACCTCTGAATAACAGTCAATTCCATTGCCTCCACCAATGGCAAATATTTTGTTGCTTAAACCAGCTCCAGCAAGGCTTCCTTTCTTCTGATTTAAAGATGGCCACAGAGTCCACTTATCAAAAATTGGACTGTATGACTCGGCTACATTGACAAAAGATAAGGAAATATCAAAAACTTCATTCCAGCTGAATGTTACAATATAAATGGTAAATTCAGAAAGGTATTGTACCTGTGTCATACCAAATACAACCATTTCCACCACCAAACACATAAACCTCCCCATTCAACTGCACAGTTGAAGCATAAGAGCGAACTGAGCTCATAGGCCTTAGAGATTTCATCATGTTCAGGGAAGGGCAATACAAATCCATAGATGCTAAGGACGATTCTCCATCGTAGCCTCCTATTAAATACAATGACTCTTTATGGTCTAAATGTTGCTGATCAGAAGACTGAATGACTGTCTTTTCATCATACTCCAGAGAAAGATTACATGCAGATTCTAATATTGTACAGCGATCTTTTAGATGGTTAATTTCCAATTCTGCCTCCACCTATACTGACATAAATAGATATTAACGAAAAATTCCATGGCATGATACATAAATAAGAATGTCTGAGAATAGTAAGACTTCAAGAACATAATCTACAAATTTTAGGACTTCACTCAGTAGCAGAAGCTATTTTCAATATGGTGATAATTACTTAGCAAGAATACCATGGGCATTTTAATACATGCAAGCAACATAAATTAAAGATGCTATGGATGTGGAAACAGTTAAGAGATGCGACACAATTTAGCTAGCATAAACAACAAAATAAAGAGTACCAGCTTCAGCTCTAGAGAATGGCACTTCTGAGTTTGTGTTTCCTTGAAGGCTGTCAATTCTTTGACCTCTTGTATCAACTGAAATGCACTAGAAGTTACTTGCAAGAAGAAAAGAATGAAGTTACGAGTGTAGATATTTCCATCCAAACATTCAACTACCTGGGCAATGATGATCTGATACTCAACTGGAGGACTAGGACACTCTTCCTTCTTCTCCAAACCAGTTAATGCTTCCAGACAACCCTTCTCAGCAGAGTTCATGCTATTCACATCAGGAGTGTCTTTCACATTGTCTGGCAAAGAAATGTTTTGACTTTCACGATTCAAAGCCAATTCCTTTAGTTTCATGAGTATAAGGGTTTTTTCATCCTGTTCTGCTTCCTTTGATATCACATGAGAATCCAATTGCGGGATATCCCTATCAGCATCCATGGAAGAAGCACCTTCAGGAGAATGATATCTGCTAGTTGATTGAGTAGAATTATCTACTTCTGATGTTAGTTTTTTAAATGCTTCATCTTCCACTGAAGTTTCATGTGATGGAAGAGATTGAGATACAGTTCTCCACATCATTGTATTCTGTGGTATATAAGTACTCGGGCCAATTGCTGAAGATGCTAGTAAAGAAGTAAGCTTTCTAGTTTGTCCATGGTCAAGCTCAAACCAGAAGTGACAGCTATTGTAGTAATTGTCAGCAATTACTTGCCTGAATGTATCTTCAGACAGTGGCTGGCATTGAAGCCGAACACAAACTTGAACCTTAAACATAAACACAAACTTCAATCATGACCAAGATAACATACAGTAGAAGTAGATTAAGTCAATCAGAGTTTAGCAGGTATATATTAACCTGTGCAGGATACTGTGTTCTCTCTGAGCCATTAGCAGTCCATCCATAAGGGTCTATAGACATTTGCCCCCTGCCAGCTGCCTCAAAGATTCCATGAAGCTTCCTATCATTATAGTTGAACAGAAAGAGAGGCAGCCCAGGTTCAATATTCTTCACATAGGAGAAGTGTTGGGCTGGTAAGCCTGATAAAAAGTTAACACCCATAGCATAAGTTTGAGCACATAACAATGTTGTTTTTATTTTGTTTAAGTTTATTTGAAAGATATCTGTGTTGCCTTTCAGAAAGGATGGAGACTTGTATATGTGCACAAAAAAAGTCACTTTTATTGTTTTCTTACACCCAAAAATAGCTATTCCAAGAACTTCTAAAGAGGCACCTAAATGCAAAAGACTAACCAAATAGCTGTTTAGATAAACATTCTTTTATGGTAGCATTCTTGCAACCAAATATTACACCACCAAGTTGGTCTTTTTTCAAATTTCTGCCACATACAGAACTGACAGGTGAATTCGGAATGAGAGATTGAGTCCCGTTGACATAGAATATTTGTGTTTTCCTTCCTGTCCCCATCCTGGTATAAGAGGAGATAATTCATAGTATTGGCAATCTATAGAGAGGAAGAAACCTTAAAGAAATATAATTTATCAATATGTTGACAATGTATCCATCAAATGATAAAAAATTTCAAGCTGGGCCAAAGTAGTAGGCCAATAGTAAATAGAAAATATAACAAGAGTATTCAAATGAATTAAGAAAATAGCATTCAAGACTTTGATTCCCCCCGCCGCTCTTTGAACAAATAGCTTGAAACAGGTTTGCTTTTTCCCCTATTGTAAGTTATGAAAAAGGTCCTTTTGAGGATAAAAGATGGGGGAATCATAGTATGAATGCAATTCACAAAAATGCCATTATAAAAGTTGAATATTTTTAAGACTTCGATGAAAATGGATTCAGATAACTAAATAATGCAGTAGCTCAAGAAAATGATGACATTAAAATTTTAGAAATATGACTCTTGATCGTTTTTGTATTCACAAACTTTTTTTAAGGCAAGAAGCGTGAAGAAAGTACATGATACGAACTTAAAAAAGGATCAAACCAATCAATGTTAACATCACATTTCTGAGATTTGCCAATGCATAGAACAGGAACTTTAGACCAAAAATAAAAGGAAGAAGAATGGGTAAGATAAACGCTTGCTAACTTTAAGCATTAACTTCAAGTCTGCGAGACAGTGTTGAGTCTAGCACATGTCCCAATAAAATTAACAAATAGAAAAGGACATAATTCTGATCAGCAATCTAAAAATAATGTCAATGCCACAATGAAATTTCAGGCAGGGAAGTTTATCCAGTATCACAAAGTGATCCTGGAAAACATATCACTAAAAACTAATCAGTCGTTTCCATTTATGGCCGAAAAACAACGATTGAGAAAGCTAGTCTTCAAAAAGAAAAAGTTTTGGTATTCAGCTGAAAACTATACAAAGCAGAAGGCCAATCGGAATATAAATTGAAAGAGACGAGACAGAGGACAACCCGAAGAAACCCAAACTCATAAGTTCGTAACTGATCAAATGGGCTTAAACCCTAAACTCATAAGCTCAGAAATCACCAGAAAAATTAAAAACCAAGAGTTCATTGCGCTTAAAATAAATACATCAAAAACTATAACAAAGATTGTGCCATTAGCTTTCTCACAATTCCTAGACTACAGAGATGATTAAAAGAGCATGCAAAAGAAATCACAGAGAATAAGAGTTTGAAAAGAGAAAGGTACTCTGCTAATGCTAACTTGAGAGTGTGAGAGTTTCGCCGCAAGAAGAAAACAAACAACCGCCAAATGCCAATGGAGCAAAAGCAAACGGCATTATATAGCAAATGGTCATACCATTCGGGCTCTTTAATTGGTTACTCGCAAAAATTATTAAAAACTGATTTGAATTAAAATTTAAAAAACAAATAAAAAATCCTGACACTTGCAAAATTCAACGAAAATGTCACGTTGTTCAGTACTTTTTTTCATAATTTTTGTATGAGAATAAAACTAAATTAAAGTTGAATTATAATATAATTTGGCAGTGAGAATTAAAAAAATATTTAGAACCTTTAAATAGTGGGTTGTATTATATATTATATTTGTATAATTAGAGTCTTTGCACAGAATTTAAAGCTGACAAACAATGGGAACTTTTATAATACAAAATGATTTCTCACTAGTTTGTCACCCTATTTTTCTACTTCAAATGACATATTTTCTCTCTATAAAATTTAAACAATTTATTCCGTAACGATTTAATGTCCTCAACATTGTATATAAAGTTTGAGAAATATATTGTATTGTCAGTAAATTATTTAATGCAACTTATTATCAATTTTATTTTATATATATTGATAAATTGAGTTGTTTTTTTATTTGTTTAAGAATGATTTGAAATTTATATATGATATTTTTCATAGGAAAAAAAAAACCATTCCTTTCCCAGAATATCAAATAATATACAAATCATAAAGAATCAATATATTCATAGAAATGGGGTCGGTAAGGTTGAATATAATTCAGTTTTTATTCTTTAAAATAATATCAAATATAAAAAAGTGTGAGGAGTCATATTATTTACAGCTTATGACCAGTATTATTAATTTTTTTACCCCTACCTAAACCTATCCATAATAAAGATTAATCTCATGCACAACATAACCCAAACTAAAATTTAAAAAAAAATCTTATATAAATTTTAATTTCAATAAATTTTAAAACAAACAACTATATTTAACTAAAATGACTTATGTACTAAATCATCGTTTTAAACTATAATTTTAGATAAACTCTTAAGAATAACTTATATAATAAAATATAACTTATAAACTAATTAATTACCATTTTATTTTTATTTTTTACTCTCCTCTTTCTGTGCCCTCTTCACCGTATGACTTTTTCTCTTACCTCTATGTTATCGTCACTTAAAGAGGAAGAGACAATGGCACTGGTTCTATGGAGGCATTTTCTCTCTCATCCCTTGTCGTTGTTGTTATTCTCTTTTGTCGGTGTCGTAGGCTCTAGTTTTGTGGAGGAGGAAGAAGCTTATCCGTCTTCTTCTAGATCTTGTCGTAACTGACTGTAGAAGAGGTACATGGAAGAATGATGATGCCAAAGGCGGGGGAGGAGGGAAGATGGATAAAATTTAGTCCTTGCAACATAGAAAAAAGGGTAACTAGGGCTATCTCATCGATATGCAGATGATAAATAATGACACTATCTGTTTATAATTTTTTTAACTCATACCCTTATGATAATTTACGAATGACAAAAGTTATTTTAATAGTAACTATCTAGATACGTATTTATTTATAATTATTTTTTTATAAATTATAAAAATCACTTTAAAAATAGTTTTTTAAAAATATATCTAAATAGGCCCAATACACACCGGAGGATTTGATGCCCCAAACCTTGTCAACTAATATTATTGATTAATTTTTTACTCCAATTTGAACGATAACCTAAAGTTTTGTGGCCCGATAATGGGCGTACCGAAGGTGAGGCTACTATTGTCTCCTTTGGAGTTACTTTACCTTGTATAAAAGGGGGGGGGGGGGGGGAGAGAACCGCACGAGATCCATTTTTATTGAATATAAAACATGTCTAATATGATTCAAATTATGCCCCATTGATGTTAGTGAAATTATAAGCACAAGTAATTAAGTACTATTAACAAGTGTTAGTGTCTATTTGATTGCATAGTTAGAAAATCAATTTTAACTAAAATTTCAGTTTAAAAAATTTAAAATAAACAATCATTTTTTTCTAAAATTGTTTTGAATAAAATTATAGTTTTAAACCATAATTTTGAATAAACTACTGAAAATAGCTTTTGGAACAGTAAAAGACCTTATGGACTATATAATTACTATCTTACTTCTATTTTTTCTTATACCCTTTCTCCTCTCCCATCTCTCATATTTCTTTTCTACCCTTTCCTATTTATTATCTACCATCTCTCATACTTTAATCAAATCATACAATTTTTAGTAATTTAATAATATAAAAAGTGATTCTACTACTAATCATCAAAATATCTTTATTTTTAAAATCTATTATTCCTAAAATCTATTATTCTCAAAATTTATTCTCTAAAAGCTAATCTAAATACACTCTTAGTTCAAATAAAAGAGGTTTTGGCCACTTAAAATGAATGGTATCTAATAATTCTTAAATTTAACTCAATTGGATACTTATATCAAAGTGATTATTAAGTACTAAAATGAACAAGGGGTTTCTATTAAAAATGGAATCGTTATGTTTTTTGGCCAAGTCCCCTTATTATGGTTAATATTTAATATTTCATTACTTGTCATTTAGGCAACATATCTTGTTTCTTAAGAATCATACGTTTTTGCTTTACTATATATGTTCATAGTATTTGCATGATTTTATAATAAAAACTATGTTTCTGACGAACATTTCATGTTACACCTTTTCCCATGTCCTTACTAACATCATCTAGGTGTATGAATAAATACATCAAATATAAATTTCTGCGTAAGTTATATACTTAGATTTGTTTTAATTTAATATAAAGCAGATCTTTCATTATTTTTTATTTTAAGAAATAAAAGAACAAAAATATTTGATACTCCTATGTTTATTTTTATTTATTTTTTTAGCTAAAATTTTAATTTTATTTATTTATATCATCTTTATCAAACAAAATATAAAGTGAACAAGGCTCCATTCATCATGTTTACATCATGTATTAATGATTAGTCACTTTTTTTATATTTAACCTTTATCTTTGTTAGTATTTTTTTTACCAAAACCTATGTTAGCATTTTAAAATGCAGTTATTTCTTATGAAAGAGACAGAAATATATCCATCTCATGGTTAGGTTTTTCAGTTATTAAAGCCAATGGACAGATTGTTTAGGGACATTGCATTAACTCTCTCTCTCTCTCTCTCTATATATATATATACATTCATCTGATTTATTTTTTTTAAATTAAAAAGAAAACAGAAAGATATAAACAGAAAGTGGTGCTGTATATATATAAACACATATTGTAAGATGTAACCATTCTGGGCATCACAAACCCATGATAAACGGGCATACGTTCTCCACCACCTTCAACGTCAACCCCTTCGTCCTATCTTCAGGATTTAATTGATATATTAATTGACATATAAATAAAAATTGAGAAGTATATTCATATGATCGAGTATCCTTCAGAGAGCGTATTGCTTGCTTAACTTTGGTCCCTTCTCCCCAACTTCAAACCAAAATCGCGGCTCAAATAATCCCCTCTTTTCCCTTTCTCTGTCCCTTTCTTTCTTTCTTTCTTTCCTTTTCCCCCCAGTCGCTTTCTCTTTCTCTGTCTCTGTTACCTGTAACGCACTCGATAAAGTTCCGTGCTTCGCTCTGTTTTTCAAAATCCCCCCTCATTCTCCATTTCTCACATAAACTCCATCTTCTTCCTTCACAATCTCCATTGATGGATTCGTCCTCTTCTCCCATGTGCTTCCAAGGCCTTCCAGAAGCTTCCCCGAAGCCTTACAAGCAAAGCCTCGTCTCAACTCTAATGGAGGCAGCCGCCCTTCGGACTCCTTCCTTCAAAGAAGACACCTACTTAATCTCCCACTTGAAATCTTCCGAGAAGAAGGCTCTTCAAGAGCTCAAAGACAAGCTCAAAGCCTCTGATTCCTCTGAATCTTCCATGTGGGGCTTTTCGCTTCTTGGAGGTGACGAAGGAGCTGATGTCATTCTCTTGAAATTTCTGAGAGCCAGAGATTTCAGAGTCGGAGATGCTCTCAACATGCTCCTGAAATGCTTGGCTTGGAGAAAGGAGTTCGGAGCAGACGACGTCGTTGAGGAGGACTTGGGGTTCAAAGAGCTTGAAGGAGTTATAGCCTATAACGGGCACGACAGAGAGGGACACCCTGTGTGCTACAATGCTTATGGCGTTTTCAAAGATAAAGAAATGTACGAAAGAATATTTGCGGATGAAGAGAAGCTTAAGAAATTCCTAAGATGGAGAGTTCAAGTTTTGGAGAGAGGCATTAAGCTTCTTCAGTTCAAGCCCGGTGGGGTCAACTCCATTATTCAAGTTACTGATCTTAAGGACATGCTTAAGAGAGAGCTTAGATTGGCTTCTAATCAGATCCTCAATCTGTTCCAAGACAATTACCCAGAAATGGTGGCTCGTAAGGTACATTATTTGTCTGTCTCGTCTTTTGTTGTTCTACTCGAAAAGTGAGACATGGGGGTTCTCTAGTTCTTTCGGCGTGGTTGAAACTTCACTATACTTTCTCTGTCGCGCTTTCAGATTTTCATCAATGTCCCGTGGTACTTCAGCCTGTTGTATTCAATGTTCAGTCCTTTTCTGACCCAACGAACTAAGAGCAAGTTTGTGATCTCTAAGGAAGGAAATGCCGCGGAGACCCTCTACAAGTGAGTTGTTTGGTTCAATCTCTTAATATGCACAAATGAACTGTTCATTGGTTTTCAATGTTGAAGCTGTTCTTCTGCATTTCTTTTTGTCTGTTGCATATATAATCCTCACATGCTCTGAGTTTTCCTATCGGGTTAGCTATCTGAGCTGTGGATTGTTTTGTTGTGGTCAGATTCATAAGGCCGGAGGATATTCCAGTTCAGTACGGAGGACTGTGCAGACCCATCGATTTGCAGAATGGTCCCCCAAAACCTGCTTCTGAGTTCACTGTAAAAGGGAGGGAGAAAGTGAACATACAAATTGAAGGAATTGAGGTGATATTATATTCCTTAGTTACACCTTTCTTACGCATCATGCACATGGTTCCTTAAAAGGACAAATGCACATGGTTTCTTAAAAGGACAAGACAAAAAACAAGTTGCAGCTAAGTTTAATCTCCAATAGTTACTTCAATTAGTTGAAGACAACATCATTAATAAAACTTGGAATATAGTAAATGCATCAATGTAACTGATGGAGGTTTGGTGATATAAGATACTAAGTTACATATTGAGTAATATGAAATACTTGATGGAAACTTTTAGAGTAGGATTTCTCATCTCACTTAAGTATTGGTAAGAAACAGTATAACTAAAACTTGAAGCGGAATCAAATGAATGGTTAGATCATAATATAATGAAATGAAGTGGATGCAGGCAGGAGCAACGATCACATGGGACATAGTTGTGGGAGGGTGGGAGTTGGAGTACAGTGCAGAGTTTGTGCCGAGTGGAGAAGGAAGGTACGTAATAGCAGTAGAGAAGGCGAGGAAGATGGAAGCATCAGAAGCAGCAATACACAATTCATTCACAGCAAGAGAGGCAGGCAAGTTGGTGCTGTCTGTGGATAACAGTTGCTCTCGCAGGAAGAAAGTTGCAGCTTATCGCTATGTAGTGCGCACATGCAGCAATAACAACTGAAGATGCTGTTTATGTTTGTATTGTATGCTTTTTTGAAATGCTGGAGATTGTGTAATAGCTAGTTGCAATGTAAAAGTAGAGAGAAGCTGCTTTGTTCCATGTAACTTTTGCTTATAGCAAGCAATGGCTACGGCTTGTGCTTTAGTTTGATTAAATTAAAGTATGAAATATGATTTGAGATTTGATTAATCCTAACTTTTGAAAATTGGGATTGCTTCAGATTTGAGTGAGAGAAAGGGAAAGAACAGTGGGATTTGATATGTTCTGAGTTCCAAAGCCAACCCACCAAACAGTTCACGGGGGCCTATTCGTGTCGTAACTCGTCAGGCTTACTTGTCTGTCCCTTTTCAAGGATCTCCGCCCTGGGGAAAATTATATTTGAAACTTTATACAAAAAATTGTTTTAAAAATTTAATTATACTTGTAATAATCTTCATCATCAATATAAAGTACTCACATATTATTCTTCATATAATAATTAATTTATAATATAATTTTTACTATAAACTCTCTCTTATATTATAGATTAAAAGGAGTATAAAAATTTATAATTGTTTGTATTATTTGTAAGTATTAATGGCATGGCTCACTTTTTAGGTGTTTCCAAAATGCATTTGGGCTCATCGAGTATGACATTATCTAGTCTAACTCTAATATAATTTTTTTTTACGCTAATATATTAATTCATGACCTATTCATGCAGGAAAAAAACAAAAGACAGAGAAAATCCGGAACTCTGGTGCTTACCTTTTGTCCGAAAGTTTGGGCTTAGCTGCTACCTAAAGCCGCGTTTTCATTATGCTTTTATGGTGATTAACTTTAGTTAAAGTTCTAATTAAGAAAACTAATGTAATCTTGAAAGTAAGCAAAATAAAGTTTATGATTTGCCCGAATCTCATAACAATAGGAAATATTACGTTTTTCTAAAAAGAAAAATATCTGTAAAAGTGGGAATATTGGGACCAGCTGGTAATATAACAGTAAGTTGAGAGGGACAATGGTACAAGTCGGGTGGTATCATTATTCAAACCCACATAAATAGCATATCCACTTAGAAATTTTGAAAAAGGCTGTGAAAAAACATAATCATGTCCGATTTCAACACTACATTACCTTTTCCATGATTTTTCATACATAATGTCAGAAAAAAATGCACAGCTAGCTTTCCTATTTCTTCATTTATATGTGTCTATATATATATTTATTTATTCTGTTTAGTAGAAGAAGAAAGATGGAGAGAGAGAAGGAAAGAAGGAAACGTGATAAAGAGGAAACCAAGAAAAGCAAAGAAGGAGCGAGCTCCTACTTGTTTGCAACCATTGAAAGGGTTTCTCTTGCCATAACAGCAACAAACACACACCATAGCGCCATCCTTAATTACCAGCCGATGGATTGGGTACCCGGAAATCTGGTTCTGATGCCTCCTCTTCCGCATATTCTGCCATTGGTCAGGTGAGTGCCATTCTTCCTTCTATGCATGATTGTGTTCTCCCATAATTTTCACTTTAAACTGTGCCATATTGCTTTTCTTGCAGGCTGGTTATAGGCATATTGACACTGCTTGGCAGTATGGATTTCAAAAAACAGGTATTTTCTGTTTCTTCAACTTTCACGCGTGTAAACATATTTATTCATTTACGTACGTATTACCAAACCCTATCTTCATAGATTTGAATCCACTTCTACAGGTGGGAGAGGCACTCCAATCTGCCATGCAATCTGGAATTGATAGGAAGGATATCTTTATCACCTCTAAGCTCTGGTGCATATTTCTAACCTCATTATAGGAACATCATATATATATATATTTGCTATATGTATACAATGGCTGGAATGAGATTCTAATCTTTAATTATTAATCTGTATTTATATATATATAAATATATATTTATATGAAACCTAGATATGTACGTAGGTGCACTGAATTGGCCCTGGAAAGGGTAAGACCTGCACTGGACAATACCCTTCGAGAACTCCAACTTGACTACCTTGATCTTTACTTGGTAATTTCATTAAGCTTTCACATATCTGCATGAGTGTTTTGATACTCTTGCATATCAATTTGTTAAATGAAGTATATAAATGAAATGATAAAGAAATGCTGTAGCATGATGTATTTTCGAAAAAGCAGATTCATTGGCCGTTTTGTCTGAAAGAATGAGCAAGCAGACCACCAAAGGAAGGAGAAGTAATGGAGTTTGACATGGAAAGCGTGTGGAGAGAAATGGAGAACCTTGTGAATGCGAAGCTCGTTAGAGACATTGGAATCTGCAATTTCTCTATCACCAAGCTCCTCGCTCATGTGTTGCCCTCTGTCTGCCAGGTCAAATCATTATCATATGCCTCTCCAAAATCTTGAAACCTCCCCTCAGCAGCATCCCAGATTAGGTAATATAATTAAGCCCCTCACAACTCAAATTTATTATTATTAGGAGAAACAAATAATTTAATTAATTAATTAATGCTAATGTGTTGTGAATGGTGGATAATGCAGAGACGAGAATTGGATGGTGAAGAGATGTTTGTGAACGAAAGCGCTGGACCACTCAGGAGTGCTGCAGATGTTTGGGACCATGAAGATTAGCTCACACTTTCATTTATTACTCATCTCTTCTTTTTTTCTTGTTTAATTTTAAAGCTTTTCTCTCCTGCGCCGTCAGATTCAAGTGCAATCATTCAAGGATCAGTGCTGTTTTGGTCTCATCTCTATCTCTACAAATTAATTTTGAGTTTTGGGATTTTTCTAAAAATCACAATTAGTATCTGCATGTGTCTCATAACACCTGAAACCCTATGATGAAATTGTTGGGGCTTAACCTTGCAATTCTACATTAAGCTTTTGGAATGTCACTGTTTATTATGCTACCAGCTATGCAAGGAAATTGTTTGAACAGAGAGGAAAAAAAAACAAAAAGAAGAAATTATAGAAAGCCCATTATTACCAAAATACGAACATAGACAAGTTATCTCAAAAACGATTAAAACTAAAATCACTTATTTCAATAATCGTCCAAAAATCAATTGAAGAAAAATTGTAGATGTCATTTGACCGTCCATAACTCTTAAAACAGTGAACTTTCGCAATATTTTCTCAAAAAAGGAAAAAAAAATCCTTATACGCCTCAAAAATTTTATTATGTAATAATTTAAATTAAGTTTCATCCATGTCCTTACAAACCTTAATATTGAACTTAAAAAAAAAAAAAACTATGTGCTAAATATATAATCCCCTTGTTAGAATCGACAATGTTTTTGTTTTCCATCTTTTTCTCTTACTCTTTTTATATCAATATGACGTCTTACTATTGACAACTCAATAAAACTGTTACAAAATGTTTTTCTTCATTTTCCCTTTCTTTCTTCCACTTTCAGTCAGGTCTTGCCGTCATGGTGGCGTCTGGTAGTATTTTGAGGAGACAACCATTATCATATCTTGCGGCGGTTTTGGCGGATTTAATCCACTATTTCATGTGGAGTTATATACCTGGAACCTCAATCTCCAACCCCAACTTGTTCCTTCTTGTTTTCCACCTTGTAACATAATTTGAACTCTAATCTACATCACTGAATTTGAAAGGCATAGGGCTAATGAACTTCAACTCCATCAACACACTGAGAAGATTTTCTACTCAACCGTAGAGAGTCGAGGATATTTTGAATATGTCACAGAGTTGGCTCTAGATAATTTTGAACGAGCATCCAATTCTTGCCCTAATGTTATTATAGAACTCTGGCCATCATCTAACCAACTTTCAGTGCCTTCGTTTCTAGTGGGTTTAGAGTCATGGGGACTGAATTGCTTCCTTTGATTTAGGTTGCTCCTAGCAGATGGAGAATCGGGTAAAGTCGGCGGTTCATGCAGGAACAAGCATATCACTGCACAATCATCGATCTTGGCATTAGGATACCTGTGTCTCCATACAGAAACAGCATGCCTTACTAACAGTTTTGCTGCCATGGACCTCCTTGGCGCTGAAGCAACAATGCTTATCACTTCGGCATTCGATAGCACATCCCAAATCTGATAAGAAATTATTTGCTTCTAAGTTAATATGTTAAGTGTTTAAGTATGGAATGTTGAAGTTTTGATACACTTACCCCATCTGTTGCCAACACTACAAATTCATCCTGCTCTGTTATTTTTCTATGGAAGACATCAGGAACTGAGATGAGGCCATAATCTTTTAGGCAGAAATCTCCAAAGGCTCTTGACATAGCTAGTCCAGGAGCGTCCTCATCAGGCATATATATTCTGTACACTTGCGATTCTTCTGCTGCAGCGAAAACTCTGCCTTCACAATTTTGTATTCTCATGGCTTCGCCTGATCGGTGACACAATAATAGCTAGTTAGACTCAGACTTGAAACGTGAAGGCCTCATAATAAGACATGGGCATTGAAACACCCACTTGGAATATCAGGTTTCAAGTCCACAGTGAGTTGAACAGGATTAAGCTCGTCATTATCTCCTCTTGTGCAAAGAACTGCTCGAGAATCTCCCAAATTTCCAATTATCAGCTGTTCTCCCTGAAATTTTAGGAATTGATATGCAGAAAGTCACATACTCATTTTCCATCCAAGCCAAAATGAAAAATAAAATAAAAGGTCCTAAATACCCCAAAATTCTGTTTGTTTAAGTAGGGACTTTTTGTCAGAACTTCTTGTGGAGAGTTTACTAACATCAAAATAATTAATGTGGAGGGCTGGAGGCTAACATTTCCATATGCCTGTCGTGATTTGTGTATTTTTAAGCGCCCAACAGGGTACCGTGCTGCTTGTCTCATGTTAGTGTCTGTCTTGTAAGTTGTATCATAATTGTGATATTGTGATTGTAGATTCTGGTTATACCTGTTGAATTACAGTTACAGCAGTTGTACCGCTGGAAAAGCTGTCGGTGTTGATGTCTCGAGCGACATCTTTATCCATATCATTGAAAGATTTGACAAGGCTGCGCTCCCATGAAGCAGGGGACATGTTTTGGTCATTTTCACCATACACATTAACATGGCTACTTCTTCCTCGAGGATAAGGATCCCAGTGTTTGCTGACCTTCTTCTGTTGAGTCATTTTGATTGATTCAGAGAGTTTTGCGGGAAGATTGTCCCGTATGTATTGTGAAACCTTGTGTCCAAGAGGACCATGACCATCAAACACACCACAGAAGATCATGCCCTTTTCTCCATTTAAGCCCTGAGTATATATCTTATCAAACGTTAATCCAAATCGTATACGTTCATCAATTAAAAAGGGTTACACTTCAATATAGATAACAACCAAAGGCTACATCAACCTAATGGTATGTTTCAGAGCTGGAAGGAGAACAAAGGGAAAGAGACGAAACAAAATATGAAGGAGTTAGGGAGGGAGGTTTGAAGTTTAATTAAACATTGCTTTCATTTTCCTTCCCCTTAATCATCCCCCTCATCAAAACATATCCTAAGAGAAATTTGATCAAGCATTCAAAAGATTCTAAATGACTAATTAATAAGAATCGCGTGCGGCTTCCATATCAATAATGTATCATCAAAATTTTCTTTCAATTAGAAAACAATCTAAATAGGAACTCCTTAAAAAGTGAACTTTTTACCTCCCAAACTGTTAATGCATCTTGGTTAATCCCTTTACTTCCTTGTTGGCAGTACATTGATATAAACTTAGAGGAACCTCTTAATCTGATTCGAGCTCCGGAATCTGCATAAGCAATATCTTCGCACTCTCGGTGATCGTATTCTTTATCATCCATGTTCCTAATCACCTTACCTCCACAAGAAATCTCACAACTGCAACAACCTCCCATATCGAATGGCCCAACGATGGTAATTCCAAAACCAAGGGGACCCCACGAAATTGCAGTCGGAACCCAAAAAGTTTCTCGAGGAAATCTGCGAGAAAGTGGAGGAAGGCTCGAAACCGGAAAAGCTCGAATCGATTAAGAGGGGGGTTGGGGAAGGAAGTAACGGAAAACTGATAAAAGTCTCGAAAAACGGTAGACATGGCTAGAAATATATGCAATGTTGCAACAGAAGGAGTTGCCATGTTGAGATGAGCTCGAAATTGGGATATTGCTGTATGAGATTCCGCGGAGCTTTGGTTGTTTGCTCTCTGAATTCGCGGTAACCGTCTTACCTGGATTTCTTAAAAAAGAAAAATAAAAATGCATAATTGACAGCCAAAGGACTCAAAATGTCTAAAAATGGATTCTTTTGAGCCAAAACAAAATGTTTGAAGGAAGAATGGTAGGCCTCTTGGCTGTACTAAAGTTACTAATGGTGATGTTGTCCAATGATAATGAAGAAGATGAAAGACCATATATAACTTTTGTTAGGAAAACAGTCTCTGCAGTTTACTCTTAAATTTTTTATACATGTAAATTATCGTATGTTTGAAAGCTTAACAAGTAAGTTACACACACACACACACACACACATATATATAATATTTGCATGTCACGGCATGAACCCTCGATTTGCGTAAATACAACACCCACTCTAGTTTACAACGGAAATTTTTAAGCAAGGCCAAAATGACTTGCACTGTTCTTTATCAAGAAGAAATGTTAGCTCGGCTACTGCAAGGATGAGCCATATCCTTTCCTTGTCGATGTGGATTATCTGCGTAAACATTATTATCGTGGAATTAACAACAACAACAATGACACCAGCTACAAACAACAACTTTTTGAAATCAGAAGAGACACATGCAACAAATATTATTCTATCGATTGCAATTGTAGAAATGAAAGGAAACTGAAACGCATGACACTTCTCTTTGCGTTGGTGGCTTTAAAAGTGAAAACTCTGAAGAAACATGTGGAAAGTAAAAGGAAATAAAAATGTTGTACAGAACATCTGAACCGTGTGAAAGGATTTCATATTTTCACCACCATTGATGAACCAGAACTCCCTAGAACAGTGCCAAGCACTGTTCATATGTTTTCTCATACTTGGAACTCCTCTGCCCATGGCAACATCTCTTCCACCAGTGGCATTCCAGAAATATCTCATCTACCAAACAGATAGCTTCAGTCTCAAATAACTTCGGAATCAGATCAAACTCAGCACCTTCCACATCCATTTTCATTACAAAAAAAATCATTCTTTGAAACTGTGTTCTTCGACCATTCAGCAAAATCAAACCCATGGATCTTCTCCACTTCCCCATCATAGTCAGCCGCAAATTGCAAAGGTTGAATCCTACCCATTCCTCTACCTTTAGCATCCACTTGCTTACCAGGCTCTCTACGGATTTCAAAGGTTAAGGTCTCATTCTTCACCCAAGCTGCATAAGGTAACAACGTGATTCCCCTTTTCAACCCATACTCTGGATGAAAAGTCTTATCAGCTTCAGTTGCATACACCTGGAAGGTCTTGTTCTGTTTTGGATACTGTTTCCTGAACCAACTTCATATACTAGAGCCATAACTTCGAGCTCCAAAATCTATGTACACATACATACCTATTCTTAAAGCTGACATCAACCATTTATGGTAGGCACTTGACGTTCCTTATGTTACTCTTCAATGTTATCCAAGGTTTCAGTGGCTCCTCAGCAAGCAGAGGCTCAGTCTTTGCGACCAATTCTTGTTTATACCCTAAAACAGAGTAATTGCCATCGAAATTCTGCTTCTCATTTTCATGAACAATAATAGCGTCACCCTCTTTCCCAAGAACGATTTCGCGTATATAAGGCATTGACGAATCGAATCCATCTCTATCATGCGATTCTACCGCTCTGCAACAATTAAACAAATCAAGTAATGAATTTAAGACATGACCAAGAGTGGGAAAAAGGGAGGGGTAAAAAAGGAAGACATGGTTGAGAAGAGAGAAAACGGAGGAGTGGGAGTGAGGTTAGGGTGGGAAGGGAATTTAGTGCTTTAGTGGGTTGGAGGAAGAATACATAGAGAAGAAAGACGTCGATGAGGCGTGAAGACCGGAAAAGGCGGGTTAGAGGTAGACAGGAAGCGGATCCCCGGAGCGCCAGTGATGCAGATGCTACTGCATGTTGCTTTACATATGAAGAGAATGGAAGAGAGAAGGAGAGGAGGGAGGAGGGAGCACGGGAGAGAAGACCGTTATTTGGGAGTAGAGGGGCGTAGGATGCCCGAGCTCTAGTGTAACCGTCAGGCATCAGGACCACCAGAAAACGACACAGCTCAACCGTTAAATGAAACAACACACTACACGACAATACACAAACTGTAGTATCTATCTTTCAACTACAACCTGTGGTGATTCCAGCAAGGTGATGGCATATCTATTGATATCAATGAGTAAGTATGGCGGATATCATAATTTGGATATATTAATGCGAGCTTCAGCTGTCCCAGTTTGTGTACGAAGATATTGCTTCCAATATATGTTATCATTGCTTGCCATGTCCTTCTATTCTATCAATATTGCTGGAAGCTAGATTTCACATGTTATTAAGTTATTTATTCCTTGTTTCGATCGTTACAAGAGAACACAAGTTCACTTCATTTTAATCATGCACCATCCCCGCCCCGAACAATATATTTCATCATCTTCATCATTATATTTAATGGACAAGAAAACAGCAAGCAAGAGTGAGAAACGAACAGTCTGCAAACTGCCCAGCAACACTCAGTAACTCAACAGATATTGAGGACTTTAGCAACAGAACTCACCTCTAACGGTGACGAACACGAATATGAAGCGCAGAAACTGGAAGATGCTGGTGAATGGTGATGCTTATTTAACGAAGCATATGAATATATATTTTAGTGGAACACGATCTGGACGTAATTGGGTTCTATGGTGTAGTGGTTAGCACTCTGGACTTTGAATCCAGCGACCTGGGTTCGACTCCCGGTAGGACCTGTTTTTTCTTTCATTTTTAAGCATTGACAAGAAAGGGAAAAGAAAATGCCTGCCAGATGTAATGTGAAGATATTTTTATTTCTTATCATCACAATGGTCTTCTTTTTTACGCAGTCCCCTAAACTTGACATATCCTCATCATAATACCATTCTTTTTTACTCGTCATAATGGTTTTAAATGTTGAAATAGAATGTAGAAGTGACCGAGCAAAAAGCGTATTAGTTATAAGCCATTAATGTAGAAGTGACCGAGCCGAAAGCATATTAGTTATAAACCATTAGGCAAACAGAATTTTATAGAGATTTTAAGTTGGCATTGATTTATCGTATGGGAGTGGCAAAGACATATGAGCGTTAAACATCTCCCATTCTTAATGTGTCTCAACAGTTACAAAGTTTAAAAAAATACCTCTGGTTGGCCTTGTTTTAACGTTAACACTAACAGCTACTTGTTATCAACGGTACACACACACTCCCTCTAATTGTGAGACGCCGCAGAGGAAATCGGCTTTTAACCTCTTTTTTCATTAAAAAAAGGGGGGGGGGGGAACAGTTAAAACAAAACATTCCCATGCCAACCATAAGCTCAACTGGGCTGCTTTTAGAGCAGTAAGCGGGCGATCCGACAGTCATTTATACAGTTTTGTAGTTTACTTGAAGAGTGAGGACCAATTCTATTCCTCTACTCCTCCGGAAAGAACAGCACCAACTGCAGAGAATCCATTTTGGAGTGAGGTGGCGGAGAGATTATAGAAGAAATCAGCTTAAACAACTGATTTTCGTAACCTTTTTCTCAACTTAAACGACTTCCATCAGATCCTCCAACTGTAATTTCCAACACTTGGGATCCATCTCAGCCTGCAAATGGCACGACAACAATCATCACAACAAAATCAAAATTGCGAACAGTGTTCATGACTTCTTATGAACAGTGTGGTTTCCACTAGCTTTTGTGTGTATTGATTGATATTGATATTGATATTAATTTTATTGAACCTCGATCCCCACTACTTGAGTTTGCCACTTTTGGCTATGTATGATAATCATGCATGCAAGTCTATTGTTTAGTGAACTGAACTGCAAATAAACCCAGCCTCCAGTTAGTTCCAGATTTTAAAGTCTTTTTGTTTGACCAAAATAAAATTCACAGTACTGAAAAGTTCAAGAATACTGATTTAAGTTTCACAACATCTCGGGAGAGGAACCATAAAATTCTCATACCTGGAACACTTTATCCCTCCACTCAAACACACAGCCACGTGCTTCAATGTGTTTGATAAGAGGCTCAGGTAGCGTTGGTCTCAACGAAACATGGAGCTTAACTTTTCTTAGCCCTCCAAATGCCAACAAGGTAGCAGCAAGTCCTCTTGGAGTCACTCCCTGCAAGGTCAGAAGACTAAAGGTGTGTAGGCAACTGATGCTAGCAAGTGACAATAGCCCTACTTCTGTGACCGAACTGTATGACAAATTTATCTGCAAAGCAAAAGACATTTCCTTAGAGTCTTGGAAGAAATTTTCTTGCATCTTCTATGCTAACAGAAATCCTGAGAAATAAGAAAGAAAACCTGTTTTAGATTGTGGGACCAACAAGCAAGTGGAATCATCCCGCTATCATCAATCTTGTAACACTTTTTTATGTCCAGACGACTTAGTTGCTTACAGTTTGGTGCAATAGCTGCTAAACCCTTAGATGTGACAAGAAGACATCCACGGATTTCCAGTGTTTTCAACTCTAAGCATTTTGATAGGGAGATTAAGGAACGATCAGTGATGTCAGTACAATAAGCAACATTAATTGTCTCCAGCCTAGGGCAACCGCAAGCAATTGCTGAAATGCCTAAGTCTGTTATTCCTGTGGACCTGAACAAGCAATATAATCATTAATGAGTAGTCACTAAGAATTACAATATTGTTCAAAATAGAAATGAAATCATAGTTTATTTCAAAGTAACACATGCTTTTAAGGAAGAAAAAGAACAAGGATACTCTTAACCTAGCACAAGCAAGTACTAAATAACCTAAAACTTGTCATAGCCTTATTCAGTCAACAACCCAAACAAAAATTTTCTTAGAGCCATCTTCTTATATCTGCTAATGCAAATCTAGTTCACATTATTAATTTCAAAGTTCAAACTTCAGGCCTTTAAAATGCAAATCTGTCTCCATACTATTTTATACAAAAGAATATAGCTTAATTTCAGGAATATTACATGAAGAGACACAGTTTTCTAAAATGCATTTTGTTGGGTATTGATTGCACTCATTTGAAAAGCCAAATATAAGCCTTTGTAACAAACCTAAATATCAAAGCATGCTGAGCATGAAAACCTGGAGTTCTAGTTGGTTGCACACTGCTAAGCTTACCCAGTAAGTCTGCTCCATTGTTTATGTTGTAATTTCTCCATATCAATCACTAAATACACCAAATTGCACATAGACTTTTAATATATGACGGGGTTAAGGAAATAACAAAAGCTTACATAGTTGAACAACAAACCTGTAGAGATCTAGCTCCTTTAACTTTGAGCAGGACTTTCCAACATAGGCAAGTCCCTTGTCAGTTATGTTCAGGCAGATTCCTAATTTTAGACTGGAGAGTCTGGAACACCGAGAAATGGGCCTAAGACCTGCAGAAAGAGAAGTAAGGCCACTGATATGGTAGTTCAAAATTCCAATTGAGACAGGCAAGAAGAAAACCTCCATCATCAATTTCATTATCTGTAAGGTCTAGCTCCTCAAGAGAATCACATTGCTGTCCAATCATCGCAAATGCTTCTCTTGGAACTAGAGTACATGATTCCATCCTGAGGGAAGTGAGACTTCTGCATGAGTTCACAATGCTGGCAATTGAAAGATGAGTTATCTTGCGGCAACATGTAATGTCAAGCTTCCTCAAATCCTTGTGTTTGGACACAAGAAATGAGAGAGCTTCATCAGTCACTCCCAAACATTTTCTCAAACTCAGCTCTTTTAATGACATACATGAACTTCCGATGGCCCTTAATCCAGAAGAAGTAACCAGGCAGCCATCTAATATGATTGATTGCAGCATGGGTAGTTTATTCAGAGCATCAGCAAGAGCAAGTGTCACCTAAATCATCAACTCTATAATTAGCTACAGATGAAATCTTTGAGCATTTAAATATATAAATGGAAAAGAAGACCTACAGGAGAACCATCTGATAAAGTAAGTTGCTCAATACATCCACAACAGCTTGTTAGGGCTGAGAGACCAATGGGGCTTATGTTTTGACAACCTGAGATATCAAGTTTCTGCGGAAAGAAACATTGGCAAATACATAAGATAACCATAGAGAGTTGAGAAAAAATTATGACACACAAAGGTTAATGCAATCACATTGCATGCTGCCAATAACAGTGTTGAAGGTTCACCATTAATGTGAATCAAATTAAACTCCTTTCATATATAGAATGAAAAATATAGATAATAATTTCTTCCTTTTTCACACTCAACCAAATCTCCAAAATTTCGGAATTTCACTGATAAATTAAAGCTGAAAGTGACCACTCCTTGTCTAAATTAAAATCGGAAGACGACACTACAATTCTGCTATATTTGTCATTATTAGGTAAATGATAAACTGAAATTGACAAGCCAACCACCCACGCATACCTTTAACGCTGTGCACCCTTGTTTGAAGACATCAAAACTGTCATCATCGATGCCGAAACATCCTTCAAGGACCAAATCTTCAAGGTATTGCAATTTAACAATTGATGACAGACATTTACCTGTGATCTGCACAACACATGAACAATAATAAGTAATATTATTTGTCCCAACCAGATCACTGCCAAGAAATAAATGACGAATACAATAAAAAACTCAGTCCACTTAATTTTGAAAGAACAGTTGATTATTTAGGTATCGTATTGAACTATTTATTAATGATGTTTGATAACTCAACCAAATCGATGCATGTTACTTGTCCTATCCGAATAAATGTATATTACTTGTTCTAACGGGTTCTTTGAGGGGAAAAAATGTACACATACTTCTGAACTTGGCATCACATTACCGACTCCTCCAATCAAAAATCATTAGTTCCATTAGCGAATACGAACATGCCTAACATCTAGGCCATTAATACAGCCCAGCTAAATATTCCAAAACACCCTCGCCTTAAAAAATATATCTTCAGTTATTTAAGATGAAAACATATGAAATTATTGCTAATGCGTATAGCTAAAGGAAAACTGAAGTGGGAGAAGAAAGCTTACAGGCAAGTAAGAGAGATCCAAGCTACGGAGTTCCTTACACTTGACTGCGATCAAGTCCACCCCTAAATCCCCCACACCCAAACACCACTTCAAGCAAATCAATTTCAATTTCCTGCACCCAACTGCTATGCACCCAATTCCCATGTCCGTTATTAGCTTACATCTCGCCAACCACAGCTTCTCCAAATTCCTGGCCTGAGCCACTGCAGACGCCGCCGCGTCTTTCAGCTCAGTGGCATTGGACAAGTCTAACTCCACCAAATTCTTGCAATTAGTAGCCAAACTCAGCAACCCATTAGCAGAGAAGAACCTGGACCGCGAGAGATCGATCCGTCGTAGCGTAGCACTGTAGGCGTTAGCTAAGAAGTTGAGGGAACTATCAGATACTCGAGGGCACAGAGAGAGATCAGCATGGGACACAAATGGGTATCGATTCAAGATCGAAGGAAGGAGTTCGGAGCGAAGAGGCCTGATGGTTCGGCGATGTTTGGCTTCGATTGCGTAGAAAGACTTGCAAACTAGAGAAAACGACTTCTTGTATAGTGAATTCGAAGGAAGGTGGTCGAGGATGGTGAAGACGAGCTCCTCCGAGAGAGAAGCAAATGGGTTATTGGCCTCCGGGGCTTTGTGCTTTTCCATGACCAAAAATAGAAGGAAATCTCAGGTAACGCGTCTCGTTTTTGGAGAAAAACTACGATGTTTCAGAGAGCAAAGAAGCTAGCGCAAGGACTGCACATGGAGGTGGTGGGGGCGAAATCAAGATGGAATTATAATTCTACGGAGTAATGTCTTAGGAGTAACCGTTAACGGAAGATGTGATATCCTTCTCTGCTTTTGGGAATAGTTAGAGGTGAGGAGAGAGGACCGAGGAGCGAGGAAGATCTGAGGTCCTAAAAGACGAAAAGCCCCTCCTCTGGTGGACGTATTAGTCATCGCACTTTGCCTCTCCGCTGATGAAAAGACGAATATATCCTCAGTCTGGATGTTGTTAATATTATAATTAATTATTTGCTTTAAAAATTGTTACTTCTTTACTACTCTATTAGTTAGAGAAAATATGCGTAGGATAATTTTATTTTTTTAATTTTAATGGGAGTTTATTCAAATTTAAATGACTTTTAACGTATTATGAATTTTTCAAAACAATGAAATGGACAATAATAAACCATTTTAATATCAATCCATATAAAATATATAAAAATTATTATAAATAATATGAATCATCTTAAATTTTATATAAGTTTATACTACTTGCGTTAGTTAAAAATAATATTGATAAAAAATAATTATATAAAATTAAGATAAAAGAGAAATTTAATTTTAAATGTAATTAAGAGATTGAAATTTTAAAAAAATAATAATGATTATAAAATCAACTTATTATATAGGATATATATTATAAAATAATTTTAAAATGATATCATATCAGTGATTTGGTTAAACTTAAACCCCTCAATGCCCAATTATGCCTAGCCAGGGTAAGCTTAATTTAGCTACTTTTTTTTATCAAGGTACATGTCTATGAAACAAAATTGAAAAATATTTTAAAATAGACCATCATTTTATCAGGAGAAAATAATGGTGATGTAAAACAGTTTTGTTTTGTAAGGATTTTTTGGGGTTTTTCTTGGGGGGGAGTATTTTGTAATTGAAAGGGTGGGAGGGAGCTGCGTACGGAGAAGGACGAGGGAGGAGGAGGGAAGTAGAGGAGGGGTAATTTGGTAAAAGGGGAGGAAAGTGTAATTAATCATGAAATGCAGACAATATATGGTGGAGGATTATGTGAGGAAGGACAGATTCGAGTGCGGACAGTACGAATGAGGCGACTTACCAAAATGCCCCCACTTTTGTTATTCCATGATAATACCTCCTTTCTTGTTTCGGATATGGGATTATTACGTTTGTTTGTGCCCACATGTCGGCTAGATTTTTCTAACTTTTCAATTTAAAATATTACTAACTAACAAATAATCCTAATATTCAAATCTTAGCATGTTTTAAATTTCAGCTAAAATTGTTTTCCTTTTCATATTCTATGGTAGGAGTATTATAAATGTGATTTTGATAATTATTCCAAAAAAATGAGAGCCCCAGTAAATAAAAAAGAAATGGCGTACTTATAAATAAGGAGTAAGATAAGGTGGGTTTAGAGAGAGAGAGAGAAAGGGGAAAAGCACATGGGGTGTTGATGACGTGGTGGGTGTTTTAAGTTGAGATGATTGAGAGAGAGAGAGAGAGATGACGCACATGCACTTAGAATTTAGGTCAGTGGGGCCCCAATTCACGAGCGCCCTTGGATATCACCCACTTGTCCTCCCCCTTTATTCCTTGCACTTTTTCATTTTCTTCAAATTCCATGGCCACCCAATGCCAATACCTAACTCCATAGTCCATACCCTCCTTCACATTTTACCTCCTCTCCATTTTCTCCTTTATCAATTATTTTTATCAAATTATTTTTAATATAAATTAATAAAAATAATATTATTTCTCTAATATTAAATATTTATTTAAAAAATTAATATTTTTTAAATATAATATTTTAATCTATTTTATCTTTAATATTTATCCTTCTTTTAAAATTAATTTATCTAATTTATAATTAAATTATAAATAGGATTAATAAAATCACGAAACATGTTAAAAGTATTGTAAATGTTTTAAAACATTAACTCTTTAATTATATTATACATATATTATTTTACACCATATTAACTTGGGGATTTGGTAGCTCAGGGATTAGTGGCCATCAAATTTTTTGAAATCCAGGGATTGTGGGAATAAAGACGGGGTTGGCCACTGGCGCGGGAGCTCCTGTTGCTGACAAGGGTAATTAGATTTTTTTTTAAAAAAAAATAAAGGATAATATTATAAAGGGACACCAATTTCAAAATTTTCATTTAAATTATGAGTAATGATTTGGGTTTCTAGAAATTGGGATTACTTTTTATTAATTTTGAATTTCAGAAGATATTTAGTGAGATTTTCCTAACATAAATTCTTATAGTATTGATTACTTATTACATTTATAGTCTAATCTTATTTCACTTAAAAAGATGGAACTGAAATCTTTATAAAGTTAATATTCTCTGAGGTAATATCTTTAGATGCTTAGTTTTATTTTTGTCCTAACGATTTGATTCTTTGAAAAACAAAATTAGTAATAGAAGAACAAAGAATCAAGATCTTGTGAGTTGGGTTTACTCAAAAGTTGGCATTTTGATGGCGAACAGAAGGCCAAATCCATTAAAGAATAAATAAAGTTGTTAATCATATAACTGAAGCTACATGTGGGGAAGGAAGAAAGACAAGCCAAATAGTTCACATAACTCGTTAAGATTACATTGAGTTTATGTTTTAACTAATTTTAAAAATAATATTCCCTCTGACTTAATATATAATTTATTTAATTATATTAAAAAATTATTAATTTAATTAATATATTATATTTTTTTAAAATATTATAATCATTCTCCTTGACCCATTTTTTTTATTTTACTTAATTATTGTTAAATAAGTATTAATAGAAATAATTTAGGAAGAAATTAAAAATTATAAAAAATATTCTTATATTTAAGACTAATATCAAATATATAATTAGATCATATATCAATGAACATATAGAGTTCTCTATACGTATATTTCTTTTCAATAGTATTGCAGTTTAGTAGGTAGTATGAAAGTTTCTTATAAACAAAATTAGAATGTCAGGGATTAGATCATGCTTATAATCATATACTATTGCATGCTCCTCCTCTAATTAAAAAAAATACAAGTTAAGATGAATCCAACACTATAAAATATTTTTTATATGTATTCAATACCCTAAAATATTTTATAGAATATTAACAATTTTAAATTATTTTTTTCAGGAGTTTTCAACACCTTAAAATGTTTTTTTATATCTTAGTGCAAGATGTACTAAATTTTTTTTAAGGTGTTAGGTGTAATTGAAAAAATACTTTAAAACTTTGAATGTACTGAAAAATATTTTAATATGCCAGATATAACTGAAAAAAAATTGAGGGTATTAAATATACTAAAAAGAATTTAGGATATTGCCTAAAAAAATACTTTAGGGTTCTTAACCAGAGGTACTATCTCAAATGATTACTGCATCAGTCAACACTGGGTAGTGGGCTTCTATTAAATTGGGTCGCAAAGGAATCCCTCTTTCCCATCACTTCTTTGAGGATGACCTAATTATTTTTGGTCAGGCCACTGATCCTCAGGTTCTTTTGATTAAGAGGATTCTACAAGTATTATGTTCTTCCTCTAGGCATAAAGTTAGCCAGGCCAAAACTAAAGTCTATCTTTCAAAAAACGTTAATTATCTTACCAAAATACATATATGTAATCCATTGGGTTTTCAACAAGCTGACTCCTTAGGTAAATACCTAGGAGTGCCCTAGATTAATGGTCGCGTCTCTTCTTCTACATACAGGTATATCTTTGAGAGACTTCATACTAAACTGGCTGGAAAAGTAAATCACTTTCACTTGCCAGGCGTATCACCCTTGCTAAGTCGGTATTGGCTTCACAAGAATTTGAAAAAATCACAAGGAAGTTCATATGGGGATATATACTGATGAACATAGAGAGGTCAGTCTTGTTACTTGGCGTGAACTTTGTCGGCCTTTGAAAACAGGAGGTTTTGGAATGTTAAGAATGGATTCTCAGAATAAAGCTTTCATATATAAGTTGATATTCAAAATGCACTCTCAACCTGAAGCTCTTTGGGTTAGAGTTTTGAAAGGTAAATATGCCATTTCTGATAGAGTTGAGAATATCTCTCGAGCTCATTCTTCTTATTTTTGGAGAAATCTTGCCAAAGTTTGGCAGGATGCCTACTTTCACATCAAATGGAAGCAGGGGATTAATACTAAAGCTTCTGGTTTGATTATTCCCCCATACAGGAACCAAATCTTACCAACTCCATTTCTGATTATATAAATGATGATGGTAGCTGGAAATGGGCTTCCTTTCAGCACTTGCTACCTGAGAATATTCTGAATGATATATCCCAAATGTCACTTGTCTCTTCCCCTCAAGTTCTCACATGGAATTTGACGCAAAATGGGGAATTCACTATGAAATCCACTTATAAAGCCATTGAAGCTCTAAACTGGAATGATAATGATACTAAGTGGACCTGTTATGGGAACTCCCAATAGCCCAAAGAATAAGAACCTTCATCTGGTTACTTCTTAAAAATAAATTGCTCACCAATGCTGAAAGATACCGAAGAGGCATGACTCTCGAACAAAGCTTTTATCTTTGTCAAGCCAACACTGAAACCATTTGATCATGCGCTTAGAGATTGCTCAATTGCTGCCTCGGATTGGAAGAGAATTCTTCCATATGATGTCTGCCGTGACTTTTTTAGGATTGACATCGTTTATTGGTTAACTTCTCTGATTGAATATTCTCACCTTGATACTTCTTGGAAAATTGGTATATGCATCACTTGCTGGAAATTATGGGAGGTTAGGAACCATAGGATTTTTGCTGATGAAGTTTACACAATTGATGAGATATTTATTAGCATTAGAACCACGAATGTACATACTTTAAAGAGTTTTCCTATTTTTAATAGCTTCATTAGTCTCTTTATATAGGTTCTTATAGGTTTTTTTTATAGTTTTTTCTTGTCTGTATATGATGCAACCGCAGTATCCTGCCCCCATTTTAAGTAAGAGATATTAATAAAATTTAGAGGTACTGTCTTTTTAAAAAAAATATTTTTAATGTGATAATGCCATTGCCCAAACCAAGAAAGATTGACCCCTGGGAATCCTAGAGAGGCTTTACTTGGTCAACCCAAACCGAATGCCACTAATATGTTTATTTGTATTGTGCAGTACACTTTCGTCATTGATGTGCTTTTTTCTTTTTCTTTTTTATTACTATACTATTATTATAGTATTACTTTAGCCTAAAAGTACCTTCTTTTATAAGTTCGAACATGATCAAAACTGAGGCTTGACCTTCGTGTCTGAGCCCCTGGAAGGGAATTCTAAAGTAAAACCTCAACAAATTTAATTGAATTGGATACTATATATTTTCTGAGGAATAAAATATCTATATATTCTTTCAAAAATCATTCAAATAACTTACCAATATTTTTTTATGAATAAAACTGAAATGGGGAATTGTGTATGTTTTTTTATATAAATTTGATATTTAGCATATGTAGATGTAATAATTAGATATAAAAGACAGAAGATGAGTTAGTGAGTGAGATGGTTGCCAGGAAGAAATTAGGTGGTTGCTATTTTGAAGTGTTTGTATCGAATCCAACAAAATCATTGAACCAATTGTTTCTAATATTTTTGTTTTGTTTCCCAACACCTAAACACGAGAGTGTATACTCATATTTCTTTTACGGTTATTAAATTTTTAAAAATAAATTAGGCTCATTAAGGTAAAGTCTCTATTTTATATATTTTAGCTCTCTCTTTTTTAGTTGCCTACCCAATTTATTAGAGCTTTGCCCCTATTACATTCAGATTTGACCCGTGTCGTGCATCTGACTATGGTAGATGAGTCTCCCAACTGGAATTTTCTGCATACGCCAATGCGCGAACTTGAGACATCACTTAAGCAATACTAAACCGCTTACTACTCAAATTAACCCTCATTGGTTATGTATATTTTTTGGTACAAAAATTTTTAAAAAAGGGTTGGGCTCATCCACTATCCAAAGGTAGAGTGAAGTTTTCCTTTCTCTTAGGCGATACCAACGTCGGGTAGAGCTATCTATTATCCTCACGTATAAACTTAGACACCCAAGAGTTAAGATGCCTCCCCAAGCGCCGTAACTGGAACCATAACAAAATGGTACTCCCTAGGGATTAAACACGCTTCAAATAATCACATATCTTACCTTTTTATCAGTTGAACCTACAGACGATAGGTCATTGATTATGTCTTTTAGCTCTTCTTTCCAATATACACAACATAGGCCTATCAGCCCATCACACCTAATCAAGCCCCAATTTCATATACACACAAACTTAATCTTAAAGCTAAAACTAGAATTAGTTAATAAACCCATTGTTTATGGGTTAAACTATCGAAGATATAAGACATGCGGCTATTTAGAATGTATTTAATTTTTAGAGAATATTATTTTATTGTAGTTTTTGTCACGGCGTTTGGAGATGTATCATAACTCCATAACTCCTGAGTATCTAAATTTATACTTAAAGGTAATAGACGGTTTGTCTATCTGATATTAGTATCATCTAAAAAGAAGGGAGATTTCGCCCTACCTTTAGATTGTGGGTGAACCCAACTATTTTCTAAAAATTTTTGTAACAAAAAAAATTAGTTATTAACAGAAATTGAGTCTAGAGAAAAAGATTAATCTCTAATAACATAATAAATCATAGTTCAAATTTTTGTTGGGAGATGTGTCCATATTTAATACTTAACAACGTCTCAAATATTATTAATTACAATAAGAGGATACATATATTTAGTAAAAAAAACAAAGCAGTTAGAACTAGTTTCTTTTTGAACTTTTATAATCTAGTTTATGAATACAAATTTAATATGAAAATTATATGGAGGTCTTTAACTATCATGTTTCACGTTCATGATAATTAAAAATTGAACAACATGATCGGTTTATTGTTTTTAATTTTAGTTTTTACATTTTGCTAAAGATAAATACTAATGTGTTTTGAAGTAGAAAGAGTAAAGCTAACTCTTTCAACCATGTTAGCTCTATATATAGAAGCTAGAAATCAAACTCTCAACTATTTGTTTGTGGGACAAGAGCTCTTAATACCCACATCAACTTAAATCGATTGCATAGGCACAGAGCTGAAAGATCAACTAGTATCCTGATCTGGTATCGTTGAAGTAACATATCTTCAAACAATGTCAATGAAAGAAAGCATGCCATGAAATAAAATCTATTGTTGACAAGGGTGAGGCCATGTTTGATAAGATTGGGAAAAAAAATAACAAAAATAATGTTACAAAGATGATCATTCAATGCTGAACAAGTATTACTAGTGTTACAATGTCCCTTGGATTTTACACACTCTTTAAAACAAATAAAGAGGGGAAGGTACCCCCTCCATTACAACTGTCGTGGATTGAAACATGGTTGGAGCAAATCATACACAGCTCAGAAACCAATTGGAAAAATTGAGGAAGTACTCTTAGGAAAATCCATGGAGCCTAGTTTAATTTACACACACGCCAAGCATGCCTCCATGACAAGCTGAAAGAGATTAAGAAACATAACAGAAACAGATTACAGAGTCTCATCATTTGATGTAGTTTTAGGCCTTTGGCACTTGCATACAGAGTTACATCACTACTACAGGACTACAAAGGAGATTTGTAATCCCTTGACATCCAAAACTCAATGGCTCCAATGAGAACTGAAGGTGCTAAAACAATGAGTTTCAGGATTTCTCTCCTCATATGAAACACGGCATGATAAGAGTGAGGTGCTAAAACAGCCATAACAGGTTGCTAGATAGGGATATAACTCACCCCTCATATTTTCAGGCATAAGCTGAGATTAATATGCTTAAGAATCAGCCTTCAATTCATTAGAATCAGAATCACTTGCATTATAACCTAGCAACGATACATCAAACGAAACATGGTCATTCTGAATTCTTTCAAAAATGACAAAAGAACAATGAAGCTGTCTCCAATAACAGGAAAGGCAGGATATACCTGGATGCTTCTCGCCAACATTCCAAACTGAAGGCCTACTTCTTGAGGCTTTGGTGAGCCAAATTGTTCCCTTCATTCCCAGCAAACAATTTTAGCCTTCAAAACCAATACTTCTACATATTCAACACAATGTTCTGTAGATTTTTTTTTTTTTTTACCGCTGACTTAATTGCCGTTTAGGAATTCCAATTCCAAGTAGGAACAAAATTAGCAGGCTAACTTATCTTTTCAAGAGGACAATTATGATATTGAAGTTCAAGTACTGATCATGAATCGATTCTAATCCAAACACCACGGAACATTACAATCAACACGAAGAATCCACGGAAGGCTCATCGGAGCTAACCGTTTTACATGATTGCTATTCAAAAAAGAGAAAGGTTGCTCAGAAAATTAAAACGTAGCCACTAAAAGAACTCACCATTTGAGCATCTCTGGGAACCCCATAACCGCTGTAATACATCTGACCCAACAGTACCTGCATGTTGATATCCCCTGCTTTAGCCTCCTTCAATGTATCCGTAAACCACCGCTTAACACAATCCGCCACCACCTCCGACAGCGGTATACGACCGCTGCCCTCTTTCTCCGTTCTGTTCTCCATTCTTCAATCGTCTGGTAAGATGGTTGTCTAAATCGGGATTTGAGACTTATGAGAAGTGGGCTTACTGGGTCGCACAAGCCTAAGATAAATTTCGGTCTTCTATTACGCGTCTCTTCGATTAATCTAAGATATCCACATAAGTTCTGGAGAGAGCATTCTATTCAGAATCAGCCAATTTGAAGAGTTGGAACTTTACATAGTAGAAGGCGTTGACTTTCAAATATGAGGCGGCGAAAGAAACAACGATTTTCAATAAAGGAAAAAGTTCCATACCTTTTATTCTAATCAAAATTATAAACATAACATATTAACGATAATATCGAAAAAAATGTTTAATTGACTCAAAGATAGTCAAACGACTAACACTACCGAAGAAGTAGTCAAACGACTCACAGGAGAACCATAAAACTTTCGAAAGGTGTCACTAGGAAAAAGTCAACGCAAGGAACACTAGATCAGTAATTCCCGCTTTGGGTCTTCTTGTTCAAAAAATAAGGAACACTTGATCACCAACATTTTTGTCTGTCTTTGCGAAGGTACGTTCCTAACATAAATCATCAACATCATATATTGCCAAAAAAATAAGCATATGTGGAACTTCATGGAACATACTATTCCATTCCAAGTTATCAACAAAATCGCGAGGAAGCCTCGTTACAGTGAGGTAGACACAGTGAGTTCAGAATTCCAACCAGGTCAAAACTTTTACCAATAATCCCCACATGAACAAGATACATCAGCAAAAAAATTGAAATCTGTTATTATCCCGAATGATGATCTCCCTCCCAGTAATTTTTGAAGTAAGTTTAATGACCTCGTGACAGTCGCCACATATACGGAGATTTTTAACAACTCGAATCACATCTTTGGATTAGAGCAAATGCAATAGCTAACTTCTCGTTATGCCAACCAAGTAGGTGTTATTTCTCTTCTTCCTCTATGTCAAAGAGAACAAACGCTGTGGTTGGATTATAACCCGCTTCTTTAGGTCTTTTGATAAACTTTGAAGCTTCTCCTATATCTCCCTTGTCGAAGGATGTGATGTGTCTCCACCAGGAATTCATGAACGATCCCATTAACTTCAACCCAACTACACCCACGTACTTTTCGCATCCCTTTCTCATTCATGGTTGATCTAATTTTTTCTGCTTCATCCCACCTGCGATTTGCCGAATATATATTTGATAACAGAACATAGTGCCCTTAATTCCAAGGTTCTAAGTTAATGAGCTGCTTCAGCACATATTGTGCCAATTGGGTATCCCTATGTAACCTGCATGCCCCTAACAATGTCCCCCAGACAATGGAATTAGGTTTCATTGGCATACTATTTATCAATCTTTGAGCTTCATATAATATACCAGCTCGGGCTAGAATATCCACCATGCAACCATAGCGCTCGATGGAAGGAGTTAAAGAATAAAAATCGCTCATGCTTTTAAAGTATTGACGACCATCTTGGACCAGACCAGCATGAGTACACCCACAAAGTAGGCCTAAGAAAGTGTTCTCGTCGGGTTGAATTCCGGTTTTTTTCCATTTCGCCAAATACTCCAAATGGAGCTTTAACATTTCCATTCATTGCTGGTCCTAAAGTAACAGCATTATAGACCACAGAATCTTGTACCTTCATCGGTTTAAAAATCTTCCCTGCCTGCACCATGCTTCCACATTTTGCATACATGTCAATCAAGGCTGTCCCTGAGACAGGATTAGAAAGAAATTCATTATCATCTAACAAATCCCTGGCCCAATTTCCAAAGTCCAGTGCTCCAAGTTTCGCACAAGCAGAGGGGACTCCCATCATTGCATAGCAATCAGGTTTCAGATTTTTCTCTCCGCATTTGGAAGTGTTGGGAAAGTCACGTGAAAGAGGTTGAAAAAAAAAGTAAAAAAAACAAGGCCCCACTTTAAAATATATTTAGTGTATAATCTCAATGCATTGGAATAAATAAAAGCGCCTATATTTATAGGCTTACAAAGCCATTAAATCAACAAAAAAAATTATACAAAAAACAATCTACAGAAAACTCAAACTCCATTAGTATCATTATTGACTCTAAACAACCTATTTCACTGGATAAAAGAAATCTAGTTATTTGCTTCAACTAATAATAAATATTTAATAAAACTAACCCATCACTTAGTACTAACAAACTGACTTGTGAAAAATATTGAACTAAAGAATATGACTCTTAGCTAATCGGCAACATATTAGCATTTTGAATCATGCTTTAACATTCCCCCTTGATTAAAAAACACACATCAAACAATCCTCTAAGATAGCATAACTTTTCTTTTTATAAGACTTTTGTCAGAACATCAGCCAGTTATGTCCCTTATATTCTTGCTGAAAATCTGCTAATATTCTTCTGAGCCAAATTGTTTGACAAGATGTTGAAGTTGTTGCAATAAAATTGGCTTCTGAGGTTAATAATGCTACTGTAGTGGTTTTTTACACTCCAAGTAATCACACTTGAACAAAGAGTGAACACATTTGTTGAAACACTTAGTCTATTATCCAATGAACTCCCCCAATCACTATCTGTGTACCCACATAATCTGGGATTGGAGACTTTAGAGTACTAAATGCCATACTCCAAGGTTCCAATGATGTAGTGTAAGACCCTTTTTGCTGCTCCAAAATGAGTTTTTGAAGGATTCTGCATAAACCTGAAAATTACACTAACTGGGAATGCAATATTAGGCCTCTTGTGAGTAAGATAAATCAAGCCTTCAGCTAAGCTTCTAAACCTCTTTGCATTTGCCATCTCTTTTCCATGTTCTTGCTGTAATTTTCCATTGATATTCATGGGTGTAGCTGCAAGCTTGCAATTAAACATGTCAAATTTATTAAGAAGATCTCTAGCATATTTCTTTTGTGAAAGAAATATTCTATCTTTAACTTAATGAATTTCAAGGACAAGGAAATAATGTAATAAACCCATATTTGACATCTCAAACTCATTTATCATTTGTGATTTAATTCATAAGAGTAATAGAGGAACTAGTGTAAATGATATCATCAACATAAAGCCAAACAATGATGAAACCATTACCTTCCTTCTTTACATACAACGTTGGCTCATTTTTACTTCTCATCTATCCCTTCTTCTAAAAGTATCCATCAATCCTGTTATACCAAGCTCGAAGAGTTTGCTTCAAACTATACAATGCCTTTTTCAGCTTGTATACTTTTGTTTCATTGCCCTCTTTTATGAAACCTTCTGGTTATACCACAAAAACTTCTTCGTGCAAGTCTCTATTAAGGAAAGCTAATTTGACATCAAATTGATAAACTGATCATTGTACTTGTGCAACTAAAGTAAGAACAAGTCTCACTATTTCAAACTGAGCCACTGGTGAGAAAGTTTCTTGAAAGTATATACTATATTGTTGTACATAGCCTTTTGCCACAAAATGAGCTTTATGCTTTTGTAGGTTCCCATTTATAGCAAATTTGTCTTATACACCCACTTCAAGCCAATTACATGTTTACCTTTTAGTAATTCCACCATCTCCCAAGTTTTATTCTTTTCACTGGATTTCATTTCCTTTATCATTGTCATTCTTGCTTTTCAGCTGCTTCTTCATAATATAAAGGATATGAAACAGTAAGAGCAAATTGACAAGTATATATGTCGTCAGAATATTTGGGATTTGACTTTTTGGCTCTTGTTGATCTTCTTAATGGAATTGGCTCAGTTGAACCCTCTCCAAGAGATGTAGATGAAGAGTTAATGCTTAGTGTTAAGCTAACAGGGGAGCTTGGAATTTGTTTTTCTTTATCATTTGAAAAGACTTCAATTGGGTCATGAGTATCTTATTGTACCTACTCTTCACTCCAATCCAGCTTGTATTTACATTAAATGTTACATCCCTTCTAATTAAGATCTTGCTACTAAGAGGGTTATATAATCCATATGCTTTAGAATGAGCACAATAACTAATAAAAATACATTTTTTAGATTTTTCATCAAGCTTTTGTCTAGCTTGAGAATTTATCAAAGCATAAGAAACACACCCAAAAATTTGTAAGTGGCTTACATTGGGCTTCCTTCCATACCATGCTTCATATGGAGTCTTATTCATGACAGCCCTTGTTGGTAAGAGATTCAACAAATAGACGGATGTTGCTACAGGTTATGCCCAAAACATATTTGAAATTCCTTTTGCTTGCAGTATGCTTCGTGCCATCTCCATAATGGTTCGGTTCTTTCATTCAACAACATCACTTTGCTCTAGAGTATAAGGAGTTGTTAGCTACCTATGGATGCCATTCTCTTCACATAACAAATTGAATTCATTGGACATGAGCTCACCTCCTCTATCTGTGCGAAGAACTTTGATATGACTGCCACTTTGATTCTCTACCAAGGCCTTAAACTTCTGGAACTCATCAAAAGTTTATGATTTGTTTTTCATAAAATACACCTAACTCATACGACTGTAATCATAAATAACCAACAACAAATAACGATTCCTACCCAAGGCCTTAGATTGCATAGGCCCACATAAATTAGCATGAATTAATTCTAAGCATTCAGAAGCTCTCCATGATTTTCTAATAGGAAAAGACTTCCTAGTTTGTTTCCTATAGATGCACCTTTTACAAATATCAATAGAACCAATTTCTAGCAGTCCAAGAACTATACCTTTATCACTTAGCAATTTCAAACATTTTGTGTTAAGATGCCCGTACCTCAAGTGCCACAATTTTGAGCCATTCTTTGCACTTGCAGTAAGAGCAAAGTTCTCCATATTAGCAACATCTAATGAAAACATCTTATTTGGAGTCATGTTGACATGAATCTTTTTGCCTGATTTTTTATTTGTAATAACACATGCATCATCATCAAACAGAACATAACATCCATTAGCCATTAGTTGTCCAATGCTCAGCAAATTGTGTCCTAAATTAGGTACAAATTGAACATTGTCTAATATTTTTACTTTTTCATGGCTAGTGTCGACACCCATAATGCCTCTTCCTTCAACTTGCATCTCCTTTTTATTGCCAAGCTATACTTTTTTGCCTTTGTGACTCATCAAGCTCTTTAAACATGGATTTGGTGCCTGTCATGTGGTTCAAACAACCGATGTCAACAAACCACAAATCACTTAGTTTATGATTAGGATAAACACAAGCCATAAAAAGCTTGTTGTCCTCCTCATCCTATGCTACAAAGTTCATATTCTGATCTTTGAACCAACAATAAGCTTGTATATGCCCATATCTATTGCAATGATGACATTGAATGCCACTTTTTGTGTTACCTTGCTCATAGGATTACCTTCCTCTACCCCTATCGTTACCATGACCACGATTTTGGCCACTACTAAATCCTCCTCTACCACCACCTCTACTTGTTGGACGGTCATTTTTTCTATGTTCAATGGCTATTACTTTCAATTGAAATACTTTCTCTTCATTCTTGTCCATCGATCAGTTGATTCTTGCCTCATGGCTTGAAGAGAATCTATCAGTTCATCTACAAAAAGAACTGACAAATCCTTGGCCTCTTATATGGCAGCTATAACATGATCAAACTTTGTAATCAAGCTCCTCATAACTTTGGCAACAATCATCTCATCCGAAATCAATTTGCTATAAGATTGCATCTGACCAACTATTGCCATTGTTCTTGACAAAGTAATCGATTCTCCGTTCTTCATTAGTAAGGTTTTAAAGTCATGTCTCAATGATTGCAATTTCACAACAATAACCTTTGAATCACTTTGGAACTCCTTCTGTAGAATTGATCATGCTTCCTTTAATGTGGCGGCTGTTGCAATCCATGAGAAGATAGTCTCATGGACTGCTTGTTGAAGAATGAACAATGCATTGGCATCTCTCTACTTAGTTGCTTTCAACCTCTCCTCTTCAGATTTAGTGGGTTCTAATATGTCAATGAACCCATATTCTACTAGATCCCACAAGTCCAGCAAGTTGAGTAAGGTCTTCACCTTGATGCTCCACCACTCATATTTCTCTCCACTAAAAAAGGGTAAAAGTGGTTGAGAAGAAGAGAACCATGTTAAAGTTGTCATTCCTATTGAATTTGCAGGGTCAAAAGTAATATAATACACACACACACTCTCTCTTTTGCTCTCATGTTTCCCAAGACTTTAACCCAAGCCTTACAATTCACTCTTGTAACCACAGGATCAAAGAAAGCTTTGAAACCTAATTTGTTGGGAAAGTCAAGTGAAAGAGGTTAAAAAAAGTAAAGAAAACAAAGCCCCACTATAAAATATATTTGGTGGATAATCTCAATACTTACAATGAATGAAAGTGTCTATATTTATAGGCTTACAAAGATGTTAAATCAATAAAAATTTTAGATTCTACTAGTGCTATTACAATCGAATCTAAATAACTTATTTGACTCAGTAAAAGAAATATAGAATAATCTAAGTTATTTATTTTAACTAATAATAAATATTTAATAAAAGTAACCCATTACTTAGCACTAACAAACTGATTTATAAAAAAATACTAAAACTAAAGAATATGACTCCTAGCTAATCGGCATCACATGAGCTTTTTGAATCATGCTTCAAAAGGAAGAACATGTTAAGTGCTTCTTTAGGCAGTCCATTTGAAGCATAACCTTGAATCATAGCACTCCAACAAACAATATCCTTCTCATGGATTCCATAAAAAATACAGCGTGCTTTTCCAAGCTTCCACATTTTGCTTACATATCAACCAAAGAGGTGCCACGAAGAGATTCGTATGCATGCCACACTCAGTTGTATATCTATCTATCCACTCGCCACTGTTTCAATCCCCCAATTGACTGCAAGCATGCAAAACTTGAACAAGAGAAAAACTGTCAAGCCTCAGCCCCATCTCCAGCAACCCCCGAAACAAATCAATAGCTTCCTCAAAATGTCCAGTCCCTATATACCCACAAATGATAGCAGTCCAAGAAACAACATTTTTATTAGGGATATCATCAAACACCTTTTGGGCATCCACAAGGTGGCCACATTTCTCACACAAACAAACGAGACTAGTCTTAACAAAACGCATTATCAAAACCTGCTTTCACCATAAGGGAATGAAGCTCAACACCCAAATGGAAATCCAAAATTCTAGCACACGCCTTCAAAACAAAAGGGAAAGTGAAGTAATCGGGTATAATCCCCGATTTCCGCATTGATCCATAGAGGTCAATAGCATCAAGGAAACAATCATTGGAAACCATCCCACGAATCATTGTATTCCACAGATAGATGTTTGGGTGCTTGGTTTGTTCAAAAACAAGTTTGGTGTACTCTGTTTCTGAAATCTAGGCAACAGCGCAAGATCACGTTGATAAGATAATTATCTTCATTTAGGTGAAGACGGAGAATTCGAGCATGGACATGTTTGAGGTGTTTGAAAGAGTCGAAGTCTTGAAGAAGGCATCTTTTGAGCTCCAACGCCTTCGAAAATGTAGGCGAAGCCGGATTGCTGATGAAGGACATGGCTTATTTCCCGCCAATTTTTGACCCTAAAAGTTATAAAAGTTATGAATGAAAAATGAGAACATAGATTCTAACAATCGTTTATAGCATGGAGAGAGAAGAAGACGCCGCTGATGAAGGAAGAAGAAGCCATCAAACTAGGAAGGAGAAGACGCTACTGGTGCTTCGTTCCTGCTCTGCTCTTCGTTCTTTCCCTTTGTTCGGTGCCAAATCTGCTCATTACCGATTAAACCAATGGGTATTTATTTATTTGGCAAGCATCTTGTGTTTGACTAGACTTGAGCAAAATGGATGCCTCTAATGAGAACAAGAGGGTTTTTTTTTTTTTTAGCGGAAATGGAGAATATATTAACAAGTAATAGGAGTCAAAGTTTACAAATAAACAGGAACAAAATTAGTTATGCTAGCGAGTACTATCAGGAATACACATAGCTCTAAAAATGTGATTAACTAAAGCCGTGGTAGCAGCAATTAGATCCTCAGCTCGGTAAGATTCTCCTGCAAAACGACGATTTTTCGGGCACTCCAGAGCTTCCAATTAAGAACGGCAAACATAAGGGCCCATCTGTGGCTTGTACAATGATGGTTGAGATTCCCAGTCCACCAGTCATGAAGCGTCATCCCGAGAAAAACAACAGTTGGTTCACAGGGATAAGATGTTGCTAGCATGCAATAGCAAGGGGACATCGGCGAAAGATATGGTCTATGTTCTCCTCCTCACCGTCGCAGAGTTCGCAAGCAGCATCAGTGGCAAGATGCCTTTTCATGCGTTCCGAGCTTGTAAGCTAGCCAAAGGAAGGAACGGATACGTTGAGGTCCAGGCCACTTCCAAATATACTGCCAGTGTTTAGCTGCCTCATTCCATGAGTCTTCTTCAAGCGATTTCTAAGCCGAAGTAACAGAGAAGGCGCCAGAATTGTTAAGGTTCCAGAAATAGGAGTCATCCCCATTCTCGACGTTAGGCGGAGTTGCTGCTGCTATAAGAAAATTTATGGAAGGAGGGAGTTTATCTTGGAAGAGCTCCCAGCGCCAATGACCATGATCATTAATGAAATCTTTAATGGGCTTCCTCAAGCACGCCTCACTTAAATCAGTGAAAGCTAGATTTTTGAGAGGCCTAAGTCCCCAATCCAATCATCTGACCAGGACTTGATTTTCGATCCATCCCCTAGCTTCCATCGGATTCCCAAAGTCATGCTAGGCCATATCTTTGCAATGCTTCTCCAAGTATGAGAGCAAGTTTTCGTTCGGAAAGAGTAATTAGTTTCATGCGACCAACCATACTTAGCTCGAAGAATCTGGACCAATAATAGGTTCGTTTTACTAATAAGCAAAAAACCAAGCTTGGAAAGGAAGACTACATTCTGGCTTTGAAGCTTTCATATTCCACACCCTCCATTCCTAATTGGTTGACAAATATCATTCCAATTCGTCAGATGAATTCCTTTATGCTGAGCATCAGAACCACATATAAAGAGGACCTAATGATTTTCTCAATCTGTACGCAACAAGTGAAAAGCAGCATAGACGTTTACATTTTGAAATAAGGGATGGTGGAGAGGGCTGACTTTGCAAGAGTAATTTACCAGCGAAGGATAGAGATGTTGCCTTCCAAGCAGTCAGTTTCCGTTGAACTCTTTCCACAACATAGCTATAGGTATCCTTGGTGACTCTGGAGTGCAGCTGGGGTACACCAAGGCATTTCCCTAGATGGTCGGTTTTAGAGTAACCGAGTTGTTCACAGATATGGTCCACATTTCCTCTCCCTACATTCTTGGAGAAGAATATACGCGTCTTGGCTTGACTGACCGAATGTCCACAGGAATCACAAAAGGACCTTAGAACCCATTTAAAAAGTACGAGGTCATCAGCGAAAAAGAGGTGAGATAACCAAGGGCCCTGCTTACTCATCTAAATGGTTTCCCAATTCCCCATCAAGACCTTGGCTTAGATGGCTTGAGAGAGCTGTTCCATGCAAAGAACAAAAATGTAGTGTGACAGAGATCACCTTGCCGGATACCTTGCGAAGACTGAAAAGCAGAGGAGGGAGAGCCATTCCAAAGGACTTGCATGCTTGGGGTTGTGATGCAATGCATAATGAGACTTATCAGACTATCATAGAAGTAAGCATCCCTGAGAGTGTCTTCAATAAAACTCCATTTTAACAGATCGGACGCTTTCTGTAGGTCAACTTTGATAGCCATCCATCCTTTCTTGCCACCTTTCTTTCTCATGGAATGAATAGCCTCTTGGGAAATGATAATATTATCAACAATATTCCTCCCATTAATGAAGCTAGATTGGAACATGAGGATTAGTTGAGGGAGCCGTTTAGTCGGACAATATTTTCGTGATTGTTTTGTAAACAACCGAACAGAGACTAATTGGCCGGAATTCTTTGAGAGTCTGGGGTTTATCATATTTGGGAATCAGGGTGATGAGGGTCCGGTTATGTATGGGACCCAAGCTCTCCCCTGAAAAACTCTTATGACCATATCACAAACAGAGGTACCCACAGTTTCCCGTTGATGTTGGTAAAATAATGCGTGGAGACCGTCAACACCAGGAGCTTTAAGGGGCTCATGTCAAACAAACCCTGCTTAATTTCCTCTACAGAGAGACCCGGGCTATTAGGGAAATCTGAAAGGAGTCAGATATAGAAGGAAACATACCTCCATAGGGAAATTCAACAAGAGATGGGTTCTGATAAGTGTAAAGCTCAGAGAAATATTACCGGGCCATTTGACGCATGGTATTTTCCTCATGGATCTAGAATCCTTCATTGTTTTTGTTAGAGACAATGCCGTTGTTACTGCGCCAAATGCCAGCTTTCGTCTGATAATAGGCCGTGTTCCGATCGCCAAAGCATATCCAGTCGCTACGGGATTTTTCGAGCCGAGCTCCTCATGTAAACAGGCATCTTCATATTCAGTGTGCAGGCGACTATCTAATTCTAAGTCGTGAAGGTGGGTTGAAAGGGAACGATATTCCAATGCCAGTTGTACTCCCGTAATGCGTTGACTAAGACATTTTTTTTGGAACTAATGAGTTGACTAATTCGTTGACTAAGACACTTCATGTTATGCCCAATGGATCCGAGGAAATCCCGGTTGCAGACAATGTGTGTATTTAGATAAGATTTTAGAAATAGATTTATAGAAAAAATAGGCTTATAGAAAAGGGGTTTGGGAAAATATATTATAAAAAAAATAATTTTAAATAAATGAGTGTTTGGATTGTTATTTTCAGAAGTACTTTTATTATGGGTAAATTACGAAAAATGGTATGAGTATTAAATAGGGAGAGATAAGAGATAAGAGGAAAGAGGGTGTAAGAAAGAAAAGAGAGAGTGTGTAAGAAAAAGTAGGAGAGAAGAGAGAGAGTGTAAGAAAAAATAGAGTAATATAGTAATTGGTTAGTTCATAAGCTCTTTTACTATTCTATAAACTACTCTAACTAGCTTATCTGAAATCTTAGTTTTAAACCATAGTTTAGTCTAAAAGTTCATTTAAATAAATATGATTATTTAGTTTAAAATTTTTCTAAATCTAAATTTTGAACTAAACTTAGATTTCAAACCAATTACTTAATCCAATGGCAGCTTGGGTAAAATTGTTGATGTAGGCCTAGAGGCAGAGGTTGTTGGCCCAATTACTTAGCACAAGCTGGGGGAAGAGAGCATGAGTAGTCCAAGTAGCAAGAAATTTGAAGGGCTTGGGAGAGTTACCTGACCCAAGAGAAGAGCCCAATATTAAGGAGCAGATGCCTGTGATCGGAATCAATCTGGGCCGAAGGCTGAATTTTAAAGTTTGGGAAGAGGTTGATCCATGAGGTGGTAGCGAGGGCCTGGTCCAGGCGAGAAATGGTAAGGCTCCTTCTCCAAGTAAACATTGGGCCAGAGCCCAAATCTATAAAACTATTATCTTGACAACAATCGTTTAAAAGTTAATCTTTCTCTAAATATTTTTGTATCAACCAAAAATTTCGTCCTCAAGCCCCACCACTCTGTTCAGTAGAGGTGAGGGTTGCGTTGAAATCGCCGGCGAGAATCCATGGAGTGTCGACGTAGGAAACTAGGTCAAAGAGAGCACTCCAAATGCTAGCACGAATCTGAGGATTTGGGCTAGCGTAATTTGGAGTGAAAAGGAAGCTTTGAGAGTTATTCTTTAGAGTCACGCGAGAATGGATAAATTGATGGCGATTTGAAAGAATTTCAAGCTTCACAGTTCAGACCAAAGAAGCCAACTACCACCGGAGAATCCATTTGCTTCTATGCGATGGGAGTAACTCATACCAATTTTCCTGATTACTTTGTCCGTAGTGGGCCCCCCAGATTCTGGGTTCGACAAGTGTCACAACAAGAGGTCTGTGTTCCGGAATAACACTTTCAGGACGAAGTGAAATTTATTGGTAGCCCTCCGCATCGGCAATTCTAGATGAAAACTGACACTATAAAACTTATGGGAGAGTAGGGAGAGTTACTACTCCATATGAGTCCGTTGATCGTCATTTTCCTCACCGCCCTACTCTTCACGGGGCGAAACATCACATGAGAGAATCTAAGAATCTAGCGACTGAGCAATGGCTTTGATGACCTCATCAGCTAAGATAGGGAAGGGGTCTTCGGGCTTTTTCTCTGGGCCTTTTTAAGGGACAGGGTTTGTTGTTTTTGGGCCCAGCTGTAGTAGTTTTTAAGTCAGGGGATTTGGGTGGACATTTTCTTTAACAGTGTCTAGTTGGGTAGAAGAGATTTTGAGGTTTTGGGCTTGAGATCAAATATGGGCTTGAGGGCTGTTTTAGGGTTAGGGTTAGGGTTAGGGTTAGATAGAGATGGGCTGTGAAAGATTAGGTCCAGCGGGGTGGAGGTTAGAGGTATGTATAGGCAGGGCAACCCTTTGTTTGGTGCCCTGTTTAAAAAAAGTATGGGTTATATTTTGCAACCCAATACCTGGCCCTACCCGATAAAAGTCCTAACTATTTTAGGCTAGACATGGGAGAGCTGGGCATGAGCAGGTTAGGTATGCCCAAATCGTGATATCCTACTCATATTGTGAGAAAAAATCTGTAATTATGAACTTATAAAATAATATCATATTTATGTATTCAAGAGTTAAATAATATATATAATCCATTAATAATAAGGTAACAAAAAGATAATAATTAAAATATTAAAATCTATTGCATATATAAAAAAGAAAGATTGAAATATGTGGGGTCAAATATTTATAGCGTTATTGCAACACCAATAATCAAATATTGGGTAAGTAAAGCATATGAGCAATTTTGGTATCTGAATAAATATAAAGGTTATGTTCAATACTTTAAATGAGTAAGAAAAATTGTGCGAAATGTATAAAATTATAAATAAAATAAGTTAAAAAAAAATAAGACTATAAGAAATATATATATATATATATATATATATATATATAGGATTGGGCTAAATGGGTAAGGCTACATACTTTACCCAGTGTCTTGTACTACCCGACATTTAGCCTGACCCAACGCTACCTAAATATATTTTAAGCAACATTTTTTAAGTTAGGCTAGGTATTTTTGTTACGTGGTCATTTTAGACTATATATTGAGCATAAGGAATCATCAATTAATTTTATGAGTAAACTTAGTTATATATAAGATAGAATATTTCCTATACTTAAAATTATAATAAAATAATATTTTTCAGAAATAAAATCCGCTCTAAATAAAATAATCACGGGTTGAGCCAATGCTTCTATTATCAGATTGGGAAGCAAGAATCAAGGACCTGGACAAATGTTGTTATGTAAAAAATTTCACCATCCTTTTTTCTTTTCAAATGATTAATTCACAATGTGAAATATGTTCTACTTTTGCGGCGGAAAAGGATAAAAGTTTAAAAAATACCGCTCGAGTAAGATTTGGGTGAAGTTTTGTGAATTAATCTCTTGTAATTTTTTGTTTACTATAGTGAAATGATATCCAGTTTTATTCAAACAAAAAAAACCACTCTTTCGGAGTTACATCGCTACTTAAGACCCAATAGTATTTAAATTCATATTAATTAATAATATAAAAAACTTATATTGGTATCACTCGTCACCGAAAAGATCACGTGAAATTGGCTTCGAACTAAATTCATAAGATCATGTATCTACAGTGAACAGTTCAACTCTATAAATTAGTATATTTAAGATATAAATATAGATAGACAGATTGACACAATTACATCTCTAATTAAAAAAATTTAAAGTACATCAATTAAAAATTATGTGGCAGTAAGGCACGAACTTTTGCGAAACATTGAAGCTAAAATTGAAATCAACCATTTATCTTCGGAAGCCAAGTTTACAATTACCTTGCTATGCCTATAACAGAAATATTTGCCACCGAGTAATCAGTAAGCAGACGCACTACTGACAACTGTACATTAACATGATTTTACTATATAAATTTCAGTACTGAAGAAAGTCACGAATGAAGTGCATGATAAAAGAGGCAAAAGGCACATTGCAGCATTTACAAAATTGGAAATATATGGGACAAAAAAATTATCCTACACAAGATACAAATATTCACATGCTTACATGAAAAATATATCGATAGATTGGTGCAGCGCTTGCACGCCGAACCCGAGTCTGCACTTTTTGGTGAAGTCATTTTCACCTCTGGAATCTGGATCTTGATCAATGCGAAACCGCAAGCTTACACTATTGTTCATGCCCCCTTGTGTCAAGAGGGAGGGGCCACTTATTATGTATGAACATAGAGCAGGATAAAGAATCTCGTATATTAGGGAGGTTTTCTATTTATTACAAGTGAGGATTTGACGTCTGATGATTCAAGGCAACAACCATGGTGGCAAGACATTGATCAGATGCGAACACTTCCCTTGGTAAATTCAAGAATCACTCCAACTATCAGCATCATCATCATCATCACTTCCAGCCAACGCCTATTTCAATCATTAATGCATCAGTTAACTGTGGAGAAAAGCAATACAATGGAACAGAGCTGGCGATAGAAAAAATAAAGAGATATCTATCACAATAAAGCACAGAGAGAGAGAGAGACCTGGCGAATTGCATTGGCTTTCTCCAAAATGGCAGCAACTTTCAAGTTTGTTTTTGGACCTTGAATGCTGAGTCGGGTTGCCACAGCAGGCTTCAAGTTGAAGGACTGAGGGAACCAAAAAGTTTAGGTATAATACTGCTCCGAAAAGAGGGTTAGAAAGAAAATCCAAGAAAAGGGGAGAAAAGTAGCGAGCTATACCTTTGTTCTTATCTGTTCTAACAGTGAATCTCTTTCATCTATCTTGGGTGCTGTCTCAGGCCCAGACCGTTGAGTAACCTTCCTCATCTGCACTGGCTCAAAGTAAACGTGTTATGCAAGAATTGAGACCTTTATAAATATATATTCTGAAAAACCAAGAAAATGGTAATTACCTTGCTCTTGTCATGAGCAGCAACGGCATCAATTAGAGGATTCCGTGGACGGGGAAGCTTATTTTTTGGTATTCCATTTGGCTTTTCACCCTCAGTATCTATTGATGTTGTAGCAGGTAAATCCAATGATGATGCCATCTCTCCCTCTGAAGGAGGCAGACTGTGATTGTGTTGCACAGTTTCCGTGCTTGGTGGTGCCATGGGTGTAACAGAAGGATCTTGTTCCCCTTCCAGGTTGCTCACAGAATGCGTAGGTTCCTTAGCTTCTGAAGTAGTTTCTGCTATTAGCTGACTTGGGGGTTGGGCCAGATTTTCCAGAGAAGAGACAGTATTGTGTCCCAATGACGATGCCATCTCACCCTCTGAAGGAGGCAGACTGCGATTGTGTTGCAATGTTTCCAAGGTTGGTGGTGGCATAACAGAAGGATATTCTTGTTCACCTTCCAGGTTGCTCACAGAATGCATAGGTTCTTTAGCCTCTGAAGTAGTCTCTTCTATTAGCTGACTTGGTGGTTGGGCCAGTTTTTCCTGAGAAGAGGTAGGATCGTGTCCAGAAAAAGCACATTCAACAGGTGGCATCGCTGGGTGCAGGTTTGAATATTGTACCGTTTCTCCCTCTGATGCAAGATCGAAACCATGTGTAGGTTTGACAGTAGAAACCATGGGAAGTGTTAAGAATGGGTTCTGCATTAGATTTCTCTCAAGAACTACGTAATTATATTGACCGTTTGCTTCATTAACCATAAAAGGAAATTGTAATGGAACAGCAACAGGATGCCGTGAAACACCCACTGAAAATCCAGAAGAATATGGGATCTTATCACCTTCCACAGCCATGACTGGTAAAAATGTATTATGATACTGTAAGGTCTCTCTCTCAGAAGTTATCAAACCAAATTGACCTCTCTCGTCAGTTTTAATTGCCTGAATTGGTGGGTCTTTCTTTGAAGCATGTTGAACCTTACCCCTTCTCCATTGCATAGGTGGCAGAGGGGGCATAGGTGGCATCTCCCCAAAATTGATGTCAGATACTGGTAGAATGGGATCCCGAAGAGGTTTCAGTGAATCCATATCATGTTTTGCCACATTTAACTCCTGGCCATCTGACTGTGATAAGGAATCGGATGATGATGGTTGATCTAGATGAATTTCAACAGAAGATTCAGAAGCAGCAAGAGATTTTCTTTCTTGCGCCAATTGACTTGATACATGCATACATTCAGATTGAAATTTCTCTGAGGCAGAATGTTCAGATCTGAGAGGAAAATCTGCACCTTGTTGACCAGCTTCTGATACTGGAGTTTCCATTACCAGCTGTTTATTGGAAGGTGATGGCAAAGAATTATTCAGGCAAGATGAACATTCCAATTCCTGAGTGCCTGGCTCTGAAAACTCTGGCACCATATATAAATCCTTGGCAGAAGAAATATAATGGTGTTTCACATTAAGAGGTAAATCTTGAATACTATTAGATGCTCCCGAATCAGAAAGATCATGAGATCCTGCTCTGTTCTGACTAAAACCTACATCAGCTGAAGCAACTTCTGTTTGATTCACAACCTTCTGCACCTCCAATTCTGTCAAAGATTCTGTAGCAACTACTTCATTAAATATTTCATTCACATGTGGATCGCTAAAACTTGAAGGAGATTCTTCCAAATTTGTAGGATCTCTCAGTGAAGAAGATAAAATGTTAGAAGAAATAATATCTGAAGATGATTCCAGCTGATTTTTCTTTGTCTCTGCATCCACGTCTCTGGAAATTTCACTTGATTCAGCCTCATTTGATTTCACTTTTAACTGATCACAATCTGAAGAAACTGGAAAAGTTTCCAGTAAATTGTCAGATACAGCTTGATCTTCTGATTGAACTTTATCAGTGAAAACATTATGTCCATTGACAAAATTCCCCTGCCCTACAAAACCACGAGAAGATGGTTGTTTAAGATGGCCATCATCTTCAACTGCATCCACACTGCAGGTGGACCCACTTTTATCATCGTCATTATCCATCCTCGATGTGTCTTCAGATTTTGATAGCTGATCAGAGTACAAAACTTCTACTCCTGCTGAATCTGGTTCATCTATAGGACTTTCAGGAGTGAAATAGGAGAATTTCTCCCTTGTCAAGCTACTTGCTGGTGGAATCTCCACTGCAGTAGATGAATCTCGACAGTCATCTTTGCTAGCCATAATACAACTCTCATATTTTGAATCTAAGACCTCTGCCCCATCAACTGGTAGTGCAGCCCCTGAATACGAGCCTACTTCCATAAATGGAGAATGCCCCTGAGGCGAATTGACCCCCTTGCCAGCCAAACTTTCCTTTGAAAGTCCATCCTGAAAGATTTCAATCTTAGAATGATCACTGCATCCATCTACAGGAGCCAAATTTAAGTCATCAGAAATGTGTTGTGAAGCATCAGAATGGACATATGGTTCACCATTGTCCATGTTCAAAGAATATTCTTTGGGAGAAGCCCCAGGGTAAGTGTCATCCTTGGTTATAGAGAAAGCATTAGATGTTGCATCTATAGATTCAACTTGACACTGCCTTTCTTCATCATTTTCAAGTTCAACAGGCTCAGATGGTGTTTCAACTAACTGCGTCCCAGTAGGGATGGCTAGCGTTAATTCCAAGTCATTTGAAATTGGTAATGAAGCATCAAAATGGACATAAGGATCTCTCTCATCCAAATTGTTCAAAGGATATTCTTCAGAAGAAGGAACAGGGCTAGCACCCTCCTTTAATGTGGAAAGAGCATCAGGTACAGCAGCTATACATTCAACATGAAGCGTCCTTTCCTCATCATCTTCTAAACTTGAATGAATTTCAACAAGGTCAGATGGTCTTTCAACTAATTGTGCTCCTGGGGAATTGACCACTGGTGCCAATTCTAAATCATTTGAGCTCTGCATCGAATCACCAGACTGAACACAAGGATCACCATCATCTAAGTTGCTTGAAGTATAATTTTCAGAAGACACAGGACAAGCATCATCCATCAACGTGGAGACAGCATCAGGCACAGGCACAACAACAGCATTAGATTCAACAAGCTTCCTGTCTGTATCTGCTAAAGTCGAATGAAGCTCAACTGTGTCAGATGTTTGAATTATTTGAGTCTCTGTGGGTTGGATCACTGATGAGTTTACTCCAATATCGGAAACAAGATGTGCTGAATGCACCAAACGTGAATCAGTGGAGGTCCATCCAGAATCAGAAATCTCTTCTTCCTGAAACTCTGCATCATCATGCATAACAAACTTATCACAATCTGGCTTTTGGGAATCGACACTTTGGGGAAGATGATCAGAATGTCTAGTTTCAACCTCATATTCACAATATTTACTACATGAGAGTGATAAAGGTTCTGATTTAATATCTTCAACCATGACGCTGAAAGATTCAGAATGAGAAAAGCAGGATGTATCTTTTTTGCTCATGCCAATTTCTTCTGACGCAGATGAGTTTCCAACAGATTGAGAATCTGAAAATTGATCATGCATAATTACATGTTCTTCAACTGTATATCTTTTGAATGAACTATTTCCCTCCAATGTGGAGGAGGTTCCAATTGATTGAGAATCTGACACCAGAGCTTGGAGTTCATTACGTTCATCACTTCTATCTCTTTTGAATGAACTACTTTCATCTGATATGGAGGAGTCTCCAAATGATTGAGAAATTGAAAGTTGCGCTCGTAGTTGATGTTCTTCCTTGCCATCAGAATCTATTAACCTTCGACCATTCAAGAAGCTGTCCTTAGGTCTATACTCATTTTCTGTTTCCATCTCCGACTCCATTGTAGTTAGAGCATCCACATAATTGTCAACCTCACTAGCGGCATCATCAGAATGGTAACAATCTAAGAAGGCTTCTAATTTCTTTTGTCCATAATCTGCCAGTTCTGTTTCATCAGGTGTCTTATAACTATAAGACAATTCATCTGTCACATTAGCAAACATTTGTTCATGCAACTTCACAAGATCTCCATTGGTCTCCATCTTTGTTTCTGAAAATGGTTTTAGTTCTAAGCCTGGTACATTAGAATATGAAAGCGTGTTTTCATTTCCTAATGACCTTTTCACAGGACTAACCGTACTAATTTCAAGTATTTTAATCCTTGCTTCACTGGTATCTTCTGAATTTGATTTCCCAGGCAATGGAACCATTGAAGTTTCCCTAACCATCTTGTAGTCTGGTGAAGGAAATTCCAGAAATTTCTCCATGTAACTTTTCCCATTTTCTGCAGCAACTCCAGATCTATTCAATTGTCTTTTCTTCAACTTGACAAGACGTGCAGGATTACTATAAGCATTTTCAACACGCTCCTCAAGAAGCAATTGGTGCAATCTGCAATAACAAAAACCAAATCGAGTCAACCCCCCCCCCCCAAACATTTAAGGATGTTTTGCATTTAAAAAATTCAATAAATAAATTAGTACTCCAAAATAAGTTTCTTTGGAGCTCACTTTGCATGTGTTGGGGCAACTTCAGGGGTTTCACCATTCCTCAATCGTGCTGCTTTCTTCTGCTGGAAATAAAATAAATAATCACATCTTGAGAGTTGAGAACATTCAGGATTCCAGTACATAGAATTGTATCAAGCGCAATATACAAGGCATAGCCATCCTAGCATAAACAATTAAAATTGAAAAAGCGGCGCCAAAATCTAATCTCCTAGACCCTACTAGGCGGATAGATCAAAGGCACAGTATCACCACAGAGCACATTATTCACAGCATTCCACTATGCTTACAAATGGTACAGCAAGAGCCCTGACACCTAACTCTAGGCAAAGACAAGTAATACTCTGAAAGAATTCTCACTCAAAAGATTTATCGAAATCATCCACTCACCCTCTGGTTCGCACCAATACCAGTCAGCGTTGTTGGAAGATTAAGTAATGTTCAAACTGTTATAATCAGAAATAGCAGAATCAACTAACTTCTATGACAACCATACAGAACTAATTCCAATTTCTTTTGGTCTTACTTGCTGTTTATTAAGATCAATACCACAGTATGAAGCCAATTAGGATTACTTTATTAAGAAAAACCAAAAGTACGGCCACCAATTGAAGCAACATATTACGAAAATAATGTCATTAAAAGGTAATTTCCATTCGCCCAAAAAATAGGGAAGAAATGGTACTTTAATACCTTGACTTTACGGCTCCTCTTTTCCCTGTGAATTTCAGCAGTTGTAGTTTTAGAGGAAGCTGACTCCAATTTAAAGAATGATGGATCAGTATAGCGCTTCAAGCAAGCCCCAGCACCAGCCACATCAAATCTATTGGAATCCAGAAGCCAAAAAAAGAACAATTCAAATACTTATTACATTAATATTAATTTCAAAACAGTTTCTTCAACAATCAGATGTCCATACTTGTCCAGGAGGAACAATCTTGGGGGGCCACGGCAGTCTTCATATGAATCCATTACAAATCGAGGTAAGTCTTCTCGAGTAATAAGATTCTGTTCAGAACGAAGATTAGGATGCCAATCAATCCCTGCAATCCAATAACCAATTGCTTTAAAAACTTGCCAAAGGACTATAGCACCTAAAGGTTACAAGTATGACATATAACAACTCGAAAAGTTTACAAGAATAACATTTTTTATATTATTTTGATAAGAACACCATAAAACAAAAGACTAACAGCTAGTAAGTTATATATATAACCTGCATTAGAGAAAAAAGATGAATGATGAGTCTGGGACAAGAAAGCCTTTTCAAGCGAAGGAACTTCAGCCTCAAGCTGCTGAACACGAACCATAAGACCATGGCCTCTTGCAGCAGTGGTCATTACTTCTTCATGCAAGTCATGAAAGACCTCCGCTGCAAACCTAAACAAAATATATAGTTAAGTACATAAAACTTAACAGCACCAGGCTGGCAAGCTGTAGATTGAAGACTACAAGATTGAGCCATGGCATTGCAATTTCTGCTTCTATGTGTATGCCTTCTTTCTCTAGTAATTTCATTATCAGAAGTAAACAATAAATTGTAATGCCATTCAGTATATCACAACGAGATGATGATGATGACGGAAATTCAACAGAATGCTTATAGAATACGAAGAGTTTGACTTGCTAAGTGGAACTCAGTATTTCATTAGACCAATCTAGTTTGAGCCTGTGCCATAAAGTAAGGACTTTGGATCTCGTTTGAACCCAAAGCACTCAGTTTGCCAGGTAACAGGTTACTCAGCTTCAGTGACTTTGGAGTAACTCAATACTAAAAGTGTCGAAGAAGGTATTCAACAAAAAACGAAACAGAAGATAAAACTATTCACAAAACATTACCTGAACACTTAATTAGCCAGCAATCAATTTAATTTTTAAGAAAAACACTTGGCTTTCTCACAATTGACTTTTTCTTTCTTTCTTTCTTTTTCTTTTTTTACTAATTTGTCTCAAACACTTGACTTTCAAATTAAGCATGTCTGGCCAAATTTTACCAAGAATTTTAGTCTAGGCTTATTCAATAAAGTCCATACAAGTCCAGTCCTTAGAAGATTAACTAGTATAAACTTTCCATGGCATCCACAACATATTCTAAACCCCAGAATTTGAACTAGTCCGTCAATGTAGAAAAAGAAAAAGACTCTGCAACTTACGAGGAATTGAAGGACATGATATTGTAGCAGGAAGTCAATTATAAAGAAATGGGCGAATAGAATTCAAAGAGTCATAGGATGAAAGAAGTTCAAATAGGTCGTAAAATTCAATAGCCAGACAGAACATTGAAGAAGGCTAATCTCTCCACGTAATACAAGCACCAAACAAGAAAAGCCATTTTCCTCCAATTCCGAAATGAACCCAACCAGTCATCGATCTAACAATCGAACAAACTAAAAGAAGAAGCACATAAACAAATTCTTGCCGAATTAAAGCTCACTCCAGTAACTCGAATGAGGGTCAGTATAAAGTTAAACACACAGATAGTACCAAATTAGATGGTCTTCAAACCAACACCTATTCAAATAAATGTAATCACGGAAGTGCAAGAGCAACCAGTTTAATTTCAGAGCTGAAGAACGGGCAAAATCGGGAAAGGAAGAAAGTTAGAGAGAGGGCGGGAGAGCTCACTGAGCAAGGTCGCCGAGCTGGCGCAAGACCCCTACGAGGCCGGCCATGGCGACGCCTTCCAAGAGAGCTTCTGGATCATCTTTATCGACAGCTCGATATAGCTCCGGATCCGCCAAGCTGTACTCATTCCTTATCTGGTACCTAGCCAGCGGCATTCTTGCAGTTCAGCAATAGAGAACCCCTAAGTTCCGAAATTAATTGACTCTGTTGTTGGATCTTCCGGCCAGTCGGTTCCTTGGTTCCACCATGGGAGAGAGAGAGAGGTTGGAGTTTGGGCGAGATGGAAATGAATGAAGAAGGGAGGTATGGAAGCAAGCGAGGAGAGGCTGTGAGAAGTTATAATATTTTAGTAAGTTCCAAGGGTTAAAAAATAAAATTAAAATATTAGAATAGAAAGTACTCCTCGTATCATTAAATATAAAATATTAATTTAAATTTTAAATATAAAATATAAAATATATTTTTAAAATTATTTCTATTAATATCTTTTTACTAATAATTAAACAAGAGAATGATTTAATTATATATATTCAAACCCTAATATTTATTTCCATACATGGCATGTGTGCTCTTAAATAGTGATATATGTATATACTCTTCTTATTTTAAATATAAGATATAATTAATAAATTAATTTTTATTTTAAATATAAGATATAGTTATTTTTTAAATTTATTAATTTTTTTAAATTATTTTTATTAATATTTTTTAATAATAATTAAATAAGAGAATATGATTAGGGTATTATAAAAAAAATATTATAATTAATTTTTTTAATATAATAAATAAATTAAAGAGGTTATTTTGTTTGTGAATTTCCGTGTAGAAGTGGGCGCGCAGAGAGGTATTGCCGTATCGGATCGTGTTCATACATAAATTCGTATAGCTTCTTTCATCTAACGGTAACCGTCATAAAATGTAACTATTACCGTAGAGGTGGCTTACTTCCTTCTGATATCATCTCCCGCGAATTTATTGCTGAAGACAATAATCACCGCTTCTGAATTAATTTTATATTGTAAGATTGTCACAAGAAATCAATTTAAAGAACATTACATCATCATTTATTTATATAACTGATCATAATTTTTGCCACTTTTCAGTAAATAATTTACTCTCTATACATAAGAATTAGATGTATGTAAATAACTGAAATCGGCTCAAAAGAAATTAATAGTAGTTTGTAAAAATTTCATGTGATTGATTGAATTTAGTTGACACAACTTATTATTTATAAGTGACATAATCTTTTGTTTCAGCGTGCGCAGGTGAAATATTGTACTAGTTAATGTTCTCGTGATATTAAAATGATTCGACTTATGTTATCAAAATTCATATCCTATATATGCACACACATACACCTTCTCATGAGCGTCTTCTGCTTTCCATCTTTCCCTATTCATAATAATTTCATATCAGAAAGCATTATATTATTGTCAGATTACAGCTAGTAATTGGGATGTTGCCCGTATATTAATAAGACCATGCGTGTGGACAGATACATACATTCATTCGCCATCACATGATCACATAGTCACATGCCTGCCCAAGGAAAACAATTGTTCTTTTGACCAAAAGGGAATCAATTATTAGATTACAAAGGTTTTTGAAGACAAAATGAACAGAACAATGAACACTGTAATTGGATATTATTGGGGGGCACAATATGTAGAAGGCGACGATCGAACATCTGTTGTAGGGTCTCGTTTTTCTGAAATGGAGAGATGAACCGTGAGGAGCTAGGGGGAAATAATTTAGGGAGTGTGGGGTCCCGCAGATTGATTGTTCTAATCATCTCCTTCTTGTCACATGTTCATATCAATCTCATTAATTAAACCAAATGTTAGGGTGTGTCTCGTCGAGGACGTACGTAATCTGATTGTGAAGTGGGTTGAGAAGGAGACTGAACTTCTGGGAAACACCGACGAAAGAGTAGCCCCATGTTCGTCCCTTCCTTTTCAACTCCCATCCTCGTTTGACTTTTCTACCTTCGATTCCTTTACTTTACCAACTTATATTCCTGCATCAAAAGCAAATATCATCTCCAGAATATTTTTATTTAAGATATACCATCCAATGCGCGCAAGGGCATGTTTCCAGCAACGTTATTCTTGTTTTTTTATTATTGAAAATTACGATCTAGTTTATTAGCAATTTAAAATTATTTATTCTGTCAAATTGTTACATAATTGACGGGGTGGATGTATAATTTAATCACGTTTGCTTGAGATAAGAATGAGTTGATTTTAAAGGCTTTTTGTGCCTTATACTTCAAGCGTTTCATTTAAAAGTCAGGAACAGTGTCTAAACTTTGTTCGCAAGTTGAGAAAGATAGATAACACAACACTACTTTATGCAAGTTATAAACAACCCTTCCTTTTGGCTTGTTTAGAGAATCCTCAGGTATACTTTATTATTAACGTAACCCGCAAAAAATATTAATTACTTACTTCGGGAATTCATTTATATTCAAACGAAGATTTCAAAGCTTGGACATGGACTTGAGTGGCATTTGAGCAAATACTTGAACTGAGAAGGAGAAGACTTCCTTAGTTCACGTAAAGTCCGTTTTCTTCATCTTTGGGATCGTTATTCAATTCTTGTTTATGATCATTTTAAAAAAGAAAAAATTATACCCTTAATTTCCTAAAATCCCTTTAAAATATCATACGATGTTTTTTCTATTATAATATACACACTTGTCAATAAAAAAAAATTGCAAGGAATTCTAGATGTAGTAAAATAAGAGGTACACTTATATGAGGTAACGCATGTTAACCATGCATTTTATCAATATAATAACATGTTTAAAATTTGAAGCAAGCACTCTAATTATTGTACAGCCTCTGCTTTTAACAAAAATAAATGACATTTTCAAAATTTTGTCACACTAAAACTTTAGAAGAGCATACATATATTCTTATAATTGGAAAAAAAGAAATAAATATAAGATTAAAAATATTTTTTTATAAAACAATAAGAGTTCACTACTCTTATTATCCTCCTCGATTCTAAAAATATAAGCTAAGTTTAAATTTTTATTTAATTTTAAATATAAAATTTTAATATCTTTTATCTCATTGTTTATTATTTTTAGGGTTAAGGTATGCTTAGTATCTTAAAATATTTTATCATATGCGCCCAATGTTTTAAAATAATTTGTAGTACAATTTTACCCATAAAATGATACAATCTCATTCAAACCATCAAGAACTTTTAAATTATATGTCATTTGATATAAGTCGATGAATTAAAGATTTTTTTTACAAAAATAGTTAAGTTTATTTTTGCTCATTCTTTCTTTCAATAGCATCTTGTCCTTCACTCTCTCCACCTCACCCCTATCGTCAATGATGACCCATTGTGTGATGGCAACTCAGCGACCAACAACAGCAACTCCAATAGCCAACATTTTACAGTTCAATAGCCTTTAACTTTTCACTCACGATAACCCACCATTAGTTTAACAACTATATGCAAGATAATTATAGTAACAACTCATTTAAATGAAACTATAGTAAGAAATAATGAGCAAAAAATAAACTTTTTTATTTTTGCTAAAAAAAAACCTCAAACTCATATACTTGTTAGTTTAACTAAGATTGCACCATTTTAAATAATTTATAGGTAAAATTATACCACAAATTACTTTAGGACACTAGACACACTTAAGAAAATACTTTAAGATATTGAGCATACCTTAATCCTTATTTTTATCCTAAATTATTCTCATTGCATAAAATCAATAGATATAATTTTCAGTATAAGTAATTAAAAAGGGTGATAATTTAAAAAATAAACATATATTTTTTATAAATAATTTATTTAATTAATTTTTTTTCTTTGGTAGGAATTGCTATTTAGCTTTTATTGGAAGGATAGGAGTACTGTTGATATTCACAAAAAGAATCCGCTGGAGATGGTAACCTTTTGGAATACTCAATCAAAATAGTGATCAGTCTTAAGTGATAAGTTAAGAGTGACATAATTAATCACGGGGACGGAGGAAAAATTTGTCCCATTTGTATAAGAAAACATATATAAATTAAAACAGAAGCATACAAAAAAATAATTGCGACGAAGGGGCCCACTTCCACCCCACTTGGCTTCGGATCCTCCTACTTTAGCATCAGAATATATTTCTTAAAACTTTGTCATATTTATGCGTAACACTTTGTCATATGCTATTTGGATATGCTATAACTAAGCATATTAACGGAAAAAGTCTCTATTAAATATTTCTTCTATTCTTTAATATAAATTTTAATTAATTTTTTAAAATAATTTTAAAAAATTAAATAAATTAATTAATCATAATAAATTTAACTTTTTAAAATAAATCCATACAATATACTTTTTAATATATTTAAATTAATCAAATAAATTATATATTAATTATAATTAATTAATTAGTTTGACTTTTTTAATCTGTCTAAAAAAATAAATTAAATTTTATATTAAAAAAATTAGTTAATAATATGATATCTAAATATAAATATAACTTTACACATTTCTCCATGTAATCAACGAAATCTTAAAAATGGATTTTCATTATTCATAACTTGTTAATAATGTATTATCTTGTTATAGACTTTTTTATATGTATCCTGATACACACCTTTTTGATTTATTTTGTATACTTTTTATAATAATAATATTAAAAAGGGACTCTCTACAAGTTGTTGTTGCTAAATTAAGGATCAAATTCTTAAATTATCATGCTGTAGCTGGGTCATCATCATGTATCTTCTCTAGTCCATTTTTATCAAATGTGGTGCATTTTTCGTTATTTATTCATATTTATTTCAATAATAGTCCATTTTTAAGTGTAAGCTTATGATACAAAAATCTCTTCGCTTATATATACACCTCTTTCCTTACTTATTTTTTCCTAAAAGTAATATTTATTTTAATTATTTACTCGTGCTTGATCCCAGCAATTATAATAATCACCAAGACTTGTGACATAGTGCTAGGACTTGATTTTAAATTTGAATATAGGATTGTTTAAGTTTTTTTTTTTTTTGCGTACCATAAAAAAGATGATGTAAACGTGGGTTTGAAGTTTGGAGAAGCTTTCGAGGGAAAGACTTGGTATTTAAATTTGGCAACAAACAGACAATGGGGCATATCGGTAGTGCCCTGTTTACAGGAATTGAGGGACTCATAAAAATTAGTGGGAATTAGTTATAGTGCTTTTGAGATACATATCTTTTTGGTTGGTGGCCTTCCGTTTGTTTTTTTTTCCACCTGCCGATGCATGTGTACCCAATTCAACCACTTCAAACTGCTTCATATATGTAGCTCCATAGCCATAATCAAATCCCATTGACCTGCATTTATTTAGTTGTATAATTCTCAATTCTTCTATTTTCCTATTTTTCTAAACAATTATGAGATAGCTGAGTAATTCAGAGAGAGGCCTTCAAATTAGTTGCTACCTAGCTATATCACTTAATCCATCTGTTCATTACAACTTGATTTCAGTATAATTAATAAGCACATGTATAATGTGTTTATATATATATATATATATATAGTCTCTGGTGCTTTTGTTCAAGAATAGCCGTCACACACAAACACACACACGAATATAAAGCGAGAAGTATGCGCCGTACGTAAGGAGAAATTGAACTTTGAAACATACGTATGAATAGTAAAGTAATGATAAAGATATTAGTATGTATATAGTGATTGAATAATGGATAATTATGTAAAGATGTACGTAAGAATAATTAAGTATGGGCACATGATGTGTAATTGGTTGTTTGACTTCATCATTAAGCCACTGAAGTTGGTGAATAGTATTGAACTCGAAGAAACATCAATGGGAAACTAATTAAAGTGCTCAACATTTCAACAAGGGTGTTATGAAATAAAGCTTACAAGCATATGATATGGAATTAGTTATCAGAATCAATTTTATATCGTACAAGTGTGAATCCAAACATGCGGGGGAGTAGAAGTGAGAGGGGATACATGGGGAGGGATGTGCTTTTTGGAGGTTGGAGGTTGGAGCTTAGAAATCTGAGAGGAAGATATGAGCTAATGATTTTGACCAAGGGATGTACTTGAAGCATATCTATACAAGTTGTCAATAACTAGATAATAATTTGTGCTCAGCTTCCCATAGAGCTTGGAAAGGTGACTAGTCAATTACATTCCTTTATACACGTGTTGTATAATAGCCAGAAAGACATGGAAGTGTTGTGAAGTGGGAGGGAACTCATATGAGGAGGAAGGTGCTTTTTGAATGTTAGACTTGTTTAAATCTGTGAGAGCAAGAAAAGCAAGTAGAAGCTAATGAATTTTTGAGTAAATTATAGGCTAATGAATTTGACTCGAGTTATAAATAATATAACCTTATTTGTTTCTCTCTTTTTGGGTATCCTTATCGTAGTATGATCTGTAGTCATGAGTGTCAGAAATGGACTGATTTATGGGTGACAAGAGGAGCATGAAAAGGTGAGTAGTCAGTTCATTTTTCTTTCACTCATCAGCACGTGGAGCTTCCGAAAACTGACAATGTTCCTCAATTAGGCCGCTAAAAACGACCCAACAAAGCCTAGACTTCAAATCCAGCCCAAAACCCAGAGAGGAGCCCGAAATATAGAGCCTAAAAATATGCAATTATCGTCAATAGATTTAGCTAATAAAATAATATAATATACTACAGTTTAAAATATATTTAATTATTAAAAAATATTATTTTACTATAATTATAATTACAATAGTTAGAGAGATATTCTAATTCTTGAATATATAAGTTTATATTTAAAGGTAATTGATAACTCGTACTATTTAATATTGATATTGCCTAAAAAGAAAAATTCACTATACTCTTAAATATTGGGTGGATCTAATCTCTTTTTAATTTTTTTTTACAAAAAAACAATATTTTAAAATTTTTAATGACATGATATGTTAAAAGTAATCAAATCATATTTTATAAAGTATATTATCAACGGGTTAAGTTTAACGGAAGAAGTTGGTCTCTATATTTAATTTTTGATAATATCTCAAATAAAATTTTTTTTAATAAGAGTTTATCTATCTTTTGACAAAATTATATTAAAAAAATTAATGATGAGTGGCGTAAAAGCTTTTGACATTCAAAAATAATAATAAGTGTTGACACAAAAAATATTTTTGGCCAAAAAAATAAATAATAAAAAAGTAGAAAAAATTGAAATAATATAAGGACATTTTTATGGGGAAATCCCCACAAAGTACCATATGAATATTAAAATTTTATTTTGATAATTCAAACTTTAATATATAAGTATCAAATTGAAATTTTAAAAGGTTTAGTATTTTATAAAATTGCCTCACATATTTAAAAAAAAAAAATACTAAGCCCTTTACTGGCTTGCCACTAGAACTCAACCAGCCGCTACCCTGCAGGCTGGTGGCTGCCGGCACTACAGTGTTTGTGCCAGTGGTGAAACTGTAACAAGATTTTGGGTGCCAAAAGTGTTAAGGTAGGATTTGATCGCGTAACCGTTTCTCAATTGAAAATGAAAATCTCATTTCATTTTATTTTATGAAAGAAGACATTTATCCTGACCTTCTGTGTGCAAACCACTGGTCCGGTATATGCTCTGTAACCCTTCAATCATGTTGTTCTGTGTCATGGCCTTATCAATTGGCCACTTCTTCATACACTGTTCTTCTGAATCTGAATGACATTTCCCCACTTTTTCTTCTTTTTCCACACTTAATCTATTCATTTCTTATAAACCAACAAGCAGTTTTTGGCCATAACCAATAAGTGATTTGAGTTTTTAAAATTGCTCTCTGTGGAATTCCAACAAGTACCATTTGGCCAACATGTGTTTGAGAATATCTCCTAATCAAAAGTTGTTGTCATGCGCATAGACATGGTACAAATTTTTGTTTATTCTTTTCTGTATCATTGAACCTCATTTGTTGGCATTCATTTAATTTTGAAGGTTCGGTTTTTTATTTGGTTCAAATGCAAGTTATTTATACTGGTTTAATAAGATCCAGAATTTTGGAGATCGTAATTTGTCAAATTTCAAACAATATAGTAAATTACAAGTTATTTTGAATAAAACGACTCTAGATAACCAAGCACATCAAATTTGCCTCGAGTAATTAGCTTCTGTATGATTCCATAAGACCGCTTCATTTAATAATTTATTAACACATATTTGAAGATTTCCCCTTCTGATTTTCATCTTTTATAAAATTAAGGAAGAGTTATGTTCTGCTATTTATATCACAATCCGGTCTTTAAATTATCGAACTTGTTAATAGTTAGAACTGGGTTATTTTAGCATCATCAACTGTCTTGATGTTGAGTGATTAGAGATGCGGAAGGTAATTTATTTATCTATTTCAAGAAATAAGTAGTATAATAAATCATTAAACAACTAAAACTAGCTAATTAATAAAACCACTGATTCAACTATAAAACCGATTCCCAAACAATTTTGGAGGTGGCAGGATGCAATCATAATTGTTAGAGGGTCATAGAAGACAAGGAGAGGGTATTAAATATGGCTTTACAGAACAATGAATGATCAATTGGGAATTAAAGGGGGGCAAAAAGTGAAGGGGAACGTACAAAAAGGAAAGCGAAGCGAAGACTTTGCAGACACGCAGATTGTTGCTTGAAAAAGCTTTGATGTGTCCAATGGATTCAACACGTACGTGTCAGCATTCATACCCTTGTCTCCATTCTCTCCTATTTACCCCTCATTTTTTAAACCTGCTCTTACCCACTCATGCCTGCTTCAAGCTTCCACCATTATTACCTTTCCAGTTCCACTATCTTCAATCCTTTTGGGACTCTAGCTCACGGTGGAAAAAGCCATGGACGAAGAGGGAATGAACTCAGACGAAGCAAACCCATCAAGAAACTGTTCAGATGGTAGAAGAGATTCTCAGGGGCATTTTGTCATGCAGCTTGCAGGCACTTCTAGAAGAGACGTCACTGAAAAAGGTAACAGCAACAGCATTATCTCAACATATGAATATGATTGTTCCAGTAATATGCCAATGTTCTCAGATGCGCAATATTATTGTTACTCTTTATTGGAGGCTATGCCTATGCCCGGACCTGTGTGGTCTACAACAGAACCTTGTGTTTTGGCTGAACCACTGGAATCAACACCAGCAGAAGCACCCACTAGTACTGAAGGCGCTGTAGAGTTAGAATGGGAAGAGAATCAAGCTTCTTCATATTCATGGTGGATTGGATTTCTTCAAAGTTTAGATTTTAATAATATGAGCAGTGGAAAGGTGAAATGTCCATTTGTGGAGAATATTGTGATGGAAGATTCAAAGGGGTTTGGCTATGACTCAACTTTTGTGGATGCAACAGATCAAAGCTGTTGCCTTGATGACTGGTTGATGATTCCAACAATAGAGATGGATTTGGAAGACATGGTTGTGCCCTAACAAGTTTCTGGGGATTTTTTTTTCTTGGGTGAATTTCTGATAGCTTAATGCGGCAACTTCTACTAATGTAAGATTACTGGCTAAAATCTGATTCTGGCTTTTGATATTCCCTTGTGAATTAGTTTTTTTAATCGTGTTTCCCCTTTTCAACTTCATAGAAATAGAAAGGTCTTGGTGAAGTGAGCTTTCTTGTTAAAACCAGACAGGAATACTAATTACTCACTAGTCAGTGGCCTGGCCACTGGAATATCTGTATGGAACAAGTATTTTGTTTTCATGTAGCACCTGAAAAATGTTAGTTTGTGTAAGTGCGGAAGCTTAGTTAAATTAACATGATAGAACTTGTTTTTAAACGTTGTTTTTAAAAAAGTACTTTTGCCTAAAATTTTAGTTTAAAAAAATTTTAAAATAAACAGTTATATTTGTCTAAAAAAATTTTAGATCAAACCAAAGAAACTAGTTTATAGAATAGTAAAAGAGCTTACGAACTAATCAATTACTATTTTACCCCTACTTTTTTTACACCATCTATCATCTCTATTGTACAGCCTCTTTCCTCTTTCTCCTATACCATATTTTCTCTCATCTCTTTTCTACATCATCTCTACTCTTATCTCTCTTATATTTAATAAAATTATACCTTTTCTGTTATTTTTTTCAATTATAAAATTTTGTTTGGTAATAACTATCCAAACACTCATTTATTTATAATCACTTTTTTCTATAAACTCTTTTCTAAAAACTTTTTTCTAAAAACTGCACAAAAACCTTTTTTTTTCATAAATCTTTTTCCAAACTCTTATCCAATCGGGTCATTAGTTAAATTAATATAATAGAATTTGTTTGCGTATTCTAAAGCATTTGGGTCTGAGTGATAAACGGCTCAATATCGCTTAAAAAATATATCGAGTTCGAGTTTTGGCGTATATAGAAAATTTTCGTTAGGAGACTCACCTACCATAGCTAAGTGTGCGACGTGGATTGAATCCAGATATAGTCAGAATAAAATTCTAGTAAACCGTGGATTGAATCCAAATATAGTCAGAATAAAATTCTAGTAAACCGGATGAGTAACTAAATAAAATAAAGCATTTGGGTCAATATGAAAATTAATTATTTTTTATATGGGGTCAGCCCCTTTTCTTTTTGAGTTATTCACTTTTTAAAGAAAAATTCAAGAAAATAATATTTTCATTTAGTTTTGATATTTGAATTAACTTCTACAAAATTGTAATAGTAAATGTACCTAAAACAAAATTTGCGATAGTAAACATTAAATCAAAAGTATATAGTTATAAAATTTTAATTCCAACACCTTCAGTTATAAATATATAATTGAAATAAAACTTAAAGTAGAACTATAGAATGAAAAGGATACTTTTTTCCCTTAAAAGATTCTATAAATATTTCCTATAAAATCAAAAGGATTAAACCATTTCCCATCCTTTCATTCACAAATTCTCATTCGCAAATCTTCAGGTCTAAACACTAAACAACCAAGATATTTTTATTCCCCCTTCAAACTCTAATCTTCTGCTCATGTTTTCAGGCTTAAGCATTTTTTTCCTTCTTTGGTGATGGGTACTATTAGTTGCATTTACGTTAATCTCTGCTGCTATCTAATTATAATATGAAGAGAACTCAGAGGAGGAGACCATAAACGTAAAGCATGTAATGAGGAATGGTGAAGAGAAGAAATAAACAAGAAACTGCTGCAGGAAATGCAGAATAGTTTTGAATCCACTGATGACACCTCACTATATAATTAACAAACCATAATGGATTAATCTGCACCACATTACATGTACTTTGGAACGTGAGCTTCCACAGTACAATGATTTGTTCCTCTAGAAACCTCCAAATCTTTTGATCAACTTTGTCAGATCTTGCACAACCCAGGACTACTCCACATTGGATAAGTCGACATTGTTCTGAACTGAGTAGCTTTGCCATCACGAGGCAATGAAGCCAGTGCATGTTGCACACATCCACCATTCTCCTCATTTCTTGATGCAGATGACGACAATCTTTTCTCTGATAGGCTACTAACCAAGACAACACACAAATATTACCATGAAAACTGACTCAGTAATCTGATTGATCATTCCCCATAAGAAAAAGAAACAAAAATCACGTCCGTGTAGCTAAGTTAACTGAAACTTCACTAATTTCGGGTAAAGGGACTTAAATGCAATTTTGACTCACCTAATGCCATTGTTCTGAGCTTCTTCATTCTCCTTCCCCAGAGGCCCAAACATGGCATAAGCCCCTGCTATTGCTGGAGCGGCAATGGCTATAGAGAGGCAAATAGCAATACCAACATTAGGTCTTTTTGATCTTTTATAACCCAAGTTAAGGCCACATAAAGCATACTGAGCAAAGCAATTCACATGAAGTAACAACACAACCGCCATCATGTGGGCCCTTTCATTCGGCTTGTAAGTGCCATTCTTGCAATATGCTTTTCTGAGGATAGAAATGTCTGTTGGTTTCCACCTGCAAAGAAGAAACAGGTGGTGGAACCTCTTTGGATGCTGGCATAGGCACATGAGAGTGAAAAGTGCATTAAGGATTTGATTGTTTACCTCCAACCACAAGTCTTTTTGGGACTTCTTGGTTAGGAATTTATCTAACATTCCTGTGATTACAAGAAACAGAATTCCTCCTGCGATTGCCACACAAGTTATCCATATCACAAGGGTTATGTTCATAGGGTTGTTAATCCACTCTCTGCAGATTTTTCCGATCCCACTGTATTCTGACACTGGAACGACTTCTTCCACTTTTTCTTCAGTTAGCAGTCCCTTCCGGGATGATGAAATTTGCAGAGAAATGGCTTTGAAATCGTTTGGGCTTGCTGGTTCTTGCAAGCCTCCTACAATAGCAGATGAAGTCATCGTACCAGCCGACAGAATTTGAGTCTCTGTTATTCCAAAAATGGCTTCTGCATGGTGCATACCTAAAGGAGTAATATCATCACTAGAATGGTTAGTGACCATAGACTTTCAAATCTTGCAAAATAATGAACAAATACGAAAGCCTCTAGGTTCAATTATTCTGTTAGTGGCTTATGTTTCAATTTGATTCTTATGTATTAAAAACTTCTGAACAGCACAATTAAGATGTTTTGATGACAGAGATTAAACACAACAAGGAAACAACAAAGTTTTAAATTTTAGACAGAAAGCGAACAATTTGACCAAAATTAAGTATGCAAATTGTCATTCTTCGTCAATTCGGATGATCTGACTCTATCAGTTGTCTGCAACGGTTAAAAAAGATAATCTTACTGCTACTTGTTGGAGATTTACTTGGTCAAAAGAGGAAGCTACTTCTATCTATGGAGTAGCGTCAAGGATTCAATTTAGTTAGAGAAAGCTGTGGACTAGTTGTTTTGCAGAGAAACCAGTTTCTGAAACTAAAAACTTGGGAAAGCTAAAATGATGGATTCAACATAAATGGTGAAGATGGGAAAGAGTACCTAGGAGCTATGGAGGTTGCAGTGAGGAGGAAGAGGTGATATTCATGGAAGCTATGGTGTAGTTGAGGATGGGAATGAGTGGATGTTGTTCACTCTTCAATATCAGTATGGTATAGTAATGGCTGTGACTTTACTCTCTGCCTGTTACAAAAGCGGGAATATCTTCTAACTTCTTTAAAACATGTTTGTTCCGTTGTAAGGTTTCAAGTTCAATCAACCACCAGTAATTCCCCTGTTCCTTTTGTCTTGTCAACTTTTTATTTCATTATATATATTGAGATGGTGGGGCCTACATCTTGTATGTAGCAAATTAAATTTATATAGATATATAAAATTATTTTTTTAATTTTTATTTTAGTTTAAAATTGCCTTTCAAGAATGAGTTTTCTGAAAAAAAGAATAGTATGAATCTCATATACTACAAAAAAAAAATATAAGAAATGAGTTGGTATGATTATTATGGTTGGTTAGAGTTTCTATACTATTGATAGATATAGATAATATATATGATGGAAATGTAACCAAAATTGTTGACTAGTTTATACAGTATCATCTTGATCTCCTTGCTTTAGTGACAACCTAGCATTAGCGGACTTGGCTGGTGGTCTGAAAAATTACCTAGAATATTTTTATTAAAAATTGTAAAAGGAAAAAAAAAAAAAGGAACAACACGCGTACAGTTCAGCACAAGAAATACATGAGATTTGGATCACTTGTTTGGATTTGCGATTAGTAAATACTTTTACAACAAAATTTCTCTCATATATTTATCTTATAAATTGTAAAATTATTTTTTTATCTTAAATATAAGATCTAATTAGTGAGTTGATTATAGTCCTAAATATAAAACATGTATGTTATTAACTCTTTTTAAATTTTTTTCTATTAATACTCCCATTACAATAATCAAATAAAAGAAGGAGGAAGATAGTAAAAAAGATAATTATAGTACTTAAAAAATATATTATAATAACTAATTTAACAAATTTTCTTAATCTAATCAATTAGTTAAATAAATCATATATTTAGAACTAAAAACTATTAAATAAATTATCTAAATATGTACTAAATGCATAGCTAAAGGCCTAAAGCACAACTTCTTGTTTTTTTATAAAGGCATAATTTTTAGAATAGTAAAAGAGTTTATATACTACCTATTTACTATTTTACCTATATTTTTTCTTATTCTCTCCTCTTTTCTCTCTTCTTCCTCCTTCTCAACCACTGTCATCGTCATCTTCATCTTCTTCCTCCTCCTCCTTCCTCCACTACCACTATCATTGTCATCTTCTTCCTCCTCTTATTTCACCACCACCGTCATCGTCATCTTCTTCCTCTTCCTCCTCCACCACCACTGTCATATTCTTTCTCCTCTTCCTCTGTCACCACCTTCATCTTCATCCTCCTCCTCCGCAGTCACTTCTCTTCCTCCGTCCTTTCACCGGTGAGAGAGAGATGAGAGAGAGAATAGGAGAGAGATAAAAATAATTTTATTTCATATTTTTAGTAATTTATCAATTACAAAAAAAATTCTAGTAATAATTATCTAAATATTCATTTATCTAAAACCACATTTTTTCTATAAAACTCTTATCTAAAAATTCTTTTCTAAAAACTATCTAAAAATCTTTTTTTTATAAACTTTTTTATAAAAATTTATCTAAACACACACCAAGTCATGATGTCAAAACTCAGAAAACACTTAAAAAAATTTATGAGATTATATATTAAATAAATACTCAACAATTTAGGAATTGAAACGGCAAAGACAACTTCAACGCATGAGGTTTAAGCTGGAGCCCAATGGTCCCACTGAACAGGCAAAGGCCTGTTGGGCTAATGGCAGTACTGGAGTATTGGCCTATTGTATCCTTTTGGGTTTAAGAATATTTTTTATTGTTAATGAAAGTTAGTAAATATGATAAAAAATAATTTTATATCTTATAAGGATATACGTTTAATTTTTGCTACTGTCATAAGGACTCCTTTAATAGGTAATTTTGTAAGTCAGTAAATATAAATACTTTCTGAGTCCTAAGACTGTGTCTAGCCTTAGTAAGGGATTAGTGTTGAGCCTACTTAAATTTTTTTATACAAAAAAGAATATTTTCTATTAATGTACCAAAAACAAAAAAAATATTTTCTATTATAAAAAATAATACTTTTTTTTAAAGAACACTCATCCTTCTTGTTCTTTATTTTTATAGTTATTTATTGTTGAGCTTCATTGTCTCTAGTCCTTCTTGTTATTTTTTATTTATATTTTTTAGAATTTAAATTTGTATTCTTCCCCTAAAGTAAAGTCAATTACCACATCAACTAACAACTCATTAATTTTTTGTTGTTGTTATTTTGTATTCAATAATTTTAAATGCACAACCTTTTCGTTCTTTGTTTAGTATGTATGTCATTTTCTTATCATAACTCAAACATCATTTCTTCACCAATATTTTCTTGAGTGAATACCTAAATATGGATTATGGATGACCTACTTCATGTAATCTAACCATAAAACTTTGTCATCGGCTTGGCCAATTTTTACAAAAAATTATCTTAAGATGAACAAAAATCACATTAATTTTAAAAAGATCTAACTAGTTAACAACATTCAAACTTGGACTACTCGGGGGCTAAAAAAGCTAGGTATATGACAAGAAAAAAAAGGATGAAATTTTACAGCATATATATATATATATATATATATATAATAAATCATCTATGTATCTACCACTAGTTAACAATGTGGACATCAAGTGATAATGTCCATGTTTTGGCAATGTCTTTTGCTTTAATAGGTTTTGGCACAACACTTTACATGTATATATGTTTCTAGCTAGGACTCATCATCAATTAATTTCTTCAAGATGATTTTCTGGACATGGATGATCCTTTGTTAATCTAAATATGGCCTCCATCTTCTGAGATTCTTAATTCCTTCTCATTTGTCTCCATCAAATGATTATGTGAAATTCTAATTGTAATTTGCAATAATCATATTTATTTTAATATAAATATGTCTATATGGGGAGAATTACATGGAATAACAGGTGCAAAAGCACTGATATTTAGAAAAATATTTATATATTCTAACAATACCATGTCATGTGAAATATGTCCAATCAAAATATAATCCAGCACAATTTAATTTTAATTGGTCGATAACTCATCTGAAATAAATTTCATTTTATTTTTTCTAAAAAAAATCTTAATTTAGTTTAGATGAATATTTATTTTTTTCAAATTGAAATATTTTTTTTAAAAAATAAAATATATCGTGAATTTTTTATATAAGTTATCAGCTAAATTATTATATTTTGATTGGATAGAGTTTAGATGACATGATACTCATGAAGTATGTAAATTTTTCTCCTAATATTTATAATGAATGATATTGACAATAATTTTTTTTTGAAGGAGTGATAAATTAAGGTATTTCTTCATTTAATCTTTCAAAATATGTACCTTGTTCCTATCTACTAATTCCTTTGGCTTCTCTCACTCTCTCTTTCCTCTGTCTGTCATTTCTAAATTCATTTGAGAAGGTGACTCACCCTTATGCAAAAAAAAGTCTCATTTTACAAGAATATAGAACAGCATCCTTCGACTCGTGAAGAAGATGAAAAATACTCATTTGATCTGAAGAGGAAGGAAAGAAAACCATCCATGAAGAAGAATAGATGAGTCTTCTTCTATCTTGCAAAATGAGATCTTTTAAGGATCGATGGGTCTTCATTTCTAAAATTTTTCATTCGCTTCTTAATTCGATAGATCTTAAAATGGGAGAAGGAGAGGACGACAAAATTTTAAACGTGGGACACATAACAATAACTCTGATTAAGTACTGTAGAAGATATGATGAGAAAAATAAGATCTTGGAATCATTCTTCTTTAACTTTTTCTATATGATTGGACAAAATTATCAATCATGCATTTCACTTCCAAATGCTGCGTGTCCCTACATCCAAATTAAAGCCATATACCTTCGTTGGCAAAAACAGAAAAAAGGCCATATGATTTCACGTTTTGTCTCAACTTTCTAAGCAATATAATTCTATCACTTCATCATTGGTAATCCTCTCTACATGTGCAAGATTTAAGTGATATGTACATTGTTACAACTATTGATAGTACCTTAATGGATTAATTCACTAACATCTTGAGCAATTGGTCAAAAGAGAACATGTTTTTGTTAATTGATATTGATTAGTTGATGGCAACATTTAACTAGAATTACTATAATCACAATAAGAATTAATTATTTATAATTACACTAGTGCATTGAGTATTTTATAACAATGCATTGGGGGAGAAGATAAAGCTATGTATATAATTATAGTGTGAATTGGGTTTCAATTAACTTCCATATATACTTCAAGCTTTTTGAGTGCATCGATCGATCCTATAGAAAATTTAGCAAAGCCTTCCACAAAAGTCTTCCCATTTAGTCTAATTAAAATATAATATCATTGTGATTGAACCAGCAATTAATTATTTAATCTGCATAAAGATCGCGAGCTTTCTGATTAAACAATTCAATCAATTCATTTAAGACATGCACTAGTTATAGTTTTTCCTACTGAAAATAAAAGGGAATATTATATATGTTCCTCATAGCACTTAGTTCTTTAGTAGTTATAACATCATTAGAGGAACTCCAAATAAAAAAACATAAAATTTATCAAGTTGTTAGCACCATAATTAGAGAGGGCACAGAGTCAGATATGACCATGAAATGAAGAATATACTTAATCAAAACTATTAGGACTATTAGATTTGTTTTTGGTTATTGCGCGTAGCTGTTTTTTTCATCAAACTTACCTTCAAATAGTAATAGCAATATAGTTAAATTCATGTTGATAATTGCGCTCATCATGAAACTAGTCAATTAAAGGCACACATAATATTTTTATTTAAATGTAGGCCACACAAATTTGTTTAATTAATTCCCACTAAAAATGAAGCAAATTGATGAATTTGATTAGTATTATTATATGGCTCCACTATGGGACATTGTGCCCTAAGTGATGTGCCCATTAAACAGAGTGCTCATTGGCACCACACCTACTTCCATGGCTGTCTCCCTCATCCTGATAAACAACTCAAACCACTAACCTCTCAGCTTATTTAACTATTTTTTTTAGAATGTGATGTCAAGTGTATGTTTACAAAATTGACATGTCTGACTAAAATAATTATAAATGTCGAAAGGCAATCCAAAATGTATCTTTCTTTTCAAATATTCCCACTCTTGTATCTCACATTTTATTTGGCTAGATTTGTCTTCTACTACTCACATCATTGTCAGGCTCTCAGTGGAGTGGAATGCCAGATCAATGGGGTAAAATCCAACGTTTCATTTGGCATATAAAAACAAACACATACATTCTACCCAAAAATATTAATTAGACTAATGGAAATCTTAATCACATAGTTAATGCAAGGTTTGATGATATTCTGTTGTTTTGTTGGTTACTCATTAATATGTATTAGACCCATAAGAAAAAGTTTAAACTTTTAAGCACTAATATATATTTTCATACATGGCCTATGTTCTAATATCGGAATATATATACTTATTCAGTTCTAAATATGTAACTTAATTTAAATTGATATTAATTTTAAATTAATATTAATTTTTTAAATTTATCAACTCTTTTTCAATTTACTCCTTATTAATACTTTTTCAACAATAATCAAATAAGAGAATGAGAGAGTTTAGAAAAATAATTAAAGTACTTTAGAAAAAACATGCTATAATAACTTACTAACTAATTTTCATAATCTAACTAAATTAGTTAAATAAGTATTATATTTAGGATAAGAAGAGTTTATATATAGCTAGATGATGCCAATTAAGATTAAATAATAACACCAATCGTTGGGTGTTGGTGTGGAACACAAAATTGTTTTTAAATCAGACTTCTTTTTACTTGTAATAAAACATATAATCAAGGGATTAATTAGAGATAAGACAGGATTATATATACATATATCAACACACTCCATCAAGTAGAGAACGGAAATATAATGTTGTATACGGATGACTTATATGGGGAAAAAAAGAACTTGACATGCTATAATATAAATAATTAGCTAGTTACTAAACGCTTATAACCTTATAAGACTCGAAATTAAGTCGAATATTATCACGAATGGGGTGTAAGAAGCGAATATATATAGCTGAATACTATGTAGACTTTTAACACTAGAGAAAACACTTCCAGGGGTTTTACTTTCTTCTTAACTAGTATTATAAGGAAATATTGGTCCCCTCTATATTATTGAACCAGCTTTTGAGGTGGATTTCATTTTTCCTCAGAGAAATTTAAACCATATTAAGGATAGCGGCATTATATAGTCAAACTTGGAGACTTTTGCCTTATAGCCAGAAACTTAAAATAAGTAAAATGTGAAATGAGAGTTCTTTCAGAAAAGGAAGAAAATGCTTCTACAACCTTCTTGACCAGAAATGACGAACAAGGAGGCCACTTGAGAGGAACAAGGTCTAGTAAAGCAATGAGTGATTAACTATTTAAATGCAATTATGAAGCATTAAACCCCCCACCACATCCACTTCAGATCGTCTAAGAGAAAACCCAAAAACAATTATGGACAAAGCCAATTTCTTTTGTGCAAGAATTTTAGTCTATGGCATACTCAAGTGGGAAGCATATGGTAAAAAGAATAATGCAGAGAATAGCATTTTGCGTAATCTATTTCACGGCTAATTAATTTTCAAGCTTTAATTTCTAATTACAATATTGTAATCCTGAACAAGGCTTCGACACACACACACACACACACACACACACACACACACACATATATCAACTGCACATTAAACCTTGTAAATTTCTTCATCCTCCTCCTCCCAGTTACAGTGAATTCTTGTAAGGAAAACAAACGATGGGGCAGGCATATCGGGCAAGATTGGGCTATCAATATTCAGATTTCACCTCGTTTAGTTCCATTTAAAAAATATTATTTTTGGTGTAATTATCCTTTTTTATAATGTCTTCAGTAAAATGCATGTGATCTTTTATTTTGACTTATTTTTTCATTAATTTATTCAACAAGGCAATTTACTTTTCCCTATTCTATTCAGCATTAATTTAGTTCATGAATATTATACCATATATATCTTGTGTGTTCTGTGCATTACGTCTTTGAAATCCGTAGTCCGAAGCTAGTGGGAACGAAGTAACTTTCCACTCAATTTTTCTACTTCTTCATCTGAAAATTTACCATATTAAATGTTTATCAAACCAAAAGGAAGGATAATTAAAATGTGCCTACTGAGTGAGTTTCAAATAGGATCTCTCACATACATTAGGCAGAAAACTATTTTGTCATTTTTGTTTTCTGTCTTCAAATTACATAGACATGATTCAACCCATAGTAGGTTTATTAATATATATATTCCTATCATTAATATAAGAATTATTTGAATAGATTAAGGAATTAAGATAAATTAACTAATTATATAACAAAAGTATTTCTAAAATAGTCATGCATAATATATCAATTTATAAGTTAGATAAATTAATTTAAAGAAAAGTTATAAATATGATAAATTAGTTCCTATATTTAAGACATGATAGAGTAATATATTTTTTAAGATGAGTAGATTTTAGGTGGTGTCAACATAAAGTAGGATTCTGTGGTATGATGGTGGCGTATATTAGGTTACATCTGTTGGCTGTAATTTATATTTTGAAGTAAACTAATTGGTGAGTGATAGATGAGTAGTAAGTGGTCCTATTTATATGATTTCTGATTTGTGAAAAGTTGTTTGGGTTGCAGGCTGAAAAGGCCCCACCCCCAACTAAGGCTTTCAAATTTCCTGATATTTTCCCATACCCATCATCTTCCTTTAATTTAAAAACACCATCTCTATTGCCTCTTCTGATATATATACATGAGCAGATTTGAACCACTTGTGATGCATATGGATGTATGTCCCTTAAATTCACCAGTCTTTAATTTTTTTCTTCTTCATTCATGTGAGAGATCAAGGTGCATGCTGAGCAAGATGGAGAAGCAGGGCACGTGCAATGCTAACTCATGAGTCCAATTAACTGCAGTGAGTTAGTCTTTCATGTGCCCATCTTCCCCATCATGACCATAGCCCCTTTGTTATAGCATCTCTGCAAATACTGCTGCTCTTGCGCTCAAAATGGACCTGCCATATATCACCTGATCGATCGTCATAATGCTCCATATCCACGTTCAAGGTGACTCCAAATTAATGGTTTGTTATCATTTTCATCATTAGTCTTATCAGTTCTTCATTATCAGCATTTATATCTCTAATTTGATGACAAGATTATTGGAAGATGAACATCAAAACATATACTTTTAAGGCTATTAAGTCGGCGGCTTGGAATGTGGGGGGTGAGTTTTGAGAGTATACCTTGGTATTCATCAATAAACATGACATCTTTATAAGCTAGAGGTATTCACCACATGCTGCATACACATTAAAGCTCAAAGCTGGGTATTATTTTGATCATCTGGAGAACACACACACACATAGTGTTGCATAATATCAGACTATCAAGCTCCAGTCTTTGAAGTCATCAATGAATGTGTGTGTGTGTGTGTGTGTGTTAATTCTGAAAAATAACAAACTTAACATACTGGTTCCTTCCGGTCGTCTGATCAACACATCCTTTACACACAAACTTTCATAAAAAAGGTTGTTATTTTTATTACTGAATTTTATTTGTGAGCTCGTTGACATTTGTAAACTAAGGTGAGAATTAAATGGATCTAACAATTTAGCGAATAATTAAATTACTAAATTAAGATAACCATGGAAGAAAGGTGAGTGGCATCATCCATGTGGAAATTATTATATAGCAGCTGATGGCAAAGGGGACCTTCTAGATTTGGGTTCATTTATCTTATGAAACAAAAACCTTATAGCATATATATATCATGTCCGCAGAAAATGTCATTCTCAGCGAAGCACTATCTGCAGGTGACTTGCCTTGCACATGATTTTTAAAAAAACCGAAGACGGTCGACCGAGGTGATTTATGAGTCAGTGGCTCATTTATATGTCCTTCACGATCAGTTCAAATCTTATTGTTGTGCGCACTTATATAAATTAAGCACTGATCAATGTATGCTTTGCTAATTTAATTTCTATCATATCTCACACCTCATATAAACTTCTCATTATTCTTGTTCTTCCCGTTAAAGTATAAGCTTGCTAAAAATTTAGTTGTTAAAAATTGATATATACGTTCAGAAGTAGGCAATCATCAGGTAAAAGTGTCTATATAGATATTTGCTTCATACTCCACCTTATATATATTAGTGTTAAGTGCTAACTCTTCAACACACAACTTCAGCAATCTCAAGGAATGAATGGCGGTATATGTGTATATATATGATGATTACAAGTCAGTTTGTATGCTGAACATAAGAGGTTCATAAGAAAATTTCACTTGACCCAAGCCTAACTATTAAAGTGGTAAAGCTAACTACTTGAAATTTTGAATACACAACAATGTCCCTGACTACAAATCTCACATACTCAGTTTCCTTGTTTCAGCAATTCCTCAAGCTAAACTATACAGAACCTGTTCATTTAATTTTCATATACATGCATACATGGGGTCATGGAGATAGCTGAATAATGGTCGTTTGTTTCGTGAGAATTCACATTGTCTTTGGTACATGTTTTAAAACAATATCTTCTCACATACGGGACAATGATATGATATACACAAAAAGCTCCATTTTATGTCACGTCCTGAAATTTAGACCGTGACCGGCACGGAATATGAATAGTTTCATATTCCGAAAGCCTAAAACCTCAAATACATCGTTTAAAATTTCCATAACATTTTTCAAAATAAACACAATCTTTTCTAAGGTCTATGTGGAGCATTTACATTTTTATCAAAATAACACAAGTACTTAATAAAGATTAAAATCAATCTTGTTCAAAAACAACGCTTCGGATCTGCGACGAGGCTCTTCACTACTCAGCGGGAGGATTAGGGTCACCTGCACTATCTGAGACCAAAAAAATCTACTCGTGAATAACGTCCCAAGAAAAACATGATTTAAAATATTTCAGAAATAAACAATACATAAACAAGTTTCAAACATGTCATATTTCAATGCAAACTTTTCTGTAACCATTTTCTTTCAGGAAAAACAATTTGAAATAACCATTTCAAATCAACAATCCTTTCAAGACCATAATCCTTTCGTAAACATTATTGTTTTAGAGATTCAATTTGAAATAACTATTTCAAACCAATCGTTGTAAAACAATCCTTTCAAACACCAATAATCTTTTCGTAAGACTTCAACAGAATGAAAACAGACGTGGACACACAGTCCACGAGGGTAACTAACCAATCTGACAGCTCGAAGCTGCTAACTGTCGGTGGCTCAAAGCCACTAACCTTCGCGAGTACGAAACCCACGGTGAAATCTGGTAGCTCAACCACTACCCTTCGCGAGTACGAAACCCACGGTGAAATCTGGTAGCTCAACCACTACCCTTCGAGAATACGAAACCCACGGTGAAATCTGGTAGCTCAACCACTACCCTTCGCGAGTACGAAACCCACGGTGAAATCTATCGAGCTCGGGTAACCAAGGTGCACCAAGGACTAACAGTACTGCTGTTAGCAACCAGCGTTCTGTATTTCGTCCTAAAATATTTCCATCATGCGTAGGGTCCTTTTCACATGTAATGATCTCAATAGTTTCAAATACCATAATCATTGATAAAGCCACTTTGAATTTCAAAAACCCCAGCATGAACATTCAAAATCAAGTTACTGTAAAAACATATGCAATTCACATAGGAATATTTCATGAATAACATTAGTTCACTGTCAAATCTTTTTCTAAAGCCTCTTTATCCATTTTTATGCATAATCGTAATCTTTTGTAAATCGATCGAAAGAAAATCATTTCTAACGATTTAAACCATACTTTCGTAAAACTTGCTTTTCAAAATCCATATTTGAAATTCATCATTTGAAATAACAATGCATTTGAGAAATGTAAATTTTTAGGGAACGTTATTCACTCACCTGGAACGCTCCACCAATTGACTTTTGCTTTAAGCTATTGAATACCATTCTCCCCTTTATTATTTAATTTTTTTCCCAAGTTTTCTGAAAATAAAATGTTCCATCAATGATTAGTATACATCTCATTAGCACGAAAGACTATTTCCTTTACATAACACTTGAAATATGAAAAACCACAACCCTTGACTATGAAAACTTTCAAACCTTACAACCCTATTAAATTTGACTAATCTTTACCCAATTATGTCTATTTGTCCTAATCTATTATTCTATCACACTTAATGAACATCCATAGACCGTGACATCCCATATCAATTGCTAAATTCATTACCACTTTTACTTATTGCTTGAACTTCAACTTTATATTATTATTTCTATTGATTTCAAGTTTACTCTAGGACCAATATCCCCTATAAAAATGTCACCTAAACTCTACTCCTTCATACTTAACAAGTTGCTGAATAAAAACATGGAGGAATACAAATCCACATATTTCAATTCCATTACTACCAAATATCGCATAGAACCCTTTACGCATGAATTGTTCATGATCAAAGATATCATATAGCCTTACTTACTTTGTAATTCATGATATTCCAGCATTAAACCACTCGGTTTCCCTCAAAAGAACAAAGTTGTACAGTATTTATTAACACAAAATCCATCAATTTGTAACTACCTCGTTCAAACTCGTATATGCATTCTGTTCACACTTAACTTTGATTTAAAACTGTCAGGATCACTTTCAAAAGAAAACTAAGAAATCAAAACAACACAGCACACTATCCACCATTCCTACTCAATCTAAAGGACTAACCCACTAGCTGCAACACCCACGCAACAACAGACGTCTGTTCCTCTTCCTTTACAACCAGCCATCACAGTCCCACTTCATATTAGTTCACATCAGTACCACCCATAACAATATAGCGACAACAATACGAATATAAGAACAGCAAACAGGGGAAATTTGCAAATTGGATATTGCTGTAACATTCTTACTCATACCCACAATTTAATTCTCACCAATACTAAACAGGATTCAATCAAGCAGAGAGCAATGGAATCAATTACATGGTTACTGGCACAAAACAGAGGAGTCAGCGACCATAACCGAGAAATACACTCAACAGAAATTGTAATACTTTCTTACTTCACTCATGGCAACAAGTGAGAAAACCAATGGGGAAACCATTTTCCAGCAACAACCATGAATCTCTAAAAACCAAAAACATAACATAACCAAATTCTCACCTTGGTTGTCGATGCCCCAGCAGAACCTCATCACACTTCATGACCATTGATTCTCATACCTAATCCTTCCTCGTTCACCAGTTCCTTCAACGCATAAAGCTCTACCCTTCTTAGTGACGGCGACAGGAAGGAGGAAGTTGAAGGTATAGACTTGCTACAGTACCATAACGTCCTCGACAGCGATGAAACACAGCGCAACGGTGACAACAACCCAGATACAAGGAGTAGCCTCGATTAATCAGCGGCAACTCAAAGACACGAACCTCTCTGCACAATTTCTCTGCTCTCACTCTCCCTCGCGACTAACTGAAGCCAAGATGGGAGGATATATATATTATCAAAAAGGAATATGAGAGTCGGCGGTGATAGAACAAGACAGCATAGATACTAGAGGAAGCAATCTTGGGTACACGGCACCAGTTTCCTCTAGCGTAAAGCATCGTCACTGCTCTCGCTGACTCCTCCTGTCTGTCTCGCCGCTGAACTCTGAAATCTGAAGGAAGTGGGGTACGGCATACAGAAAAGGAAGGTGCGGGCAAAAACGGAACTTTCATGCGTCCAAAAATAAAAATAACCACCCTTACCACGCAGTAGCCAGGAATCGAATATAGGACATCGAAGTTAACTCTCACACTTTTAGCCACTCAACTGTCAATAGCCTTTGAAAAGAAAACTGCAAGATCTAATATATATTCATTTGTTGAATAAATTTTATCTACTAAATTTTCAAGGCCATAACATTTTAATTCCCATCGCCGGGAGGAGGTGGGAATATTGTTGGATTCCCTCTCATGAAGAGGGAATTAATGTTTCAAACATAAGTACATACGAGTATAAATTTGGAACATTGATTCCTAGTTTTTGCGAAGCAACGTGAAAACATCATATTTATAAGAAAATTATATTGAAAAAAATTGCCCGTAAATACCTATTTGAGAATTTTAATACTCATAACACTACAAAAAAAATGAGTTTCAGCGGCGACATTTGTCGCCGCAGAAGGTATAAAAGTCGCCGCTGAATCACTATAGTGGCGACATTTTGTCGCCGCTAAGTCACCGCCTATGAGACTGTCGCCTATACATATTTGCGGCGACAAATAAAAGTCGCCGCCTAAAGATGAATTAGCGGCGACAAATATGTCGCCGCATATTGTGGAATTAGCGGCGACAAAGATGTCGCCGCCTAAAGATCAATTAATGGCGACAAAACTGTCGCCGCTTAAAGATCATTCTGCGGCGACAAAGATGTCGCCGCCTAAAGATACAAAAATGAAAATTATTTTTTATATTTTTTCTAATAATTTCTGTAATATGAAAAAATATAATATAATAATAAATAATTAAATAAACTCTAATATAATAATATTAATAAATATTTTTATTATCATCTAAAATATGAAGATATTTAAAATTATAATAAAATTGTTTAATTTATACATAAATTTTATGTAGAAGGTTCAATACTATGACTAGAAGTAGCCCCATGTGGTTGTCCTTTCTGCATCAAGGCTGTGAATTGAGCTTGTATTCTTTGCTCCATTTGTTCCATTAGTCTTTGCTCGAACTGCACACGTTCTTGTTGTATCTTTTCACGTTCTTCTTCCATCTTTGCACGCTCAGCCTCCAATTTTTCTCTCTCCTCTTGAAATTTTTTATCAAACTCTTCATGCAGTTGGGCACGCACACTCTCCACAACTGAACTATCAGTAGATTGAGGGCGATTTCTCTTCCTTGAAGGTTCCGCTCCATACCCTTTCCCTCTTACATACCCCGACCTCTCACCAAGAACTGTCGCCAATATCTCCTCTGACGTCATTCGAGCATCACTCTCTAAATCTTGATCTTGTTGTTGAGAAAGTTCGTGCATACGACTCTATAATAAAAACATAAAATTGTTAGATTATTGATAATAGTAAATCAAAATAAGATATTAAATAACAATGCGTACATGAAGTTGTTCAGAGTGTGGATCAGCCCATACTACTTGTCCGTCTAATGTCTTCCTAGTATGCTTTATCTCCCACAACTGGTCAGGAGGAATAGGTTGTCCAGTAGTAGGATCTCTCTACAAAATAATAACATACGAGAAAATGCAAAAATTAGATTTAAAAATGATTGAAAATTTAAAGTATAGTAATGATAGATTGAACTTACACTAGCATACTCAATCTCTGCAAATGATCGAGGACCACATGTATATTTAGTCATTTATTTTTCTCGATTTATCATGTTCCTTATACTTTTATTCTACAACAAAATGTAGTAACTAATAAGAAATTAATAAGAATTTAATAATTAGAAAAAATATAATTTATTTAGAAGGATAGTGAGATACCTTAAATATGTCAGACTTAAAATATATTAATAACCACTCCCAATCTTCAAAACTAATAGTTTGAGGAGGATCAGCCAACCTATCCTCATCAGTCTCATATTTCTTGTAGTGAGAGTGCAAATTGTTCTTCCAATTTTTGAATGCATTTTGTAAAATAATTGATATAGCTGTATGAAACTTTTCTTCACTAATTTCATCAGCAGGTTCAAACTTATCCTGTAACAAATAAATGTAAACACTTTGTCTAATAATAAAAATAAACTTAAATAAGTATACAAATTTGACATAAATACCTTTATTTTTAAAATCATATCCTGACCATATTTTTCAAAAATATTCTTCCAGCTACCTCCACCATCCCTGAACGAGATTGTGGTTCTAAGAGTTAAACCACAATAATTAGAAAAGTCTCTTGCTTCTGGACCAATTGCTCTTGACATTGAATCTGAAAATTTGACTCGAATCTTCGTTCCTTGTGCAGTCTTTAAATTCACATTAACAGACTTGTAAACTCCTCTGCGCTTGTTCATTGCAGTAGAAGAGCCTAGCATTGAAGTTGAATTAGAACAATTAAATATTACAAGCGATGTAAATCAATTATTACAAAATTGAAACAAACTTACCTGCACTACTATTTTGAGTATGGGGAGTAGGAGGAGAGTTGACAGGCATTTCCTGAAATTGCTGTTGCAGTAGTAGAGGTGAAATATCATGTCTTGATTGAGGTGTAGAGCATGTACCTCCACTATTTGTGTTGTCATTAGATCTAACAGAAAGACTTTTCCCACCTCGACCTCTCTTTAATCCTGACATATCCTACAAAAATATACATTTCATTTAGAAAAAAACAATCAATCAAACAATAATCAATGTAGATAAAATATACCGTATCAATTAATTTGATTCATTTGAATCTTCTGTCGCACTGTCACTTTTATCGATGTCTTTTGGTTCATCTGTTTCTTCTATTTCAATGTTTGTGTCACTTTCTGCTTCAGTATCACTATCAAAGTCGTCAAGCAAATCCTCTTCATCACTAAAACCAGTATTTATGGCATTATGTTGATGAATTTGTGATGATTCTCCTTGAGCTAAGGTATGCGTTTGTTCATCTTCTCCATATAAGTCAATGATAATATCATCAAGTTGTGTTGGACTCGCACGATACACGTTTAAGTCTACCACCAATTGCTGATAAGGTTCTGTATCAACCATAGGATCATGAACCCCACCATCATCAATAGCATTGCCAGTTGGTACATTAAACAAGTCGCGTGGATCATGAACCCCAAATCCAAAGCATTCTTTCTATTACCATTTCTTTGGAATTTTAAATATATAATCTGCCATAATTCTGAATACATGGACAAGTCATACATAGAAGTAGGAGATTCACGGTACAATGACATAATTCCGAATACATGGGCAAGCAGTTTTCTTGAAGGAACAATGACATAGTACGCGGCAATGCAATTCACGGCAAGCTGTGAAGAAATTCATCAACAATGACGCGGCATTACAGAACAGATGGCATTACATAGTCGGCGGTATTACAGAACAGTCACAACATAATGCGTGTATTTCCCAAATTCACAAAAATTTCCCAAATTTCCCAAATTTCCCGACAGCGAATGAGGTGAAAATTAATGTACTTATTGTGAATGACGCCGATGGTCTGAGGTGATCAATAGGGAAGAGACCAATTTTTCAGGAGAAGCGACTCTGAGGAGAGACGGATGCGCGACGGAGGAGCGCCGTGTATTTCAGCCTCAACGGAGCTCCAACTGCCAACGGTGAGGGGAACTCGCACTCGTCAAGGAAGGATGACGACTTGCACAATGACAATGAGAAGCGACTTCGCGAACGACGGCGACTGTCGACTGGGAGCACGACCACCGCCTGCGAGAGGAAAGGAGCTCGCGCGATGCCGCTGGGTTTCAACCAAACTAATGCAGAAATGAGTCGCGAGGAGGGGCAGGGGAAAGGGTATTTAAAATGTATTAGCGGCGACTTTGTGTTGTCGCCGCAGAAAAGTGTAAACCCAATGGCGGGTATGTGAAAAAATTTTAAAATTTATGATTTTAAAAAAAATAGTATTTATTTTTATTTTTTTCAAATAAAATTTAAATTATTAATTGTAAACCCACTGGTGGGTATGTGTAATAATTTTAAAATTTATGATTTTAAAAAAAATAGTATTTATTTTTACTTTTTTCAAATAAAATTTAAATTATTAATTGTAAACCCACTGGTGGGTATGTGTAAAAATTTTAAAATTTATGATTTTAAAAAAAATAGTATTTCTTTTTACTTTTTTCAAATAAAATTTAAATTATTAATTGTAAACCCACTGGTGGGTATGTGTAACAATTTTAAAATTTATGATTTTAAAAAAAATCGTATTTATTTTTACTTTTTTCAAATAAAATTTAAATTATTAATTGTAAACCCACTGGTGGGTATGTGTAAAAAACTAACAACTTCCAGGGGAGAGTCAAAAAAGCTATTGGAAATTGAATTATTTTAAAACCATGGTTTCAAGACTGAAACCATGGTTTAGGTGTTAGAATCGATTTTAAAAAAAAAATTAGTGTTTGGCTATTATCATTATTAAACCATGGTTTTGTTGAAAATCTATTTTAAAACGCTATGCCAAACACACACAAAATTTATTTTCACTGCTTCTGTGGCGACAAATAAATGTCGCCGCTGAAAGTGTTCTCTTCAGCGGCGACAAAGTAAAGTCGCCGCTAAAAGTCCTTTTTCCGCGGCGACTTTTTTGTTGCCACTGAAACTCAAGACTTTCAGCGGCGACAATTAGAGTCGCCGCTGAAAATCTTGAATCAGCGGCGACTTTTTTTGTCGCCGCTGAAAAGTCGTAGCCAAATCTATATCTTTTTATAGTGTAAGTATTTATATATTTATTATATGCATAAAATATCGATACTCTAAAAAATTTTATATATAGAAAGTACTAATACTCAAATTCCAATGCCCTGTGGGTAATAAAATTTTTAAATAAATATTTATAGATAATTTTTTTCAATTATATTTTCAGAAATTTAATCATTGTACAATATCCATATGAGGTTGGGAAACAAGACTACTCATCCTTAAAATTCTTACTTTTTGAGAGGGTTGAATTTGCAACATTAATAATTTACACTCTCCCTCAATTACATCTATCATCGATATTAGTAATCAGCCATCCTTTCCAAAAAATCTAATCCATCTCCTCATCACTTTCATTTATTTATGTAGAGGGCCACTCATCATATGTATCCATTAAAAACCCAACAATTATTTATGCGTCCTTTTTACTATGTGGTGGTCACATGATGCTTGAGTGTGGCTGTCTCCTTAGTGATTACTAACTCACATGCATATATTCGCGGCAAAACTTGCATCAATCAAACTTTTCTAACTTCTTCTTTTTTATAGTACCCATGAAGTTGTCTTCTGCCTCACCATAACCGGTTACACCGACATTTTTAACCAAATTTCATGGATTAAGAAAGGTACTTAACAACATTAATTTTTTCAAAAACCATACTCCTTTTACAAGCATATGCCTATTTAATTTTATTAGAAAAAGAGATGATAGGTATACTCTATTTTCTCACCTATTTTTGCGGGTATATATATTTGGTATATTGGTTAAAATATCGTATCCTAATATTATAAATGATCCGAACCAAAAGAAATGATGAAAAGAGTCTTATATTTAAAATTGGGAAGAGTATTTAGGTTCCGGTCTTAATCTTACTATTACGACATATATATGAGAGCCTCATTAAGTAAAGCACTTTGGCTCACCAACGAATTGAAGTTCCTTTGCAACCGACGAACTGTCACTTACTCATTCTGTCAGTTCTATATCTATATATATTGGATGCGCACGCTTAGTTACATGATTGAATAGTTATTATTCTGTTTACTAAGGGGATGGAATGAAAATTTGTTCAGATCTTACATTTAATTTTAGTTAATATGAAGAATAATATGTATTAAAAGCCAAACTTTGTTTGGCTTTAGAATCCGTATGCTTATGCAAGCAATCACTTCAAATCAGAAAAGTTGAAAGTGGAAGAAAAGAAGCCTAAGCACTTGTTAATTAGTGCTTATCGTGTTTAGATTGATAACCCTAAATGACATCACCCAAATCCATACCTTATTATTCTTGAAGATAGACATGGATATTTATAAAAATGTGTCATTAAAATTTGAAATTTGAAATTATGCAGGAGTGTGTACTGACTATATAATTACTGTACGGATAGAACAGTATTATTTAATCAAGAATAAAAAATTTAGATGCATATAAAAGATTGGAGTTAAATGTTTTATGTAGAGTATAATGCTTATCTAATAGGAAATTAATAGATTCTCTTACTATGGAATTATTTGTATAAAATGAACAGTTTAATGACATATCATTAAATAAATATATTAAATAAAACACTTCACCAATAATAAGTTGGCTAGAAACTTGTAAAATGTATAATTCCAAATGCCGATCTACTGCAGAGCAAGTGCGATCGACCACTATTTAGGGTTGGCAAAGAGTGGTTCCTTTTTCATGGTAAAGTATGAGTGGCGTTTAATTATATTAATTAAATACAACTGGATCATAGGAAGATTATATTAATAAAAAGGCTAATTTTTAACACTTCTGAACTTACAACTATTTGCAAACAATCTTACTAACTTTCAAAATTCCACAAAGGTTCCTTCAAAATTTCTAATTTATGAAAATAATCATTTGCTATTAATGTATTCAGTTATTTCAATACAGAAACATAGACCTATTTAGTTTAACTTTTAAAGAATAATTTATGGAGAATAAATTTTCGAGAACAACTTTTAACAAAAAATAATTATGAAGAAATAAATATTTGAATAGTTATTACCATAATAATTTTTTTATAAATAAATTACCAGAAATAACATAGAGTAAAATGATGAAGAAAAAGATAGAAATAAAATGATCATTACATAACCTAAAAATACTTTTCTCTACTTAAAAGTTAATTCCATAAACTTATCTAAAACTATAATTTTGAATTCTCTAAAGTTATAGTTTAATCTAGAATCACTTTTAGACATTTGATGTCTATTTGTTTAATTTTTGAATTAAACTATAATTTAGGTAAAAAGTATTTTGAAACTATAGTTTTTACATAAACCAAATAAGCACATAATGTGGTATTTATCATGCACTCTATACTTTAAATTTTTTTCACATTTTGAATTATGTGTAAATAAATCTCTAAACTCTTAAATTAAGAAGATTATTTGCATAAGATTCAAAGTTCAAGGAAGATATATATAATGCAGCTTAAACAAAAATGATTCAAGGATCTAATATATTTGAAAATGTTCTATTCAGTTGGACCAAGGCACTCACTTTTGCTGAGAAATGGAAGGCCATCCCGTGGAATCGAGGGCTTGATTGTGCGTGGCCCAAAACAAATGGGCCGTCTTGCACATTTTGCTGCATCACCTTGTCACTAGACTCTTTTTTTTTTTCCCTGTTCTCCACCTGATTTATTGAAATTTTATCCCAACTACATTCAGATTTAACCTACGTCATGCACCTGACTATGGTAGGTAAATCTCCTAACAAAATTTTTTTACATACGCTAAGACTCGAACTCAAGATATCACTTAAGCGATACTGAGTCGCTTATCACTCAAACAAACTCTCGTTGGTAAAAAAAAACTTTTTTCCTAAAAAACGTCAACTTTATTAATTAAAAAAATAATTACACCAATAAAATTGAGTCTAATAAAATAAAGTAACTGATGAATTAAATTAAAATTTTTATTTAGATTAAAGAGATATTTATGTTTAATACCTCAAATAATTTTATCTAATAGATCCAATAGAACCTTCCCCATACTGCTAAATAGATATTTATACATTCACTCCGGGTGTTTTTTCATTGGAACAAATTAAGGATATATTTAGATTAGTTTTTGGAGAATAGATTTTGAGAAGAATAGATTTTAGGGAGAATAGATTTTATAAAAAGAGATGTTTTGATGATTAGTAGTAGAATTACTTTTTATATTGATAAATTACCAAAAATGGTATGATTTAATTAAAATATGAGAGAGGAGAGATGATAGAGAAAAAATAAGAGAGATGAGATAGTGCAGAGAAGAGAGAGGAAAGAGGAGATAGAATGAAGAGGAGAGAGGAGAGAGGAGAGAGAGTATAAAAAAAAGTAAGGGTAAAATAGTAATTAGATAGTCTATAAGCTCTTTTACTGTTCCAAAAGCTATTTTCAGTAGCTTATTTAAAATTATAATTTTTACCAAAATCAATTCTAAAGAAAAGACGACTGTTTATATAAAAGTTTTCTAAATCAAAATTTTATCAAAAATTAATTTTAAAACGATGGTACACAAACAGTCACTAAATCCCAATATTATAAATAATCTGCTCCGAAAAAGAGTGAAAAGAGTAAGTCCCTCCCCAACCACCACCCAAAAATAGTAACGGTAATAATAGTAGTAGTAATACTAATGCTTTCTTATTCACCGAATGGATTCAGATCCTATCTATAATTCTATATATAAAAGAGAGCTTCATCTCAGAGTCTCCAGGGTAGAAGTGAGAGAAAAGGCCGATTAGCCTTCAAGTGAAGTCTCCCCTTAACAGCATGGCTTACCCACAGGCGCCCTATGTCTCCGCCTCCGCGCCGCCCAACCCGATCTCCGTGATCAGCCCCCAATACTGTGCTCCTTATCCGGTGGATCTAAGCATTGTAAAGAAGGTGATGTCCATCTCCGACGGCAACTTTGTGGTCGCTGACGTGCAAGGCAACGTCGTCTTCAAAGTTAAAGGCTCTGTCTTAACCCTCCGTGACCGCCGCGTCTTGATCGACCCCGCCGGCAACCCCATCGTGACCCTCCGCCGCAAGGTTTGTCTTCTTCCCCGTAATTGCTTTCTTTCTTTCGTTTTCGGTGGTCCCACTTATTTATCTTGTAGCACCTGTTGGGCCATATGAATAATTTCTTGTCTGGTGGATTGACTAGAAATAGTATTTAATTATTAAGTTTATGAAATAAGTGATATAACATTCCGACATGGTCATTTGATTTTATTGTGATAAAATGATATTAATCACAAGTAAAAAATTTGAAAAATTGTTTCAATCGGGACTTTCCCCTAATTTTCCTGAAAATTAAATAATAAAAATCACTTTTGCATATTACTAATAAAATCATAATAAATATACCATACATCTTGATTTAATATCACAAAAAGGGAAAAGGTAAATTTTTGGTCTTTCACCCCAATTTGCAATATGGTTCCTATATTTTAATGGAAATTAAATTGGTTCTTATGTTTTCAGAACATAAAAACAAAAGGTCCTCATAGAATATCATATATCTCAAACGAGGTGTGTTAGCTATTACTACTACTACTTCTCAATCTGATAGACTGAATTTATTTGATGTTTTGAAATCATTTATTTGAATGTATTCAAACTATGAAGGCCATTTATTTGATATTCTAAGATTTTATGAAGTTGAGGATGTTTAGCAGTTAATTAGAGAGGCAACAATTAATACTGAGCATCGATTGTTTGTAGCACACATGCATAAGATCATAATCATGTGTGTATATATATAAAGCAATGAAGAAAGAAAGAATGATGGATGCAGATAATGACGGCGCATGACAGATGGCAAGCTTTTATGGGGGAAAGCACAGAAGAAAAGGATCTGATATTCCAACTGAAGAGGTCCTCCTTAATCCAATTTAAAACCAAATTAGATGTCTTCTTAGCTCATAATACCAAAGAAGACGTCTGCGACTTCAAGGTCAAAGGTAGTTGGCTCGAACGTTCTTGTATCGTTTACGCCGGTGAGTCCGACACCATCGTCGCCCAGGTTTGTTCTTTAATTAACGTTGTCAAATGAAAGACTATATATGAAAATGATGGATGACTTCACTGATCTGTCTGAATATGCATGCCCATATGCTAGCTAATAGTATTAGTATTGGTGCAGATGCATAAGAAACACACGGTTCAGAGCATATTAATAGGGAAAGACAATTTCATGGTGACTGTGTACCCCTGCGTGGATTATGCATTCATAGTGGCTCTCATCGTGATTCTCGACGAAATAAATGACGACGAAAGGGAAGACTAGAGGCCGAGGCGGGCATAATTGGCAAATGTAATCCTATTATTATGTGTGTTAAGGTAATAATCACTTTTAGCTGCGGGTTGCCTCCCCTCTACTACTGTTTGGTTTTCCTGATTCTGCTGAAATGCTCATGCGACTGACTGTATTGTAATCACAAATGTCGTTGTTTCTCCCTCTTCCTTGTATTGGCGTTGCCTCTGCACACTTCATGCATTTGAGCAGTGTATACAACAAGACTACAAGAGTCTCTTTGCTTCAAATTTTGTGGTGCCAACCCGCGAGGTTAAATGTATCTTCTGACAGCCTGACAATATATGTTCAAACGCAACAGATTTTATGATGGGGTTGAACTCTAATTAATTAGGCAAGAGGCATAACCATTTTATCTCTCATAATATTAGTATATTAAGGAAACGGGTAAATTAATTAATTATAAAAATATAACATATTTTTTGAAGTATTTATTTATAATATTATACTATATATCAATTTATAAGTTAAATATTTTAATTTTAAAAAAATAATAAATATTAGATATAAAATAAGTTAAGGCTTAATATTTAAAATAAAATTTAGTATCTAACTAGCTCATATATTAAATATTAGGGATATTAATATGTATTATATATAACGACAATAATTGGTCAAAGATAATGTTGTTTAAATATAAAGTTTCCAGAGTAGAAAATGTCCAATCAAATAACCATAGCTATATAAAAAAAAATTATTACCTCTCATTTAATATAAGAGTTAGATAATTAATTTAGATACATTAAGAATAGATAACTAATTTAGATATATTAAATAAGTTAATTATATTAGTTATTTGTAATAAATATAGTTAAATTTTTCTAAAATATCATATTCATTATAATTACTTTTGGATAGAAATTTCTTAATATAGATATTTTAGGGAAAATTATAAATTTAATGAGATAAAGTAAATTGAAGTATTATATTTAAGATAAAATAAATTAATATCTTATATTTCACTTGCTTATATTAAAGACCAAAAGACATATTACGTATACAATGTTATTGTTATTTTAAGTACACATGTTGAAGATAAGTTACACCTGGACACTAACTCAAAGACTTAGATTCTTAAGTATATTTGATAATATATTTTAAGAGGTATAAAATTCTAATAAAGAGAATTAATTACTAATTACTATAAAATTTAATAATAACTGAATAACATATAATAATATATTTTAGTATAAAAAATAATAATATATTTATGTTGCTAATTTATTATTAAGGCTTTTTAATGGTTAAATATCTTTCATGCAACGCATAGTTATTCCCCTCAAATTTTTTATAATGGAATTTATTAGCAATTAAAAAAAAAAAAAAAACTAGTATAAGCCCCGCAAAGCAGAGTATCAATACGGGGCGTTTGGTAAGTAGCAGCGCCTGCCCCTTGAAATCGAACCCCAATCAGTCAGAACTCCATACTCGGAAGCCACCCCTCCGTAGCACCGTCGACGTCGAGTGCTTCCTTCTGCTGCATACTGAATCCTTTCTTATTGTAAGTTATTCCTTTCTTCCTCCGCCCCATTATTTTGATATTAATTAGAATCTGCTTCTTCTACCACTTGATTCCTCAGCTCTCGTTGTCTAAATTCCCTTTTGAAATCATCATCTCTGTGCGTGCTCTCTCTCCTTCGCTTATTCAGTTGCTTCCCTCACTGTCTCTCTCTCCCCTTCTCTATCTGTCTCCGATTTTACATCCTTTCAATATTTAACTTTTTTTTTTCCTCCTCTTCTTTTTCAGTTTCATATGCATATGTTACCTCCTTCCTCACGGCTTTCATTTCTCAACTTCTATTCAAGTTCATTCCCCCCCCCCCCGGGTAATTTCTTTAATCTATTTCTGTACCTTATTTTTCTATTCCATTTCCTGCTCACCGTACTTCAAATGTTAGTACTCTGGACTAGTTTGAGTGTCTCGTCTATATTTCAATCCTCAGGAAAATTTAACTAAGCTTTCTCTTGTTCTCTTGTTTATTTCTTGAAGTATTTTTCTTTTTCATGTGATTTTGCGCCTTATTTTATATTCCATTTCCTGCTCACTTTACTGCCACTGATAATATTCTTCACTAGTCGAAGTGCTTGGTCCATATTCCAGTTCCAATTCCGCAGATATTATGTATAAATTTTTATGGTTTTGTTATAAAAGTTACCTTTTTTCTTTTGTCTTTCAAAGGCCTATTATTGTTGGTACTTAACAAAAGCAATGGCCACGAGACTTAACATGCTTAGGAATGCTGGAGGGAGAATGGCTTACATATTAGGAATCAAAAGGTGGATGCATTCCAACCCTCAACCTCCACCTTTATCAGGGAGCATTAGCCATGGGGTTGCATCAACCCAATTCGCTTTGCCTGAGTTTAGTTTTCCTACTTTCTCTTGTGGGGACTCTATGGAGCTCATGGCTGTCCCAAAAAAGAAGGTACTCTTTTAACTTCTCTTCCTCTTACCATTTATTGTTCTTAATGGTAACTCCATTCATTTCAAGCTCCTTTTCTTTCTTTCATTTGATTTTACTGCTTGCAGTATCAATTGATATGTTAATGAAATGTTATATTTTGAGCATGATTGGTTCTAGTGTCTTATTTTTCATATTGTTCTATTATTTCATTTTTGGAGTTGAATTTGTTTGTCAACGGCTTTCTACGTTATGTAGGTCTCTCGCCACAAGAGAGGAATAAGAAATGGACCAAAGGCTTTGAAACCTATCCCTGTGATAGTCCGATGCAGGTAAGCTCTACTAGTTTCTTTCTGAATAACGCTATCTCTGAGCTATGGTTATTTGCTCTATATAAATTATCATGCATTGGAAATATTTGGACATTTTCATTATCAAATTTTGTGGTCTTTATGTTCTTTTAATCTGGTTTATAAATTCGTTTCATTTGGGTGTATTGCTTCATGCGAATTACTTAATCTTGATTATATCATAATTTAAGGGTGTGCTCGGTTATGCTGAAAATAGGCAGATGAAAAGGAGAGTCAGAAAAATTTGGAATGCAATTTATGCTTGCTTTGTACAATTTAGCTAGTGAACGCGATTTGTTTAAATTCTAACCTATAAGCATATAAGCACAAAGACATGAAAATCAATTCCCAAGGAATCGGCTTGCTGGTGGTTATTATGCAGGAATTTCCTTGTTATGGTGTTGATGGCTTGCATTTGATTGACTAGGGAACAGATAAGCTGGCTCAAACACTAGCCAAACACAATTCCTAGGCAGGATAAAAACTAAACTTTACCATCATACTCGAGTTTTTCTCCCCTGCCTAGTACCAATGACTTCTCTCACTTGATTAAGATCTAGCTTAAGATAGGAACATAAAACAAAAATGCATTGGTAATTGACAACTGGTGATAATAATACGGGATCCAGTAAATTGCTACAAAATTATATTATGTATTATTCTCATTGAATGGCCTGAATATATTTTATTTAAACAGCCATCATGATTGTAGATACTGTGTGGGGGATGCTCAAGGGGGAAACTAGGTACTGAGGAATGAAAATACCTATGTTATACATGTTTAACTGAGAATATGAATTGAGATCTAACGTATCTTGCAAATTCTCTATAGTTTCAAGCGCATGTGTGTTTTTCTGATTCAGATGTGATTAATACAAATTCCTCTGCAGGTGTTGCGGCCGTGTGAAGCTTCCGCACTTCTTCTGTTGCAGTGGTGATAGAAGTAATGCAGGTGAGCAAAATGGTTCGACCAGCTAATCACGTTTTTTACATCTGAAGCAAGTGATTACATGTTGGCCTTCCTCTTAATCATTGGCTATTCAGGGGATTTGTAGTGTTGTGTTTGTTTTATTTTATTTATTTATTTTCTTGGGTTTGTTTTTTCTTGGGCAGACCCGCTATTGAACATCACCGTGTTTTTTATCCTCTGGAAATGGGAAGTGGTGACTGAAAACAGTTTTAGAATTTTCGAGTTTGTATATTGCTTGCATCTGATATTTCTAATAATACAGTCAAAGGCTAGTTCTTTCTCATTGAAATATTATGTTGAAGTTAAAGCGAACTATTATTCCCAAAAAAGGTAAAAAGAAAGTTAAATGGGACTCTCTTCGAGCCTAATTAGAAGTTGCTTATGGTTGTTAATACAAGCTATTTGACAAAATATTTAAAATATTTGTTATTTTTTAAAGATACGCCTTTCATTGAAAGTAGGATTTCTAACTTTCTATGCAGAAAAAAGAGCTTACGATTTGAGTTTTTATTAAAAGTAATTTCTGAATGTTATGATAATTTTCTTTTTCTTTTTTGCTTTTTACGATAAATCAACGCAACCTTCATATGCTTTGCTAGTTGGTGTTGCTGTGCATTAAAACATCATTTTACGATATGCTATGCTTTTTGCGATAATTATCATATTTATAGTTTTCGCCAAATGTAATCATTAAAACACTGAATGTTGTTGACTAGTAAGGTACTCTCCCCATTCCAATGCTATTGTAGTTTTTGTTTTTTTTTCCTAAAATTATTGTTTCACAATGCCAACGCATATTTTTTTATCCAACTACACCCTCATTTTACACAAATGATATTTTTTGGGAATTAACACTCGGATGAAATTTATCATTGGTTAAAATTTGTTATAATTGATGTTAGTTAATTCAAGAAAAGCAAACAGACCCAAACATGAATGTAATTACGTGTTAGCAAAAACAAAGAATTGAATTCAACAGAAATTACCTTCATGGGTGGAAGGCCCCCCACATTTCAGGAGTCAATCACACCTATCAGCAGCACTAGATTATGATTTCACCTAAAGAAATATACACAATGGGCAAGCGTGCGAATATCACACAGCAGAAAGGCATAACAATAGGGATATTTACACAAAGAAATGACATTATTTTCCAACGCCTCCAACCAAATAATATTCAGGATTTTTCTTCAGGACTGAGTGCAACTGGCTACCATGGAGGCCAATGAATAAATTGCATAAACGATCAGTAGAGTGCATCCAACCCAATATTTCCAGATGTATTCACAACTGAGCGGTGCGGCAGCATAGCACGATGATTCAACGTGCGCATGGTGCTCCTGATATCGTGTTTGTTGCAACCCTGCAGAGGAGAGAACCGAAAAATATACATCGTGGGCGGTATGTTGATTCATCTTGCTTGGGCGTTCTCATCAGCATAGATACTAACACAAGCATCTGCAGCACCAGCGGCCAGCAATACTTGGTATGGATGAAAACTGAGACAGCTAACGGAACCAATTTTCTGGGCCATTAAGGTTGGATAGTATCTAATACAGCCTAGTTGATCACCCTCCAGGCTGAAGACTTTGATTATTTGTTTGGCTGAACCACTGGCAATAATCGGGGCATGTCTATGTACAGCCAAAGCTGTAAGTGAGCCCCTGTGAGCTTCAATAGTGAGATAGGCATCTGTCTGATTTCTGATATCAAGGAATTGTATATCCCCTGCCTGAGAAGCACTGACAATCTGAAGGGAAAAAAACATGACATATGACTTCATTTCCATGTTAAATCAAAATTCATAGATTGCAGGCCATTATTCCAAAAAAATGTGTAGCGAGAAATACAAATTGTAGACAAAAGGCATGGAACCAGCAAGATGCTCCTCTTACCTTTCCTGGGTCTAGTCCAGGTTGAAAGCTGATCCCCACTACTCTTTCTACTCTCTGTGTGTGGGGCCGTAATTCACAGACAACCCTAAGAACATCATTTTACAAAAACAAAGATTAGAAAGGCAGCAAGACGCTAGGAGACACATCATTCTAGTACCAATTGAAATAGACAGGTCGACAGGTCTAAGTATTAAGATACATCTAACCATAGAGAAAAGAACATAAAACAGAAGCCATTATGAAAAGAGAAATTCATTTATCTGAATTGCTTACATTTCCGGTGTCCTGACATCATAAAGTCTCACGGAACCATCAACAAATCCAGCAGCAAACTGTCCCCCGTGAACTTGAGATGCAGCCTGAATATAATATGATATATGAATGAAACAGGATTTGGATGTGTAAGTAGCATAAGACATACGGTGCAAAATAAAACTGGAAGATAAAGGCATACAGACAACGTGATCTGTTCAAAGAGTTCATGGGAAAGGCCAAGTTGATTCAGAATATCATAACAAGCTTAATTTTCAGCTTTGGAACAGAAACCTCAAATGGCATTAGAACTTATAAGACAAATTATAATCAGGAATGAGAGATAAGTCAACTAAGAGAACATACAGTGGTTAATTAAAATAAATCAACCTCGAATTTGGACAAGTATCCAATTAATCTGATTCACCATTATATAAAAATTATATTAAAATGAATATTTTAATAATGATCTATATTATAAATTTATGTTTGATGTTTTCTTAGAAAAATATACTTGTACTTCAAAGCAGCACCTTTGTAATTCCTCTCAAATTTATGGATAAAGGCTGAAAAAAATGCACGTATGCCCATGTATGTTCAAACACCCATACATGAGTTATGTGGGTATTTGTATGTTGTGTGCATGCAGGTGGGCTTATACAAATGTGACTATATCTGCAGCGGTATATATTCACAAACGTGTATATATGTAAATGTATATACACATGCGTATATGTATTCTCATATATAAATGAGCATGTGTTCTCAGTAGGCACAGGTGCATGTGCAGTGTGATTTATATACAAGTGCGCACATCTGTTATCACACATGGATGCGCTTTTGTACATTTGATACATTTGTTCCTATAAATGTGTAAGCATTCGTAAGTATGGATATGTGTGTCTACGTGTTCGTATAAATATGTGCATTTGTGTATGTGTGCTTGTAATGACTGAAGCGAATGGATCCACAAGATATCTGGGTTTGTTAGATTGGTCCAGAGCCATATCTATTAAACTTAGGATCCAATTCCCAAATCCATTTGATATACATTTCACGATTTCAATGGGTGGAAGGACACAACTTCACCCCAGTTGGGTTGGGATTATTTGGAGTGGAGGGTAGGGGAGCTTGTTTGGATTAAGAAAAATGGCGGAGGGTGCGTTGTAACTATCTCCCCTCCCTCTCCCTAGACCAAAACAAAAATCATTAAAATCACTCCCCTCCTCTCCCCTTGAACCAAACAAAGGATTATTAAAATCCCTCCCCTCCCCTTAGTTGAACCAAATAGGGGGTTTAATGGACCAATTATGGATAATCAGATCATGGATAACCATTGCCATCCATATGCTAACTAGTTGTTTCTTAAGAGTTTTTATTTTTTAATATTGTTTTTAGACATTATGAGAAGGAAACCTAATTAAAATTACCACAATAGGAAGAATTTGCTTCTGGTGAAAACAGGTACAGTATTAGCATTCGGTTTGGAATTTGATGACTACAGCACACAACATATTTTTCTAGAAAGCAGATATTGGGATGGTTATCTGCAGGGCTTCTTGAAGTTATGCTAATTTGCAGATTAATACTTCCAGGTGGAATGTACAGCCTATTTGTCTGGAAACATCAACTTTGCCCATGCTTCACATGGTATCAGTATCAGCCGTAAAGTTCCCATGCTAAGATAGTTTACGAAAGTATAGACAAGAAATAATAACCAGGCAAAGAAAATAAAATGACTGAGGCTTACCAAAGCTGAAATGCTACTATCTGATGATGAAGGTATAGGATTAACAAGTAGCTCTTTCTCCAAATCCCAATGCATAATAGATGATATCTCACCTGAAGCATACTAGTGAAATAACAGAGAATAAGATCATCAAAGGAATTACCACAACAAAAACATGTGTTCAAAAATAGCGATTCATTGGAGAATGGAGGATGTTTCACACTCCCAAGAAGTTCAAAGACAACTGTATACCAGATAACCACTTTGTTGTTGCCAATCGACAACTGCATTCAGACTCAGTACACCAGGCCTATGACCTTGAATTGAAGAAAAAGCAGTTACAAGCTTTTGTTTACCCCTCAAGGTATAATCTTTCCAAATTCGAATATTTCCATCAGCTGCATCATAACCAACGAATCACAAATTTAGAGGTGAGCATATTTATACAACCAAAAAAGGGTAAAAAACAGAAATGGAGAATAATACATGAAGCAGCCAGAAGCAAGTTATCATCAAGCTCATTTACTAGGCAGAGCTTAGAAATTCCTTTGTCAGGAAAATCGTGATTGTCAAAACTGTTCAGAAGTGTTGCTTTTTCATAATTCCACACTCTGCAGAAAAATCCAAAGAACATTTGTCAACAACAATAATCAAAATGGCATAACTCAACACATAACAGCAATTAAATTCATCACAACTAGAAGATTAATCTGTAAGCCAGTCAATAAAATGAATTCCTATTTTCTACAAAATTGGAATGGGAATGGCATGCTTTTGTTTTCCTATTTAAGGGTAGCTAATAAAATAATAGGCTACAGAAATGAGGTCACCAGTCATGATCGGATTTGTATAAATTGTGCAGCAGCTCTGACTATTCTGTCATGCAAGAAACCACTCAGCCTCAGGATGGATGGGTTCTCGGCAACCCAAACGAGAACAGTATTATATTTTCTTTTGTGGCTCACCACCATGAACCCTGAACTTTTAAATTACATGTGACTCTTCGATACTCAGATTCTGTCTTTATATAAATTGTATTATGACTAGTAAATGTTACTAAATGTGTCTTCTAATGTCATTTTATTTATTTAGACAATGATTGGATTATGATTTTGACGGATACTCAAGTAGGACCAGGAACTCAACCCTAAAAGTCAACTATTGAGAGGGGAAAACAAACATACTTAAAATACCCTATAGAGCATCCTATACTACTACACGTGGGACTTAGACATCCGAAGCTACTTTAATCTCCATCAATTGGCCCTATTTGGAGAGCTAACATCCTGTCAGCTCCACACTCAACTTCCTATACTACCTTGGTCACCATCAGACTTAAAAGGAGCATAAACAAGCCTGTGTAGAATTTAATATTTCAAAACGATTAAATTGTGTTCTTTTATGAACTAAATAAATTTTAAGCAATTTTTAACTTGATGTTAATGACTCATAATTCAATTAGATTCCTAATTCAAATACTTGGCATCCCCATTCCTAGTTCTGTTCACAATTTGGAGAAAAAGTTATTTCATCACTTTGTAGCACGTCTCCATTTATTATGCGTCAAACTCGTGTTACACAAAACTGGGATATTTAAACATTTTCAGTTAGTCATTATGATACCCTAATGGCCCTTTCCAGCTAAGGGCCATTATGACTCTGGACATTGCCCTAACATTTTTACACCCCAAAAAAATCCAATCATACATTCATACACTTTTTTCTGAGCCAGATGGCATTTTAATATAAGTCTCCACTTGGCCAAGAGTAATCAATGAAAATTTGCATACCTGACCCGTTCATTCTCATCAGCAGCTATTACTATTGGAGAGAAAGGCTGTATCAATGTTTTTTGAATACCCTTTATATCCCATTTGGCAACTGGATTCGTTAGCTTGCTAACAGCTGAACAGAACAGGATAGATTATATAATGAATTTAAGGTATTAACATTAATCAGTCAATGGGATTAAGATAAAACAAAACACAAACCAGAGTGCTGGCATTTTGCTATGTGCTCCAATACAAAATTTTCTCTCTCTTCTCTTCTAGCCAATAATTCATAACTGTCATCTGCAGCAGTTAAGAGTGGCTTGGAGAAGTGCCCACAACTCCATTTATATATTGTTGATTGTGGAAGAAAACTACTATCTGAAGGCCCAGAAGTTCTACTAGAACCCAAAAGTGGATCAGCTAAACCCGAATCAGGAGAATTTATCAAGTGTGGCCTGAATTCTAAAGAGTACACTCTTCGCATTCCAGTTAAGTAGCTTGGGCGAGGAGGACTGACTGGAGGAGTTCTGAAGGTTAGAGGCAAGTGACCTGCCAAAACAGCATCCAATACAAACAAGGCCAGTGAAATATTGGAAAGAATAATCACAAAAAATAAAACCGATGCAACAGGGAGAGGAGCTACAGCAAACTTCATTGTGAAAGGACAGAAGGCATCTACCTCCATTCATATCAATCCATGAAGACGAACGAGCTAGCCCAGCAAGACTAGATGTTGTTGGTTCACCAGTCTGAGCACCAGTAGATTGCGGTGGTTTTGCTACTACTTGTTCTATACCAATTATGGATAGCACCCGACGACCAAGGTTTGCAATACGTGGAGAGGGATCTTTAGCTAAAGTGCACATAGCAAATACACATTGTGAGTACAATGCATTGTCTAGGGGTTTTGGTACAGAGTGGTTAGCCACTCCATTGCTTAAACCATCACCAAGTATTCCCGAATCAGAATGATGAGATGAATCATCAGACAAAGGTGACCCATGCATAATTCCAGAATTTGCAAGAGGACTGCTAGAAGAGACCCGTCTATCTCGAACCACTGGAGAATTGTCATTTCCAACCCTTAAAAGCAGACCAATTTGAGACAAAACAATACTGCCGTGAGGCACATGTTGGTTTTGGCTAGGATAATTACCACTAGAACCCTTTATATGAGCCAATGACGGTAAGCAGTTCAACAAAGCATTTTTCTGGGGTTTCCAATATGCAGCAGCAACAGACTTTAGGTGCTTGTTGTGGCCAAGGGCAAAGCGTGCAAGAGCTGAAAAGTTAAAAGAAATCATAATAAGAAAAAATCAATTTCAATTCCATAGAAGTTCCACAGTTGAGCAACTTTAACATTCCAACAAAGTTCATGAACAGATGAGATGAATGAAAAGGTTCTAAGAATTAAGGGTCAAAAATTGTCAAGTACCCTTCCCTTAACACATGCAGGCTAGGTTTGGACATGGCGGTGAAGTTAAAGACGTGCCTAAGGCACCAAAAAGCCATAAGGAGGTATTGACTCTTGGTGAAAGAGGCAAGGCTCCTTCAGCTAGGCCCACGACTTAGATACCTTTAGAAATGAAGTTAGTTAACATAATAAGTTCAAAATCAGAGCACACGATATTAGGGCATATTTTTTTGGTTGTTGAATTGAATGTCTATGGCTTTATCATACTTTATTTTGAACATTCAATATTATATATGAATTTTAAAGTTAATCAATCAATTTATATGTTGATATTACATTACAATAGTTGAAATTTGTTTATAATATTAAATATAATTCTTCTTTCTCTTCCAAATTTTAGCACCTTACTTCACCAGCACACCAAGCAAAACAGTAACTCATTAATTAGAAAAGAATACCAATTGAGTTACACGAGCGGTACTTTCCGTTCTTATAATACATACATGTAAACTTAAAAAAATTAAAATAATTAATTGAACTGTTGTGCTTAATAACTTACCAACAGCAACCTCTGCCCTAACCAGGGGACTCCCATCTGAAGCAACTCTCAAAATACTTTTAACTATGGTAACTTCAGCCCTAACTTTTTCATCATCATCACATTCTTCATCTCCTCCACCACCTTCTTTACAAGAGTCAAATCCCACATCAAGAAGTGTACCCAGCGCAAAAACAGCAGAAGCCCTAACCTGAGACAGAGTTTCAAGATGTGAATTATGTAATTTATATGATTATTTGCCCATTTGTTTAAGCTTAAAAAAAACTGATTTTAATTAAGCCAAACATGAGGGACTTGTTTGTTTTAAATTAATTGTTTAAAATAATTAAACTAATCAATTTCAGGGAAAAAAACTGTTTTCAGCTTATTTTTATAAGCTACTTGGATTAGCTTTTGAAACTAATCACTTTATTAAAAAGTTCCCTTTTATGTCATTTATTGTTTAAAGATTTCATGAGTTGAGCTAAACAATGATCACTCTATTAAAAAAAAATTAGCTTAAACAAACAGGCACTATGTAAATATACCAAAGAAACAAATGCATTCATCTTATAACCCTAGCAATAGAACTGAATATAAAGAAGTTTTACCTCTGGCTGCGGTTCAGACAGTAGAGAAGCATATATAGAGGGGGCATCTGCCTTCAAACCTATTACTTGGGCCTCAGTAAAGTCTTCCCAAAGTTTCCCAAGACAGAGGCAAAGCCACTGTAGGAACAGGGGTTCGTTTTGTGTATCATTGGGAGATGAACTCTGAAGGTGCTTTAAGCAGACATGAATTAGACCAGCTTCCATACAAGCTTCTTGGCCCCGTCTGTACCCATCCACAATTACGGCCAAAACAAAAGCAGCCATTGCACGTTGCTCAGGATATGCTTCCATGCTATCAAGGAACTTAATAAAATAGATATGTCCTCCATCCTTCACTAGATCAACCTGACACGACTGCAGCCCAACAATTAAGCATTCTTGAAAGAGTAGACGTAAACCAGGTAACACTTAAACATCAAGTAGTAGATTAAACCAAAATGATCAAAATTTAGTACCAAAAAAGTTAACGTCAATAACTGTTAAATTATGAACTCTGTTAAATGTATTGGAATTTGTGTATCAGCATTTTCAAAAAACGTAAGACTCCCAGTACACAATGATAAGCTGCCATACTGAGTTCTCATGTTGCTGAATTTTCTTATATAACTGAATTATCCTTTTCTCGTCTATCAGTCTCCTATTCTCTTTGAAGCCAGGCATATAACGCAAAATATAATAGTTTATACATTCTAAAAAATATGGCCCAGACTTCCAAAGTCAAACGACTTAAAGAATCACTGACATAAAAGGTTGCATGTGTGGCTGTCTAATAATGTATAACTAGAGTGTTTTCTGAGCCCTCACACCAATGTGAATATTTATATCAGAATATCACAATTATGAAAGTACAGTATTTTTTTTGGGGGGGGGGGGGGTGGGGAAGGATAAGAAAGTTTTAAAACAAGAAATCGGAAGCATATTTGGCATATTACTAGTAAATCATATCCATTATATTAAGATACGCAAAAGGTACCTTGTCAAGTGCAAGAACCTTTGTCCATATGAATACAAGAATTTGACGGAGTTCTGGTGTTGTTGTTTGTAACAGCTTTAGAACATAAGGAAATATTCCAACGGACAATGCCTACATGTCGAAAACTTGGGTCCAGGTTATGGAATCACAAACCAATAATAAAAATATAAGACAGCTACAACAAAAAGGGCAAACGATTAAAAAAAGGCATTAAACATTACCAGATCTACAGCCCATGGCCCCATATCAAGGAACCTTCCCAGGAGTACTAGAGCTCGAAATCGATGGCATTGACTCAGCAAAACCTTAAATAAGAACAATGCCAACTTCAATAAATGCAAAAACCAAGTGCTAAACAATTTTCCAGAGGGGAGAAAGTACACATAATATGAACAAGAGTAATAGGTAAGCTAGAAAGTAAACTTAAAAGTATATTTAAACTTGAGAGAAATCAGAGAAATATAAACAAATGTTTGCAGTCACCACATAATGACTAGTGAGCATACAAATTGAAAACGCATGAAAATTGAAAGAACAAACAATTAGTAGAATGAAAATTGAAAATTGCAAACGAATACAAAAGTAGAAGGAACCAAAATAGAAGTTCAAAAGATTTAAAAGAAGATTGTGCCACACCTGAAGAACAATAGGCAATTGCTCTGGTGGTTTCTTGTGTGCAGAACCATGGTCAAGCCATATCTCAAATGCTGTCAACTGCTCAGTGAAAAATGTACTAGGCTGAAAGAAAAGGTACACTTTACCAAGTAAGCCAGAGCTAAACCTCTTCTGCTATCATAATTCAGGCATTCTTTTATTATTTTAATGCAGTACAGAGAGAATTATCTAAAAAAAATCCAGAACGAAACTCTCCTATTCTGCTTCAGATAACTGGAAAAAAAAGTCCAAATACCCGAAATTCTGCATTAGGATCCTCATCTAACGAATGAAGTTGTGAAAGGCAGAGCTCAGCAGCCATGTCCCAAGCATCCCTGCAGCAGCAATATAACACAATGACAACTATCGTCAGCATAAATTAATATATTCTAACAATTAACACCTATGTACCACATATGATGCTGATGGGTTGGTGGCAACATTGGGTGAGACACTGGAGAGCAATTTGCAGATCGCATAATTCGCTCAGCAAGTAGAAAGTTTCGAAAAAGACTAGCAACAAGCAAATCTTGTCTGAACAATCTCTGGAAAAGATCTGCAGGACAACAATACACATAACACAAGACACCAACATAGTCAATAAACAAACCTGGGCTAAAATATAACATGGTGAGTCAAAAACGCACACCATCTTGATGAGCATGATTAAGGCCTACCATGAGGGAGAACATTCCAGGCAATGGTATCAGTTACTGCTGTAAAGATCCAATTCAATTCACCCAAAAGTGTCTTTCGGTCATTTGGTCGACCAGGGATCTTGTCTATAACTGAATAATCAAGTGATTCATGAAGTAACGAGCGAGTGCAAAACCTAGGAGACACATCACACCACAAAGAGTTACAAAGAGCATATTAACATGAGATGAATACAAATAAAACCACATAAAATGTTGAATCTGAATAAATAACATTACAGAAAAGGAAGTATCCAATGCAAAAACAAAATGAAAACCACACTCTGACTGTTGGCAGTCAACATCCACAAACAAGGATAAAGTTACACAAAGATCCAACTCCAGTAACTGACATCAAAGTGCCCAACAAACAAAAGAACAAAGAACAAAATAAACATTATCAAGGAAAGTGCAATGTCACATTGATCCACAGTAACTCCCACAAACTACATCTGACTGTCCTTCTCTCTAAAAAGAGGAAGTTTCTTCTCTTGATCATATAGCTCTATCATTATATTTTCCCCTTTTATTCAGTGAAATTGAAATTAGATAAATAACAATATCTTTAATCAATGAACAAACCACACAAAGAAACAATATGCTTTTATTAGCGCATTATCTCTAATGCCACTTGAGAGAATCATAAATCGTAAATATACGAAAGGAAAAGAGGTTGACAAGATACTTCCTTCTCTCCTCTCAATGTAAGTCCATCTTTCAGAATTTCTTCAAATACACACACACTGACCAATATAGTTTCTTCAAATATGAAGAACAAAAAACCCAAGATTACATACTGCGAGCTTTGTCACCAACGAGACAATAATAAACTAAGAAAGAGCTGATAAGAAGAAAATCTTCACCATCGCAATGCCATCTTGATAGGTGTTGTAAGACAAGAAGTAAACACGTCAGCTGGGAATTCAGAACTCTGAGGCAAAGTCTCGTGTGCTTCACATGCTGCAAGCAGAATACAATCCCCTATGGACCCCGCAGAGCTAGAAGCATTCCATTCATGAAGCTATTGAATCACAAGTCCAGCACCCAATGTGGCAATCCAAATTACAAAGGGATAGAATCAGTTTAAATATTCTTTTTGTAATTTTCTCGTAGTTAACATTGATGACACTGAGTACCTCAATAAAACTATTGACAATCCTCCCAGCTGCAGAGCAATCAAAAACATAAATTGATGGGGTCTTCAGCCATGAATCAAGGTCACTTATAGGTAGAGGAATATACTGTGTATAACTCTGCAAAATGGCCAAACAGAGGATGAGAATAAAGATAATTGATGTGCAAATTACTAGGGACTGATTTTTTAAGATCTATAATTAGCGATCTGCAAACTGGGAAAATAGGACTTTCAGTTAAAATTCTCAGCAATCTCTATCACCAGAATGAAAATTTCAATAAACAAGGATTTAAATGACATGCAAGCCAAGATATTTATATGCCATGTTCTATGATCTTTTATATCTTCTGAAATTAAGCATGTTCACAAGTTTGTAACCAGGGATCATCCATGGTTTTTTGACAGCTCCATTTGATCAACCAAACAAACATATCATATCAAGGACTATAAAAGGTATGACCTTATTGAAGACCCAAATTTCACCATTGGTAGTAGGCTTCGGCACACCATGTCCATTGTAATGAAATAATACTCTTTCTGATTTCGCATATCTTCGACATGTAGTACAAAGCTTCTTGACCTCATCGACTGTAGGATCAAGTTGACACTTATAGCGGGCCTGTTCATATGCCAACAATTTTAGCTAGAAACTAACTTCAAAGGAAACATGAGAGATGGAAATCAGTTATACATCCACACCTTTGGCTGCCACCTTTCATACTGACTGCTCAAAGTTTTACCAATTGATTCCAATGCCTTTTGAGTTGCCATAGAAAAAGGATCTACAGCAATGAGACAATTTAAAATATATTATACCTCATCTCGTTTAAGATTAGCAATCATTCCTACCATCCTTATTATTTTATTTGTTTACCAGGTAAACAATTAAAATAATACAATTTAGTCCCCCACATTATCATGTGCTACAATTAAAATAGTGAGCATCCAGAGTTTTGATATTCAGAAAGAGTTTCCACAGCAATGAAATAATGCATGACGATAAAAGGGGAATATGTAAAAACAGGTCAAAAAATGATATTGGTTTATCTAGACCACAAAGGTTCATAAAACAACCAATTATCAATCTATATTACACCCTAAGAAGGTTATAATTTAAAAAATTGCACAACTAAATCAGCTTTACAGTTAATGCACAGACAATTACTGTTCTTGATGGTTAGGCAAATAGCTTATAAACTTAAAAAGAATATTTCTTTAAAAAAAAAAAACTTGTATTTAGAAACCAAATGCTTTCCAAACATTAATCAATCACCACAAAGATTATAAAAATTTCAAAACAATGAAGAAACTTTGTCCACTACCCAGAGCAAGTAAAATATAAAACACAAATTAAGATTGGAAGGGTAAAAAGAGACCTATCCAGCACTCCATTCGGGCACAGGGAGATATCTTAATTACATCAGGGGGATCAACACTAATGTTTAAACATAATACTAGAGCTACACATCCTGTCTTCATCTGCACCACAAAATTGGGAGTTATATTAAAGCAGACTTCTTAGCAAAGATTCAACATTGCTTTAAATGGACAAAAAACTATCAAATGTACTACAAATTGCAAAAGGGTGTTTTAAAATTTTTTTTAACAATTCCAACAATTGGTAACAACTGAAAATCATTTAAGCATATGAGGCAACATGAATTCTATTAGAGGTCATCACCCCACCCGACAGGGATAAAGCCAGAATAAAATCCATAGATATAAAGAGAAGGACATTACTTATCAAAATGTTTTCCATCTGCTGTAGAAGCAATCCCTGTGAAGAATTTCCACTAAAATAAGCCCCGCAGAATTTGCAAACTCCGATCTATAATGCAACTAACTTAGGGAGTTACAGGGATTCACAGAAGATCAACCACCATATTATGTTAATTAGGTTGAATCATCCTCCCTTTCCATCTATTGAATTGATTCCTAATTTCCATATTTAGGGTACTAATTTTACTGATATGATATTAAAAATTCGTAATCTGGTCATAATGCAGATGACATGAAAATGAAAAGCAGTGTTCACAAAGCATAGCATCCAAAGCACAACTTATTAATTTAAGACAACTAGAATTAATCCGGGTTTTTGAAAGTTCTCGTCCAGACAACTTATAGAATACAGGTCAAACAGAATGCAGCCGAGTGGTTCCATGAACAATTAAGATAAAGGTTATATTTGTCATTCACTCAAACTAAACTCCTATCAGAAATACACTGAACTAAACAGTAAAATCTTACTCGGTCCTTAATTCGCCATCTCGAGACCAGCCCACTTTCAGATGGACCGGTGGGGACAGAGGCCTCAAAGACTTCGTGTCGAAGCTCGCATAGCACAACAGTCTGGGGCAAATACGCCATACTTGTGGTGGAGGCGGAGACCGCGGCATTACCATAACTACTTCTGGCAGCCTCAGAATCCCTCGTGTGCGACCCCAAATCGCTATCTTCATGTGTTGACGACACAAAATCGTCGGAGTGGTTCGGAACCACCACCACCGAAGATTGCGAAAACCGAGATGACATTAAATCCCCCAATGCCATCCAAACCCAAAACCCTTAAACGACAAAGCCAAACCAGAGAGGATCATTCAACCCTGTGCTAACCGGAAAACCGTAGAGAAAGCCAAAAAGAATAGTACTTTCTTCAAAAGTGTAGGAACGGTGAAGCTGGGAAGCTAATCAACAAAGCCGCTGAACCAGCGGCGCATAGAGATTCGCCAGATGAAGGAGAGATAATCCAGCTCGGGAAGTGTTGGAGAATCAAAAGCGGAGGTCTGAAAACCCTAGAAACCCTAGAAAGGAAGAAGATGATGGTGGCGCATTGAACAGGGGCGTCACTCCGGTAATGCTACAGTTTGTGAGGGGAATAAAAGAATTAGCGGAATCGGATGTGCGTGCGCTTTGGGGTTATACCACGTCTTGTCTTCCCCTTTCTTCCCCACTTTTCTTCCCCCATTCTTTTGATTCCTCATAGTGTATGAAATGAAAGATTATGGCTCCGTTATGTTTAGTAGGATCTTAGAGTTTGTGCTATAAGCGAAAAGTGAAATTAAGTTAAAAACAAATTTTAAAATTTTATTTATATGATAAAAATAAATATAAAATTAATATACGATTTAAAAAAAAAGTTAAAATTACCTAAAAATTTTATAATTAAAATAAAATAATTTAAAATTTTTATTTTTATTTTTATTTCTATTATTTTAATTCTTAATTTTTTTATAAAATTAAAATAACATAAAATATTAAAAATAAAAATGACTTATATTATACTAAAATAAATAAAAAAATATATTTTTATTTCCACGTAACCAAACATAACATATAATTTGATAACTTTAACAATCATGATTTTTTATTTTTGTCACTCAGTCCATTTTAATTTATGTCCCAAGCCCTCACTCAAGTATGTGATTTATCAAGTCTGAACAAATAATTCACAGAATATGAAGTGTATCTTGATCTCCCTCATTTAATAGAGAAAGAGATCAGTTAAAGTGAGAAACATACTTAATGCGTGTTTGGTTTATGTGAAACCAAGGTTTTAAAAGCTTTTTTGAGGCAAAATCTTGGTTTAGGGAAATTTCAAAATAAACAGCTATATTTGTTCAAATAGGCTTTTAAACTAAACTATGGTTTAAAACCAAGGTTTCAGATAAAGTGGTCAGAGCAACTTATGGAACAGTAAACCACTTATGAACTAACTAATTACTATATTACCCCTACTTTTTCTTACACCATCTCTCCTACTTTTTCTTACACCCTCTCTCCTACTTTTTCTTACACCCTCTCTCCTCTCTCCTACTTTTTCTCTCTTTTCTCTCTTACACTCTCTCTCCTCTCATCTCTTATCTCTCCTTATTTAATACTCATACCCTTTTTATAATTTACCAATAACAAAAGTACTTTTAGAAATAACTATCCAAACACTCATTTATTTAAAACTACTTTTTTTTCACAATCTCTTCTCCAAAAGCCCTTTTCTATAAGATGTTTAAAAACTCTTTTTTTTTTTAAACCCGTTTTTAAAATCCTATCCAAACAGGTCTTTAATAACATGCAACTTTAATACAATTAACTAATTTTTTATTTAATAAATAGAATAAAAGAAAATAATTAGCTAACTTGATGATTGTAAATTATAATTTATTGGTGAGTGAGAATACATGTAACACTCTAAAATAATATTTTTAGCAACAATTAGCACCCTAATATAATATAATAGAGTATAACGTCCGTTTTCTCCTCCCCAATCACACCTAGCTACGTTCGCCCTCTCTTCCATGGGCATCGAGTCTCGCCCTCACTCCACTGCCAACGACGACATCGGCAGATCACGGTGGTGGCAAAGACAACCTCCTACATCAACGGTGGCCTCCTCCTCTTTCCTTTCTCCAAGAATTAGATCGGGAAAAGTCTACAACTATCATAGTCGTCAGCGATCTTCTCGTCCACCGGCGACATTCTCTGCTTCCATCTCCAGTCTTTCAAGTTCGTGAGCTTGCAAATCTTCCGTCTTCTTGCTATTTCAAGTTCGAAGAGTATCTTAGAGAGAGAAAGAGAGATTATTTACAGAGATAGACTAGAGTAAGAATTGTATTTCCGCGTCCACGCTCGTCCCTCCACCTCCAGCGAGATCCACAAACCCTCGCAAGTTAAAAACTTTCCCTCATGGATGAACTTGCTTGACCTTCTCTGATTCAAAATATAAATTATGTACAATAATTATTTTTTTTCAAGTATAAAATATAGTATGTTTAGGGCATTAACTATTTTATTTTTTTATTTCTCTATTTTATTTAAGTTGCAGAGGGTGAGAAAATTAATCATGAGAATTTATACACTTAGTAAGTATAATAATTGTAGTACTAAAAAGTACAAGCACTCATCGATATTTGATATAGAATTTAATTAAAAAAATAATTTAAATATTAAATATAAGATATATGTTTATATTTATTAATTTTTATAAATTATCCTTATTAATATTCTCTCAATGATAATAAAGTAAAAAGGTGAAGGAATGAGTTAAGAAAAATTATGAGGGTGTTTTAGAAAAAAATAATATAATTAAATAATTTAATTAATTTTTTGTATTAAATACTCAAGTAATTTTTTAGCAAATTTAACAATCTACTCATTTTTTAACTCTTTTTCCTTACTCGTGTAAATTTTTAGCTAATTTCTTGTTTCAGAATTTTTAGGAGTTTTTCTTTCAGATAAATGATCCATATCATCATGCCTTAATTCAAGTCATCAAATAAGATTTGGAAGGTATAGCTTGCACCGGGATGTTCAAAGTGAGGAATTACAAATATAATGTAAATATTTGTTCAAACTTTATGTTAACTATAGAATTTTTATAATATTTTCTATGATAAAAGTCTTTGTGGTCTTTTTTAACATACGGAGTTAAATTTATTGCAAGAAATAGGGCAAAAAATAAAACTTTTACAATGAGCAGGGAGTGTGATTGATGAAATAAAAGAAATTAAGTTATATGAATGGGTGAGAATGATTTGAAAGAGTACATATTAATAGTCAATTTAAAAAGAGAGAGAGAGAGAGTAAATATTAATAGTCAATCTTAAGAAGTACACATTATGATATTTTGAGAAACTTTAATATATGCGCTTATATTCATTATTTTTTGTAGAATTTACTTTTAAAATATTTTTATGATTCTAAAAATTAACTATGTGTTATAAAATAAAAGAAGATGAAGAAGTTAAAGAGGAAAAGAAATAATAAGACAAAATAGTGAAATGGGAGGCAATAGAGTATTCTTCATATACTTGTATATTCACTTGTCTAAATGTCTTCTACATAACTACTATTTATAGGTCACAACCATTAAAGACTAAACATAAGGTTATAAAGGATTAATGATGAATAAAATGCCATTAACCACAAGAAACCCCTTTCAAGTCATTCATTGAGGAAGTTATAGTTTTATAGCATAAAGGCAAAAAGGAATCCCAAGAGGTAGAAGTTATGTAGACATCCACATGTGCAAGAATATTTGCAACACTCCCCCTTGGATGTCCATGACAAATATTGTGCCTCATTAAAACCTTACTAAGAAAAACCCATTGGGACAAAAACCTAGTGAAAGAAAAAGAGTACACAATATTTATTTATGTTGCCTTATCAAAAACCTTTTCAGGAAAAGCCAGTGAAAAATAAAATCCTTAAAATGAAGAGTACATCAAGTATTTATTTACTCCCCTTGATGACGTTGTCAATTTATATCTTTGAATCTGCTCATTCTAATACCATACACTAACTTCTCAAATGGCTTAGTTAGTAATGTCTTGGTAAACAAATCTGCAAGGTTATCACATGATCGAATTTGCTGAATATCTATATCACCATTCTTCATAAGATCATGAGTGAAAAAGAATTTTGGAGAAATATGTTTTGTTCTATCTCCTTTAATATATCCTCCTTTCAATTGAGCTATGCATGCTGTATTATCTTCATATAATACTGTTGGAATCTCTTGTTCTGGAAGTAGACCACTCATTCTTTGGATATGTTGGATTATTAACCTTAGCCAAATATATTCTCAACTTATCTCATGAACTGCAATTATTTCTGCATGATTTGATGAGGTAACTGATAAAGTTTGCTTTATCGAACACCAAGATATAGCTGTACCTCCACAAGTAAATAAGTATCCTGTCTGAGATCTACTTTTATGTGGATTTGCTAAAAATCCTGCATCTGCATAACTAATCAATTGTAATCCGGATTTATTAGAATAAAATAATCCCATATCAATTGTCCCTCAAATGTATCGAAATATATGTTTAACTCCATTCCAATGTCTTCTTGTTGGAGAAGAACTAAATCTTGCCAATAAACTCACAGCAAATACAATATCAGGTCGTGTCGAATTAGCAAGATATATTAGTGCCTCTATAGCACTAAGATATGGTATTTCTTGACCAAGAAGTTCTTTATTTTTCTCTTGAGGACAAAAAGGATCTTTTTATTTAACTAGCAATCTCACAACTATTGGAGTAGTTAATAGATGTGCTCTATCCATATAAAATTGCTTTAATATTTTTTCAATATAAGCTGATTGATGAAGAAAAACTCTATTTGTTAAGTGTTCGATTTGTAAACCAAGACAAAACTTTGTTTTTCCAAGATCTTTCATTTCAAATTCTCTCTTTAAACAATACATTGCTTTTTGAAGCTCTTCACGAGTTCAAATTATATTCAAGTCATCCACATAGACAGCAATTATAACAAATTCTGATATATTCCTTTTTATAAAACATATGGGCTAATTGAGTCATTTTTATAGCCTGCTTTCAACAAATATTCACTTAGATGGTTATACCACATTCTTCTATATTGTTTTAATCCATATAAGGATTTATACAAACGAATTGCATAATTTTCTCAAGAATTCTTACATGCTTCAAGTAATTGAAATCCTTCAGAGATTTTCATATAAATTTCAGTATCTAAAGAACCATATAAGTATGCTGTAACAACATCCATTAGACGCATATCAAGTCTTTCAAGCACTACCAGACTAATTAGATATCTTAAAATAATTGTATCCACCACAGGAGAATATGTTTCTTCATAATCAATGCCAGGTCTTTGCGAAAAATCTTGTGCCACAAGTCGTGCTTTATATCTAACAACCTCATTTTTTTAATTTTGTTTTCGCACAAAAACCCATCTATACCCAACTGGTTTAACACCATTCGGTGTTTGAATTACAGGTCCAAAAACTTCACGTTTTGAAAGTGAATTCAATTTTGCTTGAATCGTGTCTTTCCATTTTGGCCAATCATTTCTATGTCTACATTCTTCAACTAACCTAGGTTTAAGATCATCACTTTGATTAATTATTTCAACAACAATACTGTATGAAAAAATATCGTCGACAACTATATTTTCTCGATTCCACCTTTTTCCCGTAGTGACATAACTTATCGAGATCTCTTCATTATTTTTAGGTACCTGGACCTTTTCTGGGGTCTTTTAATTTATTATGTCCTGGGTATCTCCTATAAGATCAGCTTCCTCAATTTAACCATCTTGATTGTTTACTCTTTTCTTTCTAAGATTTTTATCTTTGGAACCGATTGGTCCACCACACTTCAAATATGGTTTACTTTCATTTGCACTTGCTACTTGTCCTGCTGGGACATCAATTCGAATTGGAGTATTTTCATCTGGAATATGAGATTTAATAATTCTCTTGGGGTCAGTAAATGCATCTGACAGTTGATTTACAATATTTTACAAATGAATTATTTTTTAAACTTCAAACTCACATATTTGTGTTCGAGGATCTAAATGAGACAACGATAATGCTTTCCATGTGATTTCTTTATCCAGCTGCTTATTATCTCCCCATAATGTTAGAAAATTTGTCTTATCAAAATGACAATCATCGAAACGTGCCGTAAATAAATCTCCCATTAACAGTTCTAAATACTTGATTATAGAAGGAGATTCATAACCAACATATATCTCTAACCTTCTCTGAGGTCCCATCTTTGTGCGTTGTGGTGGAGCAATTAGGACAAATACCGCACATCCAAAAATTCTAAGATAAGAAATATTTGGCTCCTGACCAAAAGTCAATTGTAATTGGGAGAATTTACGATAATTTGTTGGCCTAATGCGTATAATTATTGATGCATGTAAAATTGCATGTCCCCAAGCTAAAATTGGAAGTTTTGTTCTCATGAGTATTGGTGTAACAATCAATTGGAGGCGTTTAATTAATGATTATGCTAAACCATTTTGAGTGTGGACATGAGCAACAGATTTTTTCACTGTTATTCCAGTTGTCATGCAATAATCATTAAACTTTTGCGATGAAAACTCACTCGCATTATCAAGACGAATTGTGTTAATTGCATATTCTGAAAATTGTGCTCTTAATCGAATTATTTGAGCAAGTAATCTAGTAAATGATAAATTATATGTAGATAACAAACACACATATGACCATCTTGTAGATGCATATATTAAAACCATAAAATATCTAAATGGTCCACATGGTGGATGAATAGGTCCACATATATCTCCTTAGATACGTTTTAGAAATACAGGAGATTCTACCCCAACTTTTGTTAATGAAGGTCTTGTAATTAGTTTGCCTTGAGAACAAGCAACACATGAAAAATCTTTAAATTGAAGAATTTTTTGTCTCTTTAATGGATGTCCATGTGAATTTTCAATAATCATTCATATCATAGTTGATCCGGGATGGCATAACCGGTCATGCCAAACAATGAATGTATTTTTATTAGTAAACTTCTAGTTTACTGTAGCATTTGTTTCAATTATACCAATATTGGTATAGTACAAACCAAAAGATAATGCGGGTACTTTTTCAAGAACACATTTTTCTCCAAGTCTAACAATTGTAATATATAGATATTCAATATTTTTCTCATCTATAGTCTCAATATGATACCCATTTCAGCGGATATCTTTAAAACTTAACAAATTTCTTTGAGACTTAGAGGAATATAAAGCATCATTAATTACAAAATTTGTCCCTTTGGGTAATATTATCATTGCTCTTCCAGAGCCTTCAATTAGTTTTGTATTACTCGCTATAGTATTGATGCTTGCACTATTCATTATCAAATAAGAAAAATATTTTTTATCTTTGAGTATGGTATGTGTTGTAACACTATCTATGAGACATATATCTTCATTCTTGTGCCTAATAAAAAAATAGAGGAACATCCATATTCTTCCTCAAAAGAAAATAAATGTATCAAAATATATTATTAGCAATAATGCTCTTAAAAGAAGAAAATAAAAGTAAACATAAATAAAGCATAAAGTATAACTAAATTAAGATAAAATATAGATAAAACATAAACTAAATTTGTTTCTCTAATCATAATTCTCAAAGAAATCATCCACTTCTAAGTGTGCCATAGCATCAAGGTCATCATATAGCTTATTGGTATCATTATTCTTGTATGCAAAATTTACCTAAATATCATCATCTTGGAAAGTCATATTTGCTTCCATGTTCTTTGAATTCTTTTTTATGAAGGCTTGATAAAGCTTTGCTAGATGCTCAGGCGTATGATAGGTATGCGACCAATGCCCTTTCATCCCACACCTATAACATAGATTTTCCACAGTTTTTGAGGGATCACCCTTATCTTTTTTCTGCCCTTCATTATATTTCTTCTTTTGGTGGGTATTTGGATTATAATTACTTCCACCACCATGATGACGGTAATTGCCACGTCCCCTACCACGGCCACGACTACGACCACGCCCACGACAGTGACCGCGACCACGACCATGGGCATAAAAATTAGTGCGTTCAGTCACATTCGCTTTAGGGAATGGAGCTGATCCAATGGGATGAATCTCATAATTTTTCATTAATAACTCATTATTTTATTCAGCCACAAGAAGACATGAGATTAGTTCAGAATACATTTTAAAACTTTTTTCACGGTATTGCTGCTGCAGGAGCACATTGGAAGCATGAAAGGTTGAAAAAGTTTTTTCTAATAAGTCCTCATCTGTTATTTTCTCACCACATAACTTCAGTTGAGAACTTATTTTAAAAACAATTGAATTATATTCAGATACAGATTTAAAATCTTGTAGCCTCAAATGCAGCCATTCATAACGAGCTTTGGGCAATATTACCGTCTTTTGGTGATCATATCATTCTTTTAAATTACTCCACAATTCTAACGGATCTTTCACCATTAGGTATTCAGCTTTTAACCCTTCATGTAAATTGTAGCGAAGAAAAATCATAGTCTTAGTCTTGTCTTGACTGCTTCTTCATTTCTAGATAAAATAGCATTCCCTATACCTTTGGCATCTAAATGGATTTCAGCATCTAAAACCCAAGACAGATAATTTTTTTCGGAGATATCAAGAGTAGTAAACTCGAGTTTTGTCAGATTAGTCATGGATCAAACTAAAATAATAATAACAATTATAATTCTAATAAAATTAATTAAAAAATATGATAATAAAAACATAAATCAAATAAATAATATATATTCAACATAAATATAAATTCAAAATATAAATAGTATAAATAAAGAAACAAAATAAATAAATAAAATAAATAACTATAAAATATATATAGTAACACATAAGAAAATAAAATAATGGAAACAACATAAATAATATAGAGAAAATAATACTACAATAGAAATGACATAAATTAAATAAATATAAATAAATGTAACAAAATAAATTAAATAACAAAAAAATGTATAAATATAAACAACATAAATAATATGTTACAATACCTTGAATTAGAAATAACATAAATCAAATATATAAATAATAATATAGTATAAGTATTTCATAATATAAATAAGTGAATATTATATAACTGTAATAAATATATAATAATACTAAGAATACAAAGAAGATAAATAAATCAACTGAAATATAAATTAATAAATATATAGGGAGGGGGAATTGGAAATGTAAACAATATATAGGGAGAAGGAAAAATATAAACAACACATATATGTAAATATATATAAATAGATAATCAATCATAATATTGTATTAATATATCAAAAGAAGAAGGAAAATTAGAATAACACAATATTTTATATAAGAATAAAATACAATAAAGATAACCCACACACACATATCTAATAACAAAAATTAAAATAGACAGGAAAGAATAATAAATAATGGTAAATATATAATAAATATATAAAAATAACATTTGCCTATAATAATTAAGTAAGATGATAATAGAAAATAAAACATATATGATAATTAGATAAAGAGAAAACTAATATCCTTTGTACGTAATTAAACATAATAGTATATGAATTGATAAGGAGTTAATACCTTAAATTTTTCAGAGCAATGTCGTATTGATAACGTGTTATAAAATAAGAGAAGATGAAGAAGTTAAAGAGGAGAAGAAATAACAAGACAAAATAATGAAATGAGAGGCAATAGAGTATTCTTCATTTACTTGTATAGCCACTATTTATAGGCCACAACCATTAAAGACTAAACATAAGGTTACAAAGGATTAATGATGAATAAAATGCCATTAATCACAAGAAACCCCTCTCAAGTCATTCATTGAGGAAGTTATAGTTTTATGGCATAAAGGCAATAAGGAATCCTAAGAGGAATCCCAAGAAGTAGAAGTTATATGGGTATCCACATGTGTAAGAATATTTGCAACACTATGATAATTAAAATATCTTCAGAGAGGATGGATTTCACTATGATACAACAAGGGTTGCATGTATAATTTTTAAAATAATATATATGTAGAGTAAAAATTAATCATTTAGTCATATAGTTTTAATTCAGAAAAAAATTAGGACCCATTTGATTCAACTTCATTGTAAACCTGCAATGGTGATTAGGATTACATTATCAAGATATGAATGTTTATTTGCCTTTAATTGGATAATAATATTTACCATAGTAATAATGATCATTAAAATTACAATAATATCCACTCATACCTTCTTCTATGAATACTCATTACTATTTCATTACATGTTTAAAAATGTCTCATTTGTCATTTTATTAGGTCATATTTGGATAAACTTTTAGAAAATAGTTTATAGAAAAAAAAGAGTTTTTATGCAACTTTTAGAAAAAGACTTTAGGAGAAGAGCTTATAAAAAAAGTAGTTATAGATAAATGAATATTTAGATAGATATTATCATAATGAATTTTATGATTAGTAAATTATCATAAAGGGTATAATTTTATAAAAAAAATAATTGTATTTGTTTTTGTTTCTCTCTCCTATGCTTTCTACCACTAGTGATCCAAGATAAAACAACAGCGACGAAGGAAGAAAGTGATAGAGGAATATCAATGTTCTCCTACAACAGAGGAAGAAGATGAAGATCACCAACAATGAGCTCTAGTGAAGACCAATGACCCAGTGACTTGGTGACAAAGGAAGAAAACGAGCGATGACAGCGAGGTCTAGCCACGGCAACAGAAGACTCTAGCAGCGATGACAGCAACGCAATGACGGTGAAGAGGAATCACATAAGAGAGTAAAGAAGAGAGAGAAGGGAGGAGGGAGGGAGGAAGAGATAGAATGTCAGAAAAAATAATTATAAAATAGTAATTAAGTAGTCTATAAACATTTTTACTGTTCTAGAATCTATTCATAGTAGCTTATCTAAAACTATTATTTAATCTATAACCCTTTTTAGACAAATATGACTATTTGTTTTAAAAATTTTTTAAATCGATATTTGGGCCAAAAGTTCTTTTAAAACCTTAGTTTGGAGAGTTTCCCAAACAGGCACTAGATGCAATTTTAAAAATGTTATTGGATATTGGAACAAAGAAGTGGAACTCAATATTTGAATTTAGGTTCAAATTCAATTAATTTTTGCTAGGTATCTTCTATTTTAATTTTGTAAACATAAATGCAAAAAAATTAAAAAACAAGTATAAAGTTTAATTAAATCATTGTTGGTCTTTCTTAAAATTAATACTCATATTTTTCAAAAAAAGGATGCCATGTTTTACTCGCGAAGCCAACTAGAGTATCCTTCATTTTTTTTCTAGCAAGAATGAGTCAATTTTATTAATATTCAAATAAATTATTTCACTCACTAAATGTCATCATGTATAAAAAAAGAAAAAAAAACAAAGCAATAAAACCTGTGATACAATACAACCTATGAAAAGCAGTAAAACATATGAACTTAAAATACAACCTATATATATACCATTACAAACTACCCTTCTTTAACAAAATTATTTAATTGGTATTTTGTACCATTTTTTATTTAATTAGAAGTATGATCCCTTTCGATATTTAGAGGGCAAATAATTTTTAACTCTCTTAATAAATATATTTTCTATATTTAAATTTGTGTTTTTTTTAAAAGATAAAATCACTTGCAATCTCAATTAAGGGTAAAAATAAGTCAAGCTTTTAAAAAGGACCTACACCTGACTTAGATAAGAGTTGACTTGTTTAGCAAAAAGCCAAATATTAGGACTATTTAAAATCATGTAGAGAGACGACGAGCAAGGTGGAAGTATTATGGTGACATATGTCCCATGACCTCATCGAGGGTCTTAATCGCTTTTGAATATTATAAAGCGTAGTGTTTCTTTTCAGTGGGAGGCTCCATCACAACCACAGGTTCCTGTAATTTTGTGAGCCATTTATTTAGTCATGTTGCTTAAAAGCAACAACAAGAACAATACAATAACTGTAAGAGTTGTGTGAGATGTGGGAATTGTTTCAATTGGAGGCCGTCCAAGTGGGCGTTTTCTTTTGTCCTCATTTCTTCTTTTATTTGTCACACTTGTGATAATTATTTCATATTGCAAATGTTGAGAAACTTATGAAACACATTCATAAATTAAAAACAACCTTCTCAGTTACAATAGATAAAAGTTATAAATATAAATTAATACATACTTAGTTTAATAGTGTAAAATCCCTCTATATACTTTTAAGTTACAAACTCAATTTTTAGATATAACACTTATATTAAAAGAGATGGACATGAACAATAATAACTTCTTTAAAACCTTATCATTAGCCCCTCAAGCTTGATAACAACATTATTTCGTCTTTTAATTTGGATTAGGAGTGTGTATATATATATAAATATTAATAGATCAATATAAGAAGACGTACTATTCATCATAAGTCAACAGTATAATAACTCACCCTAAATTCACGCTATAGTTTACATATGTATGATGGATGTATCTTCTAAAACATGTTTTTCTTTTATTTATGAAACAAAATAAAAGAAACGCAGGGTGATCTTGCTTCTTTTGCAGATATAACCATAACAATAAGTTTGTTTGAAAATAATTAGTTAACGTAATTAAGAGAATAAAGATGTTTTCTTTTTGATAAAAAGAATTTGCAGTTAATAAGATACCCGAAAGAAGAGAGAAAGAGTAAAAGATAAGAGATCCATGATCATTTATTTAGTTGTATTTTTTTTCCTCAAGTATATGGATAGGTAATAAAATTACAAGTTTATAAAGTACTTTTGGTATACCAAAACATAGAGGAAGCAATTCCCCAAACAAAATAGGCACTCTGATTCTTTGCATCACTCTTTTTCACCTCACAATGCAAGCACTTGAGCTTTCTAACATATATACTGTACTCAAATAATAGCAATCACTCCCATATTAATAAGAAACGCCACTCTAAACTCAACACACAAACCCTTGAACAAGCCAATCTACATCTAACCCAAGCTTCTTAATCATTATAATTTTTGTACTAAAACTTATAAATTCTTGATGTGTGGGTGTTATTTCCCATGCCTAAGGAAAATTATAAATTATGAAGGCAATCAAACTATATCCAATTATCAAGTAATTACCGCAAACTAAATTAATCGGTTTCTATACATACATACATACATACATTATTCTTGGAATTAGGCAATTAAGTTATATGTATTATTCGCTCCCTCACAGATTAAAGATGCAGACACAGCTTGAACTCCACCAAATTAACACCGAGACTCAAAAGCAAGATATCATACAAGTATTAAAGGCGACTCACCAAATTAACACTCAGCAAGAGAACACATTCCTGATAACATCACAGGAAGAAGAGAAATACAACGTTTCTGATAATTCAGGAGTTGTACATAATCATTTTCAAGATCAATGTTACTGATATAAAGAATCCACTCTAAATCTTACAACCAACATTTCTATAGCAGACGCATATAGATATATATATATATCGTAGCTAGCGATCATGCCTAGCGATCATGGAAGCCATGGGAGAGTACCTGCCAGAAACTGCTGATCTTTGCCGGAGAACATGGCCAGAGAATCGCGAGGACGAGATGAGAAGGAACGCTAAGTCTATCAAGAGATGCGCATACTCATAATAAAGGAACATACACTTCCTTAGAACACTTACACTGCTAAGCATCCATAAAGCCTCCGTAAATCCAGCCATCTTTCTCTTTTCCTTACCACTCTCTCGATGTTCTCGCCTTGTCAAACCCTAGATATTATAGGTAAGCTACCCTTTTCATGAATCTTGATCTATTAATGGTAGTTTTACTAAAATGCCCTTGCCAACCACTCCATTTTGTGACCATGTGCATGCATTTCTGGTCCTGGGGTGTAAAGGGTAATTAAGTAGAAGGAGGCATGAATGATGAATGGGAGGGATTAAAAAAGGAAATCAGATCTGGGGAATGAGGACATAATGGAGACATGAAGACAAAGGATGGAGCTTGTGCCTCTCCAAATATGATTACTCGTACTCCTTCTTCCTCCCTTTTCAAACCCAAATGTCGACACTTTCTTATTGATCGTACTAGCTAGAATAATTTAATAATAAACATGCTATGCAGGAATCCGCAGTAAGGAACTCTAAATTTCCGTACCAAGATGTATCAATACAAACTAGGGGTATTCTCGGAAGGATCAGTACTAGGAGAATCTTATCTCATGTCTTATTCCGATATAGCACAATGTGTCTCGTGTTTAATTCTATCTCAAATTTATCCCAGTCTCATTTGGATCAGGACGAATTCGAGATAGGACAGAAATTCTTGACTCTATTTTTTTTAAAAAAAATATTATAATAAAATTATCTCAATAAATCATTATATATAAAACATCACGGTAATTTCCTCTAAATACCAAAATTACTCCTTAATATAAAATAATAATTTACCTAAATAAAAGGAAAAAATAACAGTAAGAAAAAATAAAAATATCAGTATAAGAATATTTGTAAGTAAAAATATCTGTATAAAAATATCAGTATGAGAGTGACGATTGGTGAGACCTATGACTATGAGTAAACAAAGCGTAAGAGAAGAGAGACGGAGAGCCTAAGATGAGTAGACATAGTGAGAAAGATAAGAGAATATAATATATTTTTTTATAAAAAAAAATTAGGGTCAGGAAAGGACATGAGTGCCGAAGGTCAGGCCGAGACCCTTTTCTCTATCTCATCCCGATGGTTTTCTATCCCGGTTCTTTATTGAGATGGGACAGACCCATTTTGAAATCACTGGGAATAGGTCGGGATACTCGGAATGGGATAATCTTGGACACCACTAGTACAAACCAGCTCACTTCATTTTCTAATTTTAAAATTGAAACTACGTACACTAGCATGCCAGAAAAACTTAACCAACAGAAAAGAACATAAATGTTTCATAAACAGCAAGCAAAAACCCAGAGCAAGATTAAAGCTCATTATGTATCATAGGACAGCAAGCATTATTCACATGTTTGGACAGATTACTCTTCAAATTTAAGTGGACAACAGTAGCAAGAGGCTTCTATTTTACTATGCCCAAAAATTTAGTAATGGACATTTTTTATGATCGATGCATTCTCCCATATAGAGACGTGTTGAAGTCATTCTCGTCTAACACGGATTCATTCCTCTGGGAATAGTCCATTTCTCCAAGTTTTGGGATGAATCTCCATTTCTTAATTAAATTGGGTATTGAAAATTTCCTTCAGCAATCGCAATATCAATGTGAACCAAATGTAAGAACCTGATAAGATCCTTTTGATTTTCCATTGGAAAGTATGTTTCTTACAACCAAACAGAACGGGCCCTTAGTACATTGTTGTAAAAGCAAAATACTGTTGTTTTTATATCAGAATGGGCAAAAGAGTCCCTAACCAGATATTTGGTGTTCTACATAATATCAGTTACATTGAATTGGCAAAATATACAACCAGATGTCAAGAAGTGTTAGAAAGAGCAAGAAAGAGATTGCAACTGTGGAAACAGTTGACTTTGATCAAGTCTCTGGTTAGGTCTTGCATTGTTTACTCTCTTTTGTTTTTGTTTGCCAATAAGAATATGTTTGCACTCATCTTGACCCAACAACATCTCTGGCAAACCAATCAGCTTCCCACTTTTTGTCATATGTACAAAATGATGCCTGCAATCTTTGATAGGTGATCAAGATTGATCATTTTAAGACATTAAAAGGCTTTGTTCTCTTTGCTTCTGTTATTTTGTATTACAGGCAACTTAAGTGATCTAAACAGGTGAATGATTATACAAGTTCCATGAATAGCAACAGACTTCCACTTATCAAACTAAAACCAATGTGAAAGTGACCATTTCAGGCATTTGGCGAAGTTTAACAGAAGTGGCGAATATCATAGAAATCAAGATCCCGATAGTCAACGAGGTGTTGTCTGATCGTTTATTCACATCCCACCGAACTACAATGACTTCAAGACTTCATCTAACATCCCTAAATCTTGCGCAGGAGTTGATATAATATAACACATGTCTACTTTGATACGAAGTGGACAACCATTTACTCTTCAATCTAATCTGTGCTTCACATTCTAGACAGGCTCAAGTCCATGGCGTCCACAAGGAAGTCTGCATCGCAACCACCAAGTTCACAGCCAGAAAATAAGACCGTTAGTATTAATTTTTGGGTTCCATGAATTGTCAACAAAAGGTAGAAACTGAAATCATGACTAACCTGCATCTTCTTTGGTGAAGCACGGGGGAGGGGTGATTCTGAAGATATTTCCACAATAACCGCAATTCCCAATCAGTACTCCTAGTTCTGCAATATCATCATTCAAAAAAGTTTACTAAGAACAAACAGAAAATAAGGCTAGAACAAAGTGCAGATTAGTACCCACACACAGATTCTTAAGTTTCATTTGGTCCATAACAAGCGCTGTTTCAGCTTTTGCAGGAGTTTTAAGTTTGCTATCAGTGACAAGTTCAACTCCAAGCATCGGCCCTTTTCCTCTCACATCCCCAATCACTAAAAGAAACCAACAAACCAGTTCAGAAGAGCAAGAATAGGCATATTATAGAGGTCTTGGGAAAAAGTTTTTGATAGTGCACTAAAACAAATGGGGAAGGAAATGAGAAGGTTTGAAAGGTTACATTCGTGTTTGTCCATCAGTTCAGTGAGCCTCTCTTTCAGATAGCTTTCCACAACAAATGCATTCTGTTGAAGCTTCTCTTTCTCTATTACTCTCAGAACAGCCAATCCTGCGGTAGTACAAACAGGGTTCCCACCAAAGGTGTTAAAGTAATTTCGGCGAGTCAAAACCTGTGCAATCTCTGGAGTAGTTACCACAGCACCAAGGGGAATGCCATTTCCAATGCCCTGCGAATAGAAAATTATGAGATGAGGGGAGACTTTGGTACGTTTGGATTGAAAAGAATGGAGAAGGAGAGGGAAGAGAAGATTTGATGAAACCATTCCTTTTCTTCCTTTCTTCTTTGTTATCCACTTCTTTATTTACTCAAGTTACCTTGGCCATGGTCACCATGTCAGGTACAACGCCGTGGGACTCAAATCCCCAAAAATGGCTGCCGGTACGAGCGAATCCGGCCTGAACTTCGTCCGCAATACAAAGGCCTCCTGCTTTTTTAATAGTATTGTAGACAGCAGGCAAGTAGCCTGGAGCCAATTCTACGATGCCCCCACTCCCTGCCATTAACAAAAGCAGCATGAAGAAACTTGTTGCTGTTCAGGAATAAAACATGACCAGTTGACTTCAGAGTTCAGATTACATACCTGTATGGCCTCAGATATGAAGGCAGCAACATTTCCGGAAGTTCCAAAGTTAATGGTGTCTTCCACATCTCTCGCATATTTCTCTCCATCAGATCCGAAAATTCGTCTGTAAGGGTATGGATTCACGACATGATAAACACCACTCTGTCGGTCATATCAGCAAAGTAACATATTAGAGAAAGGCCAAGGTTACATAATTTTTTGTGTGTTTAACATGTGAAGACAAAATATAAAAATTCTATTGGGCCACACTAATCATGAGCTATGAATAATGAAAATCTCATGTTAAGATTGTATCAAAAAAATCTCATGTTAAGAAATGTGACACAAAATTCATGACTAGCTAATAACGTGATTTGTTATAATTTTTATATTCATCGTTAGCATATGAGGTTTTTTTTTATAGATTTATTGAACATAAAATTTAGTAAGTTATATGAATTTTTTTTAATTGGTGATAGGGTTGTATAAGGTGTTAATCTTTTCAAAGCCTATATACATGTTACTAATCTTACATAGATTTTTTCCTTATGTAAATTATTTTTAACTAATTAAGTTTCATTTTTTATAAACTTATTAGGTATATAGTTTAATAGTCCTTAATATACTCTATATTTTTATATTTTGTTAGTATCGCTGTCAACTTAATGTGTTGAATATAGATATTATGTGATCCGCTACATTCACAAAATTATTGAGATAAGACTTACAAAAAACTTGAATGAGGTATGAAGATAACACGATTCATAGTTAATGATTTACCAACAGGGGTTGGTCTGAGTGGTAAGCGGCTCAGTATCGCTTAAACGAGGTATCGAGTTTGAGCCTTGACGTATGCAGAAAATTCCCGTTAAGAGACTCATCCACTATAGCTAGGTACGGGATGCAGGTCAGATTCGAATGTAATCGGCAAAGTTCCAGTGAACCGGGTGAACAATAAAAAAATAGTTAGTGATTTTTCAATTTATTTACATATTTAATACTGACCTATTACTTCTAATTTACAGTTGTTCAATAACAACTTGAACTATAAAGATGACTTAATCGACTTAGTGAGCAATGATTTGATAAGAATAATACTTCTACACATGTCTTGAAGATGAAGTATTTGTTAAGTTTTTAGTAAATATTTAGCCAATAGTTTTTTAACTTGTTTATAATTGATCATTCAACGATGTCCTTCTTGTATATATAATGTATAAAAACCTATTTAGTTTATTGAAAGTTTATCAATTTGGATTATTTTATTACCGTTTAGATTTTCGTTATGTTGCTTACTTCATACTTTGCTACTTATAAATTGATCTGTCTTGATTATGCTAAATGCAGTATGGTATAAAATGAAAAATTAATAGAAAAAAATCTTTCCAAGGAGTTTAAATTGAGAACCACCATGAAAAGATTAAAAAGAAAAAATAGCAAGCTTTCCACGATAATTTTAGATAGAACTAACATGGAAAACTAACCATTAATAACGTTTTGTTTTATAACTACTGTTAAAGGTATCACTTTTCATGACAATTTTTGCATAAAACTATTGTGAAAGGTGATAATTTTAATGACAATTATAAAATGTCATTAAAAGGTTGCATTACAATGATAATAAAATTCACGTTATTCATAAAATTATCGTGAAATATCATTTTTAGCCATCATTTCAAATGATTTTTTTTAGTAATGATACTATGTACTAAGGAAAACACATCTCCATAAAACTAAAGGGAAAAAAAGAAGGCGAAGGATTTGGAAACTTATTAGAGCTGTGTTTGGATTTATGTGGACGAGGAGTCAAGAAAAGCACTTGAATTGATAGCAAAGCTTTGATATTTAGTTTATAGGCCAAAGGAAAAAAAAAGAGGAGAAAAATTTAAAAACCTAAAACTGATAATAGGACAATAAATTCATACAGATCATGATTTAGTTTTATCAAATTCAAATATTTGACCCCCTCCTCCTTAGCAGCTTCCCATTTTACAATAGTATAAGTTAAATATTGGTAGAACTTTTATCACATATCATAGTAAGATAAGATGTAGTAGAGTTATTCAGGATTATTAAGGAAGGTGAGTTACTAAATTTACATTTTAATTAGATACATATAGTGTAATTGAATTAAAATAGTGAGCTATTTATAAAGGGTTAAAACTAACATAGGAACTATAATATAAGAAGATTATTTTAGAATATGACGCTAATAATATTGTTAATATATTATTAAAGTTAAACGGGGATAGATATAATTTATTATTATCACATATACAAATTCTACTAAAGCTATTATAAGAATTAAAAATTTAACATATAGTTAGAGATCAAAATAAAATTATTGACACACTTAGTTTTAGCTATTACTACAATTTTATATAATTGTCTTACATATCTAAAAACTCTTGTTACTTTTAAGTGTTTGAAAGATAATTCTTTTGTAATTTATTGTTTTTTAGTTATTTAGATGATTAGCCCCCTTAAGGACAACTATGAGGCCATCTTTTGGCGGGGCCCATTGGTGTGGTGTGGGTATGATATAGTCCTAGACATAGAAATAGGCTAGGCTAGACCAGGCCTTAGCCTTAACAGGTTAAGGCTGTTAAGTGACAATTTGGCCTAAGTCTGCCATGTAGCTTGTTATAAACTATTATTTTTTGCTTAACCCTAGTCTGTATAAATATTTGGCCTGACCTGAAGTCTGTTTAAAAAATTTGACTTTTTTAATTATACTGACATACTACCTAACAAACCTTCGTAATAGGATCTCATAATAGGCCTCCTAACAGGCCTATTAAAATAAAATTCAAGAATAAAATGTATAATAATATGTGTTAGTTTAATTGTTTGACTCTTGTATTATATTCAATATGTGGTAGGTTCAATACCCATTTATTACATTTTAATATTAAATATATTTTGAATAACAGGCTTAAGCCGCTCAACAGACCTAATATATTTCGTAAGAAGCTTGAGCTTAGTCTCTTAAGAAAAATAAGCTTTTAAATATGCCTGAGTCTGTGTATTTTTTTAAACAAGCTAAGTCAAAAGCCCCTGACAAGCTATTTGGCATGTTTCCATCCCCCACGCCTTCATTTGTTTTGTCCATTTTATAATTTGTTTTGCAGCTAATCAGAAGTCTTCGAAGAACTAATGGGGTTACATTCAACATAAAGAAAAAACGGTTAGTTCCTTTCACACTATAATCAATTAAAGTTTGAATTCCATAATCTAACATTTAAAATTTAACAATATTTTAAGCAAGATTGTCTCTCACATATAAAAAGATATTAGTGTCTATAAAAGTAGAGTCTTGTGAAAATAAACCAGATTATATTTAAGTTGCTTAAATAAATACGCTCCGATATGTTTCGGATGATTGAGGATGCTAATATTTGTATAGATAAGGCATATTAATTAATTAATAATATTTTATGTTAATTAAAAAAAGAAACTTGATTTATGTTTTTGTGGACTTATACCGGGGAGGGTAGTAATGGGGAGTCATGGGATGTTGACATGAGGGGATGATCTAATCCGAGAAAATCACAAACGGAAACGACAGAGATGAGCCGACAAGCAAAGAGGGATACGCATGAATCATGATGAGTATGGGCACATCTTTTTTTTTTTTCTTTCTTAGGTACAAGTATGGACACATCCTATTTCATTCTCTTTCATTCTTATGTGTTCAATCCAGATGCTTCTCGATGGGCCTTCTATATTATGGCATTACTCATTTTTACAACCCTACTTTCCCACCCATACTAATATAATTACACAGTTAATTGAAATCTAATTAAATACCCCTTCAATCTTTAATATAAAATATTTAATTAAAGATTTAAATTTGTCATATATATATATATATTACATATTACTCATATTTATTTATTTTTTATAAATTATCTCTTTTAATATTCTCTCAATAAAAATTAAGAGAGTGAGAGAGAAAATTAAAAATAATAATTAAAATATGTTAAAAAAGAATATATTATATTAAGGAGTGAATGAGTGCATAACGTAACTCCATTTTTTACGTATTTGCCTTTATTAGTGGTTACCCCTTTTCTTTATGAATTCCCACTCTCTCCTGCTTCCTCATATGGTTAGGGGCATTTAAAAATATATATATATATATATTTAATAACCCATTGGGCAATTTTACAGATATTTAGCGTGATGAAACATCCAACCACGTATGAGAAGGGAACCAAATTAAGTGGTATAGACGAAAACACTATAGCTTGTTAAAAAGATAATGATGATTGGTACCCCTAACATATATATATATAAATGGAAAATGGCTTCCAATGAAAAGGCTTAATAGTATTTATCTATCTATCAATGGCGTATATCCCCGCTCATCATGCTTCACCCCAAACAAGCGTTGTATAAATGTCATCAATGTCAACAAATGAAAGTTTTATTTTGGATATACGATGAAACTAAAAAACTAGGTTTTCATGGTAAGGCCTTTACCATGCATATACAGGCTTGAAATCTTTTAAGTAGGAAAAAGAACAACTTGAGAGTCTTAAACCAACTCTTCCAATTTGTAAAGTTGGATTGACGCGTTCAAGTGTAGCTTGTGCCCATCATGCGCACAAATAAGCTTAGTGAATAGTTCCTTTAAAGGAACCGCTTAAGTTCGGCCCTAAACCAACAAACAGATGACAGCTTACAAATCGCAAAGACGACAGAAAGGAAAGGGGGGAAATGTGAAGTTGCAGGTAATCATCAGGCCAAAAATAAATTTTCAGTTAAAGCATATACGCATCAAAAGAAAAACAACAGACTTGAAGAATATAAACATGTTTTTTCATCGGTTATAAAGCACTTCACAGGCGTTAATTAAACAAGCGTTACAAAATTAAACCATTGCTTGTGTTTTGTGGGATAGCAATGCAATTCATAGTTCATACATATTTCTTTCGGTGAAGATTCAATTTGATTAACATCACGTTCTACCAAAGAAATATAGTGAAGACAAGGAGGTTAAATTAAGTGAATTTTCTTGGATTTAGACCAGTTAATTTACAATCACAAGAGACAGGAAAGTTCTCAAAAGGACAGGTCAGGTGATAATAAGTTTGACTTATTGGTGCTTCAAAAAGATGGAAAACAAGGTGGGGAAATCAACTGACATTAAAAAAAACAGATTTATCTCTCTAATTTATGCTTGTAAAGTTTAACACTTGAGAAAAGAAATTGTTTTTATTTCTTATCAAGACTTTGTGAGTAACTTTGTACAAGATAGCACGTACAATGTATCTTGTCAAAATCACCAATTCCAACTTGGAGTTGTAGACGTACGTTACAACTTACAATAACAACGTAAACAAATATAAATAAAGGCTTTTTACCAAAGCAAGCTTGATGCACCAAATTCATACAGTTAACTCAGAATTAGAGGGATCACAAACCTGCAATAATCCCCAAAACGACCATGGTCATTAGTAATTATATGTGGGCGAATATAATGTTTTAGTCATTGAAGAATACTTTTTTTCCCCTTCGTTTGGTTCTTTGAAGTTTGATTTAGTTTCCCAAGTTTTCTTAAGAGCATTTTTTTTCTTAATTAATATTATCATCACAAGAATGATGTCTTGGTAAGGCACCGAATCATATTTACCAAGTTTTACAATATTCTGTTAAGGAGTCGTATCTGTTAATTAACTATTTCTTACTAATCACCAGCTTAAGCATCGCATGCGTTGATATCAAAGATGTAATACATTTTGAAAGATTGAAGTGAAATGTCATACAATACTGGAAGACAAAATTAAGAAAATGTTGCCTTTGAGAAGTTAGTCAAAATATTAATTATCAATTAATTAAGGAGATAATTCTCTCAAATAAGAATCCAACATTCATGAGGAAATGCACCTAGTCACCTAACTTCTATACTCTGCTTATAGTCAAGAATTTCATCATTCACTATTTAGACTCCGTTATAATCCTCCTACTCATCTCTTTTTGTTTGTATCAGAAAAACGAAACAAAAGGGCTTTTCATGTGAGAGAGATTAATTAGAGTGGAAGCCAATATGTTAGGATGGGTGGCCAATCGTTTCACTTTCACCCATCACTATGACTCTGAATAAATCAGCAATAGAAGGCTTCTGCAACACAAAGTAGGAGCATAGTATTGGATTGTCAGGTTTGCGGTCATCTTTTGCTAGTTAAGTAAATTCATATATGGAAGAATTTTGAACATTTCTAGGATCATATCATAAACAGTTCCATATAATTATATATTCTAAGAGCGTCACATACAAAAGAATATATATTACTCACTATGTATGTGGTTTGTTCTCTCTATAAATGGAGAAAAGAGAAATGCATAAGGGAGAGCGTCAAAACTCCTATCTTGTGGGGGTAACATCCACTCAGATTATTAGCTGTACCGTGGGGGCCAAATCCTTACAAAATGGGTAGAAATTATGCTATTAATGTTGTATGCGATGCAGTTTGGTTGTTTCTCTGTGTAGGTACTGCTGGCTAAATCCTACATGTGAGGAAAAGAGACAAACCCACTTTTGTACGATATGCTCATGGAATTTTCCCCTCAATGAAGCCCTTTGTTGTGTTTCTGACCGCAAACACTTAGCCCGTGAACCTTAATGTCACTCACAACTCTCAACAACATTAGGGGGTGGTATGTCCTTTTTGGGACTCTGTTCACTCCAACATCTCCTGTCACTTAGCTGACCCCAGATGATGTTCACTACATCAATCATAAATCATATCAAAAGTATCGCATACACATCCTCTTGGTTATACAATAACTTACCATTAATCCTTTTACGTATATTTGTGATTGCTTTATGAATTTTTTAAACGAGAGAAAACAAATCATAGGATATTGTGCTGCTTAATAATTGAATAACTGATAATGATGTTCACGTTGGCCAAGGAGGCAGAATTATACTTTATGAGAGTTTGCTTCGTAGGGCTGACTTTAACTGATGAGAGAAACTATGGTTTCATATGCTAGCTAGGTTTAGCTATAATATAGGGTAGCTAGCAGCAAAATGGGCTTTGAGATCTCTTCAATATATATAGTCTGCAATTTTTTTAATTATTCGCTTTCATTTCTCCTGGATTTCATGAGACCTTGTAAACCCATGCTCCCAACGTGAGCCTAATTGCCTATCATGTTCCCCGTTAATTCCAGATCGATCAAAAGTGCTAATTCGTATCTTTAATATTATATATCCCTTCTGTTGTTGACATACATCTGTACAATCTGTTTATTTTAATTATCATATTATAGCTAGACTTGTTTATTATATTATAGCTAGCTAGATGTTTTGTGATTCTCTCTCACTCACGAGCATGCACACGACAATTTCTGTTCAGGCTTCTCCCAATGTTTTCACTGCAAGGCAACAACAACGAAGTAGCTCTTCGTATTCTGCCAAAATCAGGAAAAATTAAAGTGCGATTTTAATTTTCCCGCTACTAATATATTCTTTCATCAGATATAGCTCAGATCATAACACTAATATCAATGGATTATATATCCAAAGAAGATACAGAAAGTTCAGCTATATATATAGTGGCTCAGGTGATCCAGTAATTAATATATTATAAAGGTATATTTTTAAGTGATCTTATCGATGATCACAAGAACAATATTATCAATTATATAGGATTCATGACTTAATTAATTACTGTGAACGGTTGAATTCATTCCGGGAGTCATTATATTCGGCTGAGTAGCAAAAAGGAATTACGATAAATGAATGAATTGGAGAAAAAAGGGACAGGAAAGGAGGGAAGTCACGAGATAGATTTCCAAAATTTGCACTGTTTAGTTAATATTCATTTTGTCCTATAGGACGTGTATATAATCATTTTCTTTTACCATTATCCTTTCCACCGTTTCATTTTATGAGAATTATATTTATATATAGTCAGACAAAAAGGCAACACACATTACAGATCAACATGCACCACGTTTGTCTTCAATTTTGTTGTAAATACCATTTTAAGCTAATAAAAGACAAGAAATTGGTATGTGCTGTGTGTGATTATTTTACTGTTCAGATATTATACTATAAATTATCGTGATACGGTAAACGCAGAATGAGATTGATTAACCCTTTTCTTTTAAATATTAACAAAGACAAATCCAATTCAAATTCCCTTTGGGAAAGAATTATGAGGGGGGGAAATATATATTTTTTGGTATATTTACTGTAACTTATTGATGGAGACTTTCTGATGACTAACAAGGTGAAGGGCATAAATATTTGGTTCGGGCGGCCTTGTTTAAAATTGTTTTGACAAGTGACAACTTGAAAGATGATTCTTTTTCTTTTGCAGTGTGTTTCATTTAATAAGTAATAAATTCCAGTTAGTAGATGACCAAAATAAAAATTAATAAGAAGACAATAAGCACGCTAAAGACTTGATTCAAGAGTTTTGTCACTCTTTGAGATTCTACCAAATTTGATTCAAGTGCACCATTGTAGTGAGACGATAAAGATGCCAGATAGTCCCCAAAACAAAGTGTGGGTATTTAATTTTTTTATAATATTTAATATTTTATAAAAAAAAATTTAGGGCACAATATATATCACCACTCTTACAAAATATTTAAAATTAAATTTGCCAAAAAGTTGACTCAATTATTGTGGTCTTGTAAATCGGTCCTAGGCTGAAATTTCTACCATTGAATCTTCTATGAACCAACCGCAAAGACCAAGGCCAATAAAAAAAAAGAAAGATATTATAGCTTGAAAAGAGGTACTTCTTATGTTAATGTTATCAAAATCTTTTTTAGCTAGCTACGTACGAGCCCATTCAATTACGCCTAATATGGGATATACTATATTAATGTTCATTAATAAAAAAAAATAGTACACTTTCCTAAAACTTTAATAGATATACAATTAATGTAAATTGAAATATAAACTTGTATGGGATATTCAATCATGTGAGTGCAGTATAATGCGCGGTTCATCAACTTGTATGAAGATAGTAATAATTAAATTTAATAAGAACTAGGAAATCTTAAAAATGGATTACGAAACAGGTTCTTTTAATTTCCTTATTTTAGGTGTTTGGCAAAATTAGGAGAGCTACTGAAATGAAATGAAATCAAAATTATCTCGAAACTGGTAAGCACCAAGTCAAGTCAGCCTAATAAGCAGTGATTGTATTATGATAATCTGGAAGGCATTAATGAATCATACGTTTCTCAATTAAATCAATCAAATCATTCAACAATATATTGCGATATTGCTTTTGGCATATTTCTTCCAGAATAAATATGACGAGCCTTTCCCTCTCTTAATCATCACGTCTTAGTCAAAGCTAAGCAAGAATGGCAAGCACGTGCTGCTGATTATTCTTCTGTACTAATCACTCTCAATTTGTACATTATATATATAATCTCTCCAATGGGTCCATCTTCTTCCATTCAAACAAAGTAGTGGAAGCAAAGATCACCATTAGGGTTGTACGTACGTAGTATTATTTGCTTCGAGTTTGTGTACTCCATATCTGTATATGTTGTGAAGAATATCTTTTCAAACATAAATTAATCATTTGGAAGATGCTAACGTTATCATATTTTAGAAAGATTATATTAATGAATGTATATTTAATAACCTGGAAAGAAGAGATAGAAGCTGTGGGTGTAGGGGATGGTGAAGACCCTTATACATCAGTGAGGAATAAAATTGAAGTAGCTAGCTAGGGCCAGAGACAGAGGAGATTAGTTATTTTATTAGTGTTTATTCTGTGAATTATTGTTTTCTTGTGATGATTATATGGGCACACATGTGAACAGGTAGGTACGTGATCACAATGAATTACCTTCCTCTGGGGCACATTTTTTTTTTGGATTTAATTGTAGACTTCATTTGTCACAAACCACATAATATTTTAGATTTAATTAGGCAATAGCCTTAAGACCCCCAATAATATAATGTTTAATTTGTGATGCTTGTTTGAGTTTTAATTAATTAGATTTAGATTATAACATGCCATATTCTAGATAAATTCTTAATGTCGCTTATTAATTAGATGATAATATTAATAATTTTTTTCCAGACATGGCCTTAATTAGTGACAAATATATATATATATATATATATATATATATGCAAAACGAATATAAAACATGTATGTATATGGTACCACATATAATGGTGAAACATTCACAAGACAGAATCTCTTCATGCATGTGAATGTGACAGGAGGAGTTGATATAACTGCAAGTGAAACATTCGTTCACAAGACAGCGCTTCTAATTGCTATGACAGCCAATAAAGAACATAGTTAGAATAAAAAGCTGAAACCACGATTTAGAAGTAACACGTATGATTAAAACTTAGAAACGCTTTAGCGTAAAGGCAGATTAGCAAATGGCTATCAAGTTTAATGATATCAACCACCGCCATGCAGTCGGACCAATAAACGAGAGAAAGGTCACAAGCAGAGAGTAGGAAAGAAGCACGTGCAACAGAGAAAATGATGGATATATATATGTATGTATAAAGGCGAATCATGCGCTTAGGGAATCTGCAAGTTATGACGAGGGAGTAGGAACCACGGGATGAATATTTGAACATGATGATTGCCTTGCTTTGCTTCCAAAATAATAGTAATAAATATTGGTTTTAACAAATCATTTGGTATTTATGAGTAGCTTTTAAAAGTTCATGATTTCTATATTTGAGTCTTGACGATTACTTATTCTAAAACTAAATTGATCATGGAGCATGAGCGAATTAATTATATGGGATCAAATGATAGATGTTATTATAAAAAGAAATTGATTGTCCATGACAAAATTTATTACTCATATTAAAAAGTACTTAAAGAATCACACCATTAAACAAGTATAACTCATTTTTAATTAATACTATTTTTTTAGTGGTAGATAATATATTTTTAATTATATATAAATATTTTTTATTTTATATATATTTAAATATAAATTTTACAGTTAAAAAAATTATAGTAACTAGAGATATGTTGTACTTATATCCTTAAATAAGTTTGAGGTAAATTTATGTAATAAATTTCCAAATGAGAGAGTTTTAAGTAATTTTTTTAATAAAAAACAACAAATTGTAGAATAAAAAGAGAGAGAGAACAAAAGAGGGGATACATCGAAAACAGAGAAAGGAAGAATCAAATGTTGTTTAGCTGTCAATCCCTCCAAGTACTCTCTCACGGGACCCCATTTCATATCTGCACGACATCTCTCTCTCTCTCTCTCTCTCTATATGTTGAGCCACTTTTACTGAAATACCCTTACATATTAAATATATTTCCCTTAAACCGCGTGATATTATGATATATGTTGCCACATCACATTCCCATAAAACTTCAAATTCTTTTGCGCATGTGTTGGTGCAAAGTCTTTCTTCATTATTCCCAAAGTTATTCATGTTTCATGTTCGTCCTTATAAATTCTTCCTTCATAATTATTTCCTTAGAAATGAAGGAAATCCCGTGAACCCATATATATATATATATATATATATATATATTTCTTCGAATCTCTCGAACAAATGCTATATATATATATATATATATAAACTAAAACTTTTACCATGCGCGCCTAATATGTTAGGTAGATTGTTAGTTTTAGCGTCTATATATCTTACACATTTATGATTTACCTGTTGGATCGTGGATGTGACATGTTACAATAATTATTTGTCACATATATTAATTATAAGTGTACGAGACTATGATCATCTAAAATCCAAAAAAAAAAAATCAATGTAACATATATATTGCCCACTTTATATACGCATATATAAAGAATATTAATGTTATATCGTTATATTAATTATAATTAATACAACTAATTATTTGAATTTAACGGAGATGTACAAATTTAACCCTCTAGTTGAGTTGATTTTTTTTATTTTCCTTTATTTTCTTTGTCGGGGAGAGGGGATGTGATGAGTCAATGGAAAAATAAATGAGATGATTAGCAAAGAGTTAAGAGTATAATTTAGTGTGATGGGTCATATGTGCCACGTAAGACTCCTAAGGTTGGAATAAAATCCCAGACATTTATGCACTCTCGTGAAACCGGGATGACTCACTGGTCTCTCCACTAAAAACTAGGCACGCTACCGGCTTCCAATAATATATGTATAAGTTTATTTATTTTATTGCCATCGTTATAGTTACCTTGTGGTTTTTGTTATTTAAATAAGTGAAATTAGCATTGAATAATTGATAAAAGTTTGAAGCGTATTATTCTTGTGTGCCACAGAGAGAGAGAGAGGGAAGGAAATTTTGGAAAGAAAAATGAATACTAAGAAATGAGAAATGGGGATAGGGTCAAATAGGTAATTGGGAAAGGGGAAGAGCATAATTGGATTTGGGGGAGATGAAGCAGTAGAGGCGAAGGAAACAAACAAGGAGAATCACATATTTGATAAGAAGGCTCATCGCTCATACTCTCTAGATATAAAAAAAGAATAAAGCCCCCAATTCTCATGGAAGGAGCAAGAAAGCTAGCAATAAGCAAAGGCAAAATAAGAAGAGGAAGGAGAAGAAGAAGAAGAAGCGATCGAGTAGATAGCATATGTCTTCGAGAAGAGAAAGAAAGAAAAAACATTCTCAGAACAAAGCTTTAAATGACACACAGGATCTGAATAATGAACACCAGGAGGCCGAATCCTCGACTTCTTTCCACGACGAATTGCCCACGGTACTATACTTAATTTAGCTTGCTGTTTATTGGGTTTATTATGTTATATGCCTTCATTATTAATGGATGGATATTGCAGGTGACGGTGGAAACCCTAGAGAAGGGATTCCATGTGAACGTGTCCTCTGAAAAGAATAGCCCCGGCATGCTCGTCTCGGTCCTAGAAGCCTTCGAACAACTTGGCCTCGATGTGCTTGATGCTACGGTTTCTTGTGAAGGCACTTTCCAGCTCCAAGCTCTCGGAGGATCCCAAGTATATATACATATACATATATATTCCCCTTCTCTGCTTAATTCTCAATCTCTATCTATTCACTCTTATATATGCGTTTTCCTTTAGTCCTCAACTATTGGATCAAGAATCTGTTTGAGAAAGGCTGAGCATGTTAAAGTATATACATCTATAAGGTTCCTTTTGACATGTATGAAAATAAAAATTTGCGGCTGGATAACAATGATTAAGTTACGATTCCTTGAGATTAAGTTAGTTTAATTTTGTGTTAGTTTTCTGTTTATGGAGTTTATGAGAGGAAATTTAAATGGTTATATTATGCAGAGTGAAGAGAAGGAGATAGACGCCCAAACGGTGAAGGAAACGGTGCTTCAAGCAATCAACGATGTGATGGACTGATCATAAAGTACTGATAGGAGCAAGAGATGAAATACCCTTTTTTTTGTTGTCTTCTATTTTTCTTTTTCAAGTGTAAAATTCACATATATCCAAATTCTAAAGTGAAAGGCCAAACTCAAATTACGTGTACGAACTTGGGTGTCAGAATGAATGGACAGGAATCCTCCAAGTTGATTATGTGGCAGTTTAAAAAATGTTAAACTTAGATTTAAAATTTAAATTTAATTTAAAATTTAAATTTAGAAAAATTTTAAAACAAACAGCCATATTTATTCAAATAGATTTTTGAATTAAACTATGGTTTAAAATCAATGTTTTAAATAAGTTAGTTAGAGTAACTTATAGAATAGTAAATCACTTATGAACTAACTAATTATTATATTACCCCTACTTTTTCTTATACTATCTCTCATCTCTCCTACTTTTTTTTACAACTTCTTTCCTCCCTCATACTTTTTCTTACACCCTCTCTTATCTCTCCTACTTTTTCTTATACTCTCTCCCCCATTTTCTTTCATCCCTTATCCCTCCTCATTTAATACTCATACCTTTTTTTTGTAATTTACCAATAATAAAAGTACTTCTAGAAATAACTATCCAAACACTCATTTATTCAAAACCACTTTTTTTTTTCATAAACTTTTTTCTAAAAGCCATTTTCTATAAGCTTATTAATTTTTTTTTTCATAAACCCTTTTTTAAATTCTTATTCAAACATGCCCTATACATTTTTTGGCCTTCAAAGATCGCGAAATATGAAAAGGAAAGCAGCTTTTTAAAAAATTAAAATACATGCGCTATATTATATAAATGTGCAATATCTTTCGCGAACATCGCATACCAATATCGAATAAAAAGTTTCGGAAATATCAAAGATCGTACTGCTTACTTATAGCACTTTCTTTTTTTGCAACATATACTTACGTATAGTACCTTCAATAAATTAATAAGGATATCTAACACCTGAGTTGAATACTTGATGGAGTTGATAGCATTGAATTCAGAGTAATGAAAACTTAAATGAGATACTAATAATAGTTAGCTTGTTGAGTAAAAGAGAGCCCTCGATTCCATTATAAGGTTAATCATTTGAAATCATAAATGAAAAAAAAATCATATGGGGAAAGCTATATCTTAAATGGGCCAATCAAGATTTAAATTTAACTTAATAATATCGAATAATAGCAAGTAATTTTATAAATATCTATAAATATTATTGAAGTAGCTATAAAGGCCCATAATTTATCTTTTGCCCTTAAATTAATCTGATAGGAGTCTGCGACAGAATATAACCCTAACTATAAAAAACTATAACCAGTGCACGTCCACTTCTTCAAAAAACCAATTATTTTTTTTACAGTTTTGTTACTTGCTTATATAACCTTAAATAAATTAACTAGAATTCCTTGATTTGTTTTAACGTCTAAGTTGAATGAACTTGAATTACCGGAAATATAGTTATACTTTGGATGAAGTGAATCAAGAGATTAAATTGAAAAGATGGGTCCCACTATTCTTTATCTGCCAGGAAAATAACATTTTGTGATCTTTAAAAAAGAATACCGACTTTTAAAATCAATTTTCAATTGAACTCATAACTTTCAATTAATGTTATGCTATTCTTAACTGAGATCTGATCATTTTATAAGTCAATGTTCTTAGTTGTTACTATTACTTATTACTCTTCCTGTAATGTCCCAAAGTATCATTTCTCTCTGCATATCTCTCCCTTTTGAGCTTGAGTACTGGTCTGAACTTGTGAGTTGACAAGCGTTAAAGCAAATCTAAAATACTCTTTACCTAAAATATAAACAAATCTAATATAGTTAAATGCCTTATTGAGTTGAATGCTCGTGTTTCATTCAAAGTAATGAAAATATATAAGATTAATTTGAACACATCATAACAGAGAATAGTCAACCCACCTAAATACTTGTAAACCCATAAAGCATCCCATATTCCTTCATACAGGATTGACATAACATATTGCTCTAGTCTCCATCATAACATGTGTTCCTAATCCTAGACCTACTTCTAGAGATGCATGGTTCTTTCAAATTACACGCTTCCTCATTTAGATGATAACTTCTTCAAAATACTAATTATTCTATTCAAGATACCATGTATGTATGTATGTATGTATGTATGTATGTATGTATGTATGTATGTATGTATGTATGTATGTATGTATGTATGTATGTATGTATGTATGTATGTATGTATGTATGTATGTATGTATGTATGTATGTATGTATGTATGTATGTATGTATGTATGTATGTATGTATGTATGTATGTATGTATGTATGTATGTATGTATGTATGTATGTATGTATGTATGTATGTATGTATGTATGTATGAATCTTGGTCGGAGGATATCCGATACTTGATCGTTTTCATTACATGTCGTCTTGCCCAACCTTAAAATTGAACATAAATTATCAAGTCCAGAAGTCCAAAATTGTATTATAATTTAGTGAATCCGACAAAGATAGGAAAATAAATTCATCGGACAATCAAAAAGTGATGATGTCGGAGCCCAAAAGGCTACTTCTCAACCCACGACCCAAGAAATAGATTAATGGGGCCACGTCTGGCCCCAAGGATGGTCCATTCGGTTTATATTTTGGGTCGAGTCCATTCAGTTAGATTTTGGGTTAAATAATTATGTATAATTTTTAAATATTTCTATAAAATGAAAATGGATATAGATTTCTAATTGGGATAAGATGGGTTAGTTTCGGTGAATCACTATTCAAATTTCCATCAGAAAAAGTGTCCATATTTAGTACATGAGAGTGCTTCAATATAATTGTCTAGAGAGGGGGACAAGTTGATCGAAACAAGGCAATATTGAAAGTAGCATGAGATTATTCATAAAGCGAATGACTGCGTACATATGCATATGCAACGAAAGAGAGCGGAGTTATAATTAAAAGAGACACAAAGTTAACAGGATAGAAGTGGCAATTAAGACAAGGTGACAGTACAAGTGGAGACTCCCTCTGATCTCCTCCATTTATTTATTCTTCTTCACTGCTTCCGTCCGTGTTCAGAACCTAATGCTGCAAACCAATCAAGAAGGCGTTAATTATATATATATATATATATATATATATATATATTTGATTAACTTTTGTTTATGAAATAATTATGAGTAATGAAAACGGGAACCTGGCGCAGTTGGTGGACAAGCTGATCTTGTAGGGGATGGAAACTTTGCAGAGAGGAGGCAGAGCCTCAGCGAACCTGGGTTGGATTCCCGGGAACTTACGGGCAGCATCTTTGAGACAGTTACACACTCCCTGGCGGTACTGGGTGGTTCTAGCAGAGCCCACGATGTTCCTCAGTCCACCGCAGCATCCGCCCGGAGGAGTGCCCCCATTCTTAAGGTAATTCAGGCATTGCGCTAGGTTGCCTTGCACCTGCCCACAAGTCATGGCTTCAGCCATGGGTGCAGCCACCACCAACACCGCCACTGCCACCAAGAGGAGCCTCCCCATCATCATTTTCATAATGCACAGATTGCTTTCTTTGGGTTTTTGTTGCTTTGATTTGTGAATCCAAGTTCTTATATAGAAAGTGAGGAACGTATGTATAGTATCTCAGCTGGCTACAAGTTATGAAGACTGCAGGGCCTTGAGTTGGTGGTGGTTGCCTGCAATTTAATGCCCTCTCATCTCTATCTTCAAAATAGTATTAATCTTTGCTATACCCAATTTACTCAACTCTTTTCTTTTATAAATAAAAAAGTTACATTATGGAATTCGAAATATATATTCAAGTTTTTTGTGATAGGCTTATTTAAAATTATTAAATCAAAATTCATATAATCAACTATATATATACGTGCCAATTAAATATCTAACTGAATTGTCACGTTGTAGCAGTGCCAGAATGCCTTAGTGTATACGTGTGAGTAAGAGTGGCACGCCTGTGTTTGACTGTGAGCAAAACAGCACCGATCAGGATAATATGTGGCGTCAACTCTAGATGATCCGGACACACATTACAAGAAGCCAACTTCAATAGATTCAAGTGAAATTGTAGGCTCATTTTTTTTTCAAGATTTTGAATGACAGCAGCAAATTTTCTTACAATCTTTTTACCTTTTCTTAACATAAGGTCATGATTAGTAGGCATATCTTTAGCTTTTATCCCTATAAAAATTAATATATATAGTTTTATTTGTGAAAGAATACAATATAGAGAAGATATATCACAATTTGCACGACAAAAATTGGATCGATCCATCAACTGTTAGTAGAGTGGATGTTCGTTCATTATCCTCATGAATTGTTCCCTATTAGACATGGTTTCTGTTATGGCCTGAAAAAAAAAATTGTAGATAAAATTAATTTATCAGAGGGATTAAAATATTTTCATTTCATAAAATTTCGCAGTGGAAGCTTTGGTTGAATGGTTTAAGGCGGAAAGGAAAATCAGGTGGTCTTGTGTTCGAAACTGCAAAGGTGAACGTTTTTATTTTTCTTCAGCTCATGAAATTACAAAATTGCCCCTCCCGTTTTGTTTTCAACTCTGCTGAACCGTACCTTCATTATTTTCTTCCTCTGAACCTCGCGGCGCGGTAGGCGACGTCTCGACAGCACAGAGGGAAGCGCAGCAGCGATAGCTTCAGGGGAAACCAATTCTATGTGACTACACTCTGCCACTGTTTTGTTTTCGTCAGTCTCTACCGTGTTGTCACTCTGGTGCAGTCACTTCGTTCGCAGGGCTGTGTGATAAATGGAGCAGGGGAGAGTACGGGGAGGAAGAAATTTCACGTCGATGCAGGCTCCTGTTATGCGTGAGCTGCCGCCATAGACCATATGACTCACAGGTTTCGCCGTCTGGTCTAGTGGCGTTGCTTTCCTCGTCGGTGAAGTAGAGAGAGTGGGAAAGAAAGGATAAAGGCTCGTGATCCTCCTTTGCTGTGATGCTGTGAATGAGTGACTGGGATTGCAGTAGCAGTGACAGCCGTCGAGTGTCTTCCTTGTCTCTTATTATCCTGGTGGGTGGTATGTTAAATTTCTTCTTTTCCCTTCTTTGTGGATCAATGTGCTGGGTGGCCGTATGATTTGATTTCTGTTTCTCTGGGTGCCGAGTATGTGATGGATATGAGGATGAAGATGAGTACTGTGCTATGTATCCCCAAGGAATGGGTTATCGCCGACTCCTTTATTCTTGATTTTTGGTTGTGAAATTGATTTCCATTTTTTTCGTTTGTCTGAACCATGTTTAGTATTGGTGGTTGTGGGGCGCTGGTCAAGGGAGATAGTTATGTATATATATATATATATATCTGTATGCACAGATACATATATATGTAAAGCACGGCTGTTTTTGTTGAATCTAAATAAATATATATTCATATAAGCATTTTGTTCGCTGTGAAGATATATCTATATATGTGCTGTTATGGGTGAACTAAAGAGGAAAACAGAAGATTGTGTTTTGATAACATTGTTGCTGGGTGTGTATGTATTGTGACTTGCGCTTGTGCTGTGAAGATATAAATTGATGTGTGTGTGTGTGGTTATGCTGAAGGAGAGAAAGAGGAACAGAGGCATAAGATGTGTATGTGTATTAAGATTTTAAGAAAGTTGGTAATTAATGGAATTAGTGAATGAAATAGAATTTGGAACAATTGCTGGTATCATTGGAATCTGATTCATATGTGTGGCATATTTTAGTTGAAGGAAAGAAAGGGGTTCTATTGCTATGCATGTCTGTGTGCACGCAAATGAATTGGGAAACATTTGGGAAGGAGGCTTCGATCATTTTTCTCTAGGAATATATACACATATGCATATGTGTTACTGTTTTGGCTTAAGGTATAAGTATATACATTATTGTCGTGGTAAAGAGCTTGATGTGGATGCTATGCATAATTGAGCTTATGGGAAATTGCTCAGATAGCATATATACCTATATTTAAGAGATTTCATTGTTGTGTGTAAACTGAATTTGAGTTGAGTTTTGGGTTAAGGGATGCTTGTTATTAGTACAAAAGTTAATGAGCAATGTCTTTTGAAAATGATTTAATGTGATAATCCCATTATGGATATGTGGTGATTGGGGAAATGGTAGGAGCTTATGAATTGAGTTGTGGTTGTATGGTTGATAGTGTGTTATAGATTGAAAGGATAGTCTAAGGATGATTGATTTCTGTGGAAGCTTTAAATAGAATGTTAATATATTGTTTCAAGATACCAAGGAATTGAGAAGTGAATGTAATCGAAGTTGTTGGGCTGAAAAGAGTAACGGTTTAGGAGCGTGGCAGATGAGTGAATAACGTTCCCTAAAAGTTTACGTTTTCAAATGCATTGTCATTTCAAATGTTGAATTTCAAATATGAATTACGAAAAGCAACTTTTACGAAAGTATGGTTTAAATCGTAAGATTACGATTATGCATGAAAATGGATAAAGAGGCTTTAGAAAAAGATTTGACAGTGAACTGATGTTATTCATGAAATATTTCTATGTGAATTGCATATGTTTTTGCAGTAACTTGATTTTGAATGTTCATGCTGGTTTTTTTTTTTAAATTCAAAGTGGCTTTTACCAACAGTTATGGCATTGAAACAGTTGAGATTATTACATGTGAAATAAACCCCACGCATGATGGAAACGTTTTAGGACAGAATACAGAATGCTGGTTGCTAACAGTAGTACTATTAGTCCTTGGTGCACCTTGGTTACCCGAGCTCGATGGATTATACCGTGGGTTTCGTACTCACGAAGGGTAGTGGTTGAGCTACCAGATTTCACCGTGGGTTTCGTACTCGCGAAGGGTAGTGGTTGAGCTACCAGATTTCACCGTGGGTTTCGTACTCGCGAAGGGTAGTGGTTGAGCTACCAGATTTCACCGTGGGTTTCGTACTCGTGAAGGGTAGTGGCTAAGCTACCAGATTTCACCGTGGGTTTCGTACTCGTGAAGGGTAGTGGCTAAGCTACCAGATTTCACCGTGGGTTTCGTACTCGCGAAGGTTAGTGGCCTTGAGCCACCGACAGTTAGCGGCTTCGAGCTGCCAGATTGGTTAGTTACCCTCATGGACTATGTGTCCACGTCTATTTTCGTTCTGTTGAAGTCTTACGAAAGAATTATGGTTTTGAAAAGATTGTTTTTAAATGGTTGATTTAAGAAGGGTATTTCAAAACTGTTGTTTCTTGAAATCAAAAGGTTTACTGAAAAGTTTGCATTGAAATATGATATGTTAATTGAAACATGTTTATGCATTGTTATTTCGCATTATTTTGAATCATGATTTTCTTGGGACATTATTCACGAGTAGATTATTTGGCTTCAGATAGTGCAGGTGACCCTAATCCTCCGGCTGAGCAGTAAAAAGCATCGCTGTTGATCCGAAGCATTGTTTGACGAATATTACTTTTGATGTAATTACTTTCTTAAGAACTTGTATTATTTTGGAAAGGATAATGCTCCACATGAACCTTAGAAAAGATTTCGTATGATGTTGAAAATGTTATAGAAAATTTAAAGGTTTTACTTAATGTGTTAGGCTTTCAGAATATGAGATATTTATATTCTGTGCCGGTCACGGTCCAAATTTAGGGACGTGATAGTTTCTAACCTCTAATGAGTTATAAACACTTGGCCATGAACATTTAGGATCAGAATAAGATCACTGCAGATTGGAATATGAAATGGACGACGATAAACCCGGTATAACATGATCTCCCTCTCCCTACAAGCTAATGCTAGTTATGTGCATTTTAGAATGAACTTATCCTTTCGAATGTTTATCTCCCTTTAATTTGAAATTTCAGGAACATTACTTTCTCCCCCTAATGATTTGTGTTTGGATAAAACGGAGAAATATACGGGAATGAGAGTAAACTGATGCAAGAATTCTGATTATTTGCTCCCACCATTTATAAGTTTGGAGGCCTAGGTTTCATATATTAGTTGGAAAACGTTGTACATGCAATTTCGTATAATTAATTTAGGCAAAGTAGTATCCGAGTTCAGTGCTGATGACTTCGTGCAATGCATTGAAAGTTGGAGGGCGAGAATATGGATTAATTAAGTAGAAGAAATATGGCAAGAGGCATGGCTTCCCATTAAGTTCGTGTCAGAAACCAAACTGTTTCTGACATTTTCCATTCCTTAAGGCACGGCCTCCCATCAGATTCCAGAACAATAATACAAAAAACCTATGATTTAGTCAAATGGTTTGGCTTCTTAGTTAACTTTCTTAATTCACTAATAAGAAAGCAAACAAAACGTGTTGCTTGAATGAGTGGTGCTGATAAAAACAAGTGCGTGGTTGACTTTTGTTCTGCATTGCAAATATTCGATCTCCATATAATAATATAGTAATGGCGAACATGATCCCCAGGCTTCTGAATATATTGTACGTGGCGGGCATGCATGTCTTCTGTATCTTATTCTTCGGCCACGCGTTTCTGCTTTCACCCTTTTACCTAATTACTATATTCCCTTCCATATTACTTATTTTGGCCCTTTCTTTTATCATTTCATCAGTTTTATTTTTTTGGCCAACGATCATTTCGCCTTCTTGACGCTGTGTGGAGGGGACGACGTTGAATAAGCGCCCTCCAAACTAGAGACTCTAATACTCCTTGAGTCGTCTGATACATATATTCATGTATTTCTTCTTTTTCGCCTGATTGAAACCATTTAGAGAAGAAAAATTGCACCTTTTTTCAAACATGATTCAAATCAATATAAATCCAACCAAATTGATTAAAAATCCGAATCAAACCGATTTCTTTGAAAAAATTTTGATTTTTAATACTTAACTTCAGGGTTAAGGCATACTTCCCTTGTTCACTCATGGGAATGAGCCTTTGTAGTCGGCCATTTTAGGCCCAATCATTGATTCCATTCCCTTCATTTTGGGCTTCTTTCTGGCAAAGCAAACGGCGCCTGACCAATTATTAATTATATGCCAGCAGAAAAACTTAATTATATAAATTCCGGCCTCAGGCGGTCAAAGGCCTGCCCACTAAGATGTGCTTCCTGCTTCCTGCCCACTAATTAATCATTTAAAAAAATTAATTACTGCAATATTAATGTGCTTCCTGCTTCCCACGTCTTTCAATTTTAGACAAGTTCCAAAGGCCTGCCCACTAAGATGTCGGTGAAAATGCATCTAATAATTTTCTCAGAAAAATTAATTTAAATGTTATTTATTTACATAAAAAAAATTATTGTTTGCATGAATGGGTCAATGAAGAGTTGATTGGCTTGAAGCAGCGAGGCAAAATTACTTTGCAAGAGCATAGTTTATTGGATTTTATTCGGAAGAAAAAAGCAATTAGATTGTTAAATTATCATTCAATATAGTGCAATTAAATGGTTTAGAATTATATATTAACATTTATAATGGCAAGTCATGTTGTTGAGAAGAGTAACATTATTATTCAGTATAATATAAGTAATTGATCAATATTTGAAAGGTGGTGTACTTGCGTGTTACCCAAAAAGCAAAAACCAAAGATGATGGCGCATGCATGCATCTTGTGAGCAGTAATATTATTGCTAAGCACATATACAGCTAACATCCCACAATTAAACAAGCTTTAATTTTATGCCTATTATAAATCAATGAATTACAGGTAACGTTTCTAAGTTTCAGTTTTGTTGGCCCACTGAATCACATAGTTGAAAACTGGAGGTCATCAACTATAAGAATCTAACTGAACACACAAGATTTGCGCCACTGAAACGTACGTTCAGCTCGTAAAGCCACAATAATGAACTTGTCCAACTTCAAGCTCAGCTTCTGCCTGTTCTTGTTACTATGCGTTAATAATGGGATGGTTTCAGCTGATGAATTATCCTCTACTTATTATGCATTCACATGCCCTGCTGCTCTCCTCTCCATCAAAGCTGCTGTTCTGGGCGCTGTGCTCAAAGAGCCACGCATGGGAGCTTCCTTGCTTCGCCTCCATTTCCACGACTGCTTCGTCCAAGTAATTAATTTCTTAAACTTTCCTTCTTTGATCTTTTATTCACCCCCTTCATCCTTTTTTCATCGTCTTTCATCGACAGGGATGTGATGCGTCGATATTGCTGGACGACACAGCGAATTTCACAGGTGAAAAAACTGCTTTTCCCAACGTGAATTCCGTGAGGGGTTACGAGGTTATAGACAAAATCAAATCTGCTTTGGAGTCCATGTGTCCTGGTGTTGTCTCCTGTGCTGACATTGTTGCTGTTGCTGCCAGAGACTCTGTGGTTTCAGTAAGTACACATAATTATGATTGTTTTCATAATAACAGATTAAATGATTAATACTGCATAATTAGTAAACCTATATATATCAGCTGGGAGGACCGTCGTGGGAAGTGAAATTGGGGAGAAAAGACTCAACCAATGCAAGTTTAAATGATGCTAACAAGGATTTGCCAGCTCCCTTTCTGGATCTCAGTGGCCTCATCACTGCTTTCTCCACAAAGGGATTCACAGCCCAAGAAATGGTCGCTTTGTCAGGTAATTAACAGCCCTTGAAGTTTGGTAAATTAATTAGCTTATATATGGACTCGTTCCACTGATTGGCTTTAATTTAATGTGATAAGTTTAAATTACAAAGAACCCAATTGACAGCACCAAATGCAGTCACTCAATTCTAATCTATTGATTTGATTCATTATTGAATAATTACTTACCATGCATGTGTCTCATTATTAATTAATCGAAACATTGATATTCATGAGTGGGAATGAATAATTGTTCAGGATCGCACACAATAGGGCAAGCCAAGTGCTCAACTTTCAGGACAAGGGCTTACAACGACACCAACATAGACCCTTCGTTTGCAGCGTCACTAAGAGCAAGATGTCCAAGCACAGGTGGCGATGGCAATTTGTCGCCTTTTGATTTCACCACTCCCAACTTTTTCGATAACTCTTACTTCAGGAATCTGGTGAACAAGAAGGGTCTCTTGCACTCAGACCAAGCACTCTTCAATGGAGGCTCCTCAGATTCCTTAGTCACAACTTACGTCTCCGAGCCTTGGCGTTTCAGAGCAGACTTTGCTAACGCCATGATTAAGATGAGTCAACTTAGCCCACTCACTGGTTCCAATGGCCAGATCAGGAGAAATTGCCGCAAACTCAATTGACGACTTCAACTCTCTCTCTCTCTCTCTATATGTCATTCATACTTCGTCTCTAGCTCTCTCCCAGTGATTTGTCTTTCAATAAGCCTACTTTGCTCTATTCATGTTGTTCTTTTAATTCCAATTGTTTCTTTTCTTGTTTCAAATGAGATTTGATGTTTTATTTTTTTATTTTGGAGAAATTGTGAATGGAATTTTAAGTCATTTATTATGAGTAAAATTTGCCGAGTTTCTTCATTGAAATTTTTTTTGCCATATTTTTGTGTTAAACATGAAAAGCTGACTATAGAAGCCCTTCAAAGATATAATAGATGAGGCTAAATGTTTACTTCATAGGAATTGGCAGATTTTGATGAGCAACGTGTATAGAAAGTATTGTTGTAACCGACCAATTAGCTAAATCTGAGTCTTTGATCACCTCCACCCTTTATATATGAAAGGTGGAAGTTGATGAAAGAACCTAGGATGTTGTACTTGAGATACCTCTCTTTATGAGTAATTGATATCAATTTTCACTAAAAAAGAAAAAGAAGCCTATTAAGATATATTCTTATGGGCTTTATAACCTAAGATGAAACAACACAACATTCCAAGATGATATGGCGAAAGATCTTTATCGAAGAGTAGTGGAGAATCTAAATTATTTAATTCTAAATCTATTCCTTTTAGAGGAGATTATAACGGTAAATTTAACTTTTTTAAAACCCGGAAAGAAATAAGTACGGTAAATCTATTATTAAGAGGCAGAAAATAGTGCAATAGGCAGAGAGCAATCAAGTAGTTAGTTGAATGCTTGACTCCCTTAAGCGAGATTTGGAGATTGGGTCTTCCGTGAGAACAAAATTGCTATTGTAAAAACTCTATAGACTTATGTGGTTTAACTTTTCTCCATCCAAATTAGTCAGCGCTAAATATGAATTTCAAAAATCAAGGGGGAGGGGACAAAGAAGAGAATTAAGATGGGTTGGCTCCATCTTGGTTCTTGGGCGGTAAGTTATGACTCTTGAGCCGATTCTCTGCATTGTTTTTCTTAACAAATCTACGTCGTCTATGTTGTTTAATAATGCATCTGATCTAATGGGTTACATTCATTTAAAACTCGGACGGACATAAACAATCGAAACACATAAATTTACAGCCGACTAGGCTAGAGACTGTAATGATTTTTAGATAATACCTTGAAACAAATTATTTTATTAAAAAGAGTAGTTGGTTTAAGGGTGCCAAACCAATTAATGTTAAATTGATGGTCAATCGTCATTATCATGCGCTTAACAAAAACATAAGCCAATGTTTATTTTTCTTCTTATTGACCACGTCCCAAGAAGAAAAAGTACAAGAGAGAACAGAACGAATATGATAAAGAAAAATTGCTGGCAAATAAATATTCGCTTGATTTGGTTCCAACAACTCCGATATTTTATTAATTCAATGTAAGAAAAAAATTATGGGAAAGTTCCTGCCATTGATGTTGACCAAGTTATTTATGCATCATATACACAAGTACCTAAAAGCTTTCTACCCAGAAGAGCGTCATGACAAATTCTAAAATACTTTTTTCTTAAACTTTGACTTTATTTTTCAGAATTAAAAACTATCTAGCTACCTAATCTATATTATCAAGAAACGATACTTAAACAATCACATTATCGTGTGTCCCTAAAATCAACGACGTAAAACTTTGGACTGGACTAAATCAATATATGTAGAACAAATGAAAATTAAATAAAATAATGAAAGAATAATTCTTTTCATGATTGCTTGCTGGAGTAAACTTTAGCGTTAGCAAGTAAAGTTTCCTTATCATGCCCAGAAATGGTCGTTAGGACCTAGTCGAGCCTTCGCTATTGGCAGGCATTATATGGTTATGGTTTTCCCCCGGTCCTCTGCATCATGCACTATATAAATACCCTAACATTCAGTTTGTTGCTCACACATTCGAAAAATGGCCTCTCATAGGTGTTTATCCGTTGTCCTGTATTCTCTGGTGTTTTTAGGTCTTGCAAACACTGCTTTGTCATCAACTTCACTTTCTCCTGATTTCTACGTCCACTCTTGTCCTAATGCTTTGGAAGCAATAGAAAGAGTCGTTCGGGCTGCAATCTACGAAGAGCGTCGCATGGGCGCTTCTTTGCTTCGCTTGCACTTCCACGATTGTTTCGTTAATGTATTGTACCTTTTTATATCTGTGTGTGTTTTACTCATTAGTTCCTATATATATATAATGAATGAAGGCATGCTTATGGGTGAATATATATATTTGATCAGGGATGTGATGCCTCGATTCTTCTGGATGATTCGGAGACAATAGATAGCGAGAAGAATGCGAATCCGAATGTGAATTCAGCAAGAGGATTCGAAGTGATCGATGAGATCAAGAGGGAGGTCGACAAAGTATGTGGTGGCCCCCTTGTTTCTTGCGCTGACATCCTGGCTGTCGCTGCTCGAGACTCTGTTGTCGCCGTACGTATCACATTCATTAGTATAACTTGATAATTAGCTAGCTATTCATTCCATTCCTTCCTCAAACAAATATATACATATATTGATGATTAGCTTCGTTATTCGTTGATTGCAGTTGGGGGGCCCATCATGGAAAGTGAGACTTGGCAGAAGAGACTCCAAAACGGCAAGCCGTACCGCAGCAAACGCAAACATCCCAGCACCATTCTTCAGCCTCTCTCAGCTCATCGACAACTTCAAGAACCAAGGCCTCAACGAGAAAGATCTTGTCGTTTTATCCGGGGGCCACACCATTGGCTTTGCGCAATGCGCCAACTTCAGAGACCGCATCTACAACGACTCAACTAAGATCGACCCCTCCTTTGAAAAGGACCTTCGGAGGGGCTGCCCTACTAAGGGAGGGGACGCCAACCTCGCTCCACTGGACCCCACCGCTGCTCGCTTTGACGTCGCTTACTTCTCCAATTTGCTTCACAACAAAGGTCTTCTAATCTCTGATCAACAACTCTTCACTGGTGGCTCTACTGATGAATACGTCAAGAAATACAGCTATGATACTAAAACTTTCCACAAGGATTTTGCCAATTCCATGATTAAGATGGGAAATATAAAGCCCCTCACTGGTTATCAGGGTGAAATTCGTGGCAATTGCAGGAAGGTTAACTCATATTAAAACTCATAACGAACTATGTCCATGCTTTATTTAATTTAATTATAAAAAATCAATATTATGTATGAAAGATCACTTTTCATTAAGAAATAAAAATATACATATATATGTATATTGGAGTGTCTTATGTTCATGAAATATTGTAAAAGACGTGTGATATGCAATATGAAAAATTACCCAAATCTACAAACATGAAATCAAAGTTTTTTTTTTTAGTAAATTGAGTAGAGTTTTGTTTGATTTAGAAAACTCTTTAAACCGTGTTTTTGACCATCCTCACACCTACAAACACAAAAAAAAAAAAATTACAAGGCAGAAGAAAAAGAGGAAGAGGCTATGATACCCGAGGATGAGATATTGTTGTAGATATAACTCCTTAGAGTGACAAGTTAAGAAACGTGAAAGAAATTGAAGGAGACCCCTGTGCGGATATAACAGCAAGCATTAATTGCTCTAAAGATTATGTACCTTTTTAGATACACTTCAAACCATATTTTAGAGTGGTTTAAGCTAAAAGTTAAACAAATAACTTTCAAATATTTATAAGAGCTTATGAATTAAATATAATTTTAAATAAATTAATAGGAATAGCTTATAGATAAAAAAAAGCTTATAGGATGTCTAATGATCATTTTATCTTATTTTTTTTATTCTCTCTCCTCTCTCCTCTATTTTATCGTTTTAGTTGTCTCTATCATCATCCTCTTCAGCTATCTCCATTGCTGTCATCGATGCTCTTGCCGTCATTGTTGGTCTTTAGATCTCATCATCTTCTTATTCTGTGTCTAAATCTGTGTCAAGTAGCTCTCTCTGTCTAGATCTTATCTTCTTCTCCTCCCACCATGAGCTTTTACCACCGTCTTCTTCTTCCTCCTATATCTATCTTCTTCAAATCTGTCTCCTTCTCCTCATCATCTTTCCTCGAATAGGTCTTACAACTCATCAGCGAAGGAGATCTTTGAAGGAGGGTTTGCTAGTGAGGGGGAGGGAGGTGTCGGTCGTGCGAATGGAGGTGGAAGATGGGATGAATGAAGGAGGCCGCGGCTATATAGAGGGAACTGGAGGTGATGGAGTGGGTGAGATGTGACGGGATGATGATGATGAATAATAATTAATAATTATTTATGTAATTTAATTTATTTGATTTGATGAATACAAAATAGAAATGAAGAAATTAATTAATATCCCACATATTGATGGGTTAGTTAATGTCAGTAGGTGGATGATTAATTATTTTTAGTTATTATATTAGCAAAGTTTCAACTTTAACCTTTACATATCCACACCTTATCTCACTCTTATTATAACACATACATGTTTTAATAATAACTGAGTTTGTACATATTGCCTAATAATTTGATAGAATTTTTAGATGTTATGTTAATTGAGATGATGATTTTGGCATGGAGACAATGTAAATAAAAGTGATCGATGATAGCTAGTGCCCCATGCATTGATAAATGTATAGTGCGTCTTCATTGTACGTACAAGCTACTATATATATATAAGGTACTTATTATTTATTTCTTTTAAGAAAGGTGAAAGAATTATATTACTCATAAAAAATACATCAAAAGGGGCATGCCCCTGTACAAAAAAGGTCCTTATTGAATTAACATCGACGTCACTTTAGATTCTCTATGTTTATTGTACATTTCAAAAAGATCGAGTGTGATGCGAGTAATTAAATAGGAGTATGAGAGATAGACATGCATTTTATTTTTGTATCCATCGATCATTAATTTATTTCATCCTTTTCTAAAATATCTATAGGCGCAGTGATTTCCCTGAAAGCATATGAAAATCTGCGAATGGGACCATATATACCTTTGATGAGCCGAGACAGTTGGCAGGAAGAGGTTTGGTTAAGGGACTTTGTAATTATGGCATTGAAAGGTGTGGCCCCTACATCCTCACATGGCAAACTCAGAGATCTCTTTCACTTCAGCTGCCGACAGATTTACATGAATCAAACCTCTTACACGTACGTACCCACGTTTCCTTCTGTTTCTGCAATCTCACTCGATCCAATGCTTTGTCAAACTCGCTCCCACAGTTAAGATCTATAGTTTTCTGCTAAAGATCATCCATCACCGCTGCATATACATTCATTGACAAAGGAATAGTGGGTCGACCGATATCTCAACTGTGTAATCAAAAGGCAGTTCGAGAATGTTCTAAACTTGAAGTTAATTGTTGCAACTAATTAACACAGTTGTGGTAAGATTGAGACTTATCTTCATCACAAAACTAGAGTACAGTCAATAAGTAAATTGTAATTAACAACAGATCGGCTAGCTTAACGATCGATCGTTAAGGCTAAATTAATTAAGATCCTAGCTATATATATATGTGTGTGTGTGTGTGTGTGTGATCATATTACGTAGTACTTACTATATACATATATGAATGGCCGAAATATGACAAGAATTCTCCCATAGAAAATTATGATTTTCAGTATCTACGAATGACCAAATATCTTGTAGATTAATATCCAATATAGGACCGTGCATCGGATCTTTATCGAGTAATTACGATATTACAGATAGCTACTTGATTAATTGTTTGTTTGAGTTTGGTACTCCGTTCTACGTGTACGTATATCTTCTACTCATAAATGGCCTAGTTTAATTGGAAGATTTTCTCTCATTTGACAATGACGATTCTTGTAGAGCATAAAGTTATTTATATATAACTTGTTATGAGTAGTTACAACTTACACGTACGTAGCTTAGAAAAGGAAATTCCATACAGAACACAATTAATCATTAATGCAGAAAAAGTAAGGATATGCTTTATTATTGTGGATTTGTTGTTCGGTGCATATAAATCCTTTGTGTTTTTTTTTTGGTGACGAAGGGGTATGTATTAATCAACAAAGCAAGCCGCAATAAAAGAACCCACTAGCTAGGGGACAACAAAAAAGGCACTAGTGTGCGTACAAATTCCCTGGGACTAGTCTTCTTCCCAACTAAAGCATCAAAAAATAAAGATCTAAGAGAACTAGGCTGATCTGGTAATATGTGTTGACCAGACCAATCAGTACGGAGAAAGATAATTGTGTCTAAGCTATAAAGTGATTAGATATGAAAAATAGAGAGAGAAGGAGATGCTAGTTTTGTGACGTTATTCTTTCTTTTAATAAACGAATACATAGATAATCTAGCTATAATTTGAGATTTTCTAAGCAGTAATCCAATAATAATATTATTGGGACCTCCTTTAATTTTCTTTTGACGCATACCTGTTTGGATACGTGAGGCAGAAGGTGTTCCCACTGATGAACCATTCAATTGAGCACATGTCATATATATGTGGCGCCCAAACATATCTTACATCAAATAAGGTGATATATCTGCAGTATATATTACATTTGTTAATTGTTATGGTATTTGAGTTTAATTTTCTTTGAGCTAATGAACGGAGTTTTGCTGAATAGTTTTTTATCAAACGCGAAAGAAGAACGCTTTTAATTGTTTATTGCAACCTGGTAATTAAGATCCAAAGCCGCCTACTGTTACTTGTTTTTTAAAATCTGCTGTTGATTATGTCCTTGAATAGTAAACTCAGCCGACTTTGTGAATACACTATACGCTTTGCAAATTTTCCTACCATGACAAAATATATAGAAAAAGAAAGACATATCCACCCATCACAAATATTCTCACAAGATAGAATAAATTAAATGGGGAGACTTATTCAATGTCAACGATATAATTTCTGACATAAGCACTGCACTTCTCAACGGATGTTAACAACTTGCTAACCTTCACACTTCAGCTTCAGGCAAACAAAATGTATGATAGTATCTAGCTTCCCGCTTTGCAGCTCGGTAATAAATTACCATCAGTAGATGGGGGAAAAGATAAAAATAAAGTACACAGCAAAAAGGAGTGGAATTTATACATGCATATCGGACAAGAGAGTACATATCTAAAACATGCTCCGTAAAGGCGTTTCTTCTTCCTCCTCCTCTCTCCGAAGCTTATCTGTGCATGCTGTCAAATATGCCTAAATAATTTTACCATGTATTTCCGTACGCCCGTATCTACCTTCAGAAGCTTCAAACCCAAAAGAGTTAGTAAGGAAACAGACATCTTCTTACCAACAGAGCAAGCCCGTTATCCCCTTAAGGAGCAAAATAAACTATATATGATCGTTTCTTTAAACTAGCTTGCTCACACAAAATGAGCCCTCTAACCCTAATCAGGGCAACTGAAGTAAATGATTCTAGCACATACAGAATATGATGTTGACAAGGGTCTTGAGAAGCGTGAATCTTGATCGCTTCTTCACCTTCCTTTTGCTGGGATTCATGTTCATAGTAGTTTTGAAGTGGTAGCAAGGTGGAGGAGCAAGAGTAGGGAAAGTGGTTTCAGAAAAAGGACGCTTAGGCGTGCCCGGTTCAGATTCCCATTCGAAAGGAATCGCAAGAGAGACTCTGAAAGATGGGTAAGAAATGGAGCTTTCCTTGGAAAGAAGTCTACAGAAGAACTGGTCATCCTGCTTGATTTGGAAGGTAGCAGAATTATTACTGCTCTTCTGGGGAAACTTGTGATCATGAAGATCAGCTTTAGAATTAGAGCTAAACATCGTCGCCTGATATAAAAGAGAATTGGATGAGGTCGCCGACGATGATGTATTAGAGCAGAGGAAGTGGTTTGGAGTTTGGACTCATGGCTTTACGGAGTGTTTATATAGAAATACAAGTGGGTCTCATAGCTAATCTTATGCACAATATAATTCGTTATATTATTCATACATAACAGATGTAACGTAATTGGATGGCGACTGGCATTAAGTGTGAGTGTGCCCCCTGCTTTAAAGAACAATGCCTCCCCCAGCTAGTTTCTGTACCTAACCCTTTTTAGCCATTTGTTAAATTAACGGACTAATTTGTTTCTGCTTATTTCGCATTTTCACTTCCCTGGCCGAGATCTTTCTTTCTTTTCGTTTTTTTTCTATATAATTTTGGTAGGCTTAAAATATTTGCTGCATCATATATAGGAGTATTAATTAGTACATTACATGAAAAAAGAGCCCTTATATTGGCCATTTTTCATTCAAGGTGCTAGTATGTCACGGGGCAGTCCAAAAAGGGTCACCAACATTCCAAATCCAAACACGTTTTAATTATACATATAAATATTAGCAAAATTTATTTGTATTTAATCACATTCATAATTGTCACCATATATATATATATATATATATATATATAGCCTTTTGAACAAGGAATTAATATACGAAACCTATTTTATCGACAAGATATAACAACATTGGACGAATGCAAAAATTCAAAAGCAGGGCAACGGAAACTGGGGAGCTCCCATTGTCTATTTATTTAGTAAACAAAATTAGCAAATCCGTGTATTTACCTGCTTCTTAATTACTCCCTCTATTCTTTAATATAAGACCTGATTAAGTTTTTTAGATAGATTAAGAAAGACAAATAAATTAGTTAATTATGATTAAATTTAACTCTTAAGATAAATTTATATTATAAACTCCTTAATCTATTTAAATTAGTCAATTAATTAACTGATTTATTTATGCTTTTTATTCTATCTAAAAAATTAACTAGATATTATATTAAGAAAAATTAGTAATATATATATATATATACTGCATATTCTCAGAAAGGAAAACTTAAACAGTGACATGATGATAACAGAGGGGAACAAGAGAGAGCTTAAGTTGTGAGAATCACGTAGTAATATATATAGAGAGGAGACCCGTGGAGAGTTGATCAGCTGATTGACCATCCACTAAATTTGTGAGACAGACAGTGTTGCAATGATATGATAATGTTGGAGTCTCTTGTTATGGAAGGCCATTTGCTTAATTTGGGGTTAAAGAAGCCCAAATATCAAACGGAAACGAGACCTCGAAAGAGAGTGATTAGTCTTGAATTACGAACGGCCTCCTTCTCAGTTTCCAGGATTTTTTTTATACACAATGTTTTTTAAAAATATTAAGTTTACTTACGATTGATTTAAAAGCAGACTAAAATCTCTTTTTTCTCCTAAATAATATTATAATGAAATATGGAGGCTCTAATTACTTATTATGATGCTTCAACTAAAGCTTCCGACGGTACCCATAAATGAGTTTGAACGTGTTATTCAACGCCTGAGGTAGGAATGAGAATGAGAGTCAATTGGGCCGAAAAAGTGGACTCGAGCGCCTAAATGGAATACCCATAAAAACCCAAGAAATCATCGCTGGATAGGAATGAGAGTTCCCAAGGACCCAAAGTGGCATAAGCCCATAACCAGCAATTTCCAGTTACTCACTACAGAAGTGCCCCCAAACAATTATAAAGGCCTTAAATCTTGGGCCCAATAAAGAATATGTTCTTACTTTTGAACAAAGAAAAAAGTGGGGCAAAGAGCATGGAAGAAAGAAAGAGAGTTTGAAATTCAAAGAGTAAAGTGTTTGGAATATTCCGTGTAATGACATTGGTATTTGGTATATATCTATAGATAATTGAATACTCATTCTATTCAATATTAATATAATTTAAAAAAAAAATAAACTTCATCTTTATCTTTAAAATATAAATGAGTCTAATTTTCTTTAAAAAAACAAGAAGAATATTCCGTGCAACGGTTGATGATGATACTGTGGCCATTACGCGTCATGATTTACATGTTGCCATGTTGCCTCCAATCCAGCTTCGCAATAATCCTGTAGGGCAAATAATGAAACAAACGGTGTCGCAGAGGGATTTGTTTGTTACCGTTGACAAAAGTTCCAACGGATCCCAACGGCATCATTGTCCTATTTCCTCTCTTCACGGAGCCAAACCCTTTTAACTTGAGTCCATCCGCCAAAAAGCCAGGCCATTCAAGTAACTTCCCTTTTTCTTCCCTTTTCCTCTGCCACCTCTCCGGCATAGCTCAGATAAGACCACTCATCGTTTACGTGCTTCCACACCCACCAGACGCCACCACCTACTTTACATTTCGTTTGCTTGCCCTTCTTCAACTTCTAGAATTCGTGGGATTTTAGTCCAAGCTTTTCTATTTGCCGTGAGGATGGAAGCAGACAACTCCGATTTCGGTTCTGAAACCGTCCCAGACGCGGGTCTCCATGAGCCGGCTTCCGTTAAGGAGGAGCGCATTTTGAGAGTGCAGATTGATACTTCGGCTCCGTTTGAATCCGTGAAGGAGGCCGTCACCCGATTTGAGGGTCTTGGCTTCTGCAAATTCCTCCACGATAATCTGTCGACTCTTGAGGTAACTCCCTCTGATTCTTTTTATAATACCCTCTAAGTACCTACACTCTACTATACGACAAATTTTAGTATTTTTTTTGTCCCCTCTGTGAATAAAAAATGAAGCTTTCATGACTTCCTGTCAAAAAGAATGATTTTTTAGTGAATATTGGTCTCTTGCAATTTGACACTTATTCTCTCTCGGTTTTCTTTTCTGTTTTTTTCCTTTTGTCGTCAGTGGTATTTTTTCCCCCCAGTGGTCACTGGTGACTAGTACCAGTTTTTGTGATATTGCATTCCAACGGTCATTTATTTTTATCAATTATTAATTACGGTAATTTGTCACTCTTATTATTATGAGTCATAGAGAGGCTCCGATCTGTAAAACTCTAGTGATGAAATCTAAGGTCATTAGAGGTTCCTCGCAGTGAGAGATCTCTCTGTTTCTTGAGTACTGGACAGATTTTTCTACACAGGAAGATCCATGTTGATGTTGGAAATCTAAATCTTAAAAATTGAGAATTCTAACGAAAATCTCTCGTCAATGTCTTCTTCTTCCGTGTTTTTTTGGCTTTTTGATCTCTCTGAATACTGTCGATACCAAACCACCACATTTAGACTGTAAAATCAACAAAGAGTTTAATTTTACCGCGTATGCCTTGATATTATTGGTATTTCTGGCAGTCTTAAGGCAGTATTATATTTTGTCAGCTAGCATTCTGTCTTCATAGCTTCAGAATGTGCTGAAAAATATGATAGAACAATTAATTAAAATTTTGTTTTCTTTGTATTATTTTTTAGCAGCAGGAAACACCAGAGCATGACACTGGAAAGCTAGAGGAGGAGGCAACAGTATTGGAGAAAGAACTTATCCTGAAAGAAAAGGAAACTCTGGATGTCTTAAAAGAACTGGAAAGCACCAAAAGGCTCGTTGAGGATTTGAAGTCAAAGCTGCAAAAGGAAGAATGTGAAGCCTACTTGAATAACAAAGAAGAAGATAAGGAGAACCAAGTGAATCAATTGGACACGTTGAACCAAGGCCTTAGTCCCTACCCTTCATCTAAACCAGGCCTCATATTAATCGAGCTGAAGCAGGCCAAGTTGAACTTAACCAAAACTACAAATGATATAGCTGATGTGCGGGCCTCTGTTGTATGGCTCAATAAGAAGCTAGAGAAGGAAAGAGCCTCACTCGAGAGAACTCGTGAGAGGTTAACTAACAATTCTTCAAAATTATCTTCTCTTGAGGAAGAACTGAGCCAGACAAGACTAAGACTTCAAGTCGCAAAAGATGATCCCTCTGATATCACAAAAGAGCTTAACAGGTTGTGTTCTGAGGCAGAGCATTTCAAAAGGATGGGAGAAGCTGCAAAATCGGAAGTCTTGAGAACCATGTCTGAGATTGAACGGACAAAAAGTATGATAAGGACGGCTGAATTAAGATTGGTTGCTGCTAGGAAGATGAAGGAAGCTGCTAGAGCTGCAGAATCAGCTTCCTTAGCAGAAATTAACGTACTGTCTAATAATCTCAAGGGTTCATCTCAAGTGGTAACTCTTTCATTTGAGGAGTACAATGCTCTAACGTCTAAAGCTCTAGAAGCAGAGGAAAACTCCAAGAGAAAAATTACAGACGCCATGCTTCAAGTTGATGAAGCAAATTTATCGAAAACGGAGATCCTGAAAAGGGTGGAGGAGGCCACAAAAGAAGTTCAGGCTTGCAAGAAAGATTTGGAAGAAGCCATGGAAAGAGTAGGGGCTGCAAATAGAGGGAATCTAGCGGTTGCAGAGGCCTTAAGGAAGGGTCACAAAAGAAGGCCTTCTTCTGTACGTAACTCAGCCAAGTTAAATTCTAACCCTTCATCTCATCATCGAAGAGATTCTCCGTTAGTTGGCGCAAATGGACTGGAAGTGGAAGATGACGAAGCCAAACCCGATGTTCCAAAGACAGTTTTATCAATAGGAGAAATATTGAGCAGGAAGCTGCTTCTTTCACAAGAGTTTGAAGCAGGATCGCTGGGACACATGCTTGGAAGACAAAAGGATGATTCATACTTCTGTAAGCAGTTTTGTGGAAAGAGAAAGAAATTCGGGTTTGCTCGATTGTCACATCTTTTGGGAAATAAACAGAAGAAAAAGAAGCCGACTCTGAATTTGAGGTGATGTGGTTGAAACTTAAATTGCAGCTTCCATCGAGTCCATAGAAATGTGCCTGCTTGGCTTGTGTCCTGTTTGTTGTTTGTTAATTATTTGGTTGAAGTCCGAGTTTATGTAGTAACTAATTAGAAGGCGTCAAACTAGTTGTAGATATGATTGATATGGATTAACTCATTGTAAGTGGTTAAAGATGTTAAGTGTGAGGGGATGACTTGATGTGGGAAGTCTTGTGTCAAATAAAATTGAACTTAATAAAAGGTACTATATAAGTTGAAAAACACATAAAGTCAAATCTGATTACAAACATCTTAACCCACAATTAACTTTGAATATGTTGAAACCTCGATCAAATTTTTATTAGAAAATCTCATTTTAAACTTTTGAAATTTTACTTAATTAATTTTTATCTTTTGAAAATAAGATACTATTTCATGAATAATAATTATTATTTTGAAAACAAGTATAAATCTAAATCTAAGTCATTAGTAGATTCTAACAATATTAGTATATTTAACTTGAATCAAACACATTCAAACCGAAGTACTCTGAAAAAATAAATATTTTTGCACCAATCCGAATTTTAACAATTTTTTTGGCCATAACCGTTTTTAAGATCAGTCATGTCATTTATAAATTGCTAGTTAGTAAGAATGGAACTCACTACACTTTTAATATTTGTTTAATAAAATTTAATTAATTTTTATTTTATATTATGAACTAACCTACTGCTACCAACTATTTTTCTCTATTCTAATTATAATATTTAATTAATTTTTTAGATAAATTTAAAAAATAAAATAAAATGAATGATTATAGTAAAATTTAATATCTCACAATAAATTTATATTATATATTTTTAATATATTATCAATTAATTTTTATATTAATTAGAATTTAGTGAATTAGTTTACTTCTTAAATCTATCCCCAATCCGTCGACCATATACGTTCCTTCATCCCCACGCCAACCCAATCGGGTGCTCCTTCGTCTCTATTTCTCTTCCTGCTCCTCTCCTTCCTGAACCTTGAACCTCAAGGTAATTTTTTACTCTTCTCCTTCTATTGTTTTCCTGGAAATACTGCGAAAAATATTAAATTTGTCTCATATATAGGCAATCTATAATTATTTCTCGAGAAAATAAAGCTTCTTCCCGCCCCTGCCTTATCTTTTCCGCTGTTGGTCTTCGCCTTTTTTCCCCGTTCGCCTCATGATCCCCTTGGATACGTGATATCAAATACTTCTCTTGTTTTCATAGTTGATACTAGTATAACAGCAATTTCTGTTTTTGGGGCATTGATCATAGTTCGGTGAAATTGGGTTTCTACGTTTTTATTTACAAGTGAATTTTGGGCAATGAATTCCTGAACTGAAAGTATCATGGAGGTACCTCTAAATTGTTCTAAGCGGATCTGCTAGTATCAAAATAACATAATCTCACTGTTTTCAGGCAATGTTTCTCTAAATTGTTCTAAGGGGATCAAGCATTGCGTTATGCATGATAGAAATACGGGAACTCTGATTTTTCTCTTTTGCCCTTTTTCTATAGCTTTACTCCAGTTGAAACTATTTTATAGGTTTTTCAGTGCTTAATAAAAGCAACATGGCTAATCCTGATCTTTGGAGAACAGTACCGCAAAATCAGACTATTCTGGTAACATTATCGACTGCTATCATTCTCATCCTCATTTTAATTATTCTTCCTCTTACCTTGATTTTTCACGATCTAATTAATTTTCTTGGGTAAACAGAAAAAATTAAGTAATGGCTGATTATTAATCTCAAATACTACCCACCAATATAAGATAACAATTTCACCGAAACAGACGCCAATCAATTGTGAAAGTAAATTTGGATTTAAGTAACAGGTAAAGACGTGTGTAAAGCTGATACTTTGTATTGTAGTTATTGACATACGGCTTTTTAGTACGCTGATCTGAAATAAGACAAGTGACCAAAAGATGGGATGGGTTGTTGTCCAACCTATAAAACTTAATGGCGCAAGGCTCCTCAAATGAGTCATCTCAGATAGGCCAAAAGAAAATCTAAGACAATCTGGAATCTATTGATATTGAGTCATTGAATAAGCCTAGTCATAAGATGATCTCTGCTAGTCCACCTTCACAAGTCTTCAGCCTTCACCTTAATGAGGAGGAAGAACACAAATGTGGTGTGTGACTTAACATCCAGTGCAAATCTTTACAATTTTTGTAGACAGCAATTGTATGTTGTTTCTAGTTTGATACATGATTGTGACATGAGTAGTTTATCCTTTCTACATTGAAAAACGCAGAACTAGCCAAGAAACAAGATGCTTGTGCAATTTGTGAGGAGTATATTACCAAGGCTCTTGATTTCCTGACTAAAAACAAGACTCAGGATGAGATCATTGATATCCTTTTCCATACATGTCACAAGCTGCACCCTTTAGGGCAGCAGGTTGGTCACCTTTTCTTGGATATGTCATGTTTTTGTTTTGATGCTGAAGTTAATCAGTTATTGCAAATTTAGTTATAATTTCAGTGTATGCTCTTTTGACGTTCAACCAATATTCTATTCACTCACAGGATGGATGGGCTGTTAACATGATAGTTTTACATATGGAACCTTTCATATACAGAATAACATAGCCCTAGAGGGATCTAGGGGAAGAATGGATTAATGAATAGGAATTTCTCAGACCTTACGTTTACTCATACGTTTCTGCTTTGTACAGTGCTTAAATTTGTTGGACCAGTATGCTCCCATCTTTTTCTTAGAATTAGCTTCAATTTAACCTGGAGAACTTTGTAAAAACATCAATCTGTGTCAGCAAATTGCAAAGATTTCGTCACAAGTCCAAGAAGATAGCTGTGGATTTTGCAGGGATGCTGTTTCAGAATTATTGGTTAAGTTGAAAGATCCTTACACTGAGGTTAGTAATTTCACCTGCTATGACTCGGCTGGAGTAGTGGAATTTTCCTCGTTTTCTAGTAGCTTATGGTTTTCTTTTTACCCAAAATCTGTAAAATTTGATATGGCTCTTATGCACTCTAAAATATATTCTTAGCAATATTTTATATTTTCTTGAAAACCCTCAACCGTCATTTTGGCTCTCCAATATCCTGATCGCAGTTTGACCTCTACTGGATATCATTATCTTATGTCAAATAAGCTACTGACAAATGTAGTTTTCACTGACAGCTAGATATAATTGAGAAATTATTGAAGGGGTGCAATTCCATGGAGAAGTATGCGCAAAAGGTAAGAAAAATCTGACAAATTCCCTCTTTTTCCTTTTTGTCTCACATTTATTGAAAAAGTCGGATTTTTATCCTGTTAAATAAATTAGCATTGTTGAGCCCATAGTTCCTCACCATTTTTCATACAATGAGAGTATTATTATATGCATCGGGCGAGTGTAATGGAGTTTACTCTTAACATTGTTTGACGAGGGAACTTGGAACTCAAGTCCAGACAAAGATTAATACTACCCCCTGACGTAATATCTAAAACCAATGGAGTGCACAATTTTCCCTACCAAGTTTTACCTGTCTCATCAAAATTGACTTCAATATTTTTTCATGGTGTTCCAAATTGATTGCAGTGCAAGAGGCTGGTTTTCGTGTATGGACCTGTGATGCTTGTCAAAGCAGAGAAGTTCCTTGAAAGAACAGATATATGCACTACATTACATGCTTGCAAAGCTTCCACAATTAATATGGAAGCCAAAGACATGAAAGAAACTCTTTTAATTTGCTTGCCGACTCTTAATTATGGAAGTAAAAGAAGTCTTCTTGGAAAGAGAGATACTACCATCACCCTGTAAAGTTTACTTCTATGGCAGCTGTACCTACGTCATAAATTAAAATGCTTGTATCCACTTCATGTGCTTCTTATACAATCTCTTCTAATACTTGTTGAAGTATCAGACTTGATAATATGTGTATTTCGTCATTCTGAGAGCACGGTTCTTGTATCAGCAGCAACTCTACATTCATAAAATGAATGAATATAAAGTGCATTGGAGCATGGTACTTGTATCACTTGTTTTTCCTTAAATATACGTATTTTTCTATCAGAGATAATCCTATTTAAGATGTGGGCATCTTGTAACAAAGATTTAAATTTTTATTTACCAAATTGTGATATCTTTAGCTAGACTCAATTAATGTTGGTTATATCACTCTTTTTAAATGTGTTGTTTATCTACGTTTTCTTTACTAGTGGAGGGATCCAAATGCCCTTGCTCACCACCTGGCTGCAAGAAGCAAATATATGATGTGGTTAATGTGGTTGATAGGATAGTATAGGGGTACTCGACGAACTTGACAAAGTAGAAGATATTCGCGGGATACCCACTATACTATCCTTAATGAGAAAAGGCATTTTTTTTTGTCAAACGATTTATGTGCATGTGAACTGATATAGAAACATTATAAACGATTTTTTTCATGTCAAAGAACCAAAACGTCGATTTATTGTTGTTTTTGTTGTGCTAGACGAATTTAGCTATGATAAATTTCATTTGAGTATAAATATGTATGTACAACACGCGTAATTGGAAGAATTTTTTGAAGCCGAAAATGGCACGTGTTACATGCTGATGATTCTGATATGGTTCAGAAGCTCTCATGACATCAGAATAGTAGCACATGTTTTTAGTTTTTATATAAGAAGGAATGAAGGCTAAGATCAAAATCCGACCTTAGCTCAGTTGGTAGAGCGGAGGACTGTAGTTGAAATCAAACAGATATCCTTAGGTCGCTGGTTCGAATCCGGCAGGTCGGATTTTGGTTCTTTTTCTCTTTTTGTAATCATCTAACTGTTCCCATTTTGATAGTCACAACGTAATATTTCGCACAACTGAAGCTTTTTACTGGATAAGGACTAAGGAGCAATATTTTCCCAATAACTTTTTTTACGTAACATGTTAAGTTTGATTCTTCTTGTAGTGACTTAACATATTTTATTTGGCTCACATGGAACAAATAATTTGTAAGTGACACTTATTACTGTTGTAGTTTGATTATTCAAACTTGTTCCACTTAATACAGTCCAGAAGAACTGCGGGTGTATGCATTGAGGCATAATTTGTTGCATCATCTGATCAGTGTTTGACCATATTGGAATAAATTCGGCGCATGTTGTGCGGGATGAATGGATCTAGCCAGATGATATAAAGAAGACGGCTGGCTAAAGACGAATATGGTTAATATTTAAAAGCGAGGAGGCCAGGGCCAAAGTGTAGTAGAAGCAGGAGAATAGGGAATGGAACAGAATTGAAATAGGATGGTGGTCAAACGAGTGCATCAAGAATATGAGCGGAATATTCCTTGGCATCGGCAGGGCAGCCAGGAGCCAAATTAAAGGACTCGTAAAACTAGGGAGAACTTACATGTAAGTCCTAAATAAGGGATTTAAGAGTATGCTTTTATGTAGGACTCACTCGTAAAGAAGTCCCTCATTTGGTGAAGAAAAAGAGGCATTGACTCCTAATTAAACTGAACTGAACACTTAATATCACGGAAGCATGCGGGAATCAATCGGGTAGAAATGTAAGAACAAAGAATGGAATATGGAAAAAGTAGGACATGGCCTAGGGAAATGGGGGGGAACATGTGCAAGTGGGTTTAAGTACAAGTGAAGATAAGAATGAGAAATTGATAAGCAGAAGGTAGGTAAGTGATATGATATGATATGTAACGTCAACACGATGCGAGAGCCTGCTTTCTTGCCATTCCAGTCCATTCCATATTTCCATTCCTTCTCCTTGTCACCCAGATTAATGCAACTGTACGTTTGGATGAAATATTTCTCCTTCATCTCTTGTGGCCTGTGGGATCTGATCCCATGTATCCACAATTTGTCTCCACTTAATCCTGCTTCAACAGAGTCTGTTGTTTCCTTCCTTCCACGAGCAATCCTAAACTCCCAACATTTAAAATACGCATGAACGCCTCACCGTCATCTAAGTTCAAGGCAACACTCTCCATCATTTCTTCTCCCCTGCTTTATACGCTAACCTCTCCAGCTCCGGCTTCAATTTCTCCTCCCAAAATTCCCCCCCTTCCCCATTTCCCACTCTCCTCTCTCTTCTTTTGGCCTCCACCACTACCAGTCCCTCCGTTAGCCCGTATATGCCCACCACTATCACTAAATTCCCATCTTGACCCTCCAGCCTCCCTCCCCCCTCATTCTCCCTCTCCCTCACCCTCACTCCCTCTGCTCTCGCCACTCCTTCCACCTTCTCCATTATCTTCGCCGGCTTCTCCCCTGAAACGATGCGTTCCACGCTGTACCAAGCTCCCGACTCCCTGAACAGCCCCGACATATCCAACCCTGACGAAAACGATATCAGATCGAAGGCGTTCAGTCCCCCGCGTCGACTCTGCTGATCCGCTTCGAATTCCTTGTGCTGCACCCGGACCTCCTGATACCCTTTGCTGAACCATGGGTCTCGGATGATCTCCTCCACCGTGATCCTCGTCTCGGGATTCTTGTCCAGCAACCTGGACAGGAGACCCCGGAGCTCCGGCGACGTCCACCTCGGGAACCGGAATTGTCCCCGGTAGATTTTCCTGTACATGGCAGCCAGACTGTGGTCGTTGAAGGGAAGGTAACCGGCGGTGAGGACGAACAGGATGACTCCGCACGACCACACGTCCACCTTCGCCCCCTCGTAGCCTTTCTTGGCGAGCATCTCCGGCGCCACGTAAGCCGGTGTGCCGCAAACGGTGTGCAGTAAGCCGTCTCGGCTGACGTGGTCCTTCAGAGCGCTCAATCCGAAGTCCGAAACCTTGAGGCCCATATTTTCGTCTATCAAGAGGTTGTCGAGCTTGAGGTCGCGGTGGAACACGCCGGCGGAGTGGACGTATCGGACGGCGGAAATTAGTTGGTGAAAATAGCGACGGCTGAGATCCTCGGAGAATCGGCCCTTAGCGACCTCGTGAAAGAGCTCGCCGCCCTTGGCCAGTTCGAGGACGAAGTAAATTTTAGTCTTGGAAGCGAGGACTTCGAAGAGCTTGAGGGTGTGGGGATGGTGCAGGCGGCGCATGATGGAGATTTCCCTCTCAACATGGGCCGTGAGACCTCCTCTGAAAACTTCCTGCTTGCTCATGGCTTTGATCGCCACGCTCTCTCCCGTATTCACATTCGTGGCCTGATACACCTTGCCAGAGGCTCCCACGCCTAACAGACTTTTTAACTCGTATTTCCCGAGCAAAACGACCCCCGAGGGAGCATCTCCAACGGTCGTGGACGACTCCGCGTCTTCTTCAAGGGCAACGTCGTATGTGTCCCTCATGCTGGAACTCTTCGTCCCTCTCAGCTCAATCGAGAACAAGCAAGGAGACAGAGACTCGAAAGGAAGGAGCCAGCTAACGAGAGAAGTGAGGTTAAGTTGTGTAGTGGAGTGGTGCAAATGTTATGGAATAGAGGATTGATAAGCGGGTGGTTGGGTATTTAAACGAAGAATTTGGCTATCGGGCCCCAAAAGTAAAATAAAGGGAAAAGTGTGCATATTTAAGCATGATTGATTAATGGAAGGATGGGAAGGATATATGGCGTGATTTTATTTATCTTGATCATTTGCTTGTATTTTAGTTCTGACGGCGCTCTATAATGCTTCAACCTGACCGTTTGTGCTGGTAATTAAAAGAAGAAGGTGTTCCAATTTTGAGGCTCCATTCAATGAACCTCTTAGAGGAGCTTTGACTTATATGGGTAAATTTAAAACGGGGTAGGGTGACGGCAATCTGCAAGGCCACCATAATTAATAATGGGGAAAAGGATTGGGTGCCAATGATAACAATATCGAAGATGTCGAGTGGGATTTGACACGTGTAAGGAGAGTATGAATTCTTCTGTGGTTAAATGAGAAGGAGGGGGGCAGCGGGAAATGTTTGGACTGGAAAGCGGGGAAAGGTCTGAGTCATTACAAATAATAAATGAATTGTATATATGAGAGAAGTAGAGGATAAGGGAAGGGGAAGGAGCATAAGGTTGTTATTGGATGTGGAGGTGGTTTTATGGGATGAATGAATGTGATTAGTGACCAGGGACAGGCGTCAGTTAATCATGCGAAGCATTCACTGGATAAGCATCTCCGTACGTACACCCACCCACCCACCACTTGCTCCAATTAATTCCTCCCCCACCTTATCACTCTAATTATGGATGCCATGGACCCAATTAATTCCCCAGGAATACAGAGGAAAATATGAAATATTGGGAATCGATCCCTCTATTAGTATTATATGACAGATTACGTAGCAGCTTTCTCATGTTTGCAACAGAGAAGCATGACAGGGATGCCACACCACCTTGTTAAGATGCCACGCTTGGATGCTTCTGCCCGTCCACTTCCTTCTTCTTTTATATGCGATCCTTTTCTTTATTGCCTTTGCAGCTCACTCAATCCCACACCAACTCCAAGTTCCCTTCAAAATACGGTAAATTCCACAAGCCCAAACAAACTCCTGCACTTTGAAGACCCTATAGGCTTCACTCGTAAAGTTTCATCCTTATCCCCTTTCCCTTTGTAGCTACGATTTCATCTACTTTATTTATTTCAGTCATATTTACACATCTTGTTGTACATCCTTAACTTTAAGACTCTTGCTTTAATCCTGGGCAACCCACCTAGGCACCTACAGCGAACATGTACATAACCGAAAATATGTGCATTCTATTCCTTTTAATTTTATTACTGCCATGAGATTGATCAACGGAGGGCATGACCACTAAACGAAGCCTTTTTCTTTCTTTCTTTTTAAATCTTGTTTTAACTGAATAATTGAGTGTGTTCCATATATATGGTTAAAAATTTGAAATAAAAAGAGGTGAAGCCGATCCAACGTGTGTCCCGGCCTCAGATACGACAAAGCTCCTATCACATTTTTTACTATATATAATTTTCTTTAATGAAAAGCCGTATGCAATTTCACCACCTGTCAATGTCTGAATTCAAAGATCCCAAGGCATGGATTAAGAAAATAACGCCTTATAAGCCGACGGAATTTGTAATTAATTAGTTTAAAGAAGCAGTAAGTGTAAGAGTTGGTGATAAGAACAGAAACATGGAGAGTTTAAAAAAGGAGGTCCCCGGGAATATAATGTGTTGCTCTTATCTTGGAAGCATATATATATATATATATATATATATATAAGAAAGATAAAGAGCGGTTGGCGGGGAAAGGGCGAGATGCCTATATTTGGATCAAACGACGTACGGCACTCCATGTGTGTTGCCAGGTCATCCCCAATTATTTTACTTTGGATGCTTTTGGGCCCCATGATTCAATCACTATGATTGAGACTAAAATATTGGCCGCCTAATCTTGATTTAGCGCGTGGGCGGAGCACATAACTTGCGTGTTAAACATAAAGAAAAAACCGACAGAGCCACACAAACGTGAAAGCTTCCCATGAGGTATCTCGTCCACATACGCACTCTCTCTCAATGGTCACTGTCTCCCTTTTATCTTTCTGATCCACTTCACTCCTTTCTCATTTCTTGTATCTTATACTGAATGATTGCTAATATTCGTATTCTAAATGTATTCTTAAATGGAATTATTCAACTCTCTCCCTATATTTACTATTTCCCAACTTCAATTATTAGGCATTCATAATATGTGACGTTGCCCAGTTGGTTCTGTTATATACTCTCTACTAATTAATCAACGCGTGCTTAGCTAATTCAAAGGGGATTCGTGGGATCAATGCAAATTATTCCTTAAATGTGTAATAATGCAGATGTGGAATCTTTCTTTCTTTCTTTCGGTTTATATGTGCTTATATAAATCATGGGCACTCTGACAGATCGGAAAGACAGATCCTCTGTCATTTTAGAATCATTGGCACTCTGACTTCATATCCACCACAAGTTCCTTTGTTATGAGGTTGCTTTCTTGTGTGGTGCTGTTTGCTTTTATCACATTTCGATTCCTTTCCACTCCATTCTGGTTTTTTTTTTTGGACGTCCCTCCATTTCCTATCCAAATAATTAAGTCAGCATATTAACACAAACAGTTCCTATAATTACTTGACAAGAGCACGAACTAAGAATACAACGTACTCACATCCGCATGCATTACAAAAGGGAAAGACAAAAATTAAATTCAGAAAAATTAACAACAGTAGAGGTGAGGAAACAAACAAGACAGTTTGAGTTCTTTCGTTGTTTTGAAGAGGCTAAATTGTGAGCTGAAACTACAGTATATCCCCAAAAAAGATAACAAAATTGCTTATGCCTTGGTGAAAAAGGGATTGACGAGCTCTTCCCTATTGGAAGTGTGTCCATCTAATCTTCGGACACTTGTGGGGAAAGATAGTATGGGACTAAAATTCCCCTCTAGCTTGGTTCATTCTTTTGTTTTAAGACAGCTGCGTTTTCACTTGTACCGAGAAAAAAAAAAGACGTTTTCCGTTTTGTTTCAAAACTATTCTGAGTTCCACTGCTCGTTCTTTTCCAATTATTTCCTCTTTCAATTACATGTTCTATCTCCGTATCATTGCATAAAGTACGGATATTTGAGCCTTGTAGACTAATTTACAGTACTCCGGTTCCAAACTACATCACTTTAGAGATTGTTTTGTTTCAAAAAAATTGTCATTTTACATTCTCGAAAAAGCTTAAATTCTCTTCTTGACAATATTATCCTTCAATAAATTAGAACTCTGTTCTTAATCTGTGACAATTGTTTTGGAACGAATCCAGTATTAAGGATTTCTTAATCAATTAGCAAAACCTTAAACAACCAAAGATTTGAAATTCAATGTAATTTTGTTTTGTTGACAAGCCATTCATAAGAAGTCGAAATTCTTCATAGATGCTTACAAACTATGATGAGAAAAGATTCTGAAGACTCTATCATATAAAAAATCCTTCCTTATCATCGTACAAGAGAAGAAATCGCAGAAGAGAGGAGAACCAACCCAAAGTTATATGATTCGCCCCAAGTTCCTACATCAATGAGCGGTGCATGTAATTATGAATCCCAAGTGACGAACAGATTCAATTCCGTCAAAAATGGTGTCTTTCGGGAGTAGGCCTGCCTAAATGATCCATATGATGATATTTTAGGGCCCTTTTAGTATATAAATAAATTGACACGAATGAATCCATGCGGTGGTGATTTTCGTGTTTGTATCATCTTAATTAAGATAAACCCGGCATTCCCCTGTTCCTCTTCAACATGATAGAATATATATGAATCCATAAGCGTCATTGAAGATGGTGATCGCATCTATTTCTTGTTTCTCCCTTGTAGTAACATAGAAAATATCTGAACCCCTAATAATGTTTAGTTTGTCAGAGTTCAAAGTGCAGAGATGAAAATAGCTAGGTTCTGAGTGGCAGGGGTGATGAAAATAACTTGTTATTTGAAGGATGGATCAAATTAAAGAGACGGGCATGAGACCCTGCAACAATCAAACAATCTACCTTTTCTCCTCTCCACCCTAGGGACATAGCCTTGATGATCATCATTTTTGTATGATGATGTAGAAAATAAAAATTCAAATTAAGAATTAATATGACTTTCAGTAGTTAATATATGACGACAAAGCATTGACACAATTAGAATAGCACCAAAATGTTCTTATTTTGAGGTAAGAAAATCCGTCAGTGTGTGCAGGGCAACAATCTGATTAATAATTAATACCCAACATATCATGGTGACAGTGGGGATAAATATTTGATCATTGTTATATGAAACAAGAAATGTGCATACACCAAATAACCCTGCATGTTTCCAAGTCGATCAGAAATCAAGCTATAATTTGTATATGAATGAAACCCCGCAACCTTTACACTTGACACTTGAGCTGTACATCACAATGGCTTTTAGAAAATGAATCAGAAGGGGGCAAAACTTGCGTCACTAGGTCAACTGGGGGGCTTAATCATGACCACACAACAGGCAAGATGCATTGATGCAAGGCAAGCGGGAATCAATAGGAAAAGGCAAGTGAGAAGAGATTGTATAAAAATGAAAGCAATAGTAGAATTAGGATCTGATCAGAGAAGGAGAGTATCTTGGGAGAATTGTTGGAACTGCGCAACAACTTGAGCTCCACGGACAAAGAGGCCTGCTTGCTCTGGAAACCTGACATGAATATCATTTCTGCCGCAACACTCTTAAATTCCCCGTGGCTCCACTCCTGTATGTATATCCACAACGTAACATGTTTGGTTAATCACATACATATATATATAGCCTCGGGTTCCTCGCGAAATACATAAAAGAGATGGGAGGAACCTGGAGTTGTTTGCCGACGGTGACGACGATGGAGTCAGGACCGGCATCAAATGATAAGGGGCCTCTTCCGGATTGAACATAGAATATACATTGCTGCAAGGGAAGGTAGAAACGCAGAGCATAATCGTCTGTTTCATTCGCGTTGTCATGGGGATGCCTGCACAAGCTAATCACCGACTCTGTGTCTTGAATCCGCTGCTTCAACTCTTGCAGAGCCACACTCACTTGCTCCACTACGCCATCTAGCCTACTTGCCACTCTCCCCATACCAATCCTCCATACAGACATAACCAATTCCATGTTAGCTACCTTCACAATCTTTTCTTTATGTATCATGTCACACACAGTGTTTTATGCTCAGCCAAAGGTTTTATGTACACAATGACGTGCTACGAGCTGTAGTTATATATTGCCAGCTAAAGTGGTCCGTACATTAATATGCACAAAACATAAAATAAGATGGACAATGCTTATTGTTTCCGGTTATGAACCTTACGGCTAGCTTCACACAATGATACATTGATCATTGAAGATTATAGGAGCAGTTTCCAAGTGTTTTCTGAAGATTATACAAGAGTAAAGTAACGATTCAAATTCTACCAAAGAAAATAATATCCACACTCTGTAAAACTCAAGTCTTGTAAAGAAAATCATGCGAAATTTTCAGCATTGGAAAAATTGCTGATAAGATAGATTATAAAATATAAGAAAAGAACTGTGGAGGTTACCAAAAGTTGGGATAGGAATGGAGGCCAAAAGACTTGGAAGCGATGAACTGCAACGTACCGTTGCGAGAACGGACGCAGGGGATGACATCGCCAGTAATCGAAGTAGCCGCGTCTTGGGCTTCCTCCTCCATTTTCCGCAATTCCTGCGCCTTTATCCCGTGACCCCTTATCCTGAATGCACCGAACTCCTTGGCCGATCTCACCGCCACATCCATCCTGGCTGATAGAGATCGGTACTCTATCTCCGCCGGCACCAGCATGTGCGAGATTGCGGGAAGGCTCAGCTCCGGACAACGGAGCGTGGTGTCGAGGAAGTTGGTGAGGAGGCCATTGGCGGCGGAGCGAGACCCTCTGGCCATGGGGATGGGATAAGGCGGCGGCAGGTGGTGTTTAGAGCTTGAGATGGGCACCATTTGGAGTGAGAAACAAAAAAGGGAAGTTGGTAATGGGATGGGAAGATGGAAGTAGGAAAGAAGCTTTTAGGAGAAGCTTTAAGCAGAGGCGGGACCCGTGGTGGGTGTAATTAGCTTTCATGGGTGGCCGGTATGAGTAATGAAGAAGTGTGTTATGCACGACGAAGCTGCTTTTTCAACATGATCGTTGCCTCCATCATTCCCCTTCCATGCTCCCCTACCCATTTTCTTTCCTTCATCCCTTGCACCATATACGTCAGCCTCAGTGCTCCCTCCTTACATATTCATTCTCATTTTCCTGTAATTTTTTGCAAATTTCACGGGGCCATTGCTTTCTCAAAAATGAGCTAACCGTCTCTAATTGGTTATAAATTTTATATGTCGTGTTGATATTATTAATGAATACAGACTTGATCGGGAGAGCTGCAAGTAGTTCAATTGATTGATAAAATCTTAGGTGCACATTTACTCTTTACATTCGAATAATGTTACTAATGAATATTCATTCACTGGCCAAGAAACTCTAACTTTCATAAAGTTGACTTTAGTATTTGTTTCGTTGCTTTCTTATAAAAGCATGCTTAATCAATAATCTCCCATTACGTACGTACTTATGTTATTGAACAAGTTGGTTGTTTGGGCTTTACCAAATGATACGGGGGGTTCGCCATGCAAGCAGGGAAAGGGAAGCTGAAAGCAAACAGACTTGATGGCGTGGGCTTCAACGGGTTAAAGTGATATTTGGGCCAGGGTAGAGTCTGCATCGATTTATTGTCATTTTCTAAAAACGGGGATTGCGAGGATATATAATTACATTTGGAGTGTGTTCGAACCCTAGAGAGTACCATTTTATTGTGGTTCAGTCGCAGCGCTTGGGGAGGCATCCTAGCTCTTGGGTGTCTAGGTTTACGCCTGAGGGTAATAGACGGCTCGCCCTGGCCGACATTGGTATCGCCTAGGAGGAAGGGAGACTTTGCCCTGCCCTTGGATCGTGGGTGAGCCCAACCCCTTTCCAAAAAAAAAAAAAAATTTATACCAAAAAAAAAATTATACCAAAAAAAAAAATTCAGACAAGCAAAAAGAAAAAAAAAATCAAGCTCGGGCGTTCAAATTGTACCCAAAAAAAAAATTCAGACAAGCAAGTGATCCAATATATCTATCTCAAGCTCAGGGGCGTTCAAATTGTAAGCAGGATGACATGACTTATCATAAATTCTATTTATGAATAAATATAGATATTGATTAATGTGTCTAAGTGTAATTCTCCCTTTTATTTTTATTTTTTGTAGTGCGATCATTTGCTGCTTTGTTATAAGATTTGATCTAGCAGTGAGAGTGATGAAAAGGGAGAATTCTAGATTGTGTATTAACGTTGTCTGTCAAATGTGATTGGAAGGATGCGGCAATCTTCATGTTTGTTTGTAAAGGAGACTTTTGCAAACAGCAGCTTACATTTTGGTGGATCTTATATACAGTGGTTAGTTAGTTGTAAATTCTGATAAATGAATTAATGAATTTTTAAACGCTGAAAATGGTGCTGCAGGGAGAACAAAGGTGAGGAAGAAGATGGGGTAATGATGATGGATGAAGAAGCACTATATATATATATATAGTGAACATGCTTTAGTGACAAGCTCCTGCCTATAACGGCTGCCTGGCTTTTGTGGACGGATGTTACGCACTGTCATCTCCGGGCAATCTTAATCTCCTCGATCATCTCCCCAAACACCATTCACGCCTCACACTTGTTTATATATATACATATATATCAAACTTGTCTAACGAACGAATCTTTTGTTGGGGAATAAACGAATAGAAAGTGAGTGGATGCTCATTGCATATCTGGTTGGTCCCCATTCCGATTCCTTGTACCTTTCGAATGTTGTATGTGACGACATCAGTGACTTCATACCAGACTACCCCGCTTTTTTCTTTTCTTTTCTTTTTTATTATTTTCTTCCCTCGAGCAGACTTCAGCGCCGATCAATATTATTATTCAATGTTTTTATTTTCCAATTCATTATAAATGTACTTTAGATCTCCAAAATGCTCGCTTTCGTCTTCCCCTAGCTACTTGCTCGTATCTTACACATTAAAACAATCAAACTCCCGGGAAAAAAGAAAGGTACACAGACGACTTTAGTAAGATTTGAAGGGACTTCAATCAAACACTGTCTGAGAATATGGGATTATATAGAGATATTGGAAAAGATATTGATAGTAGCTAGCATGATAAATATATATTTAATTCAATTCGAGAAACATATAATTGCCTCTCAAATTATATATTTATGATGCTATAATTATTATCAATGAATTACACATAAATTTTTCTTTTTAAAATAACCTAGCTAGGCTCTTGTCATCAATCTCTTCATAACTATGGACAAGGGGATTTGAAGACAGGAAGAAATAGAGGTTGGACTAGTTAGTTGATATAGTCTCTTCCTCGTGTTTGCAAATGCAAGCACTCAAAATTGAGAATTAGAGTATATAATATAATTAGCCTTTGTTATGCATCCACCCAAACATAAGACGCCTAATTAACTCGGTTTAGTTTTATCACCTTGGTGGAACGAGGAAAGGTCTTTCATAAGCTCAATTTATCTGTCTTTTCAAATTCGGGGATCAAGGATGGAATGACCGACCAATAATTAATTAATGACAAAACTGCTCCTAATTGACCCTTTTTAATGAAAAGCTTTATATCTGTTGAAGAAATAGAGAGCGTGTTATGTTTAACTGTTAAAGGGAACCGACCAAAATCCTTCTCTTGAGTGATATCAGCATCATGGAGAGAGTTCAGAATGAACAGCAATTAAGTTGTATGGCATTAGCATATGCCCAAGTTCGGGTTGGTCCAATTTATATACTTTAGTTCCGTACAACATTAATTGCACTTTTGTTTAATTTAATTACTGGTGTGGATGCATGGTCCCCAACATACATGGCATCGCAAAACACACACACACAGTATGTATCAACCCACGCATGCATCTAATTAAAGATTAACCTGGACGAAGCCTTTTGAGGTACGCCCAACTTTAATGAATTCTACACATGAATAATTCAATTATCTCTTTTGCCGTTAACTCAATCACATACATATATTGAAGATGGAAGCATTCACGGCCAATTCATTGGAACTTTTCATGAAAATCATATCATTACTACTATTTTATGGAGTGACAACATGCTCGCTTTATTTATTTTTAATATTTTAGACCTATTTGGATAGACTTTTGAAAGGAAAAAAGGTTTTTATATGACTTTTAAAAAAGGGCTTATTGAAAAAAGTTTATAAAAAAAATAATTCTGAATAGATGAGTGTTTATATAATTATTAGCAGAATCACTTTTATTATTGATAAATTATTAAAAAAATATGATTTTTATAAAAAAAATCATTTTACCTTTTCTCCTTTCGTGTCCATCAGCGCTCTCCACCCTAATATCTCTGCGTTTGCTCCACGACGATGAACCTCTACTATGTCCAAACCTCCACCAGCCATAGAAGCGTCTCTTGAACCTCCACAAGCAACAACGACAGCAAATCTACAGCGAAGAACAAAGACAACGAGGAAACGGTGAGCACAAATGCCAACAACAATAAGGACCATAAATGATGACTAGCAAAGACCAGAGCTCGACGATGATGAGGAGATAGAAGGTGACTAGAGCAAATGCAGAGAGAAGAAGACAAAAAAGAGAGGGAGAAGAGGAGAGTGTGCAAAAAAATATAGATAAAATAGTAATTGGGTAGTCTATAAGCCTTTTTACTGTTCTAGAAGCTAATCCCAGTAGTTTATATAAAATTATGGTTTGATCTAGAAGCTCTTTTGAACAAGCATTCATCAAAGGAAGGGTGGGTTTAATCCTTAATATCCCAAACCTAGTGTGTATTTGGGAAGAGCCCAAACCTAAGTTTTGAGAAATTTTAAAATAAATAGTTATATTTGTTTAAACGGGTTTTTGGACTAAACCATGGTTTAAAACTAAGGTTTCAGATAAGTTGGTCAGAATAACTTATGGAACAATAAAAGAGTTTATGAATTGACCAATTATTATATTATCCCTACTTTTTCTTATACTCTCTCTCCTCTCTCCTACTTTTTCTTACAACATCTCTCCTATCTCCTACTTTTTCTTACACCCTCTCTCCTCTCATATTTTATCTCTCTTTATTTAATACTCATATCATTTTTTGTAATTTACCAATAATAAAAATACTTCTAAAAATAACTATCTAAATACTTATTTATTCAAAATCACTTTTTTTCATAAGCTGTTCTTCAAAAATCTTTTTCTAAAAGCTGTACAAAAACTATTTTTGGAGGCAGGCGCATTTTAAGTTGCTGAGAATTTCAGTAAGGTAATCCTCATTATGCATACAAGGCATGTTGGGAAACATCGACACAATATTTAATTAAGCAGTGTCGGAGAGACATAATATGGTTTTGAGTGAATCAAATGGTCATTATTTATTAAAGCCTACGTTTATGAAAGTAAAATGCCCCTCGTCCTAGCTAGGAGAGGTTTATTCGATATAGGTACTTAGCTTGATGAGTTTGTCCAACAAATGACATACATGCATGTTATAATATAGGCCGGTTCTATCTACTCAGCTAAAGCAAACCTATAAGCATATATAGGCAACCATCATTTGGTTTTGGTTTCCTTTCATCACATAATTGAAGTTTTGTAACCCAATTTAAAATTTAAACATCATTTGGTTTTGGCTCCTTGTGAATCAACATCCTCCAATCAGTTAATGAACTGAATTGATATATTATGCTTTCATAGGTGGAAAGATTTAAAGTCGTACGTCATCATGATAATACAGTCCGTCCCATTCAAGTTAGCTAGCCCTAGTCGTTGAACACCAAAAGAGGATTCGTATAAACAGTGAAACAGTGCAATATATATGTATGGTGAAAAAGCCCAAAACCTAATATTGGCTAGTCACCATGATGAGCATGGTTTGAGCTCCAAAAACCGGTAATGATACCGTTCTTAAAAGACGTTGATTTGATGTCAGTTGCACTCTGTGTTAATTATAAATTCAACCTAAGTTAATCTTCCTTCTAATGGTGGAGGGAGGATATACCTTGGCATTCAAAGTGACTCAAATCAACCATCTGACGCTTACTTGTGGCAAAGTACAAAAAATAATATACCATAGAGCAACCATACGGTCGCGGAAGCATGTTAGCCAAAAAAGAACAGTTTTTTGAAGTACCAATGCTTCAAATATATGCTTAATTAGTAGCTTTCAGATTCTAATAATCTTATTACATAATTTTGTTTCAGTATTGGATAATATAATTAAGGCTAAAATCAGAGCTTGTGAGTCGGAAAATGGCCAGCTCTTTTGACACGAAGAAAATCAAGAAGACATCGATGTTGCACCCCATCAATCATCATATGGGACATCACGTGATTCTCCTTAGTTTTGCACATCTACCTTGTAAAATACTAATTATGTTTTAGTAGAGAGTATAATAAACCCTAAGCTCAGAAGTTAGACGAAGGAGAACAACAGCCTAGCAGACATTAAGTTGCACACATACATACATACATCGATCCAGCTCGCATGGGATGATCCACTGAATCAGTAAAAGCAAGAGCTTTTCCTCAACTTGAACCTTATTTTTAGTGCATTCAGCTCAAGCATACTAGAATCAACAACACATGTAAGCCTGTGTCCTTTGGTCGTCAAAATCTTCTATGTGAGTACACACTTGCATTAGTTAAACATCTTTTTCTTTAATGCTCTATGACAAAGCAGAAAATATTGATGTATATGCGTTAATCTTATATATAATCACTTCTTATAATTAATTGTCATGCTCGACGCTTCACCTTTGTATGGGATTTCACTTCTTACACGACCGAGCTCATCATTATCCTCTTCAGCTCACTAGGAAGTACTTATGCGCAGGCCAACCTTATCTTCTTTCCATTTATTATATTGAGAACCAAAAATAAATCCGTAATTATTGTTGACTTTTGGAAGCCACCAAGAGTCATTTCAAGTTGTGATAATAACTTTAAATCATGGTCTCTAGACTCTAGCTACTCAAGTTGCATTTTATATTCCAAAACGTGCCCTCACAACGAACAAAAAGATTTGGTTCGGTCAAAATACGAGCACACGAAAACGAAGGAGCTAAAGCATAAGAATTGTATTACCTTCAATATTCAAAATCCTTTGTGGTAATAACTTCAACTTCTTACTAATTAATTCACAAGTCTCCGCTCTTCAAGATTTTAATTTTCTGTCTTTCATAAGTTAGATTGCTTGCATTTATATATACTTGCAGACCCCACTTGATCTAAGGAACCTGCAAATTCATAGTTGTAATACTTAGTCAAATGCAACCTTAGTTAGTTAAAGGGGCATTTGCGCAGACAGACATACACATAAACAGAGTTGTGGCAGCAGTTTTTTATACCGTACTAATTCCATTGGCAACCGTACGTCCTGTATATCTTTCTCTATTAACCTAAAGGCAATTATAAGGAGCGTGAATTAAATTAAATAAAGAAAGCATAATGTTCATGGCATAAAAGAAAGATTTTAAGTGAAAAGGAAGAGGTAAGAGAAAACAATAAACAATTACCATTTGCTTACAATTAATATTTTAAGGAAAAGACAATTAATAAATTAATCACAAACGTTCATGATAAGTGGTGAGTATATAGTTTTTGGTTATGCGGTACTGTTTCCAAGTTCCAAAGTTCAAACTCCTCTCTGCTGCACCTCGCATCTTCTTTTTGCAGTTAAACTTGCAATGCCGTGTATGTCCCATATATAGAGAGCTCGATAATCCAAACTCTAATTAACCCCTTAGCGACGGTAATCATACATATGTGTATGTGTCTCAATCTATCTCAAGGTTTGGTTTTTATTCCGTGTACTATTCTGATATTCTCATCGATCCGTTTTATGTTTCCTTTGGGGGATGGGAAAGGTGTTGTTTTCTTGCATTTTCTGTGGTTGAAACTGATCACGATGATGTGCTTTTAATTTGATTTGTTTTTTTAAATTGCAGAATCTGAAAACAGGCGTAGTCATGTGCACTGGTTCTGAATCTCGAGCAATGAGAAATGGTGACTGTGCGATTTCAAAGGTGGAAGCAGATATTGCGGCTTTAGATTATGATGATAATAAAAAATGTGATTCGGAAGCCACTAGAAGCAGTTCTGCTACTCCTAGATTCTTTCTACTTCAATGCCTTTCTCTCTCCCAGGTTCTGATTATCTCTCTTTTACTTTGCTTTCCGTATGCTACTCTATATTGCTCTGCCAGTTACGCTCTTTCTTTCTTTCTTTCTATGAATCTTTCTATTTAAACACAAACTTGTAATTAAATTCTAAGATACATGTTGAAGTAATTAAGAAAACGTATACATATTTAACATTATTGAACTTTTTTCCCCTTATTTGTTCTTCAGGGGAACTACGCAGACATGTGTGCCTGTGTTAATGCCGAAATAGCAAGACAGAAGCTAATATATGTATAATGTACGTAATTGCCGCAATATTTTCAGGCGGTGGCGGGTACATTATTTTTGTGTCGTTCTAGGGCTAACTCCTCTGTTTCACTTTTTCAAAAATAATTAAAGCATATTCATGAATCATACACAAGCCCCCCCCATCCAATCTTCATTGAGAATCTTCTGTATAATTTTAACTACATTTTCAACCATAGTAACAGAATTAACATTAACAAAATGGTAAAAAAGAATAATGTAGCGATTATAATTTATACGGAGTTGGCGTAATTAAAAGGCAGTTTTAGGTGGCTCTCCGTATGTAATATAATTAAGAAGTTTTTTTTATATAAAAAAAAGTCAACCATCTAATTTTTCTAAAAATAAAGCAATTTTATATATTTGAACCAACACTCTTAAATTTAACTAGAATAGTGGTAAAGTGGTGAAATAATGAAAGTTGGTTCGAATTGATGAGAATATGGCTAATCATACTTGACAAATTAAAAGCATAAAAGTTCAAAAATTTATCATCAATTTGAGCTTTAAGGCATTACTCTAATTTTGTTGAACTTCCTAAACGCAATTCACTTTAACTTGCCAATCACCCAAAAAAATTAGCGGTTTTACATTTTTCATTTTGTTCTTCTCTAGTGAAATTTTAATTCCCAATCTAAATATCAAATCATGTTTGTCTTGATCGTTCAATAAAAATTCAAATATTAATATAATGTGGAATGAAATATTAATGCATGCATGCAGGTGAAAGAAGAGTTGGGATGGCTGGCAAAGACAGTGAGCCCCATAATAGTGACAAGTCTTCTGATATACTCTCGCTCCGCCAACTCCATATTCTTGGTCCGGCTAGGCAAGGTCGAACTTGCGGCGGCTCTCTCGGACTAGGCTTGGCCAACATCACCGCCCACTCTGTCCTCAAGGGTCTCACTATGGGTATGGACCCCATCTGTTCTCAAGCTTTTGGCGCCAAACAATGGATCCTTCTCACCCAAACCTTTCACAGAACTCTCTTCCTCCTTCTTCTCGTATCCATCCCCATTTCACTCGTATGGCTTCTCATCTCACCCCTCTTTCTCTGGCTCGGTCAGGATCCACAAGTCACCACCACTGCCCAACTCTACCTCCTCTTCTCCTTCCCCGAAATCATTGCCCAAGCTTTCTTAAACCCTTTGAGGACTTTCCTCAGATCCCAAAACTTTAACTTCCCTCTCACTCTCGCTGCTTCTGTTGCCGCCATTTTCCACCTTCCCATTAATTACTTCCTGGCCGTGTACTTGAAGTTAGGAGTCAAAGGGGTTGCTTTGGCCACCGCTTTGAATTCTCTAAACAGGATCCTGGGTTGCTCATTTATCTTGTTGTTTCAGACAAACCATTGAAACCGTGGAAGGAGCTTCGATTTCCGCAGGTTTTCGGGGTTGGGGGCCGTTGTTGAGAATGGCATTGCATAGTTGTGTTTCCGTGTGGTTGGAGTGGTAGTATTATGAGATCATTATTTTTCTTTGTGGGTTATTCAGTAACCCACAGATCACCGTAGCAACCATGGGAACCTGGTTCAGACCACCGGGCTCTTGTACTTGTTTCCATTTTCTCTGAGCTCAGCTTTGGCACGAGAATAGGGCGTTCAATAGGTGTGGGAGAAGCGACTCGCTCGCAGTGTGCCGACATTGTTGGGGTCTTTCGTATTTTTTTTCCAAAGTAAATGTATCACTTCATTGAAGGTTATTCCAGATACTAAGATACTAATAACCACATCTTCTAATAAAAATTTTAATTTTAATTTAATATATTATAAAGGACTAACATCTGTTATTGTTAGATCCAACCTTAAGGGGTCTGTTTAGTTCAACTAAAAGGAAGAAAATGAAAGAAATTTAATGGAGAGAAGGGAAATAGGGGTGAAAGGAATAATTTTAATATTATTTTATTTAGATTGATTAGAGAGAAAAGGAAGAGAGAAATTTTAATATTAACTTATTTGGTTCATGGGAGAAGAGGAAAGAAAATATTTTTATATGAACAACTTTACCCCTATTTTATTTAAGTCATTTTTTAAATTTTTTTAATAAATTATATAAAATTATAACTTTAAATTATTAATATTGAATAAATATAAATATGTTAATATTCATATTTATATATAATAATTACAAATATTATAATTATAATATGTGTAGAATAATAAAAAATATCTTTTTTAAAAAAAGAGGCAGTGTTACGTGATTATTATATGAATGTGGAGATAATTATAACTATAAGATTGCTGGTCATAAATAATAACAAATGCTAGTAAGAGTTTAAGGTTTTGTTTAGTTTAGCATAGGGGAGGGGAGGTTAAGTTAATTTAAGGGAAGGTAGAAAAAGGTAGGGGAGGTTAATGAATGATTCTTTTTATTTGGTTCAGAAGGGAAGGGAAGGGAAGGGGAGGGGAGGGGATGGGAGGGAGGTTAATTAAAATTTGACAAATATACCCTTATCTCTTTATTTAAATTTATTTATTCTTTATTTACAATATTCATATCAAAATTATTATTTTTTAATTTATGAATCTTAAAATTTTTTATCTCAATTATATATATAATAAAATTAAAAAAAATAAAAAATATGTTAAAATTTTAACATTATTTCTTATTAATTTTATAATTATTATATATTTTAATATAATATATAAATAATTTATTATACTTATTAAGTTTTATTATAATTATTATGCAATTAAAGAAAAAATTAGATGTGAGAAAAATAAAAAAAATAATTTGAGGGTATAATTGGAATATTAAAAAAAGTTTGAGGGCATTTTAGTCAAAAAAGAGGCAAAAGTTTCTCTCATCTCCAAAAACCCCCACTTTTAGAGGGAGGGGGGATTACAAAAAGACAAAAAATCTTCCCTCCCCTCCCCTCTATTTTTTTCAACCAAATACACTTTCCTCTCTCCTCTCCTCCAAAACTCTCCAACCAAACAAACCCTAAAACTCTATAAATAAATATTAGGGAGTAGGTGAGGATTAAGAAGAAAGTTAAAAAAGTATCGTGAGAATATTGAAAACTTTAATAGTCATATTAATCTACACAAACTAAAATATTATCTTTTTTCTCTAAATTTTTTCAAGTTTAGTGAGGGGCTTATAAGGGGGAAAAATTTTTTCCTCCCCTCCTATAAAAAGTTTATGTTACCAATTAAGGAGAAAGGAGAAAAATCCTTTACTTCTCCTCCGATGGATTTCCCTCCAACCAAACGGAGAGTAATTGATAGAAGTGCACATCATTTGATTGGTCTCGATTTTAGCATATAAAGGGGCAATTTGGTCTAAAGGAGAGAGGGTGTGTGGGCTAGGAAGTAGGGCCAAGACAGGAGTTGGAGGATGGTGGGCTTGAAATGAATCATAATTAGAAGAAGTTGAGATGAGACAGGACCACAATCACAATCACAATCGGAAGAAGGGAATAATTCGAAATTAGGTATTAAGTAATTAAGAAATGTGGGATAAGTAGTATGATTTTAAAAAGGGCAGGCATTGGTCAATGTGGAACGGAAGCAAGAACGAGTGATTGGATATGAGATGGGCACGAACCCCTATGCGATAACAATCTTCTTTTTCTTCCACATCCCCACCCATCACCGTGCATATACATATATTCCTTCATTATTCTCTCATTTTCCGTCTTTGTTAGTTCATGCTAATTAATTTCACTCGCACGAATTAAAATGGCATTGCATAACTTACTATTTGTTAATAACGGTCCATATCTTTTTATAAATTTACTACTATTTATTGACGTGATATTAATACAAATTAAAGTTAAATGATTTATCATTACTGAAAACAATAGTTTCCAACCCAAGCATACCAATGGCGTACGTGCTTATTAAAGCTACAGTCTCATAATTCCTTTGACAACAATACGATGGACTCCAAGTACATGTGTGTCAGTGATTCTTTCGTAAAGATTAGACCTTTCTTGGTTGGTTGGGTGCAAAGTATGGGCATGAATAATACTCTGTACCCTTTATATTGTATTTTTGCATAAAGGGGTTGTTGCGGCTTAAGCTAGCTCCCCTTACACGGCAGCCTAATGGTCAAAACTCACAATTCAAAAAAAGAAGTGGAAGGGAAGACCCGTCGTAAAGAGGAAGGGACGCGTGGCAAGGTTGGGAAACATGTGAGTAACTCCCCAATCAATGAACTTAGGCCGTCACGTACGTACGTGTGCTACAATAATACCATGTACCATGATTGATTAATTAGCGGTCCAACTTCTCATCAACCTTATCCATTCATCCATTTTTATACATTTTCTTCTTATAATTATAAATCATTAGAAATATATTCACCCTCAGTTTGGGAGTAAATAAAAGACATGTGAATTATTGGTAATGCGGGGGAGTTCGTTTTCTTTTTGTTATAAAAAATTTAAATAAATTTAATATTAATTTTATATCAATATTAACATATAGTTCTAGAGTTTAAAGAATATTTATAAAATATTTATGAGATCGTTTATTAAAAAAATTTTATAACTATAATAAGAATTGAACTTATATTTTTATAAGATATAAATCTATTCTTTATAATATATATTAATTCTCATTAACTATAGGAGCATATAATTTAAATATAAAAGCGGTCAACCAAAGCAAACAAGACATACATCATCAACCAGCAGCGGTTAGGTGAAGTTCATAAATATTCTTCAGTCTTAAACTACCCATATGTCCACCTCCCACAGATCTAACTACAAATGCCCACGAACACGCCGTCGCGTTATTCATGGTGGTCAGGCGTCGCATTCATATTTTGGTCCTATCTCCAACGTCTAGGTCATCGATCTCTCATGAAATTATATTCAGCTTCCTTTGATTTATTATGTCGCAAACTTCTTTGGTGAACTACCCCCTCTCCACCATATAATCTCTACTTTATATACTTACATATTTCTCTGTGATGACCCGCCCGATTCAATTTCGCTCTCTGCAACTATCACCTTCAATTTTTAATATAATGCCCCATTAACTTTTTCAAAAAACAAATTAAAAAAATTATTTAATTATAATATATACTACATAATCTCTTTAAAATAAGTAATTTATAAATTAAACAAATGAGTTTGATTACAAAACAAATAAATATAAATGATATGAAGTGATTTATTTAGTTCACTTAATCTTTCTAAAATAAATTAATAAAATAAACTGGAGGAATTGTTTTACAATACTCTATATAACTTTTATAAGATATATCTCACGGGTTTTAACACCAAATATTATTAAAAGAATTAATAAAATGCTATAACTTGGCAAATCTTAATTAAAAACTAGAATATAATAACCTACAACTTTGGGACATTTTACGCCCTTTGTCTTGTGGATCAAATTGCAAAAATCTTCAAAACATTAATAGCGTATATATAATCTATCATGTATTCAATAAAAGAAAGAAACGAAAAGAGTCAGTAGTAGTGTGAACAGGCTTAATGTGTATAGAATCACCCGTTTGAAAAAATACCTGAAAAATTAGAAAGTCAATGAATACTGCGTCCTATCTAATTTTGACATGAAACAATTATAATCAATCGAGTTTTTATCAATGTCAATATATATATATATATATATATGAACTCTTGTTGACTGAAAACTGTATGTATATATATATATTATATAATAATGGGTTATTATGTAATATATATATATATATATATATAGTGATAAAAAATTCCACAGCAGTTAACGAATTGATCGTTATATAGTTGGGTGAGTAGTTTACATGATGGACGTGACCCAAAACAGTTAAATAATTTTCTCTATTAGTTTTGAAAATCAACAATGATACATACATATATATATATATATATATATATATTAATATAAAACGTTATAATACAAACAATATAAAAAAAAACACAGTGTCGAACTTATTAAAAGGATTCACAAACAAGATGTAAATTAAATTATGCCTATTTGGATAAATTTAAAATTTTAATTTTATAAGGGTTTAGTATTTTTAGCCTAAACCTCAATTTATGCCAAAATTTAAATAAATAAACTTCAAATATCTATAATAACTTATTGGTTAAACTGTAATTTTATATAAATTTATAGGTAAAAAAATAATTAGGTTATCTAGTAACTATTTTATACTTATTTTTTTTAATATTTTCTCTCATCTCATCTTCATTGTCTCACAGTCACTGGTTGTCTTCTTCTTTTCTGTCTTCTGATTCTCGTCTTATAGTTATATTCTCCAGCGAGGAGGAAGAGGTGATGGTCATTGCTTGTTGTCATGTCTGATCTTCTTCTATCTTGTATGTTGTTGCCTCTGGTCTTCTTCTTCTTTACCTTCTTTTGTGACAATGACAATCCATATCTCACATCTAATATTTGTCTTATTCTAAATCTCATCATGACGATAGTGAAAGAGAGATATGGAAGAAGGATGATAATAATAATGAAGAGAGGAGGAACAGTGATTTAGTATAGAGAACAGTAATCACAGCCTTCAAATTATTTTTTTTACCTCGTATCTTTTTTGATAATTTATGAATAACAAAATTCATTATAATAATAATCATTTAAATACTTATTTTATTTAAAATTATTTTTTTAAAAAAAATTCTATAAAAGCTTTAAATAAAAACTTATTCTCTATAAGAAATTTTTTAAAAGGCAAACTGATGGGGCCCTAAATATAAATGCACACAAAACTGAGAAATTCGGAACTCAATAGTATGTCTGGGATTTGACTTCCAAGCCGCAAATATGGCTTTTGATACTTACGAGTTCGTGGATATCCCGCGCTTGTTGCCCAACAGAGAAAGTAGTATTTTATTAGTTAAAACTTAAAAAAAAAAACACACAGAGAGAGAGATGAAATTACGTGGTGGGAATAGAACAGCTAAAGGTACTGGCTAACCCCCACGCGAGGGCCCATGTGATAAACGTTCCCTCGGAATGTGTATAATATTCTGGGATAATTTTTTAATATCCCTCACGTACATGGAGCTCAATGCTACCTTATAATTTCTTCTATGTCAGATCATTTCCTATTTATTTCACACATTTATGTTTTTGTTTCGGTAAAACAAATTTCAGGGCTAATATCAGTTAATTAGAGCATCATATATAATTTAAAAGATATCATATTATTAATAGTAATTCAACAATAATGCAGTTTATTTTAGATTTTATATTATATATATTGATTAATATTTTATATTTTGTATTCATTATATCCACGATTAATTCATAAAAGTATTTTATTTTTTAATCTCTGTGCAATCATGTGCTCAATTATATTGTTTAAAAAATAATTAATAGTGCCATAAGACCTCATTATTATGATAAATTTATGAAAGGAAAAATTAATCTTTTAATATTTTAAATATTAACTTATTTATAATACAGTTTATCAACTATAATTTAATATAACTCATTTTTTAAATTTTTAACTTATTTATAATTTATTTATCTTTAATTTTTTATATTATTATTTTTGTTATCTCCAACTTGTGACACATTAGATGATTAAATATGAGTGAGCGATAACAAGGATAATAATATAAAAAATATAAATATGATACATTTAGTTATAATTAAAATATTTAATTATAAATAAGTTAATAGTTAAGAGATTAAATAATTAATTTTCTCTTTATTTTATATGAATTCCCAACAATTTTTCAGTTATATATATATATATGTAAATATAAAACAATACGTCATTGCGTAGCAAATAAAAATAATATACTTTATTTTTAAAATGTTCTCAAACTTCCATTAAAAATAGAAGAAACATTTAGATATTTTCATTAAAATCCAATTTATATTTGTGTAAGGTATTTTTTATATGAAAATTAGATCAATTATAAAATAAAAATATTAGATAATTTTTATAGAACTTAAACTTGTGAATAAAAGTTTTTAAAAATATTTTTTAAAATTGAAAATAAAAATTATTGACGTAATTTCGATACGATGAGAAGTTGTGTGATTTTATGAAAACATAGCAGACCATTTTTATTTTTAAAAACAAGCCATAAATGAAATCAGATTCGTTCCTTAAGGATATGTAACGCAATAAAAATTGTGTCTCAATTATGATATTTTAGGGATATATTATTACAAAATTTAGATTAAGTTATTTACGATCATTATATTATAGTTCTTTAATTATATTTTATTATTATATATATGTTTTATATAATCATTTAACCTTAAACACATTCTAAAAAACAAGTAGAACATGTAATCACTTGATATAATCAACATAAAGAATTTGATCTTACTTTTATCCATCTATCACTAATTTGATTCATTTTAATATCCATAATAAAAATACTTTTTTTTTAAATTTTTTTATTTTAATTTAAAAGTAATTTTACAAAATGGATGAAACAATTAATCTTCTTAAATATTGAGAATTAAATCTAGATTGATCAAGTTCACATAGTAATATTGGAAGAGGCAAAAAGATTAGAACTAAAAAAATGATGAATTATAAAAAAAATAAAAAAAATTAAATTAATTAATTGTAATTATAATTTAATTTTTTAATTTAATTTATATTATATACTTTTTAATCTATTTAAATCAATTTTTATGTTAATTAAAATTAATTTATTAAAAAAAAATAACCGACACTTATACTAAACGAATCCGACCGGAGTAACATGAGTTAGCCAAAGCAAGACGATCAACGGTGAGATATGTCTGTACCAAGAACGGGACTGAACGTCCAAATCGCTGGTGCGCTGTGGCTGCTAGCACCAAAGCTTCTAATTTTCCCGTGCTCTCCGCGTGTCCCTTTTTTATTGGATTCAATATTAATTTATTTCCTCTTCAACTCTTAGTCATTACCCAGCCACCACACTCTCTCTCTCTACAACTTTTGAACCCTCTTGTCTGCACAGATGCTCCCAAAATCTTCATCGGAGCTCCTCAGTGGGTAGAGAGAGAAACTTAACTGAAATTTTTGTTTGCTACAGACTCACAAAACTTCAACCATCAAGGGGACACCTTCAAATATGAGCTCCACGAAGCTTGTTCCAGTCTCAACGCTCTAGTTTCGGCGATTCTCTTGGATATATGTTTTCTGGGGCAGGGTTTTTATTGCGTCTATTGTAAGTTGCTTTTTCCTCCTTTTCTTCTCTTTTTGTTTCTTTCGATCGGTTTTCTTGAGATGGACTGCTCTTGATGGCCAGCTTCTGACTGAAGCAAAGCTTACTTTGACAATTTTTTAAACAGGGGTTTACTCGAGGGAAACATGCTAATTTTGGGGTAGGAAGAACATTTTTTGATTACTTTCAGGCACATCGGTAAAAGAAGGTTGCCTTCCCCCCCCCCCCTTTTCTTTTCCTTTTTTCTTTTAAATTGTTGCTATGGACGAGAAAAAGAAAACTATGATGATAAATTTGGGAGTGGGGGATTCGCTTTGAGAGGAATGGCGATTTGTTTTGATCCATTGGAGTTGTTGTTGTCCATATAGGAAGGCATATTCAGGGGAAGCTGGGTTTATTGGAATTAAAAACACAGTATTTCTTGTGTGGTTAACAATTGAAATGAGGAATTCGGGTATAGTTTAAGGTTGCAGCATGAGTTACAGCGACAGGAACAGAGGAACAAAAGAGAGGGAATGTGAAGAGTTGATCTTGCAGAATTCTGGGGAATTAGAGTCCAAACCGGTTGGGCAGAATGGATCGATTACAACCCCACCGCTAACAATCGATGAGAATCTTCTGGTTGACCCTAAACAACTCTTCATTGGGTCAAAAATCGGTGAAGGAGCTCATGGGAAGGTTTATGAAGGAAGGTCAGTGACACAGTCGCAATCAAGGAAATTTTACAATTCCCTTCGCTGTTGGTTGTAAATTCATGTGAATATATTGGTCAGAAGACCTGTTATAGTTTTAAAACAATAAAACATCCCTTACTCCTCAATTTCTTGCGAAGCAGCTAACTTTGTTGGTGATTTCATATTACTAATTTCAATAACCTAGTTGACTAATTTAAAATGTCAAAGTTCTTTCACTCTCAAGTCCATATTAATTTTCGCTGAGATACTGGCCCCTTACTCCTTTCAAGAGGCATTTGGTTCTTTGTTCACTGAGATAACTATCAGTTGTTAGTGCAGAAGAGAATATATTGCTTTTTGCCATGGATTAGCTCTATAACTTAGTGTCTATACCAAAATGTTTGCTGGCAGCTAGAGTCCTGGTTTATTTAGGTGTAGATTAATAAATTTCCAGGTATGGAGATCAAATTGTTGCAATTAAGGTTCTGCATCGTGGGAGCACTTCAGAAGAAAGAGCAGCCCTTGAAAATCGTTTTGCTAGGGAGGTTAATATGATGTCCCGTGTCCATCATGAGAATCTGGTTAAGGTGAGTGCCATTGTTAATTTGTTAAGGATGTCCTGCACCTGTTATTTGTTTAGTGATTCTCATTTACTTGAGTCTTGTTATTTGACTAATGATTTCATATTATGTAACTGAATGTACTTCTTCAATATTTGCAGTTTATTGGAGCTTGCAAGGATCCTCTGATGGTTATAGTCACGGAGCTTTTACCCGGGATGTCGCTGAGAAAATATTTGACAAGCATACGCCCTGGACTATTAAACTGTCAGGTGGCCATAAACTTTGCCCTTGATGTTGCTCGTGCCATGGATTGCCTACACGCTAATGGGATCATACATAGAGATTTGAAACCTGGTACCTTTTTGTTTCCCTTTTGTATGTACTGCAATATTTGCGATGAATACACTGTTTGTCACACGTTTACTGTTTTGATATGTGACTCTTTGGTTGCAGTGGGTGCTAGTTGATGGTTCTGTTCAGTAGTTGTTGAAAGCATTGTGAAATTTGCTCCGTATATCTTTTTCTTTTTTCATTACGTTTCTCTATGGCTATAAATGCCATTATCCATACATGTTTTAATCTGTTCTATTGTGGACTTCTTTGATATCTTAGTTTTTACTATGAGAACAGAACATTTTTGTTGGTTATGGTTAAAGAAAAAGATGCAAGCTTCTTTGGTTATTTGTTACAGTGCTGTCATTGTGAGGTTTATTTTCTTGCCGACTTGTTGTCTACTTGATCTGGACTCTTGCAATAGTTATCTTTTCTATCCTCTTTGAGAATGAAGAGTGAAATAATTTGATGTCCCGTGTCCATCATAGTTGTTTCTGACATTAATGTTATGGAGATGAATCTAGGTCTGCACTAAGTTTCTAGCATCAGTGAGTATGACTCTCTTCCTTTAACTACTTTTCTTTATTTTCTTTTTTCTTTTTTGAAATTTTATATGATGCAGACAATCTGTTGCTTACGGCAAATCAGAAGTCTGTAAAACTTGCAGATTTTGGTCTTGCAAGAGAAGAATCTGTCACTGAAATGATGACTGCAGAAACTGGAACTTACCGTTGGATGGCTCCAGAGGTATCTTGTATTCTAGGATCATCATTTCACTAGTAAATATCCGGAAATGTGGCTAAATGTACTGCATGTTTTGATGCTTATCATCTTCTTTCATCAACTAAGAAGCATGGATACAGATAATGACATGACAAAATCTAAAGTGGTCATATTTGATTTAACCGGTCCATCATGTCCAATGCAAGTCACAAACTGACTAATTTTTGTTCAAAATAAATTTCAGTACTTCACCAAACAATTTGTTATACACAAGAGGCCTAAACTATACTTGTACTTTAGAGCAGCATTGGCACGCACAAATGGATATTTGAGCCTGGATGTGCTGGAGTTTGCCAAAAGCTGGACACAAGTTAGAAGTCATTATAGTTATAGATCAGATAAATATTCGTATTTTGCCTCTTATAGTCTTATATCTGGTTTAGTCGCCCCAATTCTTGTGAGTAGATATCAGCAATAACGTAATGATATTTATTTCTTTTCTAAGGTTGAGTGGGTTCAATTCCAATGTTAACATCATATTTCTTTAAAATTATTCTTAATAATGGACGTTGTACAGATATGTCAAGTAAAACAATCTTTTTCCTAACCTAATCTTATACTAGTACATATATTTAGAACCCTTAAGAGCCTGATCAGTTTGAACATAATTTATTTGTTGAATGACTATTTGGTCCTGTTTACATCTGAAATTCCATCTGTCCCCAAAGTGCATTATGAATTTGCTTGTTGCATATGCATGTTCTTGTCACTCGGCTTTGTGACATAATGCGTTTTTTCAGCTGTACAGTACCGTGACATTACGTCAGGGAGAGAAAAAACACTACAACAACAAGGTTGATGTGTACAGCTTTGGGATTGTTTTGTGGGAACTTTTAACGAATCGCATGCCTTTTGAAGGGATGTCTAATTTACAAGCTGCTTATGCCGCTGCGTTTAAGGTGAAAATGCTGGTTTTAGACTTGTGAGTTTCATTGTTTGAGTTGTTGCTGTAGTTTTTACAGTGATGTAGTGGATGATTGTGAGCGATTATGCTTCACTATTAATGTCATTCATGCTTTGTGGTCGGACGGTTGAGGCTAAATAATTAGCTGTTTTTCACTTATAAGACAGTTTTGGATTTGTTGATATGATGATGACATGTTTTGCATGAGATTGCAGCATGAGAGGCCTAGCCTTCCAGAAGATATACCTCCTGATCTGGCCTTTATCATTCAATCATGCTGGGTTGAGGATCCGAACTTGAGACCGAGCTTTAGTCAGATCATCCGTATGCTTAACGCCTTTCTCTTCACTTTGTCGCCTGCGCCACCCTCCCCTAGTTCGCAGGAACCTGAAAATGTTGAACCTGAAGCTTCAGCAACTACAAGTAATGGCGCGATAACCGAGTTTTCTGCCCGAAACAGAGGAAAGTTTGGATTTCTTCGCCATTTGTTCACTTCGAAAAGGACCAAAAACTAACAGTGAGTAGTAGATTTTTGAGCAGTCCCTTTTTGTTGTAGATGAGAATGAGTTTGCCATGATAAAGTACATAATTATAATTCACTTACGAGTAATCGTGGGTGAATTGAAGGCAACAAGTAGAAGAAATGATGAAAAAAGTTCCACAAAAGAATAGAATGATGTTAATAGGCTCTTTTTTCTCCCCCCTTTTTTTGGAAAGAGTAAGGAAAAGGGAGGACTGTTGAAATCATCTAGTTGTTCTTGTAAAGGAAAACATTGGCTTAGACACCTTTCTGATTATCTGATCTAAAATATCCTCTTGATTACTGCGTAGCCATTTGTTGTTTTTGTGATTGAGCGATGGTCAAATGAGGAATCGTATGATAAAAGACATAAACCGAATCTATGACATTCATGTTTTCGGAAGGAAAATTATTCAGAAATACGACTGCACGTAGACTTCACATATTTAGTGCCTGTTTAGTTTAGGGGGAAAAAGTGCTTTTGGGCCTAATGATTTTAACCAATCCTCTTGAGGTTTTATCATCTCCCTGTTCAAAAAGTTAATTTTTTTATAATATTTCATGCTTTGTAGTAATTTACATATTTAAAAATAATTCTAATAATAATTATTTAAATATTTATTTTTTTTAATTGTAAAATATATTATCTAAAATTATTTTAAAATTATTTTTTTAGAATCTATTTTCTGTAAGTTAAACTAAACATGCTCTTATTTATATGGAGTTTGAGATGAATTATTCATAGCTTAGTAAATAAGGCGACTTGCACATTTGTTATTTCATATAATAGTTCGTGAAGAATACATTTCCATGCACCTTTTGTATTTCATGATGGTTGAAATTGAAAGCTGCATATTGAAGAAAAAATGCTAACGATGGGCCGATTTACATGTACTGAGAGTGGAACTTGATTAAGGGAAGAAAAAGTCAATAGGCTATCACATTAAGTCTAAGATGAATCCCAGCGCAAACATTACGCTTGAGAATTCAAGATGCATCACTTTCACATTTTTTGACGTTCTTTCTAAGCTTTTAGTTTGACCGTATGACTTTGTACTTCCATACAATTTTGTACTTCCTCATGCCACAAGCCTGGGTTCATGCTTCATGAGTTATTTCAAATTCATGAGGCGACCTCTCATGCATGGTAGAATCAATATCATCTACAAGTACAAATAATATTGCCTCCTATAGCTAGATAATTCAATAAAAAAATTAACTAATTTTTTTAATATATTATATTCATAAATTTATTATCAAGTTCTTATATTAAGTACGGGAGGGAGGGAGTATCATTTATTATAAACTTTATATTGAATATTAAATATTAATCAACATTGATTCATGGGAGATAATATAAATATTTTAAAACAAATGATCAATCATACATAGCAGTTAAATAATTTTATTTTTAATAAATATGACAAATAAATTTTTATCCAGATATTAATTCTATCTGATTAAATTTTCTTAACCAACAAGTGTTTGTCTTAATTGAAGGAATTTTGGCGCTAAAAAAATACTTAAATTTAACTCATACACACACACACACACACATATATATATATAAAGTAATTTTAAACTCCTGAGTAAAGAGTAAAGGAAGGGTGCTATGTTACTTATTTACCCCTGTCTGTCTCTGCCAGTCTCCTGAACATTGTCGTGGGACCCAAACTTGGATCGGAGGTACGCACGTGTTTGGACCACAAATAGACGGTCAAGATCATACGGAAATATATACAAGCTAACATTTCCATGAGTTCAGCACCTTTTTAAAAATTGACTTCCAAGTCAATGCCCTTCCTTCTCCCCACCGCAAAATGTTTCTCCCTTCCATCCTTCCATAAGTACACTGTAGATAAAATTTACTGTGAGAAAACTCAGCCACGACTATTCCCAAATCCCATAAACTCCAATACCTAGCAACCGGGTTAATTTCCATGGCTCTGAGATCTATGCTCTTGAAATCACCTACAATTGCCTGACTTTTCCTGGGTCAACTCCCTTCACAATCCGAAATTGAGGGCAAATACATGAATTTGACCATTCATCCGATTCTCTCTTTTACAAGAGCTCCAACATAAAGATCCCGTTTTCTATTCTGGTAATTTCCAAAAGTTATGGGTATGGACCCTCCTACGTCGCCCTGATTACTGAGATAATTTAGCTCCTGGTTTATCTCCTCGACGGACTGAAGTATTTTTTCATGAGCTATGGGAGAGCATATGGCAGCCTTGCACACGGCCACCAACTCGGTTCAAGCATTGGGTAAAGGCTTTGATGTGAACTGCGATACGAGGTTACTCTATTGTAAAGGACTGGCGGGGTCTAGGGTAATCGAGATTGACGATGACCACACGAGGGACCTCCGATTGTACGATGATTTAGTCGTTCCCAATGTTTCTAGGGACATAAACAGCACTCAGGAGCCGGTCGAGCGTCAGAGTTCTAGAGTCTGCAGCTTCCAAGAGGTCGGGAATAGTATTTATAACTTATTTTGTGAAACATGCAGCATGCTAATTCTTCAATTATTTCACTAGGTTATTGGCAGAGAATGGTTCCTTTTGTTCATTGATAGTTTTGAAGCGGATACTTGGAAAGTAAAAGTCAATGGTTATTATTGTACAAAAAAAAGGTCAAGTGGCTTAAGGTTTTATTAATTTGTGTAGCTTCTTTTCATTTGGCTGCAGATGGTGGAATATCTAAATAAGAAGGCTGATGTACCGGGAAACTTTCCACTTGGGAGCTTTAACTCTGCATTTAGCCTCACTGGTTCAAAACATATTGATGCAGCGGCCTCAAAGACCCTTTCTTTAGATGGCTATTTCATTCCCCTTGCAAAGGTTCAACTTATGAAATCCCAATTAACATTGCGAGAAAATGTAAAAAAGGCTGTTCCAGTCAACTGGGATCCACCATCATTGGCCAGGTACATCAAACAATTTTATCTGCAGAATTCAGAAACAAATATCTTTGAAATTTGAGTTGTCCCTGACTTTCAGTTGCATTTTGATAGCTTTATTGAAAATTTTGGGACACATGTCATTACATCCATAACTATTGGTGGTAAGGACGTAATTTATGTTAAGCAACACCATACCTCACCCCTTTCAAAATTGGACATGAAGAACTATATTGAGGAAATTGGAAACCAGAGGTTCTCTGACGCCAATAGTCAGACTAGTTCAGGTCAAACAAAATCCAAAGATAAGGTTAGTCCCCCTCCAATTCCTCTTACCTTTTTTGGTGATTTTTAATAATGCTTCTGCTTCTTCATAGTAGCAAGCAGCACATTAATTGATTACTTTGGTTATATATTTTGTAGAGTGTCGAACCATTTTCATTCAATAGTCAAGGGATACACCCTCAACCTACACATGCACCATGTCTTACTGGGAAAGAGGTATCTAATCTATGTTCAATAGATTGTTGATGCACGCGCGTACACACGCACAACAATATAACATTGGAATGCTATTTATTCTTTGCTTGGTTTGAGAACATGCCCTGTGATTTATATTCCCAAACATGTTAACTTCTTTAAGATCTGAAATGGTGTAATTGAATTTGAATTTGATGGGATTTTTGAACTTCTGTTATTTTTGCCCCCCATAAATGACACAATCTGTTAGTTTTATCTGTAAAGATGATGTAGTTATTTTCCCTTCCATTGTTGCTCTTCATTTCTTTGACACTTTTGTCAGTATCTTCATAGGGTAGTTTGTTGAATTCCCGATTGTGATTTATGCATCAGCATCAACCTTTTCTGGCAGGAGATTCCACACATATTAAGAAGTCATACATGTACATAAAGTATCTCATTATTGATTGTTATTATCACTATCAAGCTTTCTTTCTGAGTTCGTTTAATTCAAATTGGTCAGGATGTGACCGTCGTTTTTAGACGGAGGGGAGGGGACGATTTAGAACAAGACCACAGTAAATGGGAAAAAACTGTTCGGTCATCTCCAGATATTATTGAGATGACTTTCTGCCCAATGATGGATCTCCTCGATGGATTAATAGGAAAGGAGCATTTGACTCGTGCTATTGGTCTCTACCTTGAATGTAAGGACAATCCAATCCCAACATAGATGACGTAGATTCTTTCCCCATATTCTGCGATCAGTTTAATCTAAAAGTATATTTCACATATACTGGACTATTGTGAACAGATAAGCCCCGAATTGAAGAACTCAGATATTTCCTAGAGTTTCAGATTCCTCGTGTTTGGGCTCCTTTGCATGACATTATTCCTGGTCACCAGAGGAAGGAACCTCTGTGTCCATCTTTACAATTCAGCATAATGGGCCAGAAGCTTTATGTCAGCCAGGAACAGGTATGAATCATTTGTGGCATTACCTGTGCCTTCAGGCTTCTTATCCTGTGTCAGGCTACACAGGGTGTTTCCTTTTTCTATTTTCTGGATGCAGGTTACAGTTGGACGTAAGCCAGTAACTGGCATACGTCTGTGTCTAGAAGGAATCAAGAAGAATCGGCTGTGTGTTCATCTTCAACACTTGGCGACACTCCCAAAGATCCTTCAGCCACATTGGGGCACGCATGTGGCTATCGGTGCTCCTAAGTGGCAAGGACCTGAGGAACAAGATTGTCGATGGTTTGAGCCTGTAAAATGGAGGAACTTCTCTCATGTGAGCACTGCACCAATTGAGAATCCCGACACCTTCATAGGTGACTTCTCTGGCGTCTACATAGTTACCGGTGCGCAGCTGGGAGTGTGGGATTTTGGATCGCGGAATGTATTGTACATGAAACTTCTGTATTCTAGGTTACCAGGCTGCACAATTCGAAGATCATTATGGGATCATAACCCAGACAAGTCACAGAAAACTGTGACGGCGGAGATCTCTTCCAACCCTGGTCACTCAGGCTCTGGTTCTAGGGAAAACATGACGGGGAACAAATTGGAGAAGTTCGTAGACTTTTCTGAAATGAGCAAGGGCCCTCAAGATCCTCCTGGTCATTGGTTAGTAACTGGGGGGAAGCTTGGCGTCGAGAAAGGGAAAATTGTTTTGAGAGTGAAATATTCGTTGCTAAATTACTGATTCAACGGTCCATATTTTCGTATGATGATGTGGTGCGATGGTTTCTGCGAGAGTAGGTTACACAAGTGGCAAATTATGCTGACAGTGTTCATGTCTCATCTATAAACCAATATCTATAATATAGAATCTATAAGAAGCCATATTATTTATAAGTTATGAATAATATGACTCATTCCTCAAATTTTATGCCTCCTATGGTTCATAAACCTGTTAAAATAATAATTTTTGTTTTGCTAACTTTAAATTAATAATTAAACACACAAACTCGTTCATTTTGGCTAGTAGGTGCTGCTGATCACGATGCTTGATTATAATTCCAGGGGCTGAACGAACAACTCTTTCTCTGATCCCCCCATGATGAATTTTAGAAAACAATGATGGTTCTGATTTTGATACATGGTTGTTAATAGAATTAGTATAGGTAGTTATATTATAAGGATGCGAGTCCAATTTTTTTATTATTATAAAGATTTTTTTAATAGGTGATCTTATAGATATTTTTTAAATTCTAGAGTTGGGTTTTAGTCTTAATATGGACAGGTGCTGAATACAATATATATATATATATATAGTTAAAATAAACTTATACTGCATAGTTATTGTTTTTAGTTATCAGCGTGCAATTTGAGGGAAGTTTTAGGAGTATCCACCTGTGCAATTTGCGCAAGGGTTGCGACGACAAGTGTACATATATAATATTCGGAAAATCCTTAAAACTTATGCTGCCTACGTGACCGTCAAAAGGCGCAGACGAAGTTCAAATATCTGGTGCCCCGCAGTTCAAATGGGAACGCCTTTAACGGCTACTTTCACTCCGAGTCTGCCATCCTCTTTCTGGAATGCAGACCTCCAGAGGACAATGCTCATGGAGGATCTTCGTTCGAGCTAAGGCCAACAATTTCAATTTCACCTTCAGATTCAGAGCTACCAGTTTCGGACGCAATTGGACCCTCCATCGCTTCTCTTTCATCCTCAAGCTTCGCAAATTCTTCGTCTTCCGCCTCAATTCACATCGCCTTGCGCAAAATGCTCCCCGATCGCGCCTAGGGCTCATCCGAGCCAGAGTCCTCGATGTGATCCAGAAATTTCAATCCCGAATCACGGCGAAAGAGGATTAATTTCAATCCTCTATCTGGCAATAGAGGATGGATTGATAAACGGCCAAAGGTTAATATATTCCCTACATTTTTATAATATAATAATTTGAGATTGAGTTTCAATTTTTCAAGCAAACCACTTGGGGGCTGAAACCGGGTTGGATTAATTTCAGGATCTGATAATTAGTGGGTTTTGGGTGTTGCTGGCATTCTTAGTTCAAGTTCAACATATTTGGAAGAAATGTGGGGAGGGAGTGTTCCTCATAATACTCGCTTCCGTGGGCTTTATGGTTGTTGTGTTGATGAAGAAGAGTAAGAAAGCAAAACCTGTGAAAGTAAGAGGCCTTGGCAATTGCATGGCAATAATAGCAGCTTGTTCGCTGTTATTTTATGCTGGGGAGTTCTTGGGATAGAATGGGAATGTATGTGGCAAAGCAAGTTTGGGAGTTGATCTCTTGATTTGTGAGTATTTGTTATGTTCCCGTGTCATCATTAAGCATTGTTTTATCTGCAGGTTAACAAAAGATCATTCTTTTATGTTTTTTGGGTACGCATAAATATATGGAGATTTTAAAATTTAGATAGAGATTCTTTGTAGTAGACAGTGAGCAGTGAGCAGTGAGCAGTGAGCAGTGAGCAGTGAGCAGTGAGAAAGAAATGAGAGTGCTAATTTGTCAAATACCCACTTTATTATCTCCACTATTTTATATTTTTTTTAACTCCTGTTTCTTCTCTACACTACTCCTATTTTATCTGCAGGTTAACAATGTTAGGTTCACAGATTTTGTTGAATGTTTGCAGCAACTTTTCATACGCCCTCTTACAAACGAGTTCGTAATGAGTCAATCACCCTTTAATTTCTGTTTGTTTTTTAGTTTTATAAATTATTGAGTGTGAGAGGCGCTGTGAAATGTTGAGCAAACATTCATAATCCCTCTATTACTAGACAGTATCCAAGTTGCATTTAAGTCATTCTCCCTCATCTTTTCTTCCCCCTCCTTCACAATCTTCTCTTGCTGCCAAATCTATGCTTAATGATTCAAAGAAGGTCGATAAATATATGATGGAGGATGATAGATCACGTCCTCTCAGAAAAAAGATAGATGAGAACTAAAGAAAATAGCTAATCAATTTATTGAGCTGATTTTTTTAATTAATAATTTATTTAAAAATTTAGCCTATAATAAAGCACAATAATAATATGTGATCTATAGCCTGACTCAAAATCAAATCAAATGATTGATGAATGTATCGGATCATCTATTGTACTCCTTCACTGTCTTTGTCTTGGTTCATTTATCAAACCAACCAGGCTTCAATGGACCTTGGGCTTTCTCCAGGAGCCCGCATACGATCGCTTTAGTGATTAATGTTTGATAAGTGGTACCACCCATAATCTTTGAGTTTAACTGATAAATAATTAATAAAAATTAATTTAAATAGTAAATAATTTAATATTATTTAAATAAGGTCTTGATTCGAGTTTTAATATATATAAAAAATCTCTATTAAGAGACTTACTCACCATAGTCAGGAGCGCAATGTGAGTCAAATTTGAATATAGTCAAGATAAAATTCCGGTAAATCGAGTAAGTAAACAAATAAAATTTTTTAAAAAATATGAGATATATAATTATTTAAAATATATTTAATTTTTAAAAAATATTATTTTATTATAATTTTATTAATAGTATTTAAAAAAATATTATAATTTTTAGATATTTAAATTTATGTATAAAAATAATATCTAATATTAATATTAATTAAAAAAAAAGAGAGATTTGTATTAGATAGCTCATTCCTTTTAAAAAAATTTGTAAAGAGAAAAGGGATGCGCGTACTGGCCACGTGGCAGACCCACTAGCTCATGCGGGAGTTAGAAGGAGAAATGAGTTGATGCGGGCCCAGGGTGTTGGGACGGGAGCTTGTTGACCGTTGATGTATTCACCGTTTCAAATCCGACGGAAGAGGAACATAGTCAAAAGGCCAATCTAGATAGGTCTCTTTGACCACACAGGAAACATACTTTTTTTTTTTCTTTCAAGAAAGTATAAAATTTCCAACTTTGACTGGATGGTCACTACAATCGAGGTGTACTTGCACGTCAATTTACTATTTTGCCCATCTGATCCTTGTCTTTTCTACGAAAGCCACAGATTTGAAATTTAGGTCCGACATCAACCTCTTGAAACAAAATGCATCTTACTAATAATAATGAAGAACTTATTCAGTTGTAAGTAGTTTTACAATTTTGTTTCTAATTACATAATGGCCATTTAATCTGTATCTTCAGAATAGGCTATTTTTTAAAAATATTAATATATCCTACAAATGAGATAAATATTCACTTAATTATTAATCCAACAAAAATGGTAAAACTCTAATTTCACATAATAGTTTTCATGATTAAATAGAAATTCCTCTTTTTGGATTTTGTAAACTTTTTATTAAGATTTTTTTTAGAAAAATTAAAATGAATTAACTGAAGTGATAAATTGAAAATAAATGCATCCCCTAAGTGAATTCAACATTATGAAATTAAATATTATATAAACAATAGTTGAAATCTCAATTTTGGTTGAGCTATGACTTCAAAATTAACCCTTGTCTTAAAGAGGTCCTAAAATAAAAATAAAAGAAGTGGAAGGGCAGAAAGGTAAAGGAAGGCAGAACTTTCTGTTTGTAGCGCTGGTAATGATATTGTTTCTTTAATCATTAATTAAAAATATAACTTTCAGTAGGTTTGACTACTGCTCGTCGGGCCTACATTTCCTCTTTCAGACCATCTCTCTCTACATTTTCACTGTTCTCTCTGTTCCTCTCCCCAAAATCATCCCTTCTCGGACTTTGCCATCTGATTTATTTGACTCCATAAGGGGTTCTTCTTCCGAGAATCGAAACCACAAGTTTCAGTTTTCCCCAGTTTTGGCTCCCGCAGTTGATTTTCCAATTTTTGCACGAGCTGCGTCCTCCCAGGTTTGTTTTGTCGATGTTCTTCCTTCCATTTTGATTCTTCTTATTTGAACTTCTGTTGGGCGTGGAAATTTTGTTTCTCTGATTTTCCTTCCCTCTCTCTTCAAATTTGGCTTCTCTTTGTGGCTCGATTTATAGTCAGTTTTTTGGTTCATTTGCTGCTTTATTTAACGTTTGCTTTTATTGAGGTGATTTCTGGGGCGATTATTATGACAGTGGGAATAATTCATTTGAGCTAGCAGTCTTTTCTATTTTTTCCATTAACTAGTTAAGCTTTAAAGAAAGATATTTTTATAAAGCTTCTATCGTATTATGGATCTAAATTCATTTGGCTTCTCTTGGTTGTTTGTTTATTTTTTGGAGGCCGATTGTGTGTATGGAGCTCATTCCAATGTTGCATTTGACTAGTTTGGTTCATTAGTAGAAAGCATGTTGCACGCTTGCAATTTTTCCCCCGGTAGATTTGCCAATATGATGGGAAAATCTGAGTAATTTATTATTCTTTTCCTCCCTGGGAATGCGATTGACACAATTGTAGACATGATGATAAGTAGGGGTGTGCCTAAAAAAATATGGGCTATATTTTGTAACTCGATATCATTCGGTTCTGCCCGATAAAAGTCCTAACAATTTTAGGTAGGGTATGAGCGGGCTGGGCATGGGCGGGTTGGGCATGCCCAAGTCGTGATATTATACTCATATTGTGAAAAAAAATCTGTAATTATAAACTTTTAAAATAATATCATATTCATATGTTTTTAAGAGTTAAATAATATCTATAATTCACTAAAAATAAAAGAATAAAGATAATAATTAAAATCTTGAGATCCCTTACATATAAAAAATAAGCGTTGAAATCTAAATAGTTTGTAATTATAACTTTGTATCAATCTGACAAAGATAAAGCATCTAAAAAAATAAAATAAATAATTATAATTTATAATATAATCATATGATAATTAATAAAGTTAAAAAAAAATTAGTATATTTATAAATATTAAAAGATACAACTTACGTACTTATATTTCTAAAATTACCTTATAGTCACCAGTAGCTATTATATTCTCTCTTCTAAGATAGAGAAAAAAAAAATAAAAGAATGAGTGCTCATGGGCAGGGCAGTTTTTATGTCCGGTGTCTAGCCCGAAAAATGTATGTGTTGTATTTTGTAGTCTAATATCTGACCCTATTTGATAAAAATTGGATTAAACAGGATATTTTTTTATAGGTTGAACAGGGTATAATGAACTATAGATATTATGCACCGTCCATAAGAAAGGATATATAATGAAAAGTGTGAAATAACTGCCTTGACATTTTCATCATTCGCTTTTTAATTCGCATATCTAGAAACATCATTTTCCCTTGTTATTTACTTTGCCCTTTCTGTATGATGATGGGACAGTACCAAGTGTATCCCTTATAGGGAATCGAAATTGCCTAAGATAATTCTTCGCATCGAATCTTTCTCCTTGGATGGAATTCCATTTATTTATTTAACTAGAAAACCAAAAAATTATCTCGTGAATTGTCCAAATGTTAACATGTTGAGCTGCACAAGGTTTGAGGAATGACTTCATTGATATATATCTTTTTCTTTAAAATATACAGTTTTATACAACAGACAAGCTCTGGGGACAGGATGGGGTGTTTTACAGTCTTGAAGAGTAAGAAGAAGAAGTCCGAACAGATCAAGAATGTGAAACGGGTCAACCATAAAGAAAATTTACCTGCCGCGGTACTACCTGAACCTCAAACTCATACGCGCTCACTGCAGTCTGCACCTCCTAGTTTTAGGACCAGAGTGAAACCCATCCAACCCATTAATAACATCACCTACAGTAGAATACGAGCATTATCTGCTCCATCAACTCTTGATGCAGCTGAACAAGATGCTTTGTCATCTGTTGGGTATGAGGAACAAGATGAGTCAAAATACCGGGCTGGATCAATAAAGGAGCAGCGTTCATCCAGTCCACAACCTTTACCTCTCCCATGTCCTCAGTCTTGTGGTTCATTAAAGGCAACAAGTAGCTTTAAGTCAGGCACAGCTAGTGGTCCTCTCCATGCTTCGGGTCCTTTGCCACTGCCACCTACTGGATCACTTCGAAACTTTACATATGAAGAAATTTCTGCTGCTTGCCACAGTTTCTCTTCAGATCGGTGCATGTCAGAAGGTCTTTCTTCCACCATATTTAAAGCTTCTTTCGGTGATGAGGCTTCAAGCTCGAAGAAGGTTGAAGCTACTGTCACTCGCCTTTATCCATCTGCTCAGGTACTTGAGTTTCCATACCTTGTTACTTTCGTCTCTTGTTATCCTTGTGCCCAGAATTTGCTCAGATATTATCTTAATGGCAGATGCTTCTTTACCTAGGGCAGGGAAATATTTCTTGCATCTTATCCAAGATATGAAGTGTCCAATATTTTTACATGTTATTGGATTTATGAGATGTGTTTAATAGAAGCCTCATATTTGGGTTTGTTTGAATTCATTGGACACAAGTGGCAGATAGACCATAAAAAGCATCCATGCATTAAAGCTTTCCGTTTGGCTAGAACTCTACACCCAGCCTGTTTTGAGAAGTTGTGTCTAAACCTTATTTTGCTTGCTATGCTCCTTGGTTTATTTTCCCTCTGTTAGAACTTAAACTCTTGTGTCCCTGCTCATCTGAATTTGTTTTATTTTTCCATTCTGAATTTCAATGCTGAATGACTTTATTCATGGATGGCCAAATGTAATTATTTAAATGCTGAGATTTTGCTGTTTCTTCTGCTTTCAGGGCTTAAAGGAATTCGTTAATGAGGTTAATATCATTGCATCTTTGCAACACCCACACCTTTGTAAATTGCTTGGTTTTCATGCATGTGAGGGTTCAGAACAGAGAATGTTGGCTTATGAGAGGCTATATCATGGAAGCTTGGACCGCCTGTTGCATGGAAGATCTGATGGGCCACCTATTGATTGGAATACAAGGATGAAAATTGCTTTATGTGCTGCACAAGGTCTTGCTTTCTTGCATGAAGAAGGCCCTTTCCAGGTAATGAACCAGTTACGGCTTCGTCTGGTGTAAAGTTTTTATTGATTAAGTTAAATTGAAGCTCCTTTATGTGATAATGTTCTTGTTTGGACCCATTTAAATGTGGAGCTCAGATTTCCCCTTGTTAAATTTGTTATTTTTCATAACAGGCTGATGTTTGAACCCATTTAACATCTGTTTTTGATTATGCGTTTTGTTTTCAATGTTTGCAGGCAATGTATAATGAATTTTCAACCGCTAATATTCAGATTGACAAAGATTTTAGTGCAAAGCTTTCAGGTTATGGTTGTGTTGGACATATTCCTGAGGAAGAGGTTTCGAGCAATTCAACGGTAAGTTCTTGACTTCAAAAGTATTCCATGTGTACCGTTCTAATATGTACGGTTATTGTCTTGTTCCTCTAGTATTTTCTTCTGTCTTCAGTATTCGTTCCATCACTTTTGTTCTCATTCAAATTTCTTAATGTACAGGCTGTTGGAAACTTATCTGTAGTGACTCTGGAAAGAGGAATGCTCACTCCAAAGAGCAACGTTTGGAGCTTTGGAATTGTTCTTCTGGAGTTACTTACTGGAAGAAAGAATCTCGACAGCCGTCACCCCAAAGAAGAGAGGAACTTAGTGAAGTGGAGTCGACCTTTCCTTGCAGATGATTGTCGACTGTCATTGATCATGGATCCTCAACTTAAAAGCCGGTTTCCTTCCAAAGCAGTGAGGACAGTATCTGACATTGCACTGAGGTGCCTTCAAAATGAGCCATCAGAGAGACCCACCATGAGAACTGTGGTAGAGCGTCTCAGAAAAATACAGGATATGAAGCACTCTTGTCGGTTTCCGCTGCAAGAGCCTGGCGCAATTTCCAGAAAACAGATGTCAAGGTATTGAGTTTCTCACCGTCACCGCCTTCAGCAGCCGGACTGTCTATTTCACCTCCAAGATGGTCTGGTGTGCCCCTCTTGCTTCCTCCCAGGCTTGTTCCTCCACCCTTTTGTTGGAGGAGCTCGATCGGCAGGAATCCCCGAAAGTCATCATCCTCTGTCTCTAGGAGGGCTAGTGTGGAAGGATTTTGATTGTCCATAATGCTCATTTTCTTTATTGTTTTTTTTTTCCGGGTTCTCCCCGCTTTTCATTCCTCAGGATGATGCCGAGAGGATGTTCTTTTGTAGATAGATAGTTGGATTAGTTACCACCTTACATATACGAATTTTCATATTGTCTCGCTTTCTGGCCTACTATTTAGTGTGATGCAGAAGCTGACAGGAAAGAAACATTGCAGGTAATCATTAGGGAAGGTAAAATTTGAGAATGAGTTCTTTCAAACTCTTGGCCTCTCTAGTTCACAGCATCAACATAGACTTGAGATTATAAAAGACAATGCAAAAGCGATGCATCTTGCCAATGAAAGTTACACTTGTAGGAAGCGAGGTTCTCAATTGTGAGGGTTTTTTTATTAGGTAATTTTATAATTATTTTGTAAGTGCTCTCTTAGTTATATGTTGTGGTATGATTTTAGTAAGGAATAGGTATTAAATTTATTTAAATTTTGTTGTAGTAAAAAAAATGATGTATCTTTGCTAGTGAAAAGAAAAATGTTATATTAGTTTTAAATATATTATTTATTTTTTATATTTATTAATTTTTTAAATTAATTATATTAATATTTTTTTAATAATAATTAAGTAAAAGAAAAAGTGATTAGGTTAAATAAAGAGATTGTGATATTTTAAAAAAATTATATTAATTAATTTTTTAATATAATTAAATATATTTATAGTAAGATGGGATGAGTACATTATAAAGAGAAAGATAAGTGTACATTAGATTGTATTATAACGATTTTGGACTTTGTATAAATGCATAGGACCCTGTGCTTGATAATTTTTATGGGTATGTTTTATTATTGGAAACTATAGTTTTAAAAAAAAATTTAGGTAAAATTTAGATTTTTTTTTAAAATAATCAGTTATATTTATTTAAAAGGATTTTTAGACTAAATGATGATTTAAAAATAAAATTTTAAATAAGTTGGTCAGAGTAGTTTATAGAATAGTAAAATAGTTTATGAATTAACAAATTATTATATTATCCTTATTTTTTCTTATATTCTCTTATTTTTTCTTATATTATATTTCCTCTCTCATACTTTTTCTTACACCCTCTATCTTTTCTTTTCTTACACCCTCTTTCCTCTCTCCTCTTATATCTTATCTCTCATCATTTAATATTCATATATTTTTTTTTATAATTTATCAATAATAAAAGAACTTTTGAAAATAACTATCCAAACACTCATTTATTCAAAACTATTTTTTTTTTCATAAACTCTTCTCTAAAAGTACTTTTTTATAACATGTCCAAAAGTCTTTTTTTCTTTCATAAGTACGGTTCTAAAATCTTATGCAAACACGCACTATAGACCTATTTGGTTTCTTTTGAAATCATAGTTTTAAAAACCCTTTTGGGCAAAACCTAAGTTTAAGAAAATTTGAAAACAAACAGTTATATTTGTTCAAACGTGCTTTAGATTAAATCATAATTTAAAACTAAGGTTTTAGATAAACTAGTCAGAATAGCTTATGGAATAGTAAAAGAGTTTATGAACTAACCAATTACTATATTACCTCTACTTTTTCTTATATCTTCGCTCCTACATTTTCTTACACTATCTCTCATATTTTTTCTTACACTCTCTCTTCTCTTATATCTTATCTCTCATCATTTAATACTCAAACCATTTTTTTTATAATTTATCAATAATAAAAATACTTCTGAAAATAACTATCTAAACACTCATTTATTCAAAACCATTTTTTTATAAGTTATTCTCCAAAAGCTATTTTTTATAAGCTGTCCAAATTTTTTTTTATAAACCTATTTTTAAAATATTGTCAAAATATGCACTATGGACCTGTTTGGTTTCTTCTGAAACCATCATTTTAAAAATCCTTTTGAGTAAAATTTAGGTTTGGGGAAGTTTTAAAACAAACAGTTATATTTGTTCAAACGCGTTTTTGGACTAAATCATGGTTTAAAACTAATGTTTCAGGTAAGTTAGTCTTATTAGCTTATGGAACAGTAAAAGAGTTTATAAATTAACCAATTATTATATTACCCTTATATTTTCTTCTATCATCTCTCCTACATTTTTTATATCATCTCTCATACTTTTTTATACCCTCTCTCTTTTCTCCTACTTTTTTTACACCCTCTCTCATCTTATATCTTATCTCTCCTCATTTAATACTTATACTCTTTTTTATAATTTATCAATAATAAAAATATTTCTAAAAATAATTATCTAAACACTCATTTATACAAAATTATTTTTTTTATAAATTTTTCTTTAAAAACTATTTTTTATAAACTGCTTAAAACTTATTTTTTTATAAATTAATTTTTAAAATTTTATTCAAACAAACACTATATTGAGTATATTAATCTTATAGATTTCATAATATTTTTGTTATAATAAATAATTTTCACGGGGTGGAGTAAGGGGGCAGTGAGGGAAACCGCGCCTTATCTGACTCCTGGACGATTTTGGCTTCTAAACCGGAAGAGGAGGCTCGGGAGGTTCCGACATCAATTCAGTCATGGCGGAAAGTGCGACCTTTATGCTGTCTTCATCTTCCACCGTCTTCACTGGCTCCTCCTCATTTCCATCCTACTCACTCTCTTCCAAGCTCTCCTTTTCTCCAATGCGCCATAGATTTCTTAGTCAGTCCTCAATTCTTCCTTTTCAACTCTTTTCTTCTTTTTCTTTTTCTTTTTAATTTTAATTTTTTCTTCAGAAATCTTCCCTTTAATCTTGTGTACCCGGGCTCCTGTTACTGAAGTACTCCTTTGTTCTTGCAGGGATTTACGCCTTAACAAGCAACGACATCAAAGTGGGTACTAACATTGAAGTTGATGGTGCTCCTTGGCGCGTGTTGGGTATCATTTCTATCTTTTCCTTTTTCCTTTTCTATTTTCACTCTTTCTTGGTGAGGATATATGTTGTGTGTCACTATATCGATCACAGTCTACCTACTTCTTTGGACGGGTTTAGGATTGAAACCTTGGAGCTAAGTGTAAAGTACATCTTTTGTATTCTTTTCTTTTAAAATTTCTTTTTGGGGTCTGGAGACTCAGAAACTGGGTAGGAGAATTTCGCTTACATAAGTTGACATCGGACTTCATGCTGCAGGTCAGGAGAAAAAACAAAGTTCATCTGTATACTTGAGAGTTGTGACTATGATGTAAATATGATAAAATATGATCTGGGCTCTTGAGAGCCTGGAGCCTAGGCTCTCTTGTTGTCTGCGTTTATCTCCATTGAAACTTTGTCTATCTGCATATGTTTAATGAGGAAATGAATGGTTTTCTTTTCCTTCTCTCTCCTCCCATTTTTAATTGCGTCTTTCTTTTGGTCCAAAACAAAAGGCTCTTCCGGGTCTCTTTTCTTTTTTTTTTTTTAACTATTTGATCATGGAGGAGCAGGGGACAAATGCTAAGCCTAGCTGCTTAGGATCCCGTCTATTGTTTGTCGAGGGTCTGTCTCGTGTTATCTGATGCACAGAAGAAGAAACCAATGACTTTCTGTTGAAGGTGCTGATAAGTGATAAGCTGTAGATTACCTCGAAATAATCCATTGTGACGTGCTTCTGTAGCCATGTTGCTTATATTTAAAGCATACTTCATACGTAGTCGAATTTAACTTTCCAACTTGGCTTTTGGCTTGTGTCAGAGTTTCTTCACGTCAAACCTGGTAAAGGAGCGGCTTTTGTGAGGACCAAAATGCGAAATTATATTACAGGGAACACTGTGGAGAAAACATTTCGAGCTGGGAGTTCGGTAATGTCTCTTGAACTGCAAGGTTTTTATCACTACGTTTCTTGAGATGGTAGTTATTAGATTCTATTGAGGAAGAAATATTGCTAGGGAAAAACCTTGAAAAACATAGCTATACTTGTGGCTTTTCTTATTGGTCAAAGTAGAAAATTTTTGTTTCAATTCAACTCAGTGACTGGGAATGCGGAGCTTAAAGCTCAGTTACCTGTTGGAAAGCTAATTGCTTTGATTTGATATTCATTTGGCTTTAGATATCACTGCTTAGTGAGTTTTGGTATCAGAGGGTTAGAAGGACTGCTGAGGGTCCTCTCAATGTTCCTAGGTTGTTATCTTATCATACATGTCCACAGGTGCTCTCTTCTCCTGTGGGTTTTCTTCAAATACGTTCTGAACAGTATGCTTGCATGAGATTAAAGTAATGGATATGATGGAATGCATGTATATTAAATATCATATTAGACATTGTTATATAAGGGTTCCTGAATGTGGCTTTTTAAGACCACTATTTTAAGTGCCCCTGCGCTAAAATATCTTGTACTTCATTGAGCGTCAGAAACCTAAGGTGAAATATTCTTTATTATTGTGCTATTCCCTCTCCCCTGATGATCTCAGGACATGAAGTTTCATTAAGCAGCATTGACATTTTTCATTCTAAATTTCCATTTTCATCGAAACACTAAATATCCATTATATGTTCCTTCAGCTGTATTATAAGAGTAATCTCTCTTTCCTTCTCATTGATACCTCTAATTCTAGATCGAAGCTTACATCTTCTCTTGATTTTTTTTCCATTTTCTCGTTTCTTTTGATAGCTTGATGAGGCAGATGTATTCAAGGAAACGAAACAGTTCACATATAAAGAGGGTCCTCAATTTGTCTTCATGGACTTGGTATTATCTGGAATCTATATAGTTTAATATTAGGTATATAGATTTTCTTTTTGGCTTTTAATATTACCAATGCCTATGATGGAGAATTATCACATAGGTTTATATTCTTTCCCAAGAAGGCTATCACTTTTTCATCCAAGTCATGTTATATGTCTAATTTTCAGTGTTTCAATTTTTATAGAATACATTTGAGGAGATTCGTCTCTTAGAATCAGAAGTTGGTGGCAGGAAGAAATGGCTGAAAGAGGGAATGGACTGCAATTTGCTGTTATGGAATGGAAAAGTAATTCCTTTACTCTTGTCTTTTACTGACTCCAGCTTCTCTTTTTCTGAATAAAAACCTTGACTAATATCAAGTGCAATGTTCTAGAGACAAGTAGTCTCAATCACGACAAATTACTGGATAATATATCGTTGAATTGATCAATATAAATAAGCGGCAAAAATCATAGCAATTTAAATTGGTCTGCTTGAGGAAACTGTTCATGCATATTGCATAGTAGTTCGTGTGTAGTAAATATTATTTGCGTATTGAACTAAATCCTTCCTTATGCTTAGATTCAACAATGGCTTTTTTCTTTTCAGTGGTACTTATGGAGGTGAGTAAGAAAAATGTTGTCACTGCCATTACTCTTTATTGAGATCACCTAGTTTAGAATTAATTAATATTATATTTTGTTAATTATTTAATTAATTATCTAAAATTAAGTTTAGATATTATTTAGGATCATATTTAAATATTAAATTATCATATCTTAGAAGAATAATTCTGAGATATTAGGATTATGATATATTCTAAATTTAGCCTATTAGCTTATATTTTTGCCTATATAAAGGGTTACTTGTATTCTCATTTATTAAAAGGATTAATAACATTTTAAGATTCCCTCTACTTTTAATCCTTTAAATCTCCACATGGTATCAAAGCAAGAATATTAAATTTTGGTTAAGATCTCGATGAAAAAGAAGAAAAAAAATGTTAAGTTTGAAGAGAAGGCTCATCGCTCTCAAGTGATATTAGATTAGTATGTAAATCTAAGTAGGTTACCATGATTGTATAGGCATGTTGCTCTTGAATGATATATATGATGGAAGAGTGTAACTTGAGTCTCTTCCTACAAAATCTCATAGATCATGGGATTAGTTTATCTTCCTCAAGTAAGGTTAGATTAGTGTTGAAACCCAAGTGGGTTAACATGTTTGTATGAGTATGTTACTTTTGAATAATACATATGATTCTTTATCAAGTTCCTCTCTTGCAAATGTTCTTGTTAGGAATCTTCGTCAAGTTCGCAATTTTGTCTTAAGATCCAGATTCAAGATCCAATCAACTTCAGTTCAGTAGTCACAATTAGTTTAAGAATTCAAAGTTCTGGTTCTTCTATAATGATACTGTTTATATCCAAATTACTTCCTAACTTGAGGGGGAGTGTGGAGATGCGCTAATTTAGAATAAATTATTATTTAATATTATATTTTGTTAGTTATTTAATTATCTAAAATTAAGTTTAGAGATTATTTAGGGTCAAATTTGAATATTAAATTATTATATTTTAGAAGAATAAATTTGAGATATTAGTTTTATGATAGATTTTAGGTTTAGCCTTATTAGCTTATATTTTTGTCTATATAAAGGCCTATTTGTATTCTCATTTATTAAATGGATTAATAACATTTTGAAGTTCCGTATACTTGTAATCCTTTAAATTTCCACACTCTTTAATAAAACGCCTCTTGATGTTGCAGGTTATTGATCTTGAACTTCCCATCACGGTAAAACTCTATGTAGTTGATGTGGATCCAGGACTTAAGGGTGACACTGCCCAAGGTGATGCCATTTTGTTCATATTGCAAATTCCTACTTATCTAATTTATATTGTAGAGTCTGTAAACGCCAGCCACAATATATGGAGATGGTTGACTTCAGTGTGATGACAAGATGAACAAATCATTTGCCAAACAAGATCACAGATGATGCTTATCTTATGATACTTATGATGCTTATCTTATGATACTTATCATCTTGATGTTCTATATAATGATGTAATCTTTCTTTTTAGATTTCCTCTGAGACTAACAATCATTAGTTTAATTTGTTAAATTGCAGAACATAGATGAAGATGCAGTGGAAAGCTTTACCTCAAGAGGTTGAACCTTTTCTTCATGAGATGTGCTTTGAGATCTTGGAGCACATCTAGTTATGAAAAGCTTCCTCTTGAGATTGAAGCTTTCTAATAGGATTATCCAGAAATATAAACAACTTAAGAATAAGCCAATATGACAAAACATACTCATTTGTTTACTCATGATTTACTTCTTATATATCTTAAAGGAATCTTTGCATGGGACTAACCCTCCTCAGGAAATGAAATTTGATTGACAGGGGGATCAAAGCCTGCAACTCTTGACACTGGCGCTGTTGTGAACGTCCCACTCTTCATAAACACAGGCGACGAGATATTGGTGGACACAAGAACTGGGCAGTACATGAGTCGTGCTTAAGTTTCCCCTTAAATTTTGTAGTTAACCTCCGAAGATTTGTCTTTCCTTGACTACCAAGGCAGATTTTCGCGGCTTATGTATATTAAGCTTCGCAAATTGGCATGCACATTGGCCGTATCACTGAGAGGCGGTTCATTGCGTTAATTTGTAATCGAGATGTAGTTCAGAAACCTCTTTTTGAGGATACTAGCTAAGAAAGTTGTAAACCTTGATCACATTGACCCGATTGAACTTTGCTTTCCCTTTTGGGGACCTATAAGAAGAATAAAACAGAGAAAACCGTTGGGCGGTGCTTAGAATTTTAGTTAATGTGAGATTTACGCATAAGAAGAAGAAATCTTCGCTGTGCGCGATGAATACCGGTATGCTTATAATTGAAATTGCATATATGCGTATGACAGCAATTTGTGAATACAAGGTGGGATTCAATGTGTAGCTGAGTAACAGTATGTACGCGCTGAAAGGGCGATAGTTTAGTAACAAATAGTAACTAATTGATGAGATGGAAAAGACCAATGGCGGTTTAAGGGATGAGAAGAGGAGAGAGATCAGAAGCGCAGGGATTTGCTGAAAGTGTTGCAAGCCAAAGGATGCTGAGGATGAAGGTGAGGAGGAGGAGGAGGCTCTGTTTTAGTGTTCCTCCGAAGAATGGGTTTGAACAACTTGTTGAAGAGCCTGTGGAAGGCGGCGGAGGCACGGCGAGGGCGGCGACGGCGACCCTGGTTGACCTGATGAGTGAGGAGGGGCTGGAGAGTGGAGAGGCGGGAGAGGCCGGGCTCAGAGAGGCTGCGGCCGAGCATGGCTCGGTTGAGGTGAGCCTCGAAGGACATGCGCTCAAACTGGTCAAACAGATTGCTCTGTTCATCTCCGAACCTCTTGCGAATCTCCGCCGATGTCTCCATTGCGGCATGTGATTGCGCCATTGTAGGCTTTTTAAGCCAAGCGGGACAGAGACTGTGTGGGTACGAGATGATCGAGAGAGAGAGAGAGAGAGAGATGCGAGGAGTGTTTAATCAAGCAAAGTATCATTGGGAAGCTAAAAAGCCTCTTCAATGTTCAACTGTTGTCGCCATTCTTCTTGAAGATCAATATTTTTAATAGCTACAACTGTCCTTAAAGTTACAAATTCCAATCCATTCCTTACAGTTGTTGAAGGTTTTGTTTCCCCGAGCAAAAAGCTTTTGGTATACAAATATGAAAAGTGAACAAAAATTGCATTGTTTCTTACCTTACTGCTTACGATTTATGAATACCAGTGTAATTTATCAAATTTTGTATCAATGCATGAAGTCTTACGCTGTATGAACTCTTACGTTGTTTGGGTTACAAGGCATGGGCTTCGAGGCATTTGAAGATCAAGATAATTAATTAGGCGCGTGTGCTTGAACAGAAAGGAGGCACGTACCTACACGCACATACAGAAATGAAGGTTATGAATTCATAAGTTGGAACGTAGGACACTTTATTCTGGGTTCTGCTCCAAAGAAATCATGCTTCTCTCCTCCACGTAGTACTCTTTTGAGGAGGCTTACGCGCCAAAAAAGTTGCAGACAATAGCATTCGTACCAAGATATATATATTAAAGACCGATCCTGTTGGGAAAAAAATGATTCCGACACTCTGTTTTCCTTGCCTTGCCAAACTGATTGAAAATTAAAAATTGACACGCACTAATATCAATCAAAACGAAAACCAGAGCCTTACAGTTACAACTTATACCTCAAAAACTCCTTTATTACTGAAACAGAACTGTGCCGCTCCTACCAATTTGCAAGTGTAATATCAGCATTCAGCTGGAGCCCAATTTGCAAGTGTAGAGACTAATGATGCTGAACGCATTTCCAAGAACTCTCTCACTGCTTGAGGCGTTCTCAAAAGCTTTCTCAACTGCCAAAGTAATCTGCTCTCACCCATCCCCAAAGCTTCTTCTATATCTAATCACAATGCTCTCTCTACAACCACATCAACTGTTCATGTTTCTTGTTTACATGAACGTACCCTGAGGGAAGACAACAAAATAACTATTATTAACTAAATAAATAAAAATATAACTGTTTTAATTTTAGAATTCAGCTGCTGTTGTTCCCTGTACTTAAATTAATAGAGGCTATTAATATAGAGGTGGTTAAGGTTCTGCTCAATCCTTTTAGAGAATACTTATGTTGAGCGGCCAACTATGAATTTGGATACATATTAATAGGATTCCGTCAACATTAATTTTTTTTTTTAAGGTTACGCAATGCGTTTATACTTTATCCTTGGGCTGAAAACAAACTTAATTGCCATCTGCAGGACGGTGTTGGTCCATTTCTTAAACCCAAATCTCATGTTAGTCCTCGTCCGTCCGTTATTGATGGGCCCATATCGGTAAAAACGCGTTCTTCGTTCTCAATTGTCCAAGGTCACCCCCCCCCCCACCCCAATACGACTTGAAGGCTCGAAGCAGACTTGGCGTCAATTCTTTCCATTTTCACGTTTCAGTTTCATCATAATTCCCAATCCCAGAACTATTCTTGTTTCGATCGATCATCCGCCACCCTGCTTCTTCCCCTTTTTTTATTCGGCAAGGTCTTTTTTCCCTCGACTGTTAGCTCTTAATTTTCAACTTTGTCCAATCGATCCTCACCCTTGCATTCCGGCCGCTGATTTTCCCGGAATATTAGTTTTGTGTCATTTTCCTTCGCATAGGAACTCGGCGTGTTTGCTTTACAAGATTCATATATATAGATAGATAGAGAGAGAGAGAGATAGCTATATATGTTTTTGTTAGATTTTCTGTCGCACGCTTGTTTATGAGGTGTGGAGTTCCATCAGTAATGGCCAGAAATGCATCATTGGAAATGTTATTCTTCCTGCTGATCGTGTTCGGTGGTTATCATCCTTCACTGGGTTGGCAATTCAGAAAGCTGGGTGGCGCGGATCCAAACGTCAATAACTCCACGGATAAAATACATGTAAAAATCTCCATTTTTCTCCGTCTTATGTTTTCTCCTTTTGGATTACTTTTCCTTGTTCTTTTTATTTTTTGGTAGAATTGACGAGGGATGAATTAAGTTTTCGCTTTTAGGATTCTCCGTCGCCAACTCCTGATCCGAAGCAGAACGGGGAATTAGGAAATAACAATAAAACGGATCCTCTTCCTCCCAGTACTGCGTCGAAAGTGAATCCAGTGAGTCAGAACAATTCCGTTTCTCCAGTTCCACCTCCTTTACCTAATACGGATAATGGGAAAGCATCCAATAATACAACTCCTGCAACTCCACCACCTGTAAACAAAAGCAATAATCAGAGAAGTGATGAAAAAGGAATGAAAAACGATGGCCATACTCTCTCACAGTTCAACACCTCTGAGAATTGTGATCGCTCGAGCGCTAAGTGCAAAGATGACGGGCAGATAGTTGCTTGCATTTCTGAAAGGGGTAATTCATTTCGTCTTGCTTTGGTCATTTTGTTGAGTCAAATTGTCTATCCTTTCTTTCATTTTAGCATTGTTTATTGTTTAATACAAGGGATAACTAAAACTCTTCATATAAGCATATATATGTTTGTGTGCGACTGGCTTGAGTTTATGACTGTACTTACGCGCTTTAGGATTGAACTCGTTAAACACATGAGAGTTTAAGTAGTTTGATCTTCTGCACCTATTCTGGTCATTTTGAGGTAATGGCAATCAATGTAGTCAAAGGGGCTCACCTTAGTGCCTCATTGGGGTGTGCCTCACCTTAGGCACCTTACTCATGTGGGCTAATCAACTTATAAGTCGAAGTTAAGAAACTATAAAACACAATCTAAACGGTCCAATCCAATCTTTATTATGTCATTTCCTTTTCAAAATTCGTATGCCAAACAAGTGCTCACCCCATACCATTGCACCTGGTGTATAAATGCTTTAAGATGCACGACTTCAAAATTAACAGGAAATGTGCAACAGTGATTTATTTAGTTTTAAAAGTACAATGACGATATTATTTCAAGTTACATGGATCTATTCTTTTTTATATAGCTTTTTCTTTTTCTTATTTTAGCACCTTGATCTACTCATCCCCATTTCATTTCAACTTCAGAAAGTATTCTTTCTTTTTTTCTTTCTTTTTTTTACCTTACACATTCCTCCATCTATTTCTAAAACCTTTACAAATCTAGTTGAGTTGTAATGAAATGATTTGCAAGATTTTATTTGATCTTTTTTTATCAATCTATTTTTAAATAATTTCATTGACAAAGCTACCCTTTCTATCTTTCACTGTTGCATTGCCCTTCCCTTCACTTTAGCCTGCACCCTTATGCTCACTCCATGCCTTCTTCACTCTCCCGGTTCTCTTAATTTGCCAAAGCTCCTAGATTGCTATCGGATTGTTTATTGGGTGTTACACTTAAAATACCAGTTCCCTTGCTTCTATCATTTTTTGTTCCAAAGCCACTATTAAGCGGGGTATAATAAGTAACAACTGGAAAATCATGTGAGGGATGGGTAAGAATAAGCTTACCCTAAAAAGGGGGCGGGGGTTCACTCTTTCTGGCATTCTTACTGTGAAATAAATAAACAACTTGAGACAAAAATTCCATACCATTTTCTTTTTGTTTCTTTGGGGGGTGGGGTCAACTGAACTTGGAAAAACTAACTGTAGAATAACCGGTCTGAATAAGATGATTGAATTGCATTTTCGACTTCTTCTCAAGTATTCAATGAGACTAGGTTTGATGCATTTCTTTTGTGTTTAAGAAACGGGCTTGGGTATCATTTAGGGTATTTTAGAATTTTTATATAGATAATATAATTTTTAACAATTATGTTTGAATTTTCTCAGCACAAATTGGAGTTCTGTCAGCATATGTATACTTTAAGAATGTAAGGGAGGGGTTTTTAGGTCTCAGAAATAGAGGCCATGTTGAAGCAATTTATGTGTTATTTTAATGATGTCTTCCCGAGACTTCAACCATTTTTGGTAGAGCGATGGTCTGTGTTTCACTGTGTCTATTTCATGCGGTAACAATCCATTCCATGCCTTGTGTGTGATGAAACTTTAGTAATGGTCTACTAGCTCCCCCTGCTTGTACTCAAGTATTTTCTCCTACAAGATAGTGGAGCCCGTTCTCCCCTTTGAGGTAAGATCATTTTTCCTGTCAATCAGCCATGTTAGGAGTTAGGACTATCAAAATGATCACAGTGGTGTTTAATATATTAGCAGTTATAAGATTGAACTTGTTTGGCTGTTCCTCGTTCAACCCATTGATCAGTCAGTGAGTTCTGGGGTAGCTTTCAGAACTATGACCGTTTGTGTATTTTGCATTGTTTTCAGTCCTGTTTATCATAGATAACAACAAAGTAAGCAGTATTGCTGTATGCATAACTTTAAGTTTTATATTGTGTGTTGTTTATTGATTAATGAAAGAATATTGATCAATAATTTTGATTTGAAAAAAAAAAATGAACTCACGTGCTTTTATGTTACTAATACAAATTACCAGCGTCCAAATACGTGGTTGTAATTGTTCAAAATGGAGGAGATGGCATCGTCAAAGTGAAGTTTTTTAAAGAAAGTAATATTGGAGACATTGAAGTTGCAGAACACAAAAACAAAAAGGTATATAGCAGTTATTTATACTGTAATGGATGCATTTATGTTATTTGCACTAGTAATTTATTTATCAAGGTATTTTTCCCTTTATTTCCCCTCTATACCTCTTATAATAGAAGCTAACCGGCATGTATGAGTTACTGTCTGTACGGCATTGATTATTTTGTGGGAAACAAAGCTTGGCATTATTTTGGATTCCCTTTAAATCTGAAACCGAGAGGCTGATGGTGTTGTAGACAGCATCACTAGCAGAGCTATTTTCTGTTTGAAATTGTCATCAAACATTTGAAGAAGATACCACAAAAGGATTTGGAGAAGGAATTGATGACCAAGGATACACTTTTACTACTTATAGGATTGGTTTTCTTATGCAATCGCTTTACCCTTTTTGTACTATTCTATATTTCAGATCAATGTCTCAGTAAGTAGCAGTGAAATCACTAAACTGACTTTAAATGCTGGAAAAGGGGAATGTGTGCTCCACTTGGGTACTCGTGTCCCTGAAGATGGGATTTTCTTCCGTCTTCCTTCTTATGAGAAAGTTTTAACACCAGTAAATGGTGCGTACTTCCTCATTGTAGCAGTTGTAATATTTGGAGGGACATGGGCTTGCTGCAAGTGTAGGAAGAAGCGGCATGATGGGGTACCGTATCAAGAGCTTGAAATGGCGTTGCCCGAGTCTGCTTCAGCTACTAATGTGGAGGCGGGTGAAGGTTGGGATCAGGATTGGGATGACAATTGGGATGAAGATGTTGCTGTGAAATCACCTGGGAGAGCTCATGCAGGAAGCATCTCAGCAAACGGCCTGACTGCTAGATCGTCTAACAGAGATGGATGGGAGAACGATTGGGATGATTAGTAATTTACAGTCAAATGAAGCAAGAGGATAAAAATTACATAAGGCAAGTGGGATCCCAACTCTGGAGGGAAGTGGCGAATTTTGTTGCGGTGGGGCATTACTTGTTTTTCGCCGTAATAAATAGAGGAAGAAGGAACAAGAAATACAGTAGTTTTCACATATTTTTCTTTCCTGTTTTTTTTTTAGTTGGAGTTCAATTGAAGGTGTATTAGGGAATGGCTTGACCTGAGGAAAAAGGACTCTGTAAATGAACTACAGGAGGTAACATGTATATCTTTGGTTTCTATCACTTGGTGTGCGTAATATTGTCCCTTTTTTCCTTTTTTTTCCGGTTTAATTTGGATTCCTCGTGTCCCTGTTGGATGACTCGTTTCTTCTGTTAGCTTGAATACTAGCAAAGAGAAATCTCACCATTACAAATTCGCAGCTGAGGTAAATTTTGTTTGTTGCCTAGCTGATTTATTGGAATTTTACTTTGACTATATTCGAATTTGACTCGTATCGCGCATTTAGCTATAGTGAATGAGTTTTTTAATGGAGATTTTCTGCATACACTAAGATTTGAACTCGAGACCTCATTTAAATGATACTAAACTATTTACTATTTAGACTAACTCTCATTAGTCACCTGAGGTAATTGACTAGTCGAGAGTCTAGACCAGGGCGCCTTCATTTCTAGGGTTGTGCACAAAGCCCGCGGCCTAGTATGCCCTGCCCAGCCGCAATAAAAATGCCATGCCTGATAAATATAGGTTAGGGCTGGGCATCAAGCTGTAAAATATAGTCCATGCATTTTTCTGACTGGGCACCGGGCATAGGAGCTGCCCTACCCTGCCCATGAGTATCCCTTCTTTTATTTATTTATTTATTTATTTTTTCTCTATCTTAGAAGGGAGAATATGATAGCTACTGGTGACTATAAGACAATTTTAGAAATATAAGTAGTTAAATAGGTAAGTTGTATATTTTAATATTTATAACTATACTAATTTTTTTTTCTTTTTCTAACTTTGTTAATTATCATATGATTACATTACAAATTATAATTATTTATTTTATCTTTTTAGATGTTTTATCTTTATCAATATTGGAGAGATTGATGCAAAGTTATAATTACAAATTACTTAGATTTTAACTCTTATTTTTTATATGCAATGGATGTCAAGATTTTAATTATTATCTTTGTTCTCTTATTCTTAGTGAATTATAGATATTATTAAACTCTTGAAGACACATGAATATGGTATTATTTTAAAAGTTTATAATTGCAAATTTTTTTCACAACATGAGCATGACATCACGACTTGGGCATGCCTAACCCGCTCATACCTAGCCCAAAATTGTTAAGGCTTTTATCGGGTAGAGCTGAGCATCGGGCTGCAAAATGCAGCCCATATATGTTTTAGACAGGGCACCGGACAGGGGGCTGTCTAGCCTAACCCTGCATATACACACCCCTATTCATTTCCTCAGTTGAGGCCCACTATTGGGCTCGCTTTAGCTCATCGTCTTTGTTTTGGGCTTCGGCCCTTTATCTATGCGTATAAACATTTTCTTTTCTTTTCTTTTTATAAGAACATTTTCCTAAAGTGAGACATGGTAAATTTGGATTCTTAATAATTAATTTCTGTATTTGGTCCTTCAGTATAATTCTCCCAAATCAAAATATCGAATATAGCCTTCTATTACTACTTTATCAACGAAAATGAAACATCCAGTGTGAAATTATAAATGAGTTCATATTTTTATAAATGGAGAAGTCATTTTTTTTATATATATTTTGTTGAGATTTATGAAATAAATCAATATTTACTTTATTTTAATACAAATTATTTACTTTTGATTTACGGGAAGGGGCGATATACATTTTCGAAATAAAAAGGAAGTCTTTATAATTTAAATAAAATGAAGAGAAATTCAGTGATTTTATTAAAAAAAAACACATAAGGGTGAAATTCAAATTTTTTTAACTCAATTTGATGATTTAATTATTTTTTAAAATAAAATTTCTTCAAATAATGGTTTTTCTTCAAAAGCAAGCTTATTATTTTTAATTTTGATATTTTGCTCGACTTAAAAATAAGTCTTTACAATAAGTTGACTTGTGCCTTTGTGGTTCATTGATTCGGGCTCAACTGAACAACTGTAAAATAAAATATAGGGATTTTTTCTCAAAAAAACAAAAAATCACGTGAGCCCCTTTATTTATCCCTTGAACTTGAAGCGAGGCAAGCGTGCATGGTTAGATGGTTAGAAATTACAATTTGACGTGTTGTTGGTGAGAGGATTGGGTGCGAATTCAATCTTACACCATAAGTAGGAGTTTTATTGTATAATTGATATTCGTAGATCAAGTATCCACTACTCATAGCAATGACTAATCTCTTGTTGTAAAATTTTAACTTAAATATAGACAGCTAATCATAAGATATTTTCTATATCCGAATTCAAATTCCACCATTTAAGTGACTAGATGAGGTAAATAGTAGGCCGCTTATCTCTCATAGTGATTTTAGATCACATGGATAGGGGAAGTGGCCTCATAATGATTGGGTAACGTAGGCGTGCATAGACAGTAATTAGTAATTAAGCAAAAAGGCCGAAGACTGAATGCTATGCAATGACTTCAATCATTTTGTCTCCACTCCCCTTACTATTCTTTTCTTAATACTGTTTAGTAAACTTCGTTCATCTCTCACTTCATGCCGTATCAAGTACCATGTTCTGTTTTTTTTTTTTAATTTCTATAACAATACTAGTGTTGTGGATGCCCTTTTGTGCCATCTAAGCATGCTTTACTTTTTTTTACCGTTACTGTAGATGAATAGGCCACTGAATTCAACATTTCTTTATATTAAATCGAAATGGTCTTAGACAAACTGAAAAGTTGGCTAAGTTGGAGGGAATATGATTGAGTATATTGGAATGCAGGGCACCAAATGTTGGCATTTGTAAAAGCTTGTTAGTTGGCGCTGCTTTTAACAATCATCATGTCTCTCAAATCGGATCTCATCTTACTTTTTCCTTATTACTTTACCCAAATTATTCCTTCTTTTTAACTTCTTATACTAGCCCTAATTAACTTAGTTATCACTGCATTTCTAAGTGTTACCAAAAGCCAGAGTTCAGTGTTTTTTTTTTTTGGCTCTATTATTCGTATTTACCCGTTTCACACGCTAGTATAGAGCTTCAAATGAACTATAGTACACGAATATTGAGATTTATTACGAATTCTATGTTTTATGTTGATTTATTTTCTGTTCTAGTTATCTCATGTGCTTTCATTTCGTCCACTAACCTCTACGCCCCACCTTTTCTTTTGGTTTAATTCTGTGAATCCCTCCCTCGTTCACTTCCCGAGAAAGCAAAAGAAAAAGCCCCATTTCCTTTGTCTACTATTCTTTTCTCTCTCTCATGTCTCCCGCTTCCAATACCACATCTCGTAACCCCATGTGAGACGGAAACTTGTATTCTGATATGCATGCTGTGCAATGAATCAGAGAAAAATGATTAAAATTAGTATCTCCACTCTCAAGTGGTGGAGTACATGATACGCATTTGAGAATTCCCATGACTCATTATACAGAGGAATATGGAAGTAACTATAGTATTATTTTCTCAAAAGAAAACCATAAAATGCAGCAAACACTTGAGTTCAAAAACCGCAATCAGTACTCTGGGGAAATGAGTGTGATGAAGACAATACAAAGCTGGTGAAGAATAATCCAGTAATACAACTTAGCTGAACATGCAAAACGGGGGAAAAACCAAACAAGCAACAGTTCAGGAAAGAAATTGACATGCATTCTTGCTTGTTGAGCTTTTTTGGGTAAGCAAACTGGATTGTTCTTCACCAGGTATTGCAATATATGGTGTTTCTCAATCCTACAACTAAAAACTCATTCTATTTCCTCCTGTCCTTCCGAAGGGCATTGGATCAACTCTAATAGATTAACTGCCTCGGCCATATCTGGGCGGTTTGAAGGCACTTGTGATGCACATATTAATCCCAATTTTATCACGGGAATTGCTTCCTCAGAAGCAAAATTGCCCAGAAGCCTCCTGTCCACGCATTGCTCCACCCTGCCTTCCTCCAATGCACCCCTTACCATCTCACACAGAACAACCACATCATCCTCCATGTATTCCACCGGTCTTTTCCCAGTCACCACCTCAAGAACCAGGATCCCAAAACCATACACATCACATTTCTCAGTTATCTTCACTGTCCGGCATGCAAATTCAGGGGCCATGTAACCAAGTGCACTTTGAATTTTGCTGCTCAAAACACAATGGTCTAGCACTGGAAGCAGCCTCACCAAGCCAAAATCTCCTATTTTTGGCTCACCAGAGCAATCAATCAAAACATTTGTTGATTTTAGATTGTAGTGGATTATATTTATTTGATGCAAATGAGCCAACCCTTTTGCCATTCCAAGAATAATCTTGAACCTTTGTCGCCAAGTAAGCATGTTGCTGCTATGCTCATCTTCTTCATGTAGAAGCTTATGCAGACTCCCTCTGGATAGATACTCATAAATAAGGAGCTGCAAGGATGAAGTCCAGTAATACCCTTTAAGTCCCACAAGATTCTGGTGTTTGATTGTCGCAAGATTTTTCACTTCCCTCTCAAAGTCTTCTTGTGACTTGATCAATCCAGAGACTGTAAGCTTCTTGATTGCAACAGAATGCCCATCTCGAAGGACAGTGTGATAAACAATTCCAAATCCACCACGACCTATTATACTGTCTTTGTTTAGGAGATTATTTGCCCCGTCATCAAAACCAGCATCACCAGAAAACATAACAAGCTTGCCATAGTTTGGATCATTCGCAGGAGAACAACTATTGTCCTCACCAGCAGAGAATGCAAATGTGGCAGCAGAATGAGACATCGAATGACGAACATGGGCATTTAGGACAGTAATGGCCACCGCACCAATAGTGATAAAAGCAGCAGCACCAATAGCAATAAGAGAAGAAATACTTAGTATGATCTTTTTATGACCATGGTTTTGAGAGGAGGAGTTGGAGTTAGAGTAAGAAGAATTGGTGTTTAGGACAATAGGTTTAGGATGGACTGAAGGGCAGGAATGGTTGACAACAGAGCCACATAAGGATGGATTACCAGTGACAGATGAGGGAGAGATGATATTGAAGAAGCCGCCCACTGGTAGCTCCCCTTGAAGGTGATTATACGAGACATTAAAAAATAAAAGGTGGGAAAGATTTGAGAGATTTTTGGGTAAGCTTCCAGAGAGTTCATTCCATGACAAGTCCACATAATGAAGATTAGTCAGGTTTGCAATGGCTGCTGGGATTGAACTGGCAAGTTTGTTGTGAGAAAGAATCCTGTACCATTCAGTTGAAATGCAACAGAAAATGCATCAAACAAAATGAACACGCAATTTTCATTTAAAAATATCAATAATTCATATCAAGATATGATCGAGAGCTTACAAAGTTTTTAGCAAAGAGCACTTCTCAATTTGGGCTGGAATTTCCCCACTTAGGAAGTTGTTCTGTAACCGCAGTTCACTGAGTGAAAAAGCCCCCTCTAGTTCAGGAGGAATACTTCCATCAAGTTTGTTGTCACTCAAGTCAAGAATGTATAAAGATTTAAGTTCTCCTATACCCACTGGAATGGGACCAGATATGTTGTTGGCGGACATATTTAATACTTGCAAGCTACTAAGGCCCCCAATATTAGATGGAAGTTCGCCAGAAAACGCATTTGATGACAAATCCAAAACCTGAAGACCATGATAAGATTCAGGTTTGGAGGTAAATAAAGGATAATTGCTGCTATTGAAGCTGTTCCCTGAAAGTGAAACACTTTGTGAGCCCATCCTGAAAATCCACGAGGGAAGACGCCCTTCTAACTGATTTTGGCTGATGTCTAGAGCCAAAAGCTTAACACAGTTTACCATTGATTCCGGCAACTTTCCTGTAAAATGATTCCTGGATAGATTTAATTTATTCAGTGAGTTGAGATTGCCTATTGATTTTGGAATCCAACCAGAAAATCTATTTGCGGAAAGATCCAACTTCTCCAGATTTTTTAATTCTCCAATCCAATCAGGAACCGCTCCTGTGAATGAATTCCCCTGTAAATTGAGGGATTTGCAGGAGTTGAGTCCCTTTATTGACTCAGGAATTGTCCCAGAGAGAAAATTGTCACTGAAATCAAGTGACTTTAAAAGCATACATCCTCCAATATCACCAGGAAGCCTTCCAATGAAGCGATTTCTCTGTAGATTTAACTCCTTTAAATCATACAAATTCTCAATTCCCTCAGGAATCTCTCCCTTCAGCAGGTTATATGACAGATCAAGTGACTGAAGTTGTCTCAAAAACCATATCCCAGAAGGCAAATTCCCGTTTAGCTGATTGGAAGAGAAGTTAACATTTACTAACAAGGAGCAAGAACTCAAGTAATCAGGAATCTTACCAATAAGATTGTTTTTGGCAAGTGAAACTGATCTTAAGGACCCACATTGTTGGAAGAACCCTCCTGGTATAGACCCAGAGAGGTTGTTCTCACTAAAGTCCAGCACTTGCAAGCTCCCAAGGCGAAGAAGATCTGGGTTTATGGACCCAGAGAAGTTGTTCTTGGAAAGTGAGAGAATTTGAAGGGACTGTAATCTCAGGAGCCCTCGATCAATGTGCCCAGAAAGAGAAAAGCCGTCAAGGACGATGGCAGAGACCCGATTGGTTGTAGGATCACATTTGACTCCAACCCACTTGCAGGGATTATTATCATCTTCGTTCCAAGTAGAGAGCTTAGCTTTCGGGTCTTGCAAACCCGCTTTGAAGACAATCAAACCCAACACGTCTTCGTTGAAGGCTGGATTGTCTGAAACTGAAAGTACTGTGATTGGAGCAAAAAGAAAGAGAAGAAACAACATGAACTGCATCATAATGGTGGTAGGAACAAAGAACCACACTAGGCAGAAGCTTAGAGTATCTAACTTCTATGACTATAAAGGTTTTACCTATGGGTTATATGAAAGAATTATGGGAACGAAACTTGAAGAAGTAACGCAGAAACAGAGGATCAACTTATGAATGAGACAAATAATAAGGGTGGTTGAAATTACGAGGGGAAGGAGGAAATGGAGGAAGTAAGAGGAGACGATAGGAGACGTATGTATTATGATGAGGCGGAATGTGGAGAGAATAATAAGAAATTGGAAGAAGCCTCGGAGGTGGGGAAGCCATTAAAGCGGGAGAGAGACTGTGCCCAGTTTGGTCTGAAAAGCACGCAAAAGAAAGATTAAATAACGGTGAAGGAAAGAGAAATTACAAACTCCCGTCAAGTATTAATATTTAGTACCCGTACTGCTCAGCCAAACAAGTGATTTATACTGGTATTTCATAGTGTACAATGTATATATTTAAAAGAATTACTAACATTTGGTTTAACTATTAGAATGGTCAAAAGAGGAGTTTAATATTAAATTTTAATCATTATTACAAATTCAAATTTTAATCAATAACAAAAATAGTACATTGTACTGACAATTATACTTGTATAAATTAAATTAAAATTTGAATAAAATTATATCAATAAAAAATAATTTCTTAAAGCAGAAAATGTCATTAGATGCAATTTAACAGTAACTCAATAGTAATTACAAGTTGTTTTCCCTCAATTTTGGGCAAAAAAATGCCTTATTTCATTCATCATAGAGATTGTTACAATGCCACTTGATTTAGTTTAATTGTGTAAACAACCATTTTAAGTGTCTCGGTTCCCAACAAGGAATCAAATCCTCTAAGGATGCCTTGCAATTTTACACAAAAGTGTTAGCAATGTAGCCTACTTTTTCTATCAAACTTCCTCACCAATTCGATATCTCTAAGCTTACACATCACTAAAGGGGAATCCTTCGAGTATATCTACTAAGCACATAATTTAGGTATTTCATATTAATTACTTATCATCTAAATATAACACATATTTAATTAATTTTATTAAATTAAAAAATTAATTAAATTAATTATTATAGTATATTTTTTTAAATTTCTATAATTATTTTCTTTAATTTCTTTAACTTTCTCTTATTTAATTATTTTTGAGTGGATATTAATACGGATAATTTAAGAAAGAATTAATAAATTAAAAAAATATATTTTATATTTAAAATTAGGATCAATTAGACTCTATATTTTGATCAAAAAGAGTACTACATTTAAACAAACAACTATAATCTACCCATGCATTAGACGGTATTTTTTGCCCTCCTATTTTCATAATATCTCAATTCTCTCCACCCTAAACAATATTTCCATGTGCAAATTGTTAAATACATTTGAGATTTTTGAAAATATAAAAAAGTTATTAATCGAGATATTAATGCTCCAATGACTTGGATTTTGTATATTAATAAAATCATATTGTCATATATACATATTTGAAAAAATTGACATTAATTGGGATATTAATACCCTATTAACTTATACTGTAGAAAGATTCATTTAATAGAATTGTTTTAAGTAACATAATTGATATGTTTCCAAGGAGAAACTATGATTACAAGCCAAATTGATATGGATTCACTCGTTGTGAACATCGTTAAATCAAATGCCTATGAATACATGATTGAATTCTTAGATGAATGTTTTAGATTCCTGATGTTAGCCTTTTGTAGCTGAAACAAATTAGAGCGTTTATATGCAATCACAACTTCAATCCCCTTCTTTTAACCAAAAGTAAGTTTTAAAAATTAATCCAAATAATAATCAATATGATATTACTTAAAAGAAATTTCAAATTCAAGTTTTGATTCAGACACCATAACTAAATATACAATACAGATCAATTCTAAATATAGTCGGAGTAAAATTTTAGTGAATCGGTAATAAAAAAATAGGATTATAATTCTGCTTACAGGTTGGTAAATGTCAAGATTGTTGTCCTCTTTCATGTTACATACATTTAATTTTACTGCTAAATGATCCTTTAGAAAAAGCTCTCACGCCATCATATCTTACAATTCACTACATCGATTCAAAACTAGGTTGTACCTGATCAAAAATACGCTTGTTAAAAACATATTCTAGATAATACTAATACTAATAAAATAGCAACGGCTAGAGAAATGGCATGACTTTCGTTAACTCAGTAGGATTGTAAGGACAAGACAGGTTAAAATTTATAAGACTAATAACACGAGTAACCAATCAGATCATTTTTATGCAAGGAGTCCCAAGTTGTATAGCCTGATCCCCCACCAGTATTAATCTAAACACCCTCAGGATTTCCCTGAACTCATCTAGATGTCATGATGAACTTGATTGTTATGGACCTCTGCTTCATTATCCAAGGGCATGTATTGGGCCATAATTGCCCTTATCTCAGAATCCATGTAGCTCTGCACAATTTTATTTCACATGTCAATGCCTAAACCAGATATATACTTCAAACAGAAGATGGAAACTATTACAAACAAAAAGAAAACTTGTGCTCAAATTATCAACTGTCTGAGAATGTGCTGCCTCTCCCTCTCAAAAGAGCTCATTCTTCTATAACAAAATATCTATCGTCTAGCATTCTATGGCTGCCTTCTGGATTTATTAATTTAAGGACAAAGCTTACGTAAATTAAGTTCCAGAGAATCTTTTCTGATAGAAGCAATTGTGTGATGTTGAGTTACAAAAAGTATTTCCATGTCATGTTTATAATAAACTTGATAGCCAACATCTGAATAATTGCACTTAGCTTTGTTATAAAAGCCAGGTTTTAAAGCACAATACAATCAAGTCTGAAGAATCATACCTGGACTCTGTACTTGTAAAACGCATATCCCCCAACACTAACAGCAGCCAAGATGAAAATCATCATCCAAATAAAACCCCCGGTGGTCATTGAAGAGCTATATTTAGCTGTTTTTATAAGATATGGAAAGAATGCAAAACAAAGAAATTGTCACATTGTCAGATAAAAGATTAGAAACGTTGAAAATAATAAAAGTATATAATATGTATAGATTATACAAATAAAAATCTCAATAGCTATGCATGTAATATTTATAACACAACCAAGACTCCAGCCCATAAGTTTGGGTTTAAAAAAAAAACAGAAACTGGACTACTATAGTCTCATACACTAGTGTAAAATTCAGGCTTAAACATGGTAAGCTTCTCTCCCAGGGAAAACTTGACACTTATCATACGGAAAACGAATATACCAGGGTATTATCAATTCACCATGCAAAGTTGCATTTTCAATAGTGTTGTCTATTAGATGATTATGCAGAAAAGCTAAAACATTCAGCAAAGCATCATTATGAAACTAGAGAGATTGAGATCGTTAAGCTTAAAAAAGTCTCACCAATACACGTGTCACTTTCTTGCATGTGGACCAAATTGCCGCTGCAGCTGCACTCATAACTCCCCCAGGTATTTTTGCATTTGCACTCTGGGCACTGGCATGCCAACTTCTCTTCACACTCATCCACATCTGGAAAATAGCCAGTACAAGAAACAAGACAATTTATATCAGCGATTAACTAACAGCATCATGAATTACTCATACTACACCAGCATGAACATTCAAACATTCTGCAATAATCCGCCAAGCAAGATAATTCATGCTTATGTGTTAGCCAGGATATTGAGAAAAGCTGAATTTACAATAGTAATTACCTTCACAGGAGTGGACTCCATCACCCTTAAATCCAGGGGGACATTTGCAACCTTTGGTATGATCATCCTGCATAGTCAAGTAATAAACAAGAAAACGGGAAAATTAATATCTAACATCATTCTCACTCCCCATGCCCCTAACATTCTTTCAAACAAAAGAAAACATCATAAGCAAAAGCATGAACAAGATTGAAGAAGCACAGAACTACTTACAACACAAGCAGAGTACATTCGACCACCTCGGGTTTCCTTCCAACAACCTCCATTGTTGAGTTCACAGCGCAAGGTTCCTGAGGCTGTTAAAAAATTCAATTGGTTCGTGAAATTAGACACAAAGAAAGTAGGTGGGAAATCAAGAATGGGGCTTTAATTTTCAGCCGTTGTTGTATTCTTGGCATAGTGAAAGCTTAATTTGAACCATCACATTGCATCATACAAAATAATCACAATATTACCGATATCAATTAAGGGCTAATGTATCGTTTCAGCAATCAGCACATGATTATTACTAGGAAAAATTCAGGACCTACAAATATGTCTCTTTTTTACTTCATATTTCGTATGGAGAACAAAACGAGCCATCTAAGTTCAAACTTCAAATAATTTACCTTCACAGTGTGTATATCCATCACCAACAAACTTGACATTTTGAACAAAAGGGCATTCACACACTCTTCCTCGGAAAGTATCCTATTAAAAAAATGGAAGATGGTTAAATTTAAAAGCTCAAACCCAGTACAAAATAAACAGTCATAAGAATCTCTTTCTAGAAAATGATCCTGAGATTGTCTGGTTATCCAAATACCCTGCATGCAGTGATATTAGTAGATTTGTCCTGCCAGCAACCACCATTGTTTTCCAAGCACTCGTTTGTTTCCATATCTGCAAAGAATAGTCAACAAAATCATTAGCTACTCAGTAAGGTAAATTTCAATTTTAGTCAGTAATTTCATATACAAAATTTCCACCAAGAAGACCACAATGCTGATTTTATAAAATAGCCCATCCATTATATGAAATTTAGACAATTATTGTCCACCAGATCTTAAAATTGCAAACCCGTATAATCTTCTCGTTTTACCTTTCTATTTTACAGTCTAAAAACACATTGATTAATTCCTCGTTCTTTCTTCATACCTTTGGATTTTTATATTGGGATTTTCTAGCTTTCTCCTGAATAAGAAGATCAAGGAAGCAGTTGGTTAGGGATGTCAGCAAAGTTCCATTTTAGTTTAAATTTCTTAGAAGAACCAAAATAAAAAGTTTCCAATGCTAAGACTTCACCCATAGAAGTAGAATCACGCAAAACACATCATCATCCATTACAATCTAAGCCAAGGGCTGCTTGTTAATGGAAACCAATAATTGAGATTTTTTAAGCAATAAGACAATAAAAGTTAAACAACTACGACTGCAGGGACAAAATGATTTTTTTCACCAAAAAAAGACAATGAGTTACTGTTTCATCTCTTAGAATGTTTTGTGGGTGAGGCTAGGCTAGGCTAGGCTAGGGGAGAAAAGTTGAAAACTGAAAGAAATGAAGAGGACCTGGAGTTAAGCAAATAGCAGGCTCAGTGGTCTCTTGGAAACCTGCACATATAGCCTTGAGAACTGCTCCTTTTTCCAACTTACCTGAAAGCAGTGAACAGATAAAGAATATATAATAGAATGTGATCAAATAGCCTTAAACATACATGTGTGTGTAAAGCTGGCTCAAACCTCTATACTGTCTGTTGTTTATAACAAGAGTGGGCAATATAGTAACATCACCCCGAGAGCCTTTGCCAATCTGAAAAGAGGTGGAAGAAAATGCAAGTATTAACAGAAGAAAGAGAATGGCTTAGTTATGAGAATAAGCCAAAAAGAGAACAAGAGAAAAGTTAGCATGTAAATTTTACCAACCTGTGCATCCTGTTCAGCCTTAAGAACGGGGTTGTCAACATCCGCATTAGGATCTCCAACACAATCTTTAATCTTTTTCAGATCTACCCCTGCAAGCAGGCTAAAGAAAGTGAGCTGAGGTATCTAAGCTTTGAATGATACAATTGAGTAATAAACCATTTAGCCAGAAATTATATGGATAACAAAGGTCCCATTAATTGATACCAAGCAAGAAGAAGGATTATAGCAAGCTACAAGATTCTTAAGTTGGATCTCAGAATAAAGACAGATATTTCTGTCAGTAAAGATGCAAATTTGAGTATGTTCTGCACTTGCATCAATGCTTGAGCATCTGAGCTAGAATTGAAGCCCAGAGATATCAAATCAACAACACAACAACTAAAAACAACTTATATATGAAAGTAGAAGCAGCATAACATTCATGCCTTGCTGCTGATATTAACACAATTTAGTAGACAAGAACATACCCCCCCCCCCACACCCCAAACAAAAGAAGAAAAAAAAGTAAGATAAGCGTCCAACATACCAAGAGATTTGATAACTTGATCGGAGCATCCTTCGTTGTACTTATTCTCTTTCATTGGGCAACGGATTGCAAAGTCTGTGACATAGTCCCACCATTGCCAAGGTTTTCCGCTCTCATTTGCCACTTTAAAGAAGCATGCTTGGCGTAGGTTTTGAACAACAACATCTTTACCATCATATCCTCTACTGAAATCTTGCTCAGGATCTGGAGCACAATATCTCCCATGGTTTATGCACTGAGACTTGCACTGTTTACTCAAGATAAATGCCTCAGGGCAATACCAAGTTATGTAGTGAGGGGTAAACTGAGTGAACCCCTTCTGTTCAAGTAACTGAGCTGCCCCTTTAAATTTCTTGGCAAAATTAATTTGACTGTCACACTTTGGTCCACACTCATCATTGCTATTTGTCCAGTACTCATACTCAACTCTCTCGTCAGGATGTGGAAGTGTCTCACTCCAATCAAGATTTATGGTAACCATCTCTCCATTTGATAGAGCCTTCTTGATGCTATCCCCCAATGATTTGCTGATAAGAGCAGAAGGAATGCTGATCTTCTGCAAATATTCATCATTTGCCACAGACCCCTCTTCAGGAGTGTCCATGGTGATCAATGGTTCTAGTCTGTCATCTGCAACAAGAATAGCTGCTGCTCCACCATTCTGTGCATTCCAGGCCTTCAAGGTGAAGTAGCAATCTACAAGAATGGGAAAAAGAAGACAATGTTGAGTTTTTCTTCTTGGATATATTAATCGGCCTTTGTGTGGATATAATCAGAGGCAACGTTCAACTGACTGAACTACTTACCCCTAACTTTCTATGTCAATCTGCATATTAGAAAACAATTCAACGAAGAACAGATCTCAAATTTATCACTAGCAAACGACAGAATGGAGCTCCACACGCAAATTCAGTACAAAATCACCACCCAAAAGGCATGCGCTTAAACAACCACAGATGAAAACACATGTTATACGAAAATCTAAGGATAAGTATAACAGACGGATAGGTACGAAATAAAGCGCTCACCTCCTCGATCCACAAGAAGAACGACAGGAAAGCTTCCAGGCTTTGACTTGAACAAAGTATCATCATCAAAGCTCTTGCATCCCCTCTGATTCGTGTTGGGGTATACTACAGAGCCTATCATGGCTCCTCCATACTTGGGGACCCCAAAGTTCCCAATCGCACACTCATACACGCCTCTCAATGATTTCGGAGCAGTGACTTTCAAATTGTTCTTCTCCACCACAAACCTACCCGCACAACACCCACACAAAAACACCCAAACACCCAACAAAAAACTCAGCTTGTCCCTCATCTGGCCTTTGCGGCACTCTTCTCCCACAAGTCTTTTCCACAGGATCAGATAGATATTAAACCACTGGTATTATATTTCCAGCGAAGCAAAAAGGAGAAAAATGAACTAAAAATCAAATCGAGTGAGATATTTGGATGATATAAGTGCTTAAGCGACCAATATGATCAGAAATGTAAAGATAGAGACCAAAACAAATGGCTTTTCTGCTCCGTGAAGGATTTAGATTTCACAGGTGAGGGGTCACGTAAGAGCGGAGAAGAGTGGTAAAGACTAAAAGCGGCCCCAAAAGAAATTGACGAGGGAACTTATTCGAGATGCGGTTCCACCAGGGAGTTGCTTCACTGCAGCAGCCATGTGTCCATGTAGTGACGCAAGAAAATCCATTCTTTCTTTCTTTCTTTTTTAGCGGATCTACGGTCCATTTCAAAGAACTGGTAATTTCCAAATCAGTGTATTTTATTTTATTAAAGAGGGAAATTAGAAGAATAATTTATAATCGATAAAATTGTTCCCGCGAGATTAGTTATGGGGTAGAAAATCATTTTTGACCAGCACGGCTGTTCATATACTGAGAGCAGCATAGGAGGCAAGTAAAAAAGTAGGACTCAAACCCCATCTTAATTTAAAGAAACAAAATTTAGTTGTAAAGGCTTTTAAGTTTTAAAATAAATCCTTGAAATATTCCATGAATTATAAATTATAAAATAATAAATAATAGCCAGACAAGTCAATTGTGTTTTTTCTTAATTGAACAAATTACTTGTGTTCTTGTGAATTTTGAGCCCTTCTATGATCTAATGATATTAAGATAAGGTTACAAATTTATTGTTAAGAAAACAGTACTCTTTATTTAAAGACTATTAAATCATAATGCAACAAATTGATATCTCCCAACCAATTGCGGAATTCAAATCCGTATCCCTATGCCTACATAATATTTGTGCTTTGGGTATCTTTTCTTTTCTTAATAGTGGTCATCCAGGGTATTTTATGTTTTGATGAATAAAAAATTATTGAAGATGAAGCACGTGCCACGTGGGGAGTAAGAGAACGCAGACGGGACACACGTTGATTCCCTTTGGGGCCCACCTTTTTTATATCTGATTTTCACACTCCTTTCCTTTGTCCTTTTTTGTCGTTAGCCATCGCCACCATTATTTACTGGGCTACTCTCCATTTTTAATTTATTTATATAATATTTATTTGTCCATCCCCATTCCACTAGAACATGCATCTTCTTCGTAAATCTTCATCGGTGGTCCCCACCTTCACTCTCAGTAGTATTGGGCCAATTGTGGCATAATAGTTTCCCAGTAGGGATTGTGTAGTGGGCTGGCCCAGCATGTAATCCCTTGAAGTTTCAGCCCACATTGGCCCAACTTCATCCAACCTTAAGCTCCTCAAGCATACAATACAAAATATATGCACATCATCTATAGATTCAACTAATAAAGATATAAGATATATAACTATTTAAAATATGTTTAATTTTAGGGGAGTATCATTTTATTATAATTATAATCGCGACGTTTGGGAGACATTCTAACTCTATGTACCTAGGTTTACGCTTAATGATAATAGACAGTTTACCCTATCCGATATTAGTATTGTTTAAGAAGAAAAGATACTTCGACATACCCTTAGATCATTGGTGAGCCTAACCCATTTCCAAAAATTCTTATAACAAAAAAAAACAAAATAACTGATAAATATGTTTACGTTTGATAGTAATTGATGGGTAACCCTGTCTAATATTGGTATTACCTAAAAAAAAATGATACTTCATCATACCTTTAAAGTTTAGATCAGCCTAACCCTTTTCTAAAAAAAATTATAATAAAAAAAACCGGAGTATGTATCAAGAAAAAGATACTGAAGAGTAAAAACTAATGCATACGAAACTACACCAATGTTTTACTAAACCTCCCACTCATCTCTCCATAAAATATGCCCTTTCATATGCCGCCTACCTATCTGTATGAGTATTCAAGAGATACACAATTCATGCTTAAACATCATAAAACTAGGTTTATATTACTTGTTATTCCTAGAGGCCATCATTTCAATCTAAAACAAAAGGAAGCTGTACATAAAATGACATTTTTGTCCTCTTTCTTAAAACTCGTAAGCATCTCATAGGGGCCTCACAGTCACACATTACGATATATGAATATTATGATGGACAGTTCAAATGGTACTGTCCATTTCCACGTCAGACAATTTATTCAACAAAATTACGCATCTTCAATATATTCTTTTCGCTAATATCCCCTAACTGCATAAACCAAAAGACGATCACACTCAATCAATTCTCCCAAATTTCTGGCTATAATCGAACGCCTCTCACATGACCAAGAAAAATACCCTCAAAAATTAACCCAAAGTATCTTAACGATTATACTTATTTTTTAAAACTAGGGATGATGAAACATTTGCTCCTTATGTTTCAATTGTCAATTTAGTGTATCAAACTTAATTTTTATTAATAAAACAATTTTATATTCTTATTTGATCACATTAGTAACTCCGCCTATGCATGTAGCCGGTCCCAAACCCGGCTAAAGGAGGAGGATTGTGTTAGGCCCCGACAGCCAACGTAAAACTCGTCGAATCTTATGAATATGGACATACGAAGAAATTGTGCTAATACTAGGTCGTTGCCTGTAAGTAACGTGCTGTATAGCTCGAGTACAGTGAGAAGTGAGTAAGGGCCGCTGCATCGTCGCCCGGATGTAGTGTTAAATGAGCAAGGGCTACCGCACTCTTATGGACGGAGGCGGCTAAAGAAGCTAGTTCAGGAGAGAAAGATCAGATTTGGTTCTTGGAATATTGGAACTATGACCGAAAAAGCGTGGGAGGTGGTGGGCGAAATGGTAAAGCGAAAGATTAACATCTTGTGCCTTCAGGAAACTAAATGGGTTGGAGAAAAATCTCGGGAATTCAATGAGTTCAAATTTTGGTACACAGGTAAAACAGGTACGAGGAATGGTGTTGGTATCATTGTGGATAAAGAGTGGAAGACGAATGTGGTGGATGTTAAAAGGATTGATGATAAAATTATATCTTTAAGAATAATTGTTGGTAGGGATATAATCAACGTTATTAGTACTTATGCACCTCAAGTGGGAACAGAAACACATCTTAAGGAAAAATTTTGGGAAGATTTGGAGGGGCTGATTCAGAGCATACCACTTACTGAAAAGATTTTTATTGGTGGGGACCTTAGTGGTCATGTTGGTGAGGAAGCAGGGCAATATGCAGGGACTCATGGTGGTTTTAGTTTTGGAGAAATTAATAATGAAGGGCAATCTATCCTTGAATTTTTTTTAGCTTACAACCTTAAAATTGTCAACACGTGCTTTAAGAAGCGGGAGGAACACTTGATCACATACAAGAGTGGGGTCCACAGGTCACAGATCGATTTCTTTTTGGTAAGGAGTCATGACAGAAGACTTTGTACAAATTGTAAAGTGATTACAGGGGACGGAGTGACAACCCAGCATAGGTTAATGGTCCTTGACGTGCGAATTAAGTGTAGGAAGGAAAAGTGGCGACAGGTTTTAAACACAAGAGTCAAGTGGTGGCAGTTAAAAGGGGAGAAGAGAGAAACTTTTAAGAGAACTATGTTAAATGAAAGGATTTGGGAGGCGCAGGAAAATGCTAATATGATGTGGAAGGAAATGGCTGAGAAGGTCCGAGCAGTTGCTAAAGTAATTTTGGGAGAATCTAAAGGTTTTGGTCGACAAGATAAAGAGACTTGGTGGTGGAATGAGGACGTACAAGCGAAAGTTAAGTCCAAGAGACACTGTTTCAAAGCTATACACTTGTGTAATAATACCGAAAATTGGGAAAAGTATCGTTTAGCTAAGAAGGACACTAAGAAGGCGGTGAGTGCAGCTCGTTTTAAGGTGTTTGAGGAATTTTATAAAGAGTTAGGGACAAAGTCGGGAGAACGAAAGATTTATAAGATTGCAAGAAACAGGGAAAGGAAATCAAGGGATTTGGATCAAGTACGATGTATTAAAGATGAAGAAGGCAATGTTTTGGTTGCAGATAGTGATATTAAAGAACGGTGGGAGACCTATTTTTACAAATTGTTTAATGACGAGGGAGGAGGGTCGAGTTATGAGCTAGAGGATTTAACAGGAGAAGTTGAACCAAATTTGGCATTTTACCGTAAGATACGTGTTGGCGAGGTTAAAGAGGCGCTTAAGAAAATGGAAAATGGTAAAGCTATTGGACCTGATGGTATTCCTATTGAAGTTTGGAAGTGTTTAGGTGAAATGGGGGTGGTGTGGCTTGCTAAACTTTTTAATGTGATATTAAGTTCTAAGAAAATGCCGGATGAATGGAGGAAAAGTACTTTAGTTCCTATTTATAAAAATAAAGGGAATATTCAAAATTGTGCAAACTACAGGGGGATAAAGCTTATGAGTCACACTATGAAGTTGTGGGAAAAGGTAATTGAACACAGGTTGAGATTAGAGACTGATATTACTGAGAATCAGTGTGGTTTCATGCCAAGTAGGTCTACAATAGAGGCGATTTATTTATTAAGGGGGTTAATGGAAAGGTACCGGATTAAAAGAAGAGACTTGCATATGGTCTTCATTGACTTAGAAAAAGCATATGATCGAGTGCCAAGAGAGGTTCTTTGGAAAGCTTTGGAAAAGAAAGGTGTACGTATGGCATATATCAAGGCAATAAAAGATATGTATGAGGGGGTAACAACTACTATAAGAACGTTTGGGGGCGAAACAAAGGATTTTCCCATAAGGATTGATCTACATCAGGGATCAGCCTTGAGTCCTTATTTATTTAATCTAGTAGTGGATGTTCTAACTAAACCTATTCAAGAAGAAATCCCTAAGTGCATGCTTTTTGCGGACGATATAGTTCTTGTGGCAGAGTCAAGAGAAGAGATTAATTTTAAACTTGAGTTATGGAGAAGTACTTTAGAGTCGAAGGGTTTTCGTCTGAGTAGAAGTAAGACGGAATATATACATTGTAACTTTGATAAGAGACAAGTTAGAAGTAACTTGGAGGTCAGATTGGGAAATCAAGTTATTCCACAAATAGATAAGTTCAAATATTTGGGATCAATAATACAGAAGGACGGTGAAATTTTGGAGGATGTTAATCATAGAATTCAGGCCGGGTGGTTTAAATGGAGAAAGGCTACTTGGGTTATATGTGATCGGAAAGTACCAGATAAAGTAAAAGGAAAGTTTTATCGCACTGCTATAAGACCAGCAATGCTTTATGGAAGTGAATGCTGGGCTTTAAAAGGACAGCAAGAGCATAAAGTTGGGGTAGCTGAGATGAGGATGCTGAGATGAATGTGTGGGCATACAAGAAAAGATAAGATTCGTAATGAACATATACGGGGAAGAGTTGGAGTGGCACCTATTGAAGAGAAAATGGTAGAGAACCGTCTTAGGTGGTTTGGACACGTACAAAGAAGGCCAAGGGATGCGCCAGTGAAGAGGGTGGATCAAATAGTATGGACACCGGTTAAAAGGGGTAGAGGAAGGCCAAAGAGAACGCTCAAAGAGGTCATTGAATGGGATCTCCTGGTCAATAACCTATCTAAGGATTTAGTTTTCGATAGAGTACAATAGCGTTGTATAATCCATGTAGCCGACCCCATTTAATGGGATAAGGCTTGTTGTTGTTGTTGTTGTATTTGATCACATTAGTCCTGCGATTTTTTCTACAATCGATAAAGAGGTTGGTATCTTTGAGTTAATAGTCAGATCACCTACGTGCTTTTAGGATTATATGTCTTTAAATTATAAGGATTAATTATGTATGATTATAAAATTTTAGGGCTTGCCAGTACAATTAGTAAATAGTTGGATCTTTTAAATATTATGTTATAAATTCAACAGGTCATATGCATGAAAAAACCGGAGATACCATATAAATTTCAACAAAAAATAAAATTTGAGGGACTTAATTTATAAAAGTTAAATTTTAATAATCAACTTGATAATTGAGATAAGGACTTAAAGTTTCATTATCCCTAAAATCTCTGTATAATTATCAGATTTTATAGAATATCTTATCAATTTCAAAACAAAAAAATAGTATCCAATCCTTTTTTTGTTTTAAAATATACAGTTTTAAATTAATAATTGACTTTAGTAGTTGCTAATTATTGTTTAATTTAATATTTGTAATCTTAAATACTACCTCTGATCTTAATTATAAGATCTCATTAATTTTTTTACATAAATTTAGAAAGTTAAATACTTCAATCAATTATAATTAAATCTAATTTTTTGAGATGAATTCATATTATATATTTTTCAATCTATTTAAATTAGTCTATTAATTTTTATATTAGTTACAATTAATTAATGAATTTTATTTTTTAGATCTATCTAACAAATTAAATAAATTTTATAATTTGGACAGAAGTTAGTATATTAGTTTGCGGAGAGAAAGGGTGGGTGGAGCAAATGTAGATAATGATGGTTAGAGTGGCAGGCGCTAAGCAGCAAAATTGGACGTTGGAACTGGCAGGTACACAGAGAAAAACCAAACATGATGCGGTTCACATTAAAATCTAGCCATGTTGAAAAGGTTTCATATAATATGATATGAAGGTGTTATCTCGGTAATGAGAAATTTCACAGCAGGTGGGCAAGAAAACTGTGTGAAGGGACTCGTGTGAAGGTCGGAAAATACATAGATGAGCCCACCACGCTCTTCAACCCTCTTCATGGAATCCAGCGTCATCATTTATCGTCTTCTAACCTCACACTTGTCTCTCCTTTTTCCTTCGATTCTGTCCTATATATCATTTCATTTAGCCCTATCCCCTTTCTCTTGCATTATTCACATCTCTGGATTCTAGTACTTGTCCCTTTTGGAAAAGGAATTACATCACATTATTAATAGAAACTAAATAAGGGGTCCATAAGTGCCTTACCAACCACTGCTATTTCAATTCTATACACAGTTTCATCTTTCAAAAGCTTTGGATCAAGAGGATGAAGCTGCTTATTCATATTTTTTCAGCCATATAAAGAACTGATTGAAAATCTTGGAGCTTCTTAAATTACATTATATCGATCTCCTTTACTCTGCAGTTTGCTCTGCTTTGTTGTGATGAAGGTGTTTTCTACCACAAACTCAAACTCGATAGATGTCTAAATATGAAGCATATGTGAAATGATTGAACAATACTTATTACACTAGTACCAGTCAAAAATCAAAAGCGAGTACAGATTGTAATTTACAGTTCACAGCTCAAAGCTCTGTGTGAAGAAGCTCAGGCTCCGTTACCTTACCGATACAATTACCTTCACTAATTAAAACCAACTTTAATTTACAGACCGAAAAGCAGGCTCGGCCATCAAAAATCAAAGTGCTCAAAGACGAGATCACCGTAGAACATATCAGAAATGGGATCCTTGTGGTCTGATTCAGGGGAGAGAAGGTAACCCTCCGATGAAGATGAGGGAATCTCTTCCTTACACTGTGTTTTGGTCATGGGAAGAGATGATGATGGGGATGGTGAGAAGAAGGCTTGTTCGGTAGGGAGGTTATTGTCAAAACTGATTAATATGGAAGGGTGAGAAGGAGAATTAGCATCCAAAATGATATCGTTGTTCAACGAGTTTCTGTTGCAGGTATGATTGCCATAGTAAGTTGTCCTGTACAGCTCAGGCTTCTCTTGAATTCTCTGCACCTGTTTGGTTGCTTGGCATCCCTGGTCAAACCTGTGACTGCACCTGAAGTAGTTCCTGCATCAACATGGTTCAAGTTTGGTTTAGAACTCAGGAATCTATGACAAGGGTGGTTTTCTTTAAGAATATGATTTGTAATCTGATATATAACACCGACAGTATCATGTTTGAAATTGGAAGCATGTGTGACATGAGAAACTAAATCATATGATGTTTGAAACATGTATGCCAATCATACATAAAATCAAATTATAGGTGAACATGTCAAAATTACTATTAATAATTAGGGGAAAAAAAGGATGGTCGATCTTTCTCTTTCAGGATCTAGAATTACCATTTCCTTTAAAAACAGAATGGATTTGTGTGCGATACATGGGCAAGAAAAATGGAATCGAAAAACAAGTCCTCAGACTTGGAAATATGTTGGGAATGATATGTTAGTAAATGAAATTATTAACCTTGGGTATGCGGCGTTCATTATATTCTTTTGACCATACTTTCTCCACGCGTGGCCATCATCAATCAGAGTTTCGGAGTCTATCTCCGATGTTTGTGATATTCTCCTGGAAGCCAAAAACGGGAATCGATTCATTTCCAAAACTGAATGAAACCAACAGTTATGCAAGTAATCATTCCTAAGCTACAAGCAGAGGAAGATCAATAATTGAAGTATAGGGTAGGGAGTATTAGATGAGAACAGACCTTCTCTTATAAGAGCCTCTTCGTTCCTTAAAGGCGGAAGTGCTCTTGCAACTATCTGCAGAGTCGTCAGATTTAGCGGGAAGAAAATAAGAACAATATTGTTGCATCTGGGAATCGCGAGAGGGGAGATTCAAGAGCAAAAGGGTGTTGGAAAAGGAGGTCAACACCCCTTCCGCAAGATCGTGGGCAGACGGCGTCGTTCCCTCGCCATCTCCTTCGCTGCTGGAGTTCAGAACGAGCTGCTGAAGCTGGGTGGCAAACTCACGGCCTCTCTCCAGTTCCTGGATTGCCTTTTTACGATCCGACCGAAGATTCCCCATTTCTTTGTGTGTGTTTGAGAGAGAGAGAGAGAGAGAGCAACTGGGCAGGGCGGAGAATGGAGGTAAAGAAAAGAGTCGGTGTGTTCTTATTTGAGGATTCGTTTCTTACTCCTGCGGGGGGGCGAAGGAAGCCGGCTATGAAAGTTCTACCTTGGGGAGAAGCCAACACTCCCACACGCGCCTTAGCTTTACGTGTCGAGAACCGACGAATGGGGTTTTGCCACTTGGGTTTGTGCGTGACGAAGGCTTCGTGAAGTCATGGTGCTTACGTTAGTAAGCCAACGTCATTCACATCGGAGCGGGAGGCAAGTAGGCAACGTGCATTATTTTATGATATACTACTAGTAATTAACTAATAATGGATCATCATAAATGTGAGCGCACCACCATGTTGTATTTCTAATTGAAATATTCCCGGAAATGTGGCTGCCTCTTCTACTCTCACTACCCTATCAAAGAGAGAAAAAAAATGGAAATGTGGTTCGAAGGCGGGGATAAGGATAAGGATGCCAAGGGGAAAGATGCAGTGCATTGCCGGACTATGATAATGATGATGTACCCCACTAAAATATCTGCCACGTGTTCCATCTAACCATCAGGTTTTCATTTTTCAAACATTCTCAAACAGATAAAGGCATTCACAGGGTTTTAGTTTTTTCATCATATTCTGATTCTTCTCATTCATTAAGTTCAGTGAACTTAATTTTCAATCTTTTGAAACTATAGATTTACTTGCAGCCAAAAAAATTAAAATAAAAGACACGATTTTAAAAAAAGAATAAAAAACCAACTTCATACATGCACATTCGTATTTCTGAATTATATAATACACAACATTTTTAAAAACACATGGCTTGTTGCTTCAGTGTTTCAAGATAATAAATCTTGGTAGGAGTGTTAAATTGAAGTCAACTACTCATGAGCCTTCTAGAATATGATGACATGGCATGTAACAGTGTCTCTACCTAGATGCCACGTGGATGTTGAGTCAGACTAAGTCATGAATTTCAGGAGCCTGTCGGCAGAACACTCTCTTTGGGGTATCCTAGCTGGCAATATTGGCCACTTGATATCAGCAGGGTTTAGAAGTTTTGAAATTATATAAGGACCAACCCATATGCATATAAACTATGGGGGACACGACAATTTGTTTACAGCGTATCAGCCAGCCTTCAGACGCACCAAGAGTCATGGTATGCAAACAATCGGGACATGCGGATCACGAGTTGCTTACAAATTAATAATATTAGGATATTTTGCGTCAAGAAAATAATCAATTCAGAAACACAAATGATGAGAGATACATCTAACCGTTCTTTATGAGAAATGAAAAACAAGCAAGCACCGTATTATTTTTCAATGGGATATGACCCATTCAAAATATTAGAGCAGTTAGAAGTGGTTAATTCAGAGAGAATTTTTTGTGAAGAAGCAAATTACATTTGAGTGGAAATAATATTTGAATAGAGTTTGAAGCGAAGGGAATAAAAATTGAAGAAGATGATATGCTCATTACTTTATTCTAAGAAAAGTTGAGGGGATGGATTGGTGATATGGCAAGAAGTGAAGAAAATGATGACAGAGAGAAATGGAAGAGCAGCATTTATACTTAAGCATGATGTAGAGAGCGTAACTTGTGTATAAAGAGGGATGTCGAATTTAAGGGATTATTTGCAGCTTCCTCCTCTACAACTACTACCCCATATTCATTGTAACTCATCAAATGGCTGTGCATGTACTTACACCTAGTTTGACACTCTGCTACACCCTTGGTAGTTCTATTTATAGGGCAAAGTAGCTTGGTCCAAAATATACAGCAAAGATGTCTGGTTTATATCCTTTTTCAATCACGTCACTCCTTCATTTATTGTTGTTCTCATTATTTTAATAGGAATTTCTGTGCTTTTAATTCTGATATGGCACTTCATCGCCGACGTTAATTTCAATGAAGATCATAATTAAAAAGTTACATACTTCTCTCTAAGTTTAAGAATGCCAACTAACATTCCTTTATAACCGTGAAGTAGTTAGCTTTATCATATAATTAGGATTGGAGTACACTTCATTTAATTAGGAGGGAGCATGAAGGGTGGACTTTGCAATTAGGAAGAGGGTGGACTTTTCGCTAGCTACTTGGATTAAAAGGAAAGATATGTTAGTTTAATGAAGCTGACTGATGACTTTTGTTCCAACTTGCAAGTTGACAATCAAGAACCAAGCTGGCTGGCTGATACAGGCAAAAATGAACCCCATGTCATGTGATCACTGAGTAGAGGCTACTTTAAGGGAACATTTTATTAATAATGATCTATCACATTCGAGTACAGAGTAGAGCCCATCACATTTCCGTTATCGGAAGCTACAGTGAATTTTCTACAAATGTAGCACGCAAATGAACCAATCAATACAGTTCTCCCCTTTTGAAAATATTCAGAACTTCATTGTAATTTCAATCTCGCATTTCATTCATACAAGGATTTTTGACTTTGTTATTGATCCCCTGCCATACCCATCCAATATCACCAGAGTCTACTGTCCAGATAGCAAAGTCCACTAGCAAGAATTTGTCGTATAAGTGACTTCGTATTGCGTATAGCCTTGTAAATCCTATTATTAAAAACTTCAATCCTTATTGGCAAATCAAAATGTTCTCCCAAATAAAAAGAAGAAGAAGTAAGCTTACTTCTTATACTAATAGGAAACTAAGCTAGATCAAAGTGCGTGAACACAAGTTTCAGACCTCGTAAGCAGCCTTCATCAGAGCCCAATTAAAAGCAAGCTGATCATTTCATTTCTCGGTCTACTCTTTCAAGACTAACATAGCTAGCTTCTCAGAAGAGTGCAGGAAAATTGAACAGAGTTTTTCTCTTGGGTTCTCTCTCCATTCTTTCTTTGTGTACTAAAACTAAAACCTTCACCATCTTACCTCATTTTCACATAATAAGGTCAGACTTCGAGTGAAATATTCCCAGAGAAAATCTCGTTCTAGTATAATGTGTGCGTGATGCATAATATGACGGAGCTGATAAAGTTTTTGAAACCTTAATAGAAAAGCCGTATTCTTTGTATAAAAATAATGTGGTAAAATATCACTCTCATTCCCCTCCTTCTTCCATCTCTTGCTGGTAGTACAACCGATTAAAAGTTGAAAATAGGAGTGGAAATTGTCTACTCATTCATAACGAGGTATTATGTATGTTGTAACCTTAAACTCATTCATGGAAGTGCAAGAATCGTGATCAGATTTTCTGCATGTCAACTCGGGACGACGATGATCCTGGGCTCTGCAACTCAGATTCCTCCCCTGACTCTACCATATCCTCAGTCTGTACCTCCGATGGCGAGTTGTTAATTGTCTTTCCTTGTTCCTTTTCTCTCAAAGATTTAATTGGAGAAACTCTCTGTTTCGATCAAAAGAAAAAAAGAAGCAATAAGTAATAGCGCTATCAATCAAATTGAAACCAAATCCTATTTTTATAGTTGAACTAGTATACGCACCATGCAACGAGACTTAAGCTCCTTTAATCGGAACAACCGATCAACCTCCATCTCAAGGCACTTCTGAAACTGCCCCATCAGTTCCATCTCTTTCAGATAACCATCTAACACTGAATCCCTCTCATCCAACATCCTCTCGGTCCTCTCTTTGTCGCATCTCAGCCTTTCGAGCTTCTTCTTGATCGCACTGAGTTCCTCGGCAAGCGACATATCCAGCGGCTCCAGCTTCAAGGGATCGAGATTCTCCTTGTTGGAATCGCACTTCATCACACAGATTTCGATCGGTTTGTGCTTGGGTTTGGGGGGTGTGACAGGATAGTGGATGGGATTGGCGGGAGAGTTCTTGGGCTGAAGCGGAGTCCGACCAGATCTGGGTCGCAACTTTGCACCTCCGGTCACGGGAGTCTGAACCATTTGCAATGTTTGCATCTCGCAGCTTCTTCTTCTTCTTTCTATTAGGCCTTTTTCCTTTCTTAGTTTTCCCTTTTCGGAGCACATACGCTCTATACATATGGGAGGAGGGGCAACAGATTTTGAATTTAAAACGAGACAGGCGCTAACGGCTACTCCTTTCTTTATTCCTTTATTCTGTTTTTTTTAATCAAAAGTGCCCATCTACGCGTGTTTAGAAATTAGGTTAAAAAAACAATTTTACAAAATTTTAAATAGATAGTCATTTTTGTCTATAATTAATTTTGGTCAAAATTATATTTTTAAATAGTTTTAAATAAGCTACTTGAAACAGTAAAAATGCTTATGGATTATTCAATTATTATTTACCCCTATTTTTTCTTATAACATCTCTCCTCTCTCATCTCTCGTTTCTCATCTCTATTTTTCACCATATCTCATATTTTCTCTCTCTTCTCTACACTCTCTCCTCTCTCATATTTCTTCTCTATCATCTCTCATCTCTCATACTTTAATCAAATCATACACTTTTTGGTAATTTATCAATATAAAAAGTGATTATACTACTAATCATCCAAATATTTCTATTTTTAAAATATATTCTTCCCAAAATCTATTCTTTAAAATATTTTTTTTAAAATCTATTCTCCAAAAATTAATTCAAATAGGCCTTAAGAAAAGAAAATAAAAAAGAAAAGTATAGTTTTTGTTTGTTATCGTATGGGTCCATTATGTTGGATTTCTAAATATTTAAAGCTTAAAATAAGTGATTGATATTTTTTTTATAATTAGGCAGCCATAAATTGCAAAGATAAAAAAATGGCATAATGCATAAGATTTACTTTTCAAGTTTTATTTATATTTTTTATTTTTTCTCAAAACTTTTAAATAATGAATTATCAAAGTTTGTCAAGTTAAATTATTAAGAATAGTTCTTTAATTTTTATTAAAATTTTATTAGTTAAAACTTATAGTTACTTACTAGGAACCTAGAGTATATGATCTAATGATAAACTAACTATATTGTAAAGTTGAAGAACTAATATTTGATTCTTATCTTGTTAAAAAAGATATCTGAAGAATATAATAGCTGTAAAGTCTCAATCTGATTAATTAGTTGTTAGGATTTTATAAATTTATTATTTAAACTTCACTATTAAATTGTCATGATATAAAAAGTTAAATAAAATTAAAAAAGTTATTTTCTTGTCCATATATTTACTTGTTTTTCTCTTCATGAGCAGTTGAAATGTCATAACAAAGGAATCCAGGTTTGTGTTATTTTTCCTTCACGTCTTTATTTCAAACATCAGTAATCATTTCCACACCTGCAATGCCACTTTACTGTAAAAGAGTGAAGAAGGAAGGTAGATGAAAATGAGCAACATAACCACAATGTCACAAGTCACAACATACAAAACCAATACATGCAGAACGATACAGTATATGCTGATATTTATCCCTTGGTTTCATACTCGTATTTCAAATTGCATCCACCATAAATCAGACATGTCTATGAACTGGAAGCCTGGCGTATATTGTTTCAGAGTTCATCATGAAAGATTATTCTTTCCAGTTCCCTTTTCTTCTTACAACCCCAGTGGCATTTCCAAGAACACCTGGAGTTGAACAGGGCAAGCCTTGTGGATTGAAGAGATATAATGCTTGAGGTGGAAGTAGACTTTGAAAGCACAATTGCATACCCATCATCCATATAATCTGTTCCATCAGGAAACACCTGCCATAGCAGGCTTCCAGCTCCACTCCCTCCTTTCTTCGTGGAGTTTAAGATTGCCTTGTACACTGTGCTTATAAGGTTGTCTCTGTATGTTGAATTGTAGCCAGGATCTTTTGCAGATACTCCAAACTCAGCAAAAACCACCGGCATTCCAAGATACTTTTCAGCATCCTCTATGTGGGCTTCCATCCAAGATGTCACAAATGGGAGATGCGTATCAGAAATTGCTTGAGAAATCCTTCATCCAAGTCAATATTTGTTCATTAGAGATGCCATGGAGAAAAATACAAGAATGGTGACAGCAAAGACGAACCAACGGTACAAGTTTTCTAGACTCTACATATTAGAGTGATATTAGAGTTCAGCCCAAAATCCTTTATGTGAGGAGGTGTATCAGAGATCGTGATTAAAATTTCCCTGGTCTTTAGAATTAAAAATTAGAACTGTTTGATGTAGTTACCAAGAGTCTGGATACATGTGAACAGAAGCGAAGTCAACACCAAGAACTTGGTGGTTTCTGACGAAATCTGTTCCAACTTGCTGAGCATATGTGTTTGGATTGAACTGAACTCTCTGCGGAGTTGAAGGGCCATAAAATCCTTCTAATCCAATCTCCACAAGGTGCTTCGGATCAATGCTCTTCACATACACTGCCATTTCTTGTATCCAATCCTAAAATAGACAGCTCAGTTCAGTACGTGAAATCTTAGGAGGTCTTTCCAATTCTTTCATGATATCTTCATTGATCCAAAGATACCAAGATATATAAAATAACAATGTATCAAACACTTGAAAACAACTGAATATGAACTAAACAAGTACTTGAGGAACAGAACCTGTAATAGATCGCCAGTAGGATCTGAGGTGCAACGAGGCTCATTCATGAGTTCCCAAGAAAAAATTGTGGGGTCATTCTTGTAAGTGATGCTTGTGAATGTATTAACCCTATTCAACACCGTCTACAAAACGAAAAAAAAAAAAAAAAAGCCTCAGACAAAATGGTCTGAAAGAATTGTTGTGAGGTATTGTGCATATAAGACACTCGCCTTGACGTGGGCCTTGTAGTAGCTTCTAAGAGTTGGATGTGAGAAGAAGTCATCATCAGAGGTCAAGTTAAGGCCAGCAGCTTTGCCCCATTTCACATATTGTGCTTTGCCACCATATGCCTCCCAGTTATTAGTCAATGACAATATGAGCCTTACTTTGTATTTCCTTGCTTCACTTACCACAAAGTCCAAGGCCTGTCAAATGACAATTAAAATCATTTGATGAAGTAGTGAATCAGGAAATCTGTGAGAAAAACAGGGGACAAAGAGGAAACAGAACCTTGAAGACTTCTTCATCATAAAATGATGGGGATTTCTGAAGGGCTCTCCATTGGCCATCATTGAAGGCCCAAGTCCTACAAACAGTCATTCCCACTGAGGCTGCTTGTTTGAACACTTCGCTGACTTTTCCTCTGGTGGACTCATCTGCTGCAAACACCATCAGCCAGTATGTGTTAAACCCATTCACATAAAATGGTTCATCATTCATCACAAACTGGTTTCCTTTCTTCTGTACCATCTCCCATTCTTCTTCTTCGATGTCCTCCATTTCATTCCTGATATGAACATGTTAGACAATGAGTTATCTAGTTCTGCTTTTAAGTCTTAAAAATAGAAGCAAAATTCATATTTTTTTTTTGGTGGGGGGGGTTTACTTTTTGTGATGCTTACACATAAGTTGAGATAGGATCAGCTATCTGATTGTGGACTGCCTCATACTCATCCTCAATGATTCCCGTTTCGTCTTGTTCACTGCCACCAAGTGCAGAGCAACTTAGATCCTTAGTAAGAATCAAAAAGAGGATGAAAGAAACAGTGCATAATAATCCAAAACTCTTGTGGGGATCCATAGAGCTGATCATCGAACCAGGGTGTCCATACCCTTTTGATCCACATTATATAAATATGTGAACTTGCTCTCAGAAGAGTAGTGTGCAAGGATAGATCATGTTTCGAATATTCAAGCTTTAAAGCGAAGGAAGCAGCTTTAAATTGCCTCTCTTCCATTGCAAAGCAAAATTAAATAGGGAGTAGATGAAGGGTAGGAGTAAAGTTGCAAACTTGTGACTGCTAAGGTACGTTGGATTGATTGTGCTCCACAAAAACAGACTTTGTGGTTGAGGAACAGATATACTTGTTATTGATAAGAGTTCATACAAGCAGGATTAGTTGCGATATCTCTATCAACAATTAAGATTTGTCCCCCTTAAGGAGAAAAAAGGAGGACACATATGAGTGCATGTATACATAATTCATACCTGTGAATGTGTGAATCCATATGTTGTATGGGAAGAGCTTGTGGAGAGGCTGGTTTTGCGTCGATGAAAAAGAAAAGTAGAAGAAGAAGAAGAAAGCAAGAGGTGGATCTGAATTCTCAGGAAAGCAAATGGAGAGATGTCTTTTGTGATTGTGAAGCTTTTGTATCACTTGTCCTAGATGGCCCCAACGACTAGTGACAAAGAAATAGCTGCTGCCTCTAAAAAAGTCAACAACTTCAATTTGGAACTATCGTCCGTAGTTCTTTTGCTATCTATCGTTTCTTAGTTAAGCAGTGTGTAGTTCTTCCTGATTATCACCGCTTCCATCTTCTGATTTTGACACCTACTCTTGTTTTGGAACTATATATATATATATATTATATTAAATATGAAAAATAAACTGCATTATTGGTGATTTATAAATAATACTACCTCGAGTCCTAATTATAAAATCCAGTAAAATAAATCAATTAATTATAATTAATATAAGAGTTAATTGATTAATTTATATAGATTAAAGAGTATAGAATATGAATTTATCTTGAAAGGTTATATTTGATTATAATTAATTAATTTAATTTTCTAGATCTATTCAAAAAAATTAACTAAATTTTATAATTAAGACGAGCTAGTGTCATTTTATAAATATTGTTGCTTTTACCAATTTTACATTTTATGGCACATGAAGTGTATGCCTATTTGCCAATCACCTCGGATTAGTTACGTTTTCTCCACCCGGCGAAAGTGTGAGATATGAGACTATTTGGAGCGTATTCGATCCCTATAAAGTATCATTTTATTGTGGTTCTAGTAACGGCGCTTAGGGAGGTATCCTAACTCCTAGGTGCCTAGGTTTATACCTGAAGGTAATAGATAACTCGCCTTACCCGATATTGATATCGTTTAGGAGGAAAGGAGATTTTGTCCTAATTTTGGACCATAGATGAGCCCAATCTCTTTCCAAAAATTTTTTTACAACCAAAAAAACACGTTACGCCTTCTCCACCTTTTCCGTTTTTCAACCCATTTGTTACTAAAATTCTTACGATTGAGCACGTTTTCCCTACATTACACAGAAATGGCTTGTGTATAATGTAATTTGTTGTGATCTTTATATTTTATATTGAAGCAGACAGGATTGTGAGGATGAAACAAAGATTTTAACTTGAATATTTTACATTTGTACATTCATGCATTGTTGAAATGATAATACAAATTAATGTGTAGACATATATTAATGTGTAGACATATACAAATTAATGCCATATTCAACTGTGTAAATGAAACTATCTGATTGATCCGGATTTTACAGTTTCATCCTCTACCTTCTTGTACGAAAAGATCAGACAAATGCTTGGAAACATTTAAATAAGACAACTTTTTTATATTTCCAGGACAGACTCGCTTGAACATGGTCACACCAATTAGGCAATTTAAATGAATGACATCATTGCGAAACCCAATATTTACATCCAGAATGCAAAAGAAGAAAAGTACACAGAATTGATAAAGGAGAAACCCATAGCTTCTTGCCATTGGGAACAAGCCCTTATTGACACTGAACTATTGAATCAGTAATGGCAACAATTTTCTTCAGCAGCTCAGGCTTGTTGGCTCCTACCAGTTTGTCAATCTGTTTCCCATCTCTGAGAAAGAAGAAAGTTGGAGTGGCTTTGATATCCAAGGAAGCGCTGAAGTCCTGAAACATATAAAATCATTGTATATTCCCTATGACTTAATGGTCTTTATAAAAAACTACTCGTAAGTAGTTGTAAGCTTTGTTTACATTCTCAAACCTAAAGAGCTTTGCCGAAAAGGGATGTCTTAAAGATTATAATAGAACAATTTTTGTGGACTCTCTTAACGTTTGATGTTTTAGAGCTGATTAGTCCTTGACAAAATCCAACAAAGAGAAAACCCATTATCATCAAATAAAGTTTCACCTTCGATTTGACGTATGCATGTGTGTAGCATGTATGTTATTGAATTGATTAATATATTTTCTGAACGAAGAATTCTGTGTTCACTAATTGAAGTCGGAGGAGTTTGTTAATTGTAGGAGGAATTTGAAACCTTTCTACATCCACATTCAAGGAGGAGTACAGAGTACTAGTTAAAAATATGTGCTTCACTACTAAACTATAATAACAAATTCATGGCATGAAATGATAACATTTATAGCTTTACTACTTACAGTGAGTTCATCCCCGTCAATTACAAAGAACATAATTGATGGATATTTCTCCGATAACTCACAGAAATAAGGCGATATCATCTTACATGGACCGCACCATGATGCACTGAAGTTTGCAATCACCTGTTGAAATGCTACTTCAGTTTGAATTTTGACGCCCAAAGAAAAAACTTATAATAGGGAGCAAAATAAAGCATAAAAACAATATTCTGAAATATCAGCAAGCATTTAAACATCATAATACAAAACGTCAAGGCTTAAATTTAGCGTTTATTCGTGCAGGCTCTCTTATGTGTGGGATGTGAGCAAGAGATGAAGAGTGGAGAAACTTCCAACTAAGGGAATTAAAATTGGCACCAAATATTTTGGAGAAATATGTCAAAAATAGCTACATCAAGCCTTTGGCATTACGATTCTAATCTTCCTAAAGACAATATAGTAACACTTAATTGTCTGTCAATTTGACATCAGCAATTCAGTAAAGATTACTAAAATCATGTTAGATGAAGCAAATCAGTCACCCAGAAAAGAATCTATCAGATGATCTACCCGGCCAATTTTGAAAATATCAGCTTATATTGCTATCTTCCAATATCATGAAAAATGCTTCTAAGTTTTCTGTCACATTAAATGGCTAGGAATGATTACCATATATGATTCTGAATAGGACACAAAATATTAGGATAGGCGCTACCAAAAAGATCTAAGACCCTCCTATCCAACAAAGAAAGAAAGAACTAAGACCCATATTGATTAGATATGATGTTGTTAGGCACCATGCTTGCTGACGGTCAAAATATGAGACAGTACTGGGTTTTGAAAAATAGAGTACGTAGAATATTCTAATCAGCATTTAATCAATGTAAAAAATAAGGTGTATTAATAAATATGTATTTTTATAGAGTTTCTCAAATGTTGCAAAGACTATAAATATATTAATAAATATGTATTTTTATAGGATTGGTGTTTTGGAAGGTTTTGCTGTCAAAAACAACATATTTATTAATATTACGAAATAACATGTAAGGTAAAACATGGTAAAATATTTAATGGTCAAGCCAAAGAATGAAACAAAATGGTGCTAACTAATGAGTATTAATAATGTACTCCGAAACCATGTAAGATGAAAATCTTACAATTTTGCCATCCTTTCTTGCTTCTTCCATCTTCTGGTCCCAAGATTCTTTGGAAGTAATAAGTTGTACATTCCCAGCAGCAAAGTCCACGTGATGATCAGAATTGTCATCCTTAGATGAAGGCTACAAACAATAAAAACAGGGAACTTCTCTTTCATGATTTGTCAATAAATGATGTAAGACTAATGCATCAACCTATCTTCACGAGTTATGTCCAACTCACATTATTACTTAGATAACAATATTATTGGACTAAATGCCTATCATGGAAAAGTGAAGAGCATTGGTTCACTTAAACCCTATGTAGGAGTCGCATTTGGCGTAAAACACAGTAGTTTCCATGCATCTGGAAAATATAGCAATTTAGTTTTTACATTCTTTGCCTTTCGAACGTTTTAGTTAACAATCCATCTAAAGAGTTATTTGTTAATAGAGTACAATGACATTATGTGATTGATATAACCGACCCTGTCTAATAGGATATGGCTTGTTATTATGGTTTTCTTTGCCTTTCTAACATCTGTAGGGGAAGAAAATAAAACCTGACTCCATCACTGATATCACTAATTACAACTAGAAACTTCCTTCCATTAATTGAGCATGCCTATAATAATAACCCGTTGCCTGCTCTTGCCTGGATTCTATTAGTTGTTACATTTAGTTACAACCATTTCCCCATTCTTGGTCTTTTACTCCCCTATTCTAATGCACCTGATCCTTGTTACTTACGGTGCAATTTACATAGGCAGGTTCAAGATGTAAGGCATCACCTCGGACTGTGGTTGAGGCACTAAAAATCTATTGATAGAAAAGGAAAAGGCACGGTGAAAGACTATCAAAACAGAGGGCTTCATAATGCTCAATTCTCATGAACCCCCAGTAATTGAAAACTGATGTTAAATATAGCCAAACAAAGTATCCATTCGGAGCTATAAGCAAGCTCAGTCTCAGTATTAAAAGATTTTGCAGCTACGGAGATTATTTTTCAACATATGCTGTAAGAAGATGCGATTCATTGGAGAAGACAATTTACGAAGCATGTAAGAGAGCAAGAGAGACCTAATGCCTTAATCATAGAATGAGGACAACTACCGAGATTCTGATTAAAATATCCAAACATTCTCACCCGAGCCATGCAGTTCCCCATATTATTATTGCTTCGAAGCCACGAACTTGTAAACTTCAAGGGGAGAATTAATATGACAAGTGAAGCCTGAAATGAGGAGGGGAAAACACTAACTTTAGTGGAACAAGTATCGCAAAAGTCCATCAACAATAAGAAGTGGGGCAGACAAGAGCCAGGATAATTTGGTTTGAAGCAGCGAGCTGAATGGAAGGAAAGAAAGATTAGAAAACAGATAATAGATTTGGGAAAGAAGAGAAGAGAAATGCAGAGTAGAAAAGGGGAAGAAAACCTAATTTTGGAGGATCTGGAGGGAAAGGACGACAAGTGAGGTGGAAGCAGTCAAGAGAATGGGAAAGAAGAGGTAGCTCCGACAAGAGGAACAAGAATGTAGATATATGAATGATTTGGATTTGGAAAACTCGCTTCCGTTCAATTAACTAATAATATATTAATAACAGTTACTAACATATAATAATTGAAAGTTAAGACAACTTCCACTCGCAGTTCGGCCCCTACTACGAGCTGGCATCTCTCTTTCCATGAGTATTTCGGATGGTGATGGCACGCGAGGGTATAAAATTATCGGGGATCAAGATTCAAGATGCTACACTGAACCCCTGATCTAGCTTTATAATATATATTTTTTTTAATTTTTGATTTTGCCGGATGGGAACTGCGAAGAAGGTTTCGGGAAGAGAATGCAGCTAAGAAAATTTAATAAAAACTAAGACAAAATTGTGAACATGACTGAGATTCAGCTTCATATATGATCCAAACAGGAGAGTGGGAACCACGTTTGAATTACGCAAAACATTTGGTATTGGATTTGGACAAAGATTTGCCAGCCCTCTTCCAACCCTCACAATTATTTGCGGGGAGTGTCAACGACTGCCCAGCTGAGAGAATGGTAATGTACTATGTTTTTCTTCGGAGAATGATTATAGGCTTAGGGAAAATGATTGGTGTCTTTTCTTATGATTTTTTGGGGAGCTATCAACGTTTTCCTTCCCATTCACTTCCTTTTCTGAACAATTAGATCAATATTTTGAATGGCTCGAATTTAATTTTTTTTATAACAATATTTTTAAATATTAAATTATTAAAATAAGCAATTAAATTCAAGCATTTAACAGTTTGAAATTGTAGTAAAAAAATTAAAAAATATCTTATAATGAATTAAATATAAATGGTTTAAGTGTTGATCTTATGATCAAAAAATAATGAGGAATCATTGCTAATATTTTGTACTTGGATAATTTTTATTTAGATAAAAAAGTGATAATAAAAGTCATTGGAGTGGTCTAAATTAAACCGGTTAAGAGGAGTAGTGATATGTTAGATTGTGATTATAAATTATATATATATATATATATATATTATTATTATTATTTAAGTGAGTCATATCTAAATATTGTTAAACTTAGTTTAGGATAACATGTTTGTTTGTGAAGATTATGAGCCCTATACTATGGTACTAAAATATAAGGATAAGGCAAATATGGTAAAATTGGTTGTGGGAAAGGAGGCAGAAACCAATTTTGGAACAATTAATGGACTCTAGCTGGTGCTGTAACCATCAATAGGTATGCGTCACTTTGTTTAATTTTTACATTATCCTCTACCTCCAATTGTTCTCTTCGCTTTTCGTTTGCAGAAGGCATTGTTGTTTTAGCAAATTAACCCGCTTAGCAATTTTAAATTGTTAGTGGCACTTTAATCTTCTTAACAATTTTAAATTTTCCAATTATATTTTTGAATGAAATAAATGTCTATATTTAAATAGTTTTTAAAACACCTACCTCAATTGCATAAAGCAATACTAATGAATAAAGGAATGGTGTAATTAGAAAAAAGAATTATAAATGCTACACATTATCCTACATGATGGGCTAAACAGAATTTCTATAAAACCCTACATTGTGGACGGGAGGGAATGTCACCGAAACTAAAGAGAGGTTTTAATTTCATTAAATTTGTCTGAAAATTAAAAAAAAAATGTTTTCAATTTTGCTATCATTTAAACTTATACGGTGTAAGTTTAAAAGATAAACCAATAGTAAAAAAAAAACCATATAAAGAGATGGAAAATTTCCTGCCTAGGACTTTATAAACAGAGTGATAATGGCAAAAAAGTTTTATAGATTAAAGGGAACGACGGCCTATTTAAAATCATACAAATTATAGTTTTAAAAAAAATTTAGTTTAATAGACTTTTAAAATAAATAGGCATGTCTGATTTGCTTGTAAATCATAATTTTAAAAGTCATTTTAGATAACACTTAAGTTTGAGAAAATTTTAAAACAAACAGTCATATTTGTTCAAACTGGCTTTTAAATTAAATCATAGTTTAAAACTAAAATTTCAGATAAACTGGTCAGAGTAACTTATAGAACAGTAAAAGAGTTTATAAACTAACCAATTATTATATTCCCCATATTTTTTCTTACACTATCTCTCCTATTTTTTCTTATACCCTCTCTCCTCTCTCCTACTTTTTCTTATACCCTCTCTCTTTTCTTTTCTTATACCCTCTCTCCTCTCTATTCTTATATCTTATCTCTCATTATTTAATACTCATATATTTTTTCATAATTTACCAATAATAAAAGTACTTATAGAAATAACTATCCAAACACTCATTTATTCAAAATTATTTTTTTTAATAAGCTCTTATCAAAAAATCTTTTTTATAAGCTGCCTAAAAGCCATTTTTTTCTTCATAAACTCATTTTTAAAATTCTATCCAAACACACACATAATTATATTTGTCTAAAAGAGTTTTTAGATTAAAATTATTGTTTTAAATAAATTACTGGGTGTAACTTTTATAACATTATAAAGATTTATAAACTACTTAATAATTATTTTTTTGACACATTCTCTCTTGCCTCTTCTGCAAGTCTTTTTCACCATCGTCACTGGAGTCTTCCATCGTCATGGTTGAACCTACAGATTTAGTTACAAGGTTATGATGTACTTTAAGAGTGATAATGTGAATACGTGGCTATTATGCTAGTCAAAAGAGGGGGTAGAGTGAAGAAAAGAACTACAGGACATACTTCAAAGATCGTTTGAAATAATGATAGGCATGCAGCCTAAGAATCAGAACAAAAGTGCTAACTTTCAGTTCTAAAATAGTGATAGTCATGCAGCCTAAGAATAAGAACAAAAGAGTTCTAACTTTCAGTTCTAAGTTCTAGTAAAATTGTCACATATTAGAGCTATACCATGTGTTTATCATGCAGAAGTCAATCAAAGAAACTGTTTCATGCCTGCATGATGATACTGGTAGGCTACAATTGCAGGTATGTACCTTGTGTATTTGCATGAATATACCATACTTGCATAAATAATAGTTGTACCTATATTAGCCACACGTTCTTATATTATTGATGCTATTCAAGGTTTCCCGAGTCTGGCCATTTTGGTTATTTTTCTAGATCTAAAGATATCTGGTCAAACAACAAGAAGTGGCATCTCTTATTTGTCTGGCAAGTGATTTGATGCCACCACACATCAGTTTTCATGCATTGTAACTGTGGTTTTCCCTGTAGCTTGTTTTAACATGCTTGTTGCTATGACAAGAACTGCTTAGATTAGTTTTGTCAGCATAAGAGCTGTTGCCCTGCATGTGGATGAAATTATTGCATTAGTTGTTTGTTTGTTTTTTATCCTCAAAAAAGCTTGGCTAATTTGTGTAATTATTCACTTCGTATTTGTACATTGCTTTGGGACCAATGCACTATTTTATGCCATAGGCAGAATTCTTTAGGTAGGCTATATTATATTTTGCCATCTTTCATCACAGCCAAAAACTGAGGTTCAATTTAATAGAAGGATTTCTCTGTGATATTATTGCATTAGTTGTTTGTTCGTTTTTTATCCTCAAAAAAGCTTGGCTAATTTGTGTAACTATTCACTTCGTATTTGTACATTGCTTTGGGACCAATGCATTATATTATGCCATAGGCAGAATTTTTTAGGCTATATTATATTTTGCCATCTTTCATCATTGCCAAAAACTGAGGTGCCATTTAATAGAAGGATTTCTCTGTGATATTACTCCCAGCTAGTAGCGAGCATTGCTGCATTGGTTTCGCTACTTGCATTCACCCACAAACTGTTATTTGGCCGTGGCCATTCCAGAACAAACCTGTTTGTTCTGATATGGAAGTTAAAAACAAAGTTTGGCAGGTGGCCGAGTTGGAAGAGTGCAGGAATATTCTGTTGCTAGAGAACCAGCAACTGAAAGAAAATCTGTCAGGTCTTCAAACGAAAATTTGGAATCTTGAAAAGAGTGGCTCTTCCTTCTCATTGAATGCATCTGCGAAGGTTAGCTTCTTGGGGATCTTGTGCTATACTGCCTTAATGCTATTTTTTTTTTTTTGTTAATTTTTTCCTTAATTTTAAAATAAGGGAAAGCAAAGGAACATGGAGAGTTATATATAATGATAGCTAGTTTAATAGTTCTTTAATGAATCTTGATTGTATTTGATACTCAAACCAATCGAGGCAGACTGTGAATGTTAGACCATGAATATAAAAAGTACACGCGAGTCATGTGGCTCTTTCATCTCATCCGCTGAAAATGATGCCGGTGGGTGTGATTGACTGAGAAACTGTCAAAGTATGTAAAAATGAGATTCTTGTAAATCAAGGTGGAAAAGTCTTCACTTTGCCTAAATGTTGCTTCTGATCATATTTTACTTTGATGTGGAGTAGGATTATGCTTCTGAAAATGAGGACTTAAAGTCTCAAATTGAAGCAGCCCAAATGTTGGTGGAGAAATTGGTTGCAGAAAATGCGGAACTTGTTCAGAAAATGAGGACTTAAAAAAAGATTTATGGAAAAAAATAGTTTTTGGATATCTTTTAGAAAAGGGTTTCGAGAAGAACTTATAAAAAAAAAGTAGTTTTGAATAAATGAGTATTTATATAGTTATTTCTAGAAGTATTTTATTTTTGGTAAATTATAAAAAAAGGTATAATTATTAAATATAGGAGAGAGTAGAAAGGAGAGAGAGTGTAGAAGAGAGATGAGAGATGAGAGAGTATATAGAAAAGAAAGAAGAGAGGAGAGAGGGTGTAGAAAAGAGAGGAGAGATGGGAGAATGTTTAGAAGAGAGCGGAGAGAGGGTGTAAGAAAAAGTATAGGTAATATAGTAATATATGTAAGAAAAAATATAAATTACTCTGACCAGCTTATCTAAAATATTAATTTTAAACTATAGTTTGACTCAAAAATATTTTTAAATAAATATAGTTGTTTGTTTTAAAAAAATTTAAAATATAAATTTTGATATAACTTAGGTTTAAAACTACCAAAGACACACATAATATGAACTTCAAATTGGCTGGGTAAGATTATTTAGGTATTATTATGTCTGCACATTTTTATTATCAGGTGAATGAGTTATATGTGGAGAGCGGGATCAACCAAGTGCTGCAGTTGAACTTTCTGGAGCCAGTGGGATTGAGGGGTTGGATGAATCTGCTAAACCTAATACTGTAGCCATTGCTGTGCCTGAATCTGAAGAGAATATATCTCCGCCAGTCACAGAGTTGAATTCTTCAGGAGAAGCTCCGGTTGAGGATAACAGTGCCACTGGGCATGTTGGTGGGGTAATTTCAAGCTCTTCGTTGGCATCTGAGGACTCTGGAGAAATTGTGCAAATTCCATTGGATGACAATGATGTAAGAAGTCCGGAACTGCAGTCTGCCCAGAAGAACACAGAACAGGATGATGACGTGCCACTTACTGATGCCCCCCTTATCGGCGCGCCATTCCGGTTGATATCATTTGTAGCCAAGTATGTTACTGGTGCGGACTTGGTTAACCAGAGTTCCCCAAACATTAGTCGATGACTTTTATTGTATTTTTTTAGAATAACTTCACTTACTAGTCAGATGATACTTTTTGCTCAGCCTAAATTGGGCAATTTCCCAAAAGAAAAGGTTGATTCTTTGACATCAGAATATGGAAGCTCTCAAGGAAGAGAATAGATAGATATCCCACATATTGTATGCGTCTCTATGTTGTAAGTTCGAGTATCCGCTAGTTGTAACTCCATTATTTTTTGCGTAACTACAAATTTTAACTACACCGCATAATTCAGTCGACGCTGGTCTACGTCATAATTGTTGCAGAAGCATAGTTGATGGATCTCCTACTATAGATGTTAGGGTATTTTTCTTGGAAAGTAATTAGCAATATTCGTCTTCATGCCCAAGATTAAAAAGAATTAGCAATATTCGGTTACAAATATGTGGAAAGACTTAAGTAACTGAGTGCTGGTATGGGTTAATAAATCAGGTAGAGAATGAAATGTAAGACAATACAATAATGATTACCATGGGTATATTTAATATGAAGTTGATTAATAAACTTATTGTTTTTTGTCACAAAAAAAACTTTTTTTTATATTTAATTAATAATAATATGGGAGAAAAAAGATTAGAGTGATCCCATTCCCTTCCTCTCATGCTTCTTTCCTGTCATCTTCATCACCCATGCTTTCCTTCCTCCTGACGGTCATAACCCTGACAGAGGAGGAGACGCAAATTTGGGTTACTCTTAATGGTGGACAATGATGATGAAGGGCACTACTGCTCCGTCAACGACAGTGGAGGGTTGCGGCAATTGATCCTGATGAAGGTGGATGGGATGAGCTTTGGTAATGAGTGAGGGAAGCTGAACCAAGAGTATGAGACAGCATACTTGTCCAAGATGGACTTGTAGACTTTAGATTCATCTGTAGTATCCTACTTTTGTTATAAAAAAAATAGGCATATATACTAAATGAAGTTGGAAAGAAGCAGTCCCTCTCTCCCTGACTTTACATGGCTATCACATATATCTTCAATTCATACATTCGTGCACTCGTAATTGGATGCTCTAATCTCTACAATTAGTTTAACGACTTCCTCCATTGAAGGTCTCGTGTCAGGCTCCGTTGCCACATGCCACTGCTAACTGCATCATCTGCACCAGTTCTTCTTCAACATTTGGATACCTTATGAGCTCTACATCAAATACTTCACCAGTCCATTCCTCCCTGACCACAGATTGAACCCAGTTTGGAAGATCAACCACATCATCATTCCTGGAATGCTCGACTGGTATTTCGCCAGTCAGCATCTCGACTGGTACATCCGACTTCTGGGACGATTTTTGGGTTTCAATAGCCTCAGATGCTTGGTACCCTGGACTTACTAGATGGGACAGAGAAACTGATTAGAGTTAAAGCCAAAATCTGATATGCAGCCTTCAAAATCTTCTGCGATAAGCACATTAGATGATTTTATATTGCCATGCTCAAATTTCAGTCCGCTAGCTGAGTGGATATGTGCAATACCCCTAGCAGCTCCAAGTGAGATCTTCAGTCGGATTCCCAATCTAATGGAGTTCGTCCAGCTCCCTTGGTTCCTGTTCACAAATTGCGACCACTAGCATTGAATACCTCGTTTAAATTTTAAATAGGAGTGGGAGAAATGGGCATAAGGTGACAACACGTACCATGCAATAGGCTGGAAAGGCTTCCAACTGCGATGTAATCATAAACCAGAAGTTTTTCGTCCTTTGAGCAGTAGTAAGCGTTGTTCAAATTCTTTTTTCCATACCACTACTTCTTTTAACCTCTTCACCACCACTGCCGTACCCTCCTCTCAGATGGCTTTGTAAGTCGTCCCACAGCTTCCCTTCCCAAGTACCTCAGCAGAACAAGCACATGCAAGTGATTCCCACCCAACAAGTGTAGATTGAGGCATCAGAATTCCAATTAATTTTTTGGCCGTGATGAACTGCATCAGCAAAGTCAAGGAGATCTTGCTTTTCTGAATTAAGATCAGCCAAAGTATGCAAAGAGAAAATCACGAGTAGAAAAGAAGGTATCCTAAATAAGTAGGATTGTAACATCATCGAATTTGCTGGTTCAGAGGTAATATCAAGGTCGTGCACGAGACTGATTAACCTCTCTCAGCAATTCCGCTCCCTCCCCTGACGATGGAGATCGTAAAACATTGCACCAAGTGGAAACATGAATACAACAAAATGGAAGAAGAGAGAAGAGAAAGTTCGGGGCTAAAGAGCGATATGAGCCGAGCAAGGGAGCGAATTGTATCTTTGTCAGTGTTAAAATGGCCGAAGAGGGGAGATAGCTTTAACGGCATTGCTTCAAGAGCAAGCCAGAGAGTTAAAGCAGCAACAGTATTGGAAAGAAGTAGCGGCGAGGTAATAGAGTTTGTTTCAGATTCGGGAGGCACACATCAAAAGTTCAACTCTCTGCTTCAAGGGCTTCTCCTTTAAGCCAACGCACTCGCGCTGAACCAACTATATTCCTAGACAAAGTTAACCTTCTATTATCAAACCAAGTGTAAAACTTTGCAATGCACCCCCGTATGGTAGACTCTGCGGTCTCATTGTTGGGTCCATTTGTAGGGAAGAAATCCATCACCAAAACTAAAGGGCAGTTTCTTGCCATTCGTTGCTGCTCCTAAAAATATGGGTAAGATCAAAGTCGACCACTGATTACTCCGCAGAAATCATACAATGCATTTTCATTTCTCCTCCAACTTTGATTGATTGGAAAGGACAGTAAATTAAGTTAGTACAATATACACCAAGCAGGAGGCAGTGATGGGCAAAGCGAGATTAAATAAAAAATGTACTAAGCTAAACTATACTTAACAAAATGAAAACACACTGATTGGGCTAGGACTTGCTTGGCACCCTGTCACAACTACAAATTAGACGGACATGCGCTGTTTTGAAAAACCTGGGCCGTTTCAAATGCTTCATCAATGATAAACTCTAAAATGCCCCGAATTTCTTCCAGACCAATTTGAACACCAGAAGTTGAGGTATGCGATTCTTCGAAAAACAAATACAATAAAATAAGGGGCATTAAATTAAACATAAATGATAGCATATCACATAGGTGCGAATGAGCACTAGTTTAATACTACAAGAGACCAAATGGTTCGGGCAGGGACCCAAATCCGCTATCAAATATTGGCCCTTGATCACATATATCATCAGCACTGTGAAGCCAGTTTGTATTCTTCAAATCTTCTTTAAGCAATATAGTATCATAACGTGTACTCTCGTAGATGTCCACTTCACTCAATTTTGCTGAGTATTGTCTTTCATCTACCTCACTCCCATTTATCACGTTCCTATTGGCGTCATTCCCAGGGTCAAAATTAGCTCCATTACTACTGCAGTGCAATTGCAGGCTTCCATTCCCATTTGCCTGAGATGGAACACTCAAACCACGAACAGTTTGGATCTTGGGAATAGAAGATCTAAGACTCTGAGGAAAGAGTGTGGTGCTTGAAAGTGAACGAAGATTTCCTGAACTGTTCTTTATATCCTAAGTAAAAATAAATAAATCAGTAAAAGAAAAGAATAAAGCTGCATAAAACATCTCAATCAGGTAACCAAATAAAAAGTGCAGCTTGAAAAGAATGGTGCGTCTACCAGTCATCTTACAAGGACACCAATAAGTAATCTAGGATTCCTAATTTTTACTTCAAAAAATCATATCCACTAGTCCCGAAATTGATATTTGCAATATTACTAATCTAAAAGGTGCTGATTCATTATTGATCTAGCAGTTCAGTGATATAAAATTGTGTTCAAGGCAAAAATTTAAATGATTTTAATGCCTTGATGATCAATACTTCCATTCTGCTCTAGTACGTAAAGCCTCAAACAATATCTACGATTATGAGCAATAGTTGAAATTGTTGATAAACTCCGACATGTTCATTATTTTGATAACATATCCAGCGATTTGAACAGTGCAACAGAAAAAGTAGAATGCATACCATATGCTTAATAGCCATATCTAAGGATTTCTTTGAGATGGTCCTCCCAAATCCGGAGCTGTCAGAGGAAGTAGTAGAAGCCTTAACAGATTTCCGAGCAATTGCTTCAGGGCCATGTGGGACTTTCCGCAGCTCAGGGACATCAGAATGGTGGCCGTTGGCATTTGGAAGGCCACGGCTTCTTCCCATGGCTTCTGTCAATCTCCCCCTAGTTACTATGGGAGATGACTGTCGCTTTGGCATACTAACTGGGGCTTGGGATTCAGAATTTCCCTTTAAAGTGACCATACCAACAGGACGTGACCTACCAGCAGAGACTGGCCTCTCTGGCATTGTTGTTCTGAGGTTTGGTGGTGTTTCAAGAGGAAAATCAGGTGGAACAACTGGCTGGGGAGGGGGACGGGCTCGAGGACTTGGTGAACTTGGTCGTGATGGTGGTGCTGAACTGCGTCCATTTAATGAAACTCGTCCTGATGAAGTTGAAGAACCTGTCATAGTGGGTGGAGATGGTGCTGAATTGCGACGAGTTGGAGTGGAAGGGCGGGAAAGTGACCTAGCAGATGGAACAGAGGGGGAATGCAAATTAGCAGGAATCTGTGGTCTTGAAGAAGGAGTGGAGGGCCTCAAGTTCGGTGAAGCTTTACTCTTGTCAGCAATAGGGCTAATGCTTGTTGTGCGTACTTTGGACGGAGTTGAAGATCGTGATGCTGTGGGACGGGAGGAGGGAGTAGAAGACCTTGTGGCTGATGAAGAGCGGGTCATGGGGGAAGATGGTCTGGTGTAAGATGAAACTGAAGCCGAACTTGTGTTAAGGATTGAGGAGGATCTATTTGAAGGATAGCCACTGTAGCTATACTGTGAACTGGAGTTGGAAGGGCGAGTCACAGAACTGCTTCTTGCTGGTCTTGAGTGACCATTGTTCTCTGATTGAGAAACTGAGAGCTAAAAGATACACATCAAATTAAAAATTTATTAAACATCTAGATTTAAAAGCTATATCAGTAAAACAAGAATATGCAAATTGAAGCAAAAGAAGAAACATGCTGGAATCCCAGGACAACCCAATTCTTCAAAACATAATTTAATTTCCTAAGCAAAAAGCTAACAAAGTTAGGACTTTTGTACTTTATTTCACCCCAAGATCCAAAGAAGTTGCTCCTGTACGTTGAAACAATATTAAATTTGGGAAACAATTACTGACAAATCTCCCAAGAAAAAATGTTTTAGCATTGAATCATATTCTGCAGTTGCAGCCTTTCAAAATTACATAATTTAAACATATTTCTAGAGGAATATGATTACTTAGGCTGAATGATGAACCCAGAAATTTTAGGATGTGGTGCCAATATACATATAAGGGGGCATTAGAACTAACATTGTTAAATGTTGGGGATCATTAATATACACTATACATATAAAATTAAGCAAAATGGAAATTTTCTCGTTGGGGAACTAGCCCCAAGACTGACAATGTAGGTTTGTCATTCCTTAGGCTTTATACCTAGTTTTTTTGAACAAATAGAAGGGAATGTATATTGTTTAGTTGAGGTAAGTTCATTTCTAATTAAGCATATAGTTCTGATTCAGCGATATTGTCTAATTCAGTTAAGAATCAGTATACTTAAGTTATAGTTGATTTTTGTAAGCTATAACAAAGATTTGAATGGCCATGGTGAACTGCTGTTGACCCAGTCAGAGGGGCAGGAGGATTGCCATAGGCATAACAGATGCAACACTTAAAGTAAACAAATTGGCCAGAGAAGCTCAACTTTGGAAGCATAATATCAAATAACAAATACAAAATTATCAAGCAATGATTAGATGACCACATACCCTTGAAGTCTTTGTGGTAGAAGTTGATCTAGCCGAACTGCGTCTTGGAGGTGCTAAGGTAGGTTGGGATTCACCTTCTGATGAGGGACAAGCAGGAGTCCCGGGAGGAGTGAGAAGCCTAATAAAATTCAACAATGGTAATTGCAAACCAGACACATCTGATAACATATGAATGTATTAAAATACGGCAACCATTGCCAATAGTATGAATTTTGTAAAACTGGGATCATGACTTTAACAAATTAAAGTTGCTACTTTGTCGATTATGAAGTTAAATAAATATGGAGGCTCATATACAAAATACTACGATCAGTACTTTAGATCAATCAGATTGTCTCTATTTGAGCATTCAACTGCATTAAGTGCATTCGAAGCCACCTCTTCCATCCACCAAATCACTCCAGTGCTTGTGTTGTGTGACATGTCCCTGAAGACGGATGAGGTAGAATTGGCATTCACAATGCACCATTTTGTGTAATCAGAATGAAGTGTTTTGATTGCAGAAGAAAGCAATTCTTTTGGCGCAAAACACTATTTACTTTTGTTAATGGCAAAGTGTCATATAAGCAACAAAGCAATCAGGTGCATGGCTGAGATGGCTTTGAATGCAACTGATGCAATCCAATGCTCAAATAGAGAACATCCATTTTATATGTTGAGATTGCATTAGAGTATGGTAAATAATGTATTTATTAGTTGCTTTGATTAATGCATAGAGTATGAATTGAAGTCCACTTGCAATCCTCTTTCCTGCATTGAATTCTGGATATTGGCTTCCCATCTAGGAAAAGTCTACTAATCATAGATAAACATGTGACCATTTCCCCTGAAAATGATGTCATTTAGTTTATTACTACTTCTCCCATTAACTCTACATAATTTGTCCTCCTGAACGTGGTTTCTTGATGACATTTCCCCTATTAAATTTGGGAAAAAATTATCTGACATGACAATAGCCCAAACCTTTGCTAACTGATAAATCAATATATCTTATACACTGATATGTATGCAAGCATCGTTGAGATTGAGATTTACCAGTCATAATCATGCTTTCCTACTTCAGTGGATGACAACAGATCATCAATCCCACTTCTAGCCAGTTTTGCTGATCCAAGTGAGAGTCTCCCCAGTTTCACTGAAACTGCATCCAAAACGAGCAGCTGTAATTGTAAGACTACGTTATGAATTACGTCCAACAGCAAGATACAGACATGGGTACAAGTGCTTGCACAAACCATGGTCCATTTCCAAGCGCAATTGACGAAGAAATTTGAGGCCAGAGTATTTGTAAGACATCGTGGAAAACATTTATTGGAAAAGAACTCATTCATTCAATCCAATCAAATTAAACTCTTGTATAACAAAAACTGGCAACATTTTATAACGTAGACTCAATTATAAAGTGCCGTAATTAAACGTCTTCGAATTTATTAACAACAAATAATGAGATCCACCAGTAATCTAATATTATCCCGTAGATATCGTTATTATTCCCACATCACTTTCTGGCAAAACGAAGTAAACAGCGAGTGTTTTTTTAAGCATACAAACAAACTGAAGGAAAATCCAAAAAACAATCGCGGAAAGCAATATCAAAATATAAAACATCTGGAATGACAAAACTGTCCTCGGTACATGGCAAAAACGACACTATCAATAACAGATGAAATACGCAAACCATTGAGGGGGCATTTCAGTCCATCAGAGCTAAAAACGAGATCAAAGAAACAGGATTGAGGCGGAATCGATGCGAGCAACGATGTCGACGTACCATCGGAAGATTCATCGGAAGAGGCAACGGAGAGAGTACGGCGACTCTTAGAGAAGAGGTCGAGATGGTCATCGGAGTCCTTGGAGATTCCGTTTAAGCTTTGACCGCGGCGATGATGCTGCTGCAGCGATCCGACTGGAAAATTCCTAGCTCCAAGCAGAGAATCGCGCCCATTCCGGCTGCTCATGGCAACTAGAGTGCAGCAGAGGAGAGCAGAATGTGTTGTCTCCAATGAGGGAGAGATCTAGTAACAGGAGAAGCAGTAGATGTAGAAGCAATAGAGTGAGGAAGGCATCCAGAAAAAAAGGAGTTTTTGAGGGGAGGGAGAGATTAGATCTGAGGGTGGTTGTTTTGTTTAAAGAAGCAGCATTGAAATTAATAAACTGAAAGTGTGCATTGGTAGTTTCTTTCTCACGTTCTCTTGTGCGATGATCCCATTTCTATTGGGGGTAGCTCGCTAGCTTGGATGAATCAAGTAATCATACAGATGCCCACATGGCTACTTCTTTGTGGGCCACGTCTGCACACTTACTTTTGAAAAAATTTGCACCGTCACTCTCACAGCTTCTTCCCATGTCACATGGGAGCTCCTTAAGCCATTTAATTTTTCTGTCTCATCGTATTAGTCAATTATTAATATATTTATAATACTTGTGAACAGATCATACCATTATAACTATTCTCAAATCATAAATCGAATTTGACTTGTCATAAATACATCTATCACTTTAATATCTCTTCAATTTTCGGTTTTTTCACATATAAAAATATAAACAAAAGCAAATGTTGTTTAGCATGGGTGTTTAGTTTTAAGAATGCACGCAGTGATAATATCACTAAAGTTTAAACAAAAATACAACATATAAATGGGGTATCTTTTAGGCTAAAATTTCATTGGCAGTAAATTGCACGAAAGTTTTGCTTCTACACATGCTGCTGCATCCGTCATAGATTGCCTTTATCCAAAGACACACAAACTTTTGGTTATGGAAAGGTAATAAAGAAGGAGAGGAAATTGATGGCTTGCATTTGAGGCATTTGATATCATTTCCAAATGCGAAAGGACCCACGTGAAAGATATAACCTTGCTATTAATTAGGGGGTTACATTAATCAATATGCTCAAGCAGATTAGGTAGTAATAAACGGATGGCCTGCCCCATCATCTACAAAACAAAAGGTCAAGCATCCCCAACCTTCGCATCATCCACTTGAAGATTATTCTCGTGATTATAAAATACTAATATAATTAGAAATGAATTTATAAGCTTGATCATTCAGTTGGGGCAAGCAAAGAGAGTAAATACCGGGGGCAGCGCGTTGCTTCTTGTAATAACATTTTTAAGGTGGATTTGTAAGAGACGTTGCAACCACCATTAGCCAAAAGGGCACTACCTAATTCCCTTTTCTACAGTATCAAGACATGGGTAAATTTAAGTAGTATTACAATAATATTATAACATGTTCTCTGCCGTCTAAATATAATATTTACGTAAATTTTATTACACAATAGATAGTATAACTATTTTTTTATATAAATAAATTTAAATAGGTTTAATAAGTCATTCAGTATATAGTTTTAAAATTTAAAAAATATTTATATAAATTTATGAGATTATCTATTAAATAAGTTTTTATAATAATAAAAAGAATAGAATTCTAATCTTTATAGATTTGAGCATGTTACTTGCCCTCTCTTCCAACTCTAATTTGGCATCATATATATAATTGAAAGAGAAAAGGTGGGTGAAAATGCCTGGTGAGAAATGAAGTGGGCGAGAGAATGAAACAAGAAATTATGAGAAGGTGGGAGCGAGAAGGAAGCAGAATGAATGGGACTAACAAGTAACAAGGAAGTAACAGACCCATGTGGTGGATCCGCAGATCTGCAATATATTAACGGCATGTTTGATACCCACTTTTAAGAATTAATTTTCACTAAAATTTTAATTTAAAAAAATTTAAAATAAATAATTATTTTTATTTAAAATTGATTTTGATTAAAATTTTAATTTAAAAAAATTTAAAATAAACAGCTATTTTTATTTAGAATTACTTTTGGCTAGAACCATAGTTTAAAATTATAGTTTTGAATAAATTACTGAAAATAACTTTTAGAATAGTAAAAGAGTTTATGGATTATCCAATTACTATTTTACCTCTACTTTTTTCTTATACTCTCTCTCATCTCTCATCTATCTCCTCTTTCCTCTCTTATCTCTCTTCTTCACACTATCTCCTCTTTTCTCTCTCTTCTCTACACTCTCTCCTCTCTCCTATTTATTCTCTACCTTCTCTCCTACTTTAATCAAATCATACTCTTTTTGATAATTTATTAATATAAAAAATGATTCTACTACTAATCATCCAAATATCTCTATTTTTAAAATTTATTCTTCCCATAATTTATTCTCCAGAATCTATTCTTCTCAAAATCTATTTTTCTCAAAATATATTCTTCCCAAAATCTATTCTCTAAAATCTATTCTTTCTAAAATCTATTCTCCACAAATTAATCTAAACACATAACAAAATTTGGATTGGTTCTAGACTTGGGTAGCCAGTATCCAGATTGTGAGTTCTAATAAAAAACAGTTCACTTATTACTACAAGGTCCACTTTGAAGTATGTTGGAAAAGACTCTTATGCCCCTTGACACCAGGCATTGGGATGTGAAGCCTTGGCTACCATCACGTCCTCTTCTCCATGGATTAACTGGTAAGAACCTCCATTAATTGAGCCGGTCTCCATCTCCTTCTCACTTTGGTTTCTGATAAGGCTTGTGGCCAAAATTAATGGAGTGCTATTGTCCTGTGAGTGACCGGGTTTAATTGTCTTGTAAGGCATGATTAAAATACTAGCATGTGTAGTATTGAAGGGGCTTGCAAAATAATTGAAAAGGGGTTTAATTCCTGGGTGGCTGGCTGATTCGTGCAGGATGAGTTGAACTGGTCTTTTCAGAATCGAAACCCTTGTTTTTTCTTTGTGGATATGAATTTTTCTTTCCTATTTTTTATTCTAACGCAATCGACGTTCGATTCTATCTTTAATTTGTTTATCATCTTTTCTTCATAAAAAAATTGTTTTCCTCCAATTTTCCCTTGTATAGTTAAAATTTTGGTGGGCACCCCAAATAAATAGGTTTTCAATTGATTTTTGTGAATCGATTTATTCTCTCCCACGTCGCTCATACGCCCTTTACGCTTTTCCTTCAATTTCTTCCCCTCAAATTTATTTCCGGAACATGCTTCTCTTCCAGAACGAACTATCTCGGTTTTCTATCACCTGTTAGGGATCTAAGAAACCTCACTTCTATTTGGATGGAAATAAATTTTAATATGAAGATTTAGTCTTTTCGAGTGGTTTCTATAATTTATAACCCTACTTTATTATTGAAATGTGCTTATATCATGTGTTTCTTCAACATTTTCTGTTTCTACAGGTTCGCACTTTTGATAATATGATGGACAATATATCTATTATCCTTTCTCGGGAGATTGGCCTTTAGTTTAGTGTTACTATATCCCTTTCCAATCTTTCTTTCTTTGTGACCCATCGGGTGGAGATATATTCTGGACAATAGATTCTTTGTCAACAATATTCAGGGCATGTCCTCACTCCTCATCTTAAAATGTTCTCTGGAAAGAAAAAAGGCGGCCCTGAGATAACGACTACTAAAGCACTTCACTTTCATGTGTTTATTTTGCTAACCTTGTGCAATGTGTTTGTACAATATAAACTATTTCATGGCGTGATGGTTTGAGGGAAACTGTAGACATTATTTTTAGAAGTGCAATACGAAGATGTGCCTAATGTCTTAGATGTGAGGCTTAGTCTTACTTGTTACACAATGACTCCTTGATTGTATATAGGTACTTGAACTGTCGTATTACCAATTCAAAAATTGCAGGTTTTTCTATCCTCTTCTTTCTTATAAATCTTAAGTTCATGCGTGACAGCTGTAATAGCTTTAATCTTCGAAAACTTTTATGCCAATCTGGAAGGCTTCTGGCAATTTCAACTTCAAACTAAGCAGTTATAATTCAGAAGCCAGAAGGATTTCTATATATGTATGTATGTATGTGATAGATGGATGTGACTGACAATATTTCTTGTGATGGTGGAGATGCTATTTTAAAATTTAGTTTGAATTCCAAGTCCAGTTTAAAAAGTTGGTTTGATAATAGTTTGACTTTATGTTAATACAGTTGTTGAAACAATAAAAAAGGGGTAGCGAGAAGGAAGATGATGGAAGAAAGAGTTGCAGCTGCTTCAGTTGCCCACATCCTCAGAACAAGAGCCGAAAGGGTAACTGCTTAGGGTGCCTCTCTGAAGATACGTTTTTTGATATCCTCACTTGGCTTCCTGCTGAATGCCTCCTTAGCAGTTCAAGATATACTTGCAAATATTGGGCTGCATTGATCCGCAGTACTGATTTTGCTAAGAGACACCTCATCCGGTCAAAACCTGGTATTTTCCTTCAAAGCACAAAGCGTCCGACAGGTGCAAAATTCTTTATGTTACAAGCCCTGTTACCAAGCGGTGTGTCAGGGTTCCTATGCTACTTAGTCCCAAGCTGATGTATCCTCCATGTGCTATAGTACCTGTTCCTGGCACTGGGGAATTCAAACTGATTGCTTCTCGTGTCCTAACCGAGTCTGAAGTTTGTTATAGCCACTGGCAGGTTCTTAGACTTGGGAAAGATAGTTCTTGGAGAAGCATTGCTGATGAAGCCGGTGATTTTGAGTTTAGATGCGGCCCAATTTACACCGGAGGCAATGATCTTTACTGGATTACAGAGCAGCGAGTGATTGTGAATTGTGATGGATGTTGATAAGGAAATATTTCGGCGGTTTCAGCTTCCACATTGACCTCATCGATGGCATTCACAATGCTTGAGGATGGAGAATCGTCTCGCTTCGATTATCTTTGTGAGCGGAGAAGGATTTCAAACGCACATATTTGATCCTGATTCGGGAAATTGGACTCTCCATCATGAGATGAAATACTTGGATTATCCTACAGGCGGCACAGAATTTCTGTCAGAATTTTTTGCTTTGTGGATAAACCAAGAACTGATTATTAAACTAATACTTCTACCCACTTTGAATACATTATTTTGCAGTTATGATATGAAGACAGGTGGAAGGTTAAAAAAGATTGAGGCCACCCAGGAAGGTTCATTTGATGTCGGTCTTCATACCAATAGCCTTCTTTCGTGGAAGAAGACTCTGCCGTAGTCGAGCCTGCATTCCTGACCGATTCTTTACTCATGATATATATTTTCTTTTTCTGTTTTTTTGGGTATCTAGAGTGACTTTGACTTTTGTAGTACCATATTGTGCGTATTTTGGTTTTGATAAAATACTGATAATAGTATTTCTTGTTGGTATCCAGAATGCTTGCATCTGATGATCAAATGAGTGCCCCTAGCTCATTTAGATTATTAGTGTTTTACACCAAAAAATAAAGGCAAAAAGTCAAAAACCATAACGAAAATGTATTTTGCGTTTTTTGACCAATAAAGCGTTATTTTAATGCTATTCAGTTTCAACTTACTATTTTTAATTTTTAGCCCTTGCGATGTTGCGTTATAAGATTTATATTTTAATGATAGATTGCTAGGTGCCAAAAAAATTAAAATTAAAATTAAAATAATGCGGAAAGAGATATTTTGTTCCATCTAAATTCCTTACCAGCTTACCTCGGATTTAATTCCCTTGTTGCCATGAAATCGTAGCTTGCATTTGTCGACAGCGACATGGAAGGTGGGGTTGGACTAGCAAGTTACACTTGCAAGACTTGGTCTCGAAATGCCGTTGAAAGGGTAACAATTCGCAAAAGGGGGATTATGCTCGTTGATTCCTCTCTCCTTCGTAAGAAAATACGAAGTAGAATAGTAGAATAGTAGAATATATTGAGACCTACTGGATAGTTTATTATGATTTAATAATAAAGATAATTAATTATTAAATCTATACCTAATTTTTCATTGCAAGATGATACTTTTGAAAAAAAATAAATGACCTCGTCTACTTCGATTTAGAGTAATTATATGTAGATTTGGAGGAAGCAAAATTCCGTTTATAGATGATATTGATGCGGAGGAAGAGAGAGACGATATAATTGGGACAAAAGGAAGGACAATGGAGTATTTCCTTTTCATTGCGGGGAAGCTTACGCTGGGACGGGCCCTCAGCAGTGCCAGATGTATATAAGCCAAAGGGGAGCTGCACACTCAGTGCCATCAGCAACACCAAGCAGGGGGGGAGGCAGTTGGATTATATCATAATTACAATTAGATTAATGAATATATATAGGAAAACTTGGTAAGCTTAGATGGAAGGAGGAGGTATGTTGTTGGGCAAAATGGGGAAGCTGAAGAATTGGGGGGAGGAGGAGGACGGGTACTGCCTGAGCTGGAGGATGGCGGTGGAGATGAACAACGCGGGGCTGTGGAGGAGGGTGCCGGAGCGGTGCTACAGACACGTGGAGAGGTACATGACGGAGGGGCAGTACCGGCAGGATGTGGAGATGATAAAAGAGCAGATACTGGAATATGTGAAGGGCATAGAGGTGGGAGCGGCAGGCAAGGACGGGTGGGTCATGGACGTGGACGACACCTGCATCTCCAACGTCGGCTATTACAAACACCATGCTTTTGGCTGCGAGGCCTTTGATTCCGCCAAGTTCAAGCAGTGGATCATGAAGGCCGAGTGTGACGCCATCCCGCCCATGTTGGTGCTCTTCCGGGAGCTGCTCCACCGAGGATTCAAGGTCTTCCTCATCACCGGCAGAGACAGTGCCCGCATGGCCCGCATCACCTCTCTCAACTTGCATCGCCAAGGATTCGTCGGCTACCACCGTCTTCTTCTTAGGTATGTCAACGCTTACCTCCCTAACATCTTCAACTTTGGACTTCAAATAATAAATAATCATTTTTATTATTTGCGCCTTGTTGCAAAGGAGTTATAATCTTGCCTCTTTCAACGGAGTTATAATGTTGCAAAGGAGTTATAAATAATCAATGGCAATGATCCCCTCATGAATTTAATTGTAATGGTATTAGGCAAGAGGACAGTCAACATTTCAACGCAAACTAGTACAAACTAGAAAACAAGGCTTTCACGTATGCACTAAGATGGACGCTTCTTGTGTGAATTTTCTCCTCTTTCAAGTCTTAATTCAAAGCCATGCTGTGGAACTGAGTCTGTCTGTCAGTAATAATATATGAGTAATTGTCAAGTCAACGCCCATGCGTACAATATTAATTGTCCATATATTTATACACACACACACAGAGAGAGAGAGACAAAACAAGAATATGTGTATTTAATTGAAGAAAATTAAAAGAGTAATTAATTGAAATGTAGATGGTAGAGGAGATCGAGTTCTTTTGAATGAATGAAAGTAATTGAAGGACATGGTGGCATGCAGGAGTGAAGAGCACAAGGGGGAAAGTGCGGCGAAATACAAGTCAGAGATGAGAAGGAAGATAGAAGGAGAAGGATATAAAATATGGGGCAACGTGGGAGACCAGTGGAGTGATCTCCAGGGTTACTCTTTGGGGCGTCGTACTTTCAAACTCCCCAATCCCATGTATTGCATCCCTTAAATTAAATCTCCCACTCATTCATCATTTCCTTAGCTTCTTTAATTAGCTACCCTCTACCATATATATATTTATATATATGATCGTCATCCAGTTTTAACTGAGAGTGAGATGACATCCACCGTCTTGAATGTAATCATCATCCACTGAGTAAGTGCCTGTAAAACCAAGAGTACTGTGATATTGGCGTATCTAGCTATTAACAATTTCTAGAGCAAAAGTTTTAAGTGCATACCATTTCCTTTCTTTTTAATGTTGGTTGGCGTATATATATATATATATATATATATATATATATATATAATATTTAAAAAAACTAGATATTGATCATAATTAATTTGAAAATCCAATAATTAATTCAGACGAAATTATATACAATTTTTTGTACATGAAGTACTTCATTTTGTCATATATTATATTTTAATTATATATACAAACAGTATAATTAAATAAATCGTTTTCGTTACCTTTTTATAATTCAAGCGATATCCTTTCTTATGCTTGAAATTCGTACGATGGTTGTTTAAAAAGGAATCTCACTAACTTTATAATTAACTTTAATCTAGTTGGCAAACAAAAAAAAAACTTTAATCTAGGAGATATACACCATTTTTTTATGTAATGAATATTTCACCAAGTATATACCTCACGACTGCCTTTAAGCCCCTCATTGCCCCACTCTCAGGAATTATGGATTAGACTGGTTCAACATCCAACTCCCTGAATATCGCGGCTGACTAATATTCTTATGGACGAAAACCTAACTGGCTACCTTCTTCTCTGTCTCTCTCATCTCCTTCAATTTTCCCTCTTTAATTATTTTTGTATTTGTCATCATAATTTACGCTTAGATTTTTAAACATAGTGAGGGGAAAATTAATTATCAGAAAATATAAATACGCTTCCCTTATCACATGCACTTGACAGAGTTGGGAGTCACAGGAGTGAAAAAACTGAATACGTACATTGATCGTGTTGGAAACTAGTTTCTGCTGATAAAAGCAATAAGGAAAGATGAACGACGCAGATGTTTCAAAGCAAATCCAGCAGATGATCAGATTCATCCGCCAAGAGGCTGAGGAGAAAGCCAACGAGATCTCCGTCGCTGCCGAAGAGGTGTATATATATATATATTCAAAATTTACACACACACACACATAGCAGAGGAGATCCTAACTTGATGATATTCAAATCACGATGTCGTAGGAATTCAACATCGAGAAACTTCAATTACTTGAAGCTGAGAAGAGAAGGATCAGGCAAGAATATGAACGGAAAGCCAAACAGGTTGACATTCGCAAAAAAATGTGAGTTTTCTTCTCTTCATTTGGGATTCCATACCATTTGTGTGCGTTTATATTATATAAACGACGTTGGAAAATGATTTTAAAGTTCTGGAACAAATTAAAATATTGGTAAATAAAAAGCAGGCACGCAAAGCAGATGCAGGTAATGGAATTTGGGTGTAATTGCATATTGCAGTGAATACTCGATGCAGCTGAATGCATCGCGTATAAAAGTACTTGAAGCACAAGATCAAGTGGTGAATTCAATAAAGGAATCTGCTAGCATGGAGCTTTCGCGGATCTCTGATGATAAGAAAGTGTACAAAAATCTGATGAAAGCGTTGATTGTCCAGGTATTAGGACGTACGTACAGTAATTATTAAATCAGCGGCCAAGCGAAGGAATATGTATATAATAGTTGCTTGTTGCAGGGTCTGGTGAGGCTTAGGGAACCGGCAGTGATACTGCGGTGCAGGGAGGTTGATCGGAAGCTGGTGGAGTCTGTGGTGGATGAAGCCAAAAAGGAATATTCAGAGAAAGCGAAAGTGCAGGCGCCAAAGATCATGATCGATGAACGAGTTTATCTGCCTTCAGCTCCCAAATCTGGCAACTCGCACGAACCTTTCTGGTATGTTGTTTGGTTCATGAATCAGCATTACCTGTGAGTTTTAAGAGAGTAGCTGATAATTGTGATTGGGGTGTGCGCTTTTGAAATATGAAGCTCCGGAGGAATAGTATTGGCATCGGAGGATGGGAAGATCGTGTTGGAGAACACTCTTGACGCAAGGCTTGATGTCATTTTCCGCCACAAACTCCCTCAGGTATATCTTTTCGATCCCTTCCATTTTATTCAAACGCAGTTATACATTATCGGGCTAAGAAGTAATTATATAAGAAAGAAAAATTCAATAACCCAACAATTTTAGTGAAAAATTGTAACTAATCAATATGACAGCAATTAATAGAACCTTGTATCTAATCAATAGATTCGTTTTTAATAAAACGAAATTAAACAAAGAAAACTATTTTGATTAGACAGTGTAAGAAGGTATGTTTCGTGAAATATATGTGAAGGGCTGAACATAAAAGTGGATACTTTTGGAATGAAAATAAGATATATTACAATATCTTAACCAGGTATTAATTCTCTAATAGTAAATGTTGAAGTGGGTGGTCACTTTGGTTGCAGATCCGGAAGCGCATTTTAGGTTGAAGAGAGCATGCATGGGAATTTGACGAATGGCAGGGATGAGACCATCCTTGTTGGACCTTTAATTTCATTCTTGAACCAAACCAAACCATGTTCAAAACTAATTTGTTTTTGTTTCTGCCTTACACGTTGCCATTGCCTTTTATACCTTTTCTCCCGTTGGGAAAAATCTGTAGACTGAAATCAAAACATAAAAATAACAACAGGAGAAGCTTTCTGTTACATTTCATCCAAAAATCCTTCAAAAAAGGATAAAGGAAAAAGGAAAAGAAAATCCTTCATCAAGTATAATTGACCTTGCCCCACGGTGTGTAAAAAATATTTTAAAAAATTAGGTCCTTAACTTCATACATTTAAAGTATTGTTTTCAAATACTAATAAAATAAAAAACAAAGTTCCGGCCAACAATAAGATAAAAATAGAACATGTGGGTTCTTTCCCCAAGCATCACTATCATACGTGCAGATGGATTATTGGCAACTCATTCGTATGTTACAATCTAAATAAAAACGCTCGTGTTTGGGCAAGCATCAAGAGGTAGTCCTACCATTATAATCCAAGTCAAGATTCAAGTATTTTCAGCAGTTGAAAGCGTGTGTGTATGTATACATGGTGAAAGGAAAGGGTATGGGGCAAACCTAACGTACAATAATGATGAGAAACTCTAACTACCAGCTCATTTACACCTATGATGACCTGGAAAAAGAAGGAGAACAGGTATAAGAGCAATATCTAAGAGACAGAGTGCCTCCTGCTCCTACCATTTTTGCCCTCAGAACCACGAGACTTTCTACCTGATTTCTGCCTCTTTCCTCCACTTTGACTGCTAAAAATCCCAATTCTCCCTATCCCCTTTGAAAGAGAAGTAAAAAATGTTCTTCCATTCCCTGCTTTATCCATCATTCCTTGCTTCATGAACGTCTGTTCCTTCTCCAACTCACTCAGCCTCACCCTCACCCTTGAAATCTCCAGCTTCAATTCTCTGTTCTCTCTCCGAAGAGATGCGTAGTTGTCTCGGGGTGACATGGCCGCGCTTGGAACGCCACTGCTCATTCTCTGGGAGAGGAAGCCATCTCCTCCTCCTGAACTTCCTGACAAGGCATTCTTCAGCCTCAGCTGCTCAAAGTACAGAACTTGCACCACCATCTGCAATGGAAGCCTGTCGTTCTGGGCTGCGTGGTTAGATGCTTCTTGAGACAGCTTTTGGCAGTCTATATACTTGCACAGCTTCTTGCATTCTTGTTCTGTTAGGGCTGGATGTGCCTGAATAAGCAGATAACTTAGGGTTTGTTTGAATCTTTTCTTTCTAAAGCTGCAGTGTTGCCGGTGCTTTTCTTGATTGAATAGAGTTTGGTAGTAATTTAAGAAAAAGGAGAACAAAAAACTGCAGCAAACTTATAAAATGAAAACAATAGACTTTTTAGTTTCTATGCGTGTATAGAAAAGAAAAGTATACATGTTTAGAAAGAAATTTATTTTCATAGAAAATTTTAAAAGCGCCATAAGCAAGATATCTAATATAAATTTAAGACTTCATTCTAAAGAAAACAGAGAGGCAAGAGCCATAAAATTCTCAAGCCAGACCATTTTTTTTGGCCAATCAAATGGCACCTTAATCAACATAGTTTTGGAGGTTTTAAGGTGGAGAAAAAAAAATGATAGATTTAGTACTAATTTACCTTGAGATAAATATCAATAGCTCTATAGAGTCCATCATCAATAACATGGGCATAACCTGGAAGTATCTCAATCAAAGCGATGAATTTCTGAAGACTTAGGTACGGATCAGGAGCAATTTCAGCTAAATAAGCATCAATAAGCCTCCCAACTTTCAATAGAGAACCATGGTCAGGAGAGCTTAACCCATCAGATTCATAACCACCACAACCTTCACTTTCTTCCTCTTCAATCCTCTGCAAGAAACTCAGAAGTATCCTATGAACAGTATCCACGTCAAACAATGAATCCCCACTCTGAACTACGGATGGTATAAGTAGATCATCTAATAATACCATTTCCAACCTCAATGATATCCTCCTTTCAAGCTCAAGCCTACATGGAATTGTAGCCCCCAACATGATTGCCATCTTCAACATTCCAAACAGAAAGGTCAGTGGGACATTCGGACAACTTTTGTTGTCTGTTGGCATTAGACTTACAAGAGTTTCCACAATTGCCCTCTGATCGTTTTCTACTATACTAGGACTCGGTTTGATCCTTGCTGGATTCCAAATTTGACACTTTCCAATACCCTTTAAGGATGTCTGAGCATAATGCATCAAACAAGCAATGATACTGTCTGATTGAACCCCCATTCTCCCCAATGCACAAATAACTCTCTCAAAGAAATCAATACTCAATACTGATAAATATTCTGCCCACCACTCAATACAAGAACCATCCTTCAGTTCTTTGGATTCATTATTTTCACAATCTAGTTGAGACAAAAAAACTAGCTGCTCCTTGCAAGCATTCATTGCAATGGCTTCCACACATCTACTTGTAATTTCCACATCCTCAGCTATTGAGGGTAACATTTTGCAGGTGGATAACACTTCCACTGACTTTTGAAGATTTTGAAAGACAGCCTCATTTAGGTAAGTTTCTGTTCGTGCTACAAGGTTTTGGTCCCGGAATTCTTCTGTCATTTCCAAGTATTCAGTAGCACAGCGAAGGCCAGCAACATTGTCAGTTGTAATCTCAAAATTCATGCCGTAACAGAACTTCATGGCGAGTTCAAATATTTGGTGTCCTCCTGGGAAGTTGTGGAGCTCCAAGTGGGAAATGTTAGTACCCCTGGCATCAGCAACCATCTTTCTGATCTTCCCGCTCAGAGAAACTAAGGGGAACTTCATATATTAGCACAAAAAGAAACAAGTTAGTCGAAGGATGTCCCTTTGTTTGTTTGCATATTATGATTTTACGATCAAAAGTTCAATGCATCCCAAACAGTTTTCTATAAAGATGAGAGAACTTTTTAAGTCTAAGGCCATCGAAAAAACAATTTGGTATTGAATATCTGCAATTGAAGTGATAAGCAAAACAAGGTAGTATACAAATTCAAAAGTAGGTATCTATTCGTCTTATCTTGTAAAGAAGATTGATTTTACCTTGTGCAGTAGAAATGACTCCCCATCAACAACAACAGTAATGTCACCAGCAACATCAGCAAAAATTCTGCGTTAAAAAAAAAAATGATCGCATATGAGAATTGTTATGTAAACCTATCAATAATGGAAAGTAGATTAACAGATCCACCACATCTATTGACTTGTCTTACTTCTAAAACACCATGAAGAAAATTAGGAGTGGAGGCTAATAATATCCCTTTTCTTGGTCCGAGTGGTTATATTAGAGCAGTTTTTCTAGCTTAAGTAATGATGATGTGTGTGAGAGAGAGAGCCACATTAAAAAAAAACAACTAAATTTTAGAGAAACCAAGAATTAACAACTCTCTCAATAATGAGTTGGACTCTGCTTTTTGACCATGTCCATCTTTGCCGAATACATACTAAGCAGGTCACAGACGTTTCATTTGTTCCCTAATTGGTAAAGCAGTACTTATTCGCAATATCTCAAGAGATAAAAATGACAGTGGTATATTAACTTGTGTTTTTGGTTTGTTTGACTAACGAGTAAATCATTGACGGAGTTACTATTTTTGAATTTTCAAACAGCCAATATGCAAGAAGAAGAATCACGCTTTTAGATGGCTGATGGTGAAATAGCAGCAGTCTTGAAACATTGATTTTATAGACTGTAAATATAAGAGAATGTGTTTCAACTTGCAAACATGCAATTTTTTTGTGATTCAGTTTCTTCTCTAGAAATGGAATTTAAACAATTGAATAAGGATTCGCAACGTAACATGAGCTATTAGGCAACCAAATCAGAAGAAACAGGACAAGAATGAATTCATGAAAAGAGAAGCAAAGCAAGTGAAGGGTGTATAAGGCAAATGACAGAAAAGAAGCTAAAAATCACAGATGCAGAGGATAATGATGAAGAGAAAGAAGTAGAAGAAGTACCGAGTAGTGAAGGAGTTGGATGGCGAGCCTTTAGAGGAAGAGAGGGAGCTCTCAGAAACCATGTTTGTGTGCGTTTGAACAAGAGGCTCCTCTCCCCTGCAGAGTAACAGGGGGAAATTGTTGAGCGAATGTCCTGAAATGCCCTCCTCCCGCTCAAACATTCACTAATTCTGCCGTTATTCTTAAATGGAAGCTTTTGCTTTTCATTTATATCACTTAAATGCACAGATTTTTGTATTATAGTAAAGTTATAAGTAGTAGAAGCGTTTGGGTGAAGGTAGGAATGGGAGATAGAGTAGAAATGATGAGTGGAGAGGCGAAAGAAGAAAGGAAGGAAAAGAGAAGAATGTGGGGAACCTGTGTGAGTCAGGCGACACGGAACTCTATAAAGAAGCAATTATTTGAGTTTTCTTTTCTCACTTTCTTTCTCTTATTTAAATAAATCCACTTTCCCATCCATTCCACATCCAGAGCTGAAGACATGTCATAATTCTTGAAATGAGCAACAGTTACAGTTATGCATCAAAAAACGCATATGCTTGAATTGAATGGCATCTCAGTAACACATCCTTCTTTACTTTCCTGTTGTACCTCGCTGCCCTTTTTGTAGCTCCGATAATGAATCCATTGATCACATGCTATCTTGCTTTAAGACTGCATGCGTTTCTCCACACAACAAGCTCTTTACACGATGCACCCAGAGAGGACCGTCTTCTGCATCTCTCTCGTCAAATCACATTCTATTCCTAGTTTAGTTTCAAAAACCTTGACAATCCAATCCGTTGAAGATAACAGTCTCAACTTCCTCTCTCTACGTGGATGTTGAGTGCCACAAGTACAAGAGGGTGTGGTTTATTTTTAATTATTTACTTTGTTGAGTCTATTAGTGAGTTGTTATTATATTATTTTATTTCAAAAGTTGGGGCCATACGAATGCCTATTATGAGAGAGCACATGAAGATTTTTTTTGTTTCATTTTACCGAGTCTATTGGTCAGTTTCACTCTAGATAATGGTCCTAGATGTTAGGTTGACAGGCTAGGTGAAGTTGCAATGTAGAGTTTATATTTTCAAAGGCAAAGGAATAAAATAGTCCTTCATTTTTTTCACTTCACTCGTCATCTTTTTTATTATCTATCTAATTTGTTATAATTTTATTTTAATTATATTTAAATTTTATTATATATTTAGTTATAATAGATAAGTCTTTTAATAAAATTTTTTTATATATACTAAAGTTTAAATTAAATACTTCATTTAAATGATATTAAACTATTTACTACTCTCATATAATCGCTTATCATTTTCTATTCAACAATAGTAATGACAAAACTTTTACTCATGCTTTATTTAATAAAAATAAGATATATAATTATTTAAAATATATTTAATATTTAAATAATATTATTTTATTATAGTTCTAGGTATTTAAAGAAACATTTTATTTTTTAAGTTTTTAGATTTATGTTTGAGAGTAATTGACGATTCACCTTATCTAATATTTGTATTACTTAAAAAAAAGAAATTTTACTTTATCTTTTATATTATGAGTAAATTTAACTATTTTTTTAAAAAAATTATATAAAAAAAAAAAAGCAATGACAGACCTTCAAGCTATTGGTGGACTGAGAAGGCTCAAAAACATTTATTACAGGATATGGTAGACTTTCATCTTTCATAGATTTTTAAAAAAACAACATAAAAAAAATTAGATAATTTTTAAAAAATAGTTTGTAGAGAATAATTTATTAAAAAAATTGTTATAAATAAATAAATATTTAAATAATTATAAAGAGTTTTTGTTATTAATAAATTATTAGAAAAATAAAATACTATTTATTGTATTCACCTCTTCACCAACGCCTCTCTTGTGACTGTTCCTCATCTTCTTTGATACATAGACAATAGATAGCAAACATAAATATGGATTGTCTCCCTACATCCATCGTCTCCTAATATCAACCACAACCTCCCAGCGATGATGGTAAGTATAGAGGAGCTAAGTAATTTCAATGTGGACCACAAACTTCCACTGATAAAGATGAGGACCCTCCTCTCTATTAGCGATATCTACTTCCTCCTATGTTAATGATTATTAGACAATGAGAACCATCTTTCCTCCGAACAACTTTGAAATGATAGAGAGATAACTTGATAGCAATGGTATAGAGAGAAAAGAGAAAGGAAAGAGAAGAGAAAAGAGTTAGTGTCATTAAAAATAAAAATAAAATAATAATTAAATATTTTATAAATTTTTTTACAACTTTTAAGAAATTATTTAAAACTACAATTTTAAATAATTTAGTCTATAAACCTTTTTAAACAAATAAAATTATTTTAAAATTTTTTAAAACTAAATTTTGAATTAAAACTATTCTTAAAACCTTAGACTGCGTATTACCCAAACAGTGCATATGTGGCTAAGTCACGTTAGCTATTCCAAGCTAGATGAGATGATGAAGAAGTCAATGCTAAGGGGACTTCCCCCAAACTAAGAAAAGAACAGATGCAGTCTGTGCAGGTTGTCAATATGGAAAAGCACATCAGTTGCCATTTGAAGAGTCCAAATTTAAGGCTAATAAACCATTGGAGTTAATACACTCTGATGTGTTTGGGCCAGTTAGACAAGCTTCCGTTGGTGGAGTGAAGTACACGGTGACCTTTATTGATGACTTCTCAAGGTATGTATGGGTCTATTTTATGAAGGAAAAATATGAAATTTTATCAAAGTTTAAAGAATTCATGAAAGAAGCAGAAGCAGAAGTTGGCAGCAAACTCTGTTGTCTACGTACTGACAGTGGAGGAGAGTACACCTCGGACGAGTTCTCATGCTCTAGTACACCGCAGCAAGACGGTGTTGCAGAAAGGAAGAACAGCCATCTAGCAGAAGCATGTCGAAGTATGCTACCTGCTAAGAATGCTCCTTGGCGGTTTTGGGCGGAGGCAATGAGAACAACTGCATATGTGATCAATAGGCTACCTCAACAAAGGCTAAATTTTCTTTCACCCTATGAAAAGTTATGGAGCATATAAAGCCTACTGTAAGTATTGTGCGACATAGCTCTGGAATACAGCAGGGAAGTATGGAAATTGTTTCTACTGTATATTTATTCAGTCTGGCGATGTACATATATACAATGAAATAGAATAGAATATGGCCTAATAACTGATGGCCGATAAATCAGGAATGTAAATCAATAATAATAAATACAATGAATCATATTATCATATCTATATAAATCCCCATATATCAAGATATATCTTAGCTATAATATCTGCTATTATCTACAGTAAGTTTTTCGAGTTTTTGGCTATGTTTGCTATGTATTTTTGCCTCACCATTTAAGTAGCAAGACGGACAAGAAGGCTGTTAGATGTATCTTTGTAGGGTATGACAGTCAAAGGAAAGGGTGGCAATGCTGTGATCCAGTGACCGGGAAGTCCTATACATCCCGAAATGTGATGTTTGATGAATCCTCATCATGGTGGTCTTCAGATAAAGAAGTGCTACCATAACCCTCTCAAATCCACCTGAGTCTAGATGAAACTGAAGATGTAGTTGACGAAGGAAATGTTGAAGAGGATGTGACTCAAAGCCCTTGGCAAGGAGGTGTGCGGGTCCACGACCAAATGAAGAAGATGAGCCTAACGCACCGTGCTTAGAAGGTCAATAATAGTCAGAAAACCAAATCCCAAGTATGCCAACGCTGCTATAATAGAAGATGACAAAGAACCTGAGACATATGAAGAAGCTTCTCAGCCTCCGAAGTGGATTGAAGCTATGAAGGAGGAAGTTGCTGCGTTAGGGAAAATCAAACATGGGAGCTAGTGCCAAAGCAAAAAGATGTCAAACCTATTTCTTGTAAATGGGTTTATAAGATAAAGTGTCATACAAATGGGTCAGTTGAGAGATATATGGCATATTTTGTAGCTTGTGGGTTCTCTCAACAGTATGGACAAGACTACGATGAAACATATAGTCCAGTAGCAAAGCTCACAACGGTTCGAGTCTTACTTGCACTTGCAGCTAGTAAAACTGGAATATGGCAGATGGACTTGAAGAATGCATTCTTGCATGGAGAATTAGATTGGGAGATTTACATGTGTCAACCAATGGGCTTCCAAAGTCAAGATCATTCGCTATGTGTGTAAGCTTCGGAAGGCGCTCTATGGATTAAAGCAGGCTCAGTTGTTAAAATTGCGTGGTATGGTAAAATTGCAGAATTTTTGACTCAGTTGTTCTCCTGTAGCACCCTTAAATTCTAGTCTTTGTCAAAATTATTGGAAGCAAACTAGCCATTGTGTTAGATGTAGATGCTTTAATTCTAACAGGGGATTGTGAAGTAGAAACTCTTCAAACCAAAGAGAATTTGTCAGTCCGTTTCCTCATGAAAGAGCTTGGGCAACTTAACCACTTTCTTGGCTTAGAGGTTGACCGTAGTGCAGATGGAATCTTTCTCCTCAACAAAAGTATTCGAGGATTTGTTGAAAAAGTTTGGCATGCTTAATTGCAAGCCAATGTCACCGCCGATAGAACCAAATGCGAAGTTGTCCGCTCACGAAGGGATGGACTTGAAAGCTACAACGATGTACTGACAGTTGGTAGTTTAATCCACTTGACACTGTCAAGACCTGACATCTCTTGTGCAGTAGGTGTGATGAGTCAGTATATGCAGGGTCCTAAGAAGCCTCAATTAGATGCAGTTCGAAAGATTTTGCGTTATGTCACGGGCACACTTGGGTACGGTATCATGTATAAGAAAGGTGGTTATGGGAAGTTAGTTGGCTAATGTGATGCTGACTATGCAGGGGATTGTGATACTCGAAGGTCCACTACAGGGTATGTGTTTATGCTGCAAGAGGCAACCGTGTCTCTATGCACGACAGAAGCAGAGTACCGAGCAATAGCCTGTCAGCTGAAGAAAGCACTTGGCTTGTGCAGCTTTTTGAAGACTTGCATCAGCCCATAGAAGGATCATTCCCTTGCACTGTGATAATTTATCAACAATACGTTTGGCAGAGAACCCGGTATTTCATGCAAGAACAAAGCATGTGGAAGTCCATTATCATTTTATTAGGGAGAAAGTCTCGCAAGAAGAGATTGAGTTCGATCATGTTAAAACGGAAAATCAGGTTGCAGATTTGTTCATAAAAAGCTTGAGTAAAAGTAAACATGTGAGCTTCCATCAACGAACCGGTGTGGAAAAACCAAAGAAGCTGGGATTTAGGGGGAGTGTTGAAGATAACAATCTCAGCTTTCTCTCTCTACATGGATGTTGGGGTATGGCTGCGCAATAAGCTTAAAGCCCTAGATCCCGGAGCCCATCTAAACCCACATACGCACTTAAGATAAAAAGTGATATAATGTAAAATAAATAATTTTAGACTAAGCTGAGCATTATATAGGAGTTGCTATCCTATCTATTTAGTTATATCTAATTAATTATTTTTTTATATATTAAAATTTATAAATTATAGTATTTTATATAGAATAAATATGATAGATACTGGTGATTAAAAGGTAATTTTATAAATATGAGTAGTCAAGCAAATAATTGCATCATTTAAAATTTATAACTAAATTGATTTCTTTTTTTTTTTAAACTGTGGTAACCGTCATATATTCTTTTTAGATGTTTCATCTTTGTCAATTTTGGAGAGATTGATACAAAGTTACAATTACAAATTACTTAGACTTCAGTACTTTTTTTATATGCTATTGATTTTAAAACTTTAATTACTATATTTTTGTTGTCTTATTCTTAGTAAATTATGTATATTATTTAATTCTTGAAAATATATGAATATAGTATTATTTTATAAATTTATAATTGTATATTTTTTTCACAATATGAGCAGAGCATCATGACTTGGGTATATCCAGCCTGCATATACCCAAACTTAAATAGTTAGGGCTTTTATCAGGTAGGGTTGGATATTAAACTATAAAATATAGCATATATATTTTTTCGAGTAGGGCATCAAATAGAGAGACTATCCTATCCAACTTTACTCATATATACCCGTAGTTGAGGGTTGCAAGTAAAGGAGTGGGTTGTTTGTTTTTAATTATTTATTTTATTGAGTTTGCTTGTGCATTGTTATTATATTATTTTATTTCAAAAGTTGTGGGCATATAAATGCCTATTATTAGGGAGCACAGGAGATTTTTTTTATTCATATTTCAATTCTAGATATTGGTATTGGATATTAGGGTGACAGGTTATGTACAATTACAATATGGAGTCTATATATTATTTAAAGGCATAGGAATAAAATAGTTCATAAGTTTTTTCACTTCACTTGTCGTTTTCTTTTCAGCACAATCCTCTGAAAGCCACTCTCCAACAGTGTCACAGTCTTTGCCTTTCTCCTATTCTGCATCTGCAACCCCGCCCCATATCCCTATAATTATCAATTTGTAACCCACAAGGTTACTCTGTTTAATGCAAATATATATACAGACAAAGTTCATCAACATTTATATAACTAAGAGGCAGAGCAAATTATTTTATGATGGTATGGCAGGAATAAAACAGAAACAAAGGAAATTAGGAATATTTGTCTTGGTTCGATAAATAAGCCAACACTATCCTCATCCTTAAAGCCATCGCCGGGAACATCCTTTTACGGTCAGTGGTCTCTGATTTGGTTCAATCCCAAGAGATCATCGGCCAGAGCTTATGTGCATTTAGACAAATCTTACTATATGTCAATAATAAGAGTTCACATACATAATAAAAAAAATAATTTTTTATTCTATAAAAATGTAAATTTAATTTCTATAATTATAGTAAAATATTATTTAATAGATAACATTATATATTCTATATAAATTCTCTAAATCTAAAGTTATGTATTAGCACACATTATATATATAAATCTTACTATCCTCCTCGCTCCTTCTTCTGAAATCTGAATAGACGCTTCTTTCTCACGTTTCAAATCTTAAGGTTGCTTCTCATCATTGGGAGAAAAAGCTAAAATGTGTGTAAAAATCAAATATTGTCCACCATAAATAGATCATTAGGAACCTTCATATAAGATTGCATGCGCATATGTTTGTCTCTAATTATACGTCTCTATTATTATTTTTTTATACTATTTATTTATTGATTCTATTGCTAAATATTTTAATTTTAAAATTCATGTTACTCTCCTAATATAAATATTTTAATTTCTAAATATAAATTTTTAAATTTAATTTATAAATGACCCAACTCAACTATGAGATTTTTTTCTTTTTGCCAACCAACTCAGCTTAGAAATATAAAAATTTTGCTTATAAATATTACAATTTCAAGGATGTATTATTTGGATTTAATTTTTTCACTTAAATATATAATATTTAAAAGAAATAAAAGGAAAGAAATAATAAAGAAAAGGAAAATTTTGGTGGTTCCAAGTCCCGGGTAAAAATCGTGGTGGGCACCCTCCGGGTTCAGAATGTAAAGGTTAATCGGATGGGAGCTGAAGCATAATGATTATCCTCTTTAAGCTCAGACAGCTCTTCAACTAGAAAATGCTTACCCTCAATGCTGTCCGCCCTTCCTCGTGAGTTCTTCTCCTGTCTTCGTTTTCCTATGTCAATTGTTTCTCGTTTCTACTCCAGCTTCACCTGTTCCCAATTTTCAAATCCCTCCATCATAAACAAATTTTGAGTTCAATATTCGTAATATTGATGTTTACTGTGTATTTCCTGCTTCCTTCACACTATTGTTATCTGGGTTTCCCCGCTACTGATTTATTGTTGAGTTTATAGCGTCTAGTATTTTTCCCCCCTTGGCCAACATTTAGTTTATATGTCGTAGGTTATCGGTTGTTCCCTTCGATGGCAGCTATCAAGTATCGGGTCAATTTTTAGTTCCTGCCAATCTAAATTGTTGGTTTGCAAGAGGTACGTTTGACTCACCTGTCTGCGCAGCACAATAATATTAGTCCCTGAACAGTTTCAACATTTTATTTATTTTGTTAATTGTATGGAAGCATCTATACTTTTTCTGTTTGCATATATTAATTCAGTTCATTGTAGGATACTTAATGTCGCCCTTTCTGCAGAATTCGATATTCATTGGCTGTCACTCAAGATAAAAGTCCAAGCTCATACAACTAAACTCTAATTAATTTGTCATTGCACATTGGAGCTTAAAGAAATACTTCGACTGGATCTTAAGGCCATATTAGGACATCTTGTCGAGTTGTGGCTTTTGAAATAACGTGTCTGCGAATTCTGGGTTAATGCATTCCTAGAATGCCTAGCCTTTTCCATCTTGTCTCTTTGACTAGGTCTAGGACCTTCTTTCCCTGGGTACCACGTCTTGGACCGGGGCACAAGCATCCACACGCCAAAGTCTTCTTCTTCTTCTTGCTTTCCTATAATCTTCCTTGTAACAGCTATGCTTGTTCTGCTCTGACCTGTAGGCTGCAGCCCCTTCTTTTCAGTAGTTTTTCTTGTAGAATTGAGTAGTACTAGATTAGCAGGGTTAAATTTTGTTACTTAAACCTTTACCTTGACCCTGTCATTGTCTCTTTTCTTTGCAGCAAGTAGAAAGTTAAAGACTTTTCAGCTTAAGACTGGATTCTGGGAATCAATAAAAACTGGGTACCTTCAATAAGCTATTCTCTTTTCTTTCTTTGTTTTTTTTTTCATCTGGTGCAGTGATCTAATGGATTTATTCTTGTATCATACAGAACATCCTTATATTCATGAGAAAAGGTTGATTTGGCAGTTTTTCTCTTGAAAACTATTAAGCTTTGCCATCCAAAATTCAAACTGCTCACACATTTTGCGTACAGATTCTGAAGGCACTTCCACAATATATAACAGATTGAGTCTATGGGACCTAACTCTTCCAGGCCATCTTCAAGGAATTTAATTTTGGAAAAAGTTTTGAACTTGCTTGTCAAGAATCGTTAGCTATCTTTATCATCATTTCCATCACCTCCACCATTTGGCATTGTCTTTAACAAATATCCAAAATCATTTTCTCATTATCATAGGGTTGAGATCAGGTCCTTCTTCTTCATTTTGCCGTTCTGGATTGGGGAAGAGTTGTCCTTGTAACTAAATTGTCCTTATATTTGCCATTCTGTTCTGTAGTCTTGGTGGCTGGAATTTTCACAATTTTATGCACGTTCATTTTTATGCAGTTACTATAGAGAGTTTGCAACATATGAACGTAAAAGGTTTTCCTTTATTAATAATATACGTGTTCCTTGCTGTTAAATGCAAAGAAAGCCTACCAACCAGCTTATTTGATTATTAGTCAATCTCTAACATCAAAAGGCCATCGACTTTCTTCCTTTTAGATTGTTGAAGAATAACACAACACAAGTCATTGACTCACCCTCAACAGATGAAGAAGATGATGATTTTCTGTCTCAAGAGTTTGTCCTTGTTGAAAAGACCGAATTTGATGGAACAATTGAACAAATTATTTTCTCTTCAGGTGGAAACATTGATGTTTATGATCTTCAAGCCCTTTGTGATAAGGTGAGCGTAAATAATGTGTCTTTTTGTTGAATGTTGATGTAAATTTTTTATGTAATAGCTAGTGATGAAAATGGGCTGGGTCATATTTTAGCCTATCAGAAAACTTGACCCAGTCTTGAACTTGGCCCAAAACTTTGGCCCATTTTGGAATAAGATTGAACTACACTGAGTCAGGCTTGTATCCTGTGTTGGACAGGTCCTTTTCTTTTTCCTTTTTTGGTAGAAGGTATGCATTAACCTTTGGGGAAAAAAAAGTTCATACGACTTCTTGTATAATTGCAATTTTTGCCCACAAAAATAAAAATTTTATATAAGTTCATACGAATGTTTTTTTTTAAAAAAGGAGAGGATTGAGTCATGCTGGACCCTAAGGCCTGGACATTGGCCAGCCCGGCACTACCAAATTTCGTTTGGCCTAGTCCTACCCATTTCTATATGGCAACGCCAGACCAAGCTCTCTATGTTCAACCCTAGTATAACTACCAGTAAGAATGTTTTGAAGCCTATTCTAGACAAGAACACACTCACTAATCACCTCTTGATAGTCTGTATGACAAGATTTAGGGATTAGTTATCATTTCTTTATTTATTTTCAAAAGTAGAATGACCAATATCTAGTTCAAGTCTGCTTATTTACAAATATCAAATCTTTTATTTTGGGATCTAATAGTGGGGATTTAAAGTTACCAAAATTATATTTGCCACTTTGTCCAAGAGTTAGTCAGTGGAATGAGCGATTTCATCACTTTTTGCAGGTGGGGTGGCCTCGGAGGCCTTTGTCAAAACTAGCTGCTGCTTTGAAGAATAGCTATATGGTGGCCTCACTGCATTCCATCAGAAAGTCGCCTGGCTCGGGTTCAGGTAAAGAGAATATGACATCTTCCGTGTCTGCCCATTAAATCAATTAGTTGTCTGAGCTTGTACTTTATGCTTGTCAGTATCTAAACCTATTTGAAGAACATCTTAGTGTACTTGGCGAAGTTATTTGACAGAGGAAAATGGGAAGATGAAACTAATTGGCATGGCCCGGGCAACATCAGACCATGCCTTCAATGCTACAATATGGGATGTCCTCGTTGATCCTAGCTATCAGGTATTTTCAGTCAACTGAACATGGATTTCTGACTAAAGACTCCGTGACCAGTTATTGAAGGATTCACTTTCTTAAATGAAATGCGCAAAATTCTCAAATGCTTGTCTTGTATTCTATGCTAACTTTAGTAAATGTGCCTGAATATAGAGGAAGCCAGGTCGCATGATTGACTCTAGCTTTCTCTTGGGTGAACTGTAGAAACATAGTTCGATTCAAGTTTTCAGTTGATTTAGTCTGGGAGCCTTGCCTTGTTCAGATGTACATGTAATTTTGGCTACATATGGATTAGAGTTGCTTGGTGATTTTTTTGGTGATGTATAGGGCCAAGGCCTTGGGAAAGCTCTTGTGGAGAAATTGATTCGGGCTCTTCTGCAAAGAGACATCGGAAATATAACTCTATTCGCAGATAGTCAAGGTATAGCAATATTAACAACCTTCATGCATAATATTATTGATGTTCGATATGGTCAAGTTTTAGTGCAACATGTCAAAGTGGACTGGTCTGTCTATGTGTCTGGCGTCAATTCAAAGTTATTCTGTGGTTTGCCTATGGCCCTCTTCGGCTGCAGGATTTTCATTCCGCTTCCATTCCCCTTCCCAATTGTTACTTCATTTCGTACCAGTGCTATTCCTTGTAGTGTATATAGTTCTTATGTACGCAACCTAAATTTACCTAGTCCTTCTTAGGTGGAAAATAGATGCTTTAGTATTAATTGAAAGCTTGAAATCTCATTATCTTTTTCTGGAGGCAAATACAAAGCTGGAGTCTCACTCTGCTTTCATTTATTGCATGAGCGCAGTTGTGGAATTTTATCGCAATTTAGGTTTTGAAGCTGACCCAGAGGGCATAAAAGGGATGTTTTGGTACCCTAAGTACTAATGACCCTGCAAAGCCCGATTTTGCTTCTTTTCCTTTGGCTGACGTCGTGGCTACAGCTGCTTGGTCTAGGAACCCAACAGATCTGCGAGCATAAAAATTTGCTTCTTTCCTCAAGTTTTTACTTTTGGTCCAATAGATCAGTGTGGTGTGTACCATTGTTTCAAGCACCTCGTTCGTAGATCACATGTATGTTTGCGCTTTACATTTAAAAAAAAAAAAAAATCTGCCATTCCCATGTGTCATGTTCAAGTTGTGGTTTCTTCAGTTGTCTGTGTTTGTATTTGCTACGACGTATAACTCCATAGAATTATAATCTTCCCGTGTATTGTCTTGACGTTCGTAATCTTTTTCACAAACATGTATGGATGTAGGATACTATTGATAAATATTCCCAAGTAAAGAGAATTACTTTTATCATATCATTTCAATCCAAGAGTGTGTTTGTACATTTTGATACCCTAATCAATGGGCAAATTGAGAGTGCTAAGAAAGAGGGTGTTTGATGCTCCTCTTAGAGTGTTTGATGCTTCTCTTATTTATAATATAAGATCTATTTAATTAATTTAATAATTAAAAAATTAGATTAATTAATAAATTATAGTTAGATTAATTAATAAATTATATTTTTCTAGAGTACTATAATACTATTCTTTAATTCTCTCACTCTTTCTATTAATATAGTTATAGAGATAATTTAAGAGAAAATGAATATATATATAAAAATATTTTATATTTATAATTAAAATTAATTATTTAATTAAATTTTATATTAAAGATAGGGTGAATAAAACATCATTATTTATTAGTTTGAAGCTCAAGATTGCTAGACAAGCCTATCTTGGCTCATTACTGATTAGCTTCCCTCCTTCCTTACATTAGACGTACAAGCATTCCAATGTTTATCACTCCTTCAATACTACTCATGTTTACTTCACTTGCTTATAAACCTGTCCACTTTTCCTTTCTTTCCCGTCATTTATATTTTTACATGAATTTATCACATAAATGTTTAAAATGACCTACAGATAAAGAGGTATGCATACAAGATTGGTTTGCCGTTTTCCTTATATTGCTAACTTTATTTTCCCCCCTCAACTTATTTTAATATTTTTCCCATGTTAAAAGGGAAAAACAAAATTAGAAACGATAATTGAGTTCTTTTTACCATATTTTATAAAACAGAACTTGTATATTACTATTTAAATTATAATTACAGTATTCACTAAATTCATAAACTATTCAGTGTTAAAATATACATGTTTTGGTAAGTAGTTTTAAAAATATATTATTTATTTTTAAATAAATAAATATATTTATTTGGGGACCATGGACCCCAGTTTTCCGTCAGCTTCAGCGAACCTCCAAAAGCACTCTGCATCTCCATCTCTCCCTCCGTTTTGCATATTTGCTATGGTCATCAAAACATGCAACATTCTTATAAGCAAAGCAATATTTTTTATTTTGTACCTAAAATATTAGACTTATTTTTCATCATAATCTTCAGAAAGCTAGTGCATGCTCGAGGTAAGTTGCCAAAATAACAAGTCCCATCTCTTGACTCACTCGTTAAGTTTTCATCAGTTGGGTAATTCTGAGGACGGTAGCTTCCTCTCAAGATAAACCATGAAAGATAATTCATCACTTTGATGTCGACTGATTGCGCTGCAAATCCTCTTGCCCTTCCCTTTTCGTATCCATCAACCTCTCCTTCTCTGCAACCACAGGCTTCTCAGCAGCAACACTCTGTGACCCTGTCATCCTCGCCAACACAACAAACGACATACCTCCAAGAACATTGTTCACGCACCTCAGCACTATTACTGACGACTTGAATGCAAATGCAGAAAGCCCCCTTTCCAACATGAACTCAATCCCATTCAGAGTTTGGTATCTGAAATTGCTGCTCACGCCCATGTGAATTGCCCATGTCAGCGCATTCAATAGTGTTGGTGGAGCTTTGTTGGGTGTCTCAAAACTTGGGTCCATGTTCTTCCTCATCGCGATCAACCCATTTGAAATTGCAGTCCCAGCAAGTCCAGCAACGAACCCCACAGCAGCAAACACAGTTCCTTTGTACACCAGAGTGCCAAATCGATTCACAATGCTGTAAGGCCCCGGTTCGAACATGTGGCTCTTAGGGCAACTTGCGAAGATCGCTGGTAGGCTCGAGGAAGAGGATGACATTGTGGGCGCTAGCAGATACATGAGTGTGAAATTCATGATGGATCCGACCACAAGTGTTGAGAAGACGAAATCGAGCTCATTCAATCCGAAATTAGGCCGTGAAGCCATATCGCCAAGAACACAGGCGCTCACTCCCACCAACTCTTCCATCAGAACCTTGAAAGGGAATTGCGGATCTGCTGCAACTCTGGATCTCCATCCATTTAGAAACAGACCCAGGATCCCAAACCCCTCAAATGAGGGTGACGAGTCATCAAAGTTTCCGCTATCGCCGCCGCCGCCACTTCCGCCGCCACGTCCAGTCCCATTGCTGCCGTCACCACCAGCGTATGAGAGGCGCAATTTTCCCGGAAAATTAAGATAAAAATCCTTTGAACTATTGATGAGATATAAAGAACGATCTTGAATGTTAAGGGATGACCCGAAAGAAAAGACTTGACGAGTATTATGTGCGCGACTGTCCGAAACCGAACGGTAATGCCTAGAGAGAGGAGAAAAACACAACTGAGCCACGGCCGCCATGCTATATCAACTTGATCCTCGATCTGGAAGAGAGCAAACACAGGAAAAAATCAGATCAGCGCCAAAGATTGGAACATCAAAACAAAAGCATCCATTAAGTATTCGAAGAAGAGGAAAAACAATAAAGAATACCCGCTGATGATATAGATCAGGATTTTGCGATCTGGGACGAGTAGGAATAGCAAACGGGACTCTGCGCAGTCACAAAACTAACTTCCAAAGTTCAAACCCTACAGATAGTCAAAACGAAAATGAGTGAGGAGTGAGGAAGATGGAATCTTATACGAGGGCCTCAGCTCTCGAGAGTGGAGTGACATTGCACCATGGCCGCAGGGTTGCACGTGGCGTTTGAGCTGAGAACTTGGACGGCAAATGGGAGTAGGTGGGTAAATTCTGTTTTTTTTTTTTAAATAATAGTAGTAGTGGGGCAAATTCAATCAATAAATTCAAGGAAGAATGACATCTAAATACCTTTATAATATACATATCACAAAATGGTCCATGATATGGCCCATAAAGTCCTCATGGCTTTAAATGAAATAAAAAATTTGAACGCATTTACATAAATGTCCTTCAATTTTTTTATTTTTAAAAATATTCATCCTTCACAATCATTGCCGTCGGTCGCCGGAGCCACTACCATTAGTGACGATCAGATCTCCTACACCAGTGACAGAAAATTAATTGGAAAAGGGGTGGTTGAGGTTAGATTTACCTTTTGAGGAATAAAAGGTATTCTAAATATTTAGCCACTAATACTTGTTAATATTATAGGATAAAATATTACGAGTAATAATCAAGTTTAAAATAAAATTAATAAATTGTTTTAGTGCTTGTTTGGCGCTAAGATTTTAAGAGTTCTTTTAAGTAAAATTATGATTTAAATTTTTTTAAAATAAATAGCCATATTTATTTAAAAGTGATTTTGACTAAAATCATAATTTAAAATGATGATTTTGAATAAGTTATTAAAAATAATTTTTAGAAGAGTAAAAGAACTTATAGACTATTCAATTACTATATTATCCCTATTTTTTCTTATACACTCTCTACTCTCTATTCTATCATCTCTCATCTCTTATCTCTACCCTGTCGCCTCTATCTTCTTTACACTCTCTCTTATCTCCTTTTTCTTCTATACATCTATCATATTTTTAATTAAATCATATATTTTTTAGTAATTTAATAATATAAAAAATGATTCTACTATTAATTAAAAAAATATTTTTATTTTTAAAATTTATTCTTCATAAAATTTATTTATTTTTAAATCTATTCTTTAAAATATATTTATTTTAGAATCTATTTTCTAAAAATTAAACTTCACGTCCCTTTAGAAAATGAGAAGTACATGCTTACGAATACTATAAAAAAAACTTAAAGAGATTTTAACTTGGTAGCAATTTTGAACCTGACGGACAATTTTACTATTACGAAAAACTTTGCTTCTGTGTAATGACAAGTACATGCAACATTTTATTTTTATAGTAGTTATATATATATATATATTTACAAGCATGTACTTCTTGTTGCGTGTAAGAAAAGTTGTGAAGTGGAGGCAAGCACACTTTGAAAGCGCAGTACAGAGGAGAGTTATATGCAGCATTTGAAAAAGATGAATCATTGTTGTCTCGATAGATATCTTGATTTATATATAAAAAAATTATTATTTTTGTTTAAAATTTAGTTTAGAGATCACAATTTTAAAAGTAAAGATGCAAAATTGTAAAATTTACATACTACATAAGCAATTTTCCACATGTCGACGTCAGAAGGGTGACGAAGATCTCCAAAATCCCTGTTTCCTCCCGTACGCAATTCTTGCTGGTCGGATCGCCGCCACTACCTCCCTCTTCACCACGAACCTTGACAATAACGACGATGAAACTATACAACATTAGATCCATCAATCTCTCTCTGATTTTCCCCCTTTTGTCTTCAATAAGGAGAAACAGAGACACACGCAGACACGAGTTGGAGTGCCCCCATCAAACAGGCGGCGGCTCTACATGCTAGGCACCAATTTGGTTCTATAAGAAATGAGAAGATACGCAGCAGAAATTAATTTAAAAATTTTTCTATTTCTTGTCAAGATCTACTATATGTGTTTAAGTCAAATTGAAAGAAGTATTATCCTTAATGTTTCTCAGCGATTTTCACAGTTTCTGGTCGCGACGTTCACAGCTTCTCTCCGCGGCTCGTACTCCCTTTCCAATCGCAAGAAATCGACGACTCAGGTCGGCTTCCTCTACTGATATTCATACAAACAGCGTTCGAACCACGAACGACGTGCTAGCGTCTCTTGTCCATCCAGGGTTTTATCAATAATTCGTCCTCTTCGTCTCTATTTCGCCAGTTTCTTATCTGCAAACCTTTTGCAGCTCCCCTTCGGCCTTTCTGTGTTCTATATCTTTCAAAACGTAACTCCTAAAATCAGATATATAGGATGCTATGCGTTTTCCTCTACCGAATTGGATTTTTGGAATTAATCTTATATTAATTCTGAAATTAATACAATATCATATATTATATCATTTGATAAGAAACTTATTAAATAAATAATATTTATATTAAATCTGTCCCACAGATTTAATTCACCTATTTATTTAATTTAAAATAAAGATAAGACTGAACTATATTTGATTTATTCTTATAAATCAAATTTGAGATATCATATCAATTTGAATTTTAAATTCAAACGTGATAGAGATTTAATTTATCCTATAAATTAAATCTTATAAATATATCTTATATGAGATATCCTATCAATTTGAATTTTAAATTCAAACGTGATAGAGATTTAATTTATCCTTATAAATTAAATCTTATATGAGATATCCTATCAATTTGAATTTTAAATTCAAACGTGATAGAGATTTAATTTATCATTATAAATTAAATCTTATAAATATCTCTTATATGAGATATCCTATCAATTTGAATTTCAAATTCAAACGTGATAGAGATTTAATTTATCCTTATAAATTAAATCTCATATATCTCTTATATATAATGTATATATACGAATATAAATATAAATAAATATATACATTCACCCTGGATCATTCATTGAATCTGGACGTTTGTTAGATTCAATGAATCTGGACATCATAGCTCATATTGGGCTATTTTGTGTGCGATCTTATAGGCCCATATGAAGTTGGCAATGGGTCATTTGCTATACTGGCCCACAAGTCGCAAGCGGTCTCTAGCAAGACATAACGACTACCCAAATCATATGAGGATTGTTAAACGATGTAACCTTTTATACAACCATATCATGTCCCTTCTGTCACGCGATATTTTGGTTATGGATGAGGCATGAATAATGTCATCCTCCTATTCCTGACCGTTACTTTCTCGATCTCTGAGTAGTCTGACTATAGAAATAGAACTACCTTTCCATTACAGTATGGCCATACATTTCTTAGATTCACTGATCGAGGGGCCCAGTAATATCTTTCTACGAATGTGAGGGACAAATTTCATCTTGACTATTCACATTCCTCCGTATGAAAAATCATTAAACCCGAACATAGTCTTTATGATCACTCGGTCAAAAGTGACTTTTGACTAGGTCAAAGCTGAGCGTTTATCATGTAGGAATCCATGATGATCTCAGGTCAAATGGCATAGTGACATGGTTTGTATATAAGAGAAGCTTATAACGTAACCCATGCAGCTCTCTCATAGCGGGTCGGTCCAATACTTTGTACTGTTACATGTGCCTATGACTTTGATTTATATCTCTATACATCTTCAAAGTTATACTAGTCTTATTTCATCTCTACTTCCGTATAGATGACCGACTAGGGATATTTAGGATAAGATCATAAATTATCCAAGGATAGTCATCACAGTAAACATGCAAATAATATGATAACACAATTAATAAATTCATAAATCAATAATATTCATAAGACAATAATTGACCCCTAGAACACGATTTCCAACTTTCTTTTCTTTTCTTTTCTTTTCCAAGGAGAGTTAATAAATTTATAACATTAGTATTAAGTTGGGTTATTAATCTGCCCACTTTTATTTTTTATATTAGAATATTTTATAAATGTGTATATATTTTATTAAATTAATATATATAATTTAATCAATATGATTTTAATATTTTATTTTTATTTAAAATTGTTAGTTGACTTTTCATCATCACAGTCTTATCCTTAATCTTAACTTTTAATGTGAAATGAATTATATACTTCAAATGAATAAATAAAATTAGCATGGCACCATTTTCCTTATAGTTCATATTTAACATATTGAATAACATGCACGGTCTGGTTCCAGTACAAGTATACACCGGCATATTATCAAACAGAGGATAGATTTTAATGTGGCCCTAAAACCTAAAAAATGTCATATAATTTTAAAGGAACGGAGAGGAATCATTGCATTGACAAATCAACTATATATGATGATTGCAGATTGTGACTGTAAAGGATCAGTTAGACAGCTGCATGTCAATCCTCCGTGGAGCATACTTGAACAGAGCAAGGCTTCTTACAACCTTTTGAAGAGTTCTCAGAGGAGTGTGTCTGATCAAGTCTTCTCTTCAAATATGGTATATTGAAAACGAAACTAGAAGCCGGTGGCATAGTTTGGTTTGGCGGTAAGATTTTCCCAGCCTCGAATGAGCGTGCTACATATTCCTGATCGTCGTTGACATAAACTAGTTTATCTCCACTAGCAATCGCCGAATTACTACTGTCAGTGGCTCTTCTTATCTCATCAGATCCCGTATGAATTTCATATCCAAATAACTTTCTCCTCACTATTTATTTGACTGCTTGTCCTAAATCTTTGACAAACAATATCAAGCTTTCTCTGTACCCAATATCTTGCTCATGATTAACCTATACAAGGGAAAAAAGAAGAGGAAAAAACATAACTATGGCATGTCAATGTATACGATAGGGAGAAAGAGAGACTCACTTGCTCGAGGAGTTTCAAGCCCTCACTAGGGGACATGTCAGGTCTATACGTACATCGCCTATAAACTTCAAAAGATTTATATCTCCCGCTTTTTCTAGTACCTGAAAAATCTGATAAAATATTGAGCTTTTTGGCCACCGCATATATAGTGATCAACTGGAAAAATGGCCTTCAGCATAAATATATACCAGAGGAGACAAAATACGATATAACACATCATTCTATTTAATAGTTATTCCTTCTTACCAATTGGATTCTCAGCAACTCTGGCACCGACATGTTTAGCAATGTCAGAACGCCCATGATTTGACTTGAAGTTTTTCCTATATGGTGTGGCATTGGAAGAACCTGCCATGTATTTTGAGGACATACTGATGGACGATTCACTCAATTTTACATTTGCCGAATCTTTGAAATCTTTTTGGTTTCTCCTACTATCCCATTGTATTGTCTCTGAGAATTCCCTTTCAAAATTCTCAGGATTGGCTTTTAAAACATTGAAAATCTGCTTAGCTAGCTCATTAATAGTGCGAGCCTGTAAATGAAAGTGTTTAATAAATAATTCCCTATATCATTGCACGAGACTTAACACAATATGCCATACCTGCTTGAAATATATCGTCCTAGAAGAATTAAAATGCATCGCATTGTTGAATATTAAAAAAACGTCATGCTGCTTAATGGTTCAAAAGCCATGTGTTAGATAACAAACATGAAAGCATCAATGAACTGGGTGATTGCAACAATTTATGCTATCATAATTGTTACTAAATATAATAAGAATGTGGATAAAACATATAAGCATTTATCAAGAGTAAAACTAGAAGTAGGAAACCTCAAATTGTTCTAGACTCTTGTACATCTCTTCATGTAGTTTAGCCCTCATGGTCCCAATATCCATAGGCTCTTGTATGATTTCATAATAATCCTCAACCTGGCACAATATTTAACCGACCAAGTAAACATAAAGCGAAAACCATGAGGTTTGACATAGTGGTAAGGGGACTTGGTAGTATGCCGGAGATCTCAGGTTTAAACGAACGTCCATGATGCCACAAGCCATAAAAAACCAGGAAGGGAAACCAATGATATGCCATAAATGGTAGATTACGATAATACGATCCCACACCTCTTTTGGATCCACTGGTTCAGCAAATATTTCGTAAGTGTCTTTCCTGTATGATATAAAATATCATTAAATACTGAGATTGCATCATTATAATATACAAAATAGAGCAGACAAATATACCTCTGTAAAATATTAAGGATAAGTTCAAGTATGCGTTTCTCAGGCATGAAGATTGCAGATGTTAACTCCGATGGTTGATCTGATACAAATAGTAGAAGTTAATCATTGATTGTTATAGTTACAATTCTGAGGCCGAGGAATATTGGTATAAATTTCTTCATTTCCATAGCCACCTCAAATTTAGGGTAGAAAAGAGAAGGCAAAATCCTTACTATTTTTCCTTTGAATATCTGCATCACAGTGTTTCTCCTGCGGCAAATAGTTTGAATAGGGGGTAAAACCATAGTAACCAGAGATGATAATAATGGCAACAATAAAATAATCCAAACTACTCATAATGCAAAGGTTCCTGATCAAACTCATGAAGAATGGGGCAAAATGCAGAAGACAATCCATAGGCTTCTCGTTCATCCAAAAAGAAGATAAAAAGCAAAAACCTGCTTGGCTGGAGATACACTTAGTTTGCTCTTCTTTGTACCCCGAGTCCGGGACGCTGGTCCCAGATCGTTCTCCAAGTTCTCGGTGCAAGTGGTATTGGAGTGAACAACCTGGTCACCGGAATCTTCCATTGTAGATATTCTCAGGCTCCTCCTCTGCCCCTCTTTCAACGTCGCTCTTTGTAATTTTCTACCATATAGCAACAGGCACTACAATTTATCCCACAAGATGGAATAAAATGGAGAATGACACGCATCAACACTAAACCTACCTGACCATTGATGCAAAGACGAAATCACCAATTTCCAGCTATGGGAGAGATGAAGATCTCAAGCCTTTATAAAATTGAGTAAATAATAACAAACGTTAATGGAGTTTACTTGTTACAGCTTGGAAATATGATGCTTACTGCATTTGAGAGATATGAAAGAGCCAAAGCAGGCATTACCATTAATACCTTAAATGGGGTTTAATATGCCTCCCATTTTCAATGGTTAAGAGCCATAAATTATGAAGATACGGGGCAATTACTATGAAAATGATCTTGTATGTAGTCATGTCAAGGTTGGCAATTGTTAATGTCAGCAAAATGTTACGAGAAAGATTAAGCAATCAACAAGGCTAAATGACCATGTTTATACAAATGAAAATTGAAGAAACAATATTATTTAATTCAAACAAGCTCCGAATATGCTGCAGCAAAATTCTAGTATTTTTCTAATATAATATAAAGTTATCTTTTGCCCAAAATATGAAGTCCTTACAACCTCTATTTTACACATGTAAAATACTATTTTAGGGTAAAATAACACTACATTTATATTTAATTTACACACTTTTTTAAAAAAAAAATTAAAACTACATTTATATTTATCCAATAGTTAGTTCGTTGTTAAATCATATTTATACCCATTTTAATTTTACCAAATACAATTGTCATTGTCACTTTGTCACCTGCATATTTTGGGGCCGATGGAAAATATAAATTTGATTTTTGTATATTTGGATAGGTTATTGAATTGCGGGAACAAGGAAGGAAAACTGAAACTTTGGGGGAATATCATGAATAGCTAATCTGCTTTGGGATGTGCAGTGCGGACTTGGCCACGAGACCAAGTCCTCGGGTGAGGATCTGGTAGGACACGTCCCTTCTCCTTCTCTACATTCTCAGTTCTCTTCGTCCAAGATTTCATCGAATCTCAAAGGGGAATTCATCTTACATACTGAGTCCTTTGTTAAGTTTAATGCCCCAAATTTGACCCTACTTTCGTTGTACTTTCTGGATTTAACTTCCGCGCGTGGGTGTCGAAAATCTTTCAAGATCCAACCTATTTCTACTCTTATCATTTTTGCGAGGTACTTATTCAGCTGGTTGCGTTCATTCTCTTCCTAAGGTAACGATCTCAAGATTATGAATTTCTTACTTGGTTAAAAATTTCAATTGAACTGAAGACCTGACTTTTGAGCTTTGGTTCTTGAGAAAGACTTATGATTTACGTATCATTGTTCTCATTATTATGTTTTTTAAATCATTTTCCTATCTAACCCTTGATGAAAACACTCCATGGTCTGGGTATTTTTTTATCATTGGGTTACTTAAAGGTTGTTCTGGTTAATGTTTACATGATATTCCACGCAACTAAATCGATATACTTTACTTCTTCAAATGCTTGCACTCTACTTTGGTGTTTTCAATCCCCTCATATTTTGCATATATTCTATGTTTTGTATTTCCCTTATAATTCTTCAATTATAAAATTTTAGTGAGCTTCTTTATCATTTGTATTTCCCTTATCATATGTTACTATCTTTAATCACTTATTGCTTGGTTTGGTTTTAGATGTCCGCAAATTCTGAGGGCACTTCATCTGCATTAAATGGGCCTAATTCTCAGATTTTTGAGGACACTGCCCTGCTAGCTGGCCATTCTGCCCGGATTGCAGTATGTGCTCTCTGCCAAAAGGCCCTATCACCTGATATTGAGATGACTAATGATCTTGCACCCGTTGGTGTTTGTGGTGATTGTAAATTTTTATTACTCGAAGATTTTGGGACCCATTCCCAATACCCTCAAAGAGTGCATAGGGGAAGATCCAGGTACAGCAGTTCTGAATCAATTGAGAATGGTCTATCACATCAGCTCCCCAGTATGACTAATTCTGTGAGGCAAAATCAGTCCTCTGCATCTGTGGAGGATGATCAGCTTGTTGATGGTGATACCCCCTCTTGGTTATTGCAGTATGCTAGTACCCATACTACCCCTAGTGAGTCTCGAAGATGGAGGCGGGTGTTCTCTGATACTGATAGTGATGGTTTTGATAATAGGAGTTCTCTTTATGGTGAGAATGAATCAAATGTGAGTGTTAGGCGTTACAGAGTCCCCAATGGCGATATTGATTCCTTCTCTTTCAGTGCTTATGGAGGTGACTCTGAAGTATCTATGGATAGATATAGTTTTGTAGGTACAGGAATTTTAAATTTACCAGATGAGGGAGATGAGTTTGATAGTGACACTGATATAGATCCGATGCATGCTGCCCTTAACCATTGGAATTCTGATGATATGGGAGAGGAGGATGAAGATGAGGAAGATGGGGAAGAGGAGGTAGAAGAGGAAGAGGAAAGAGAATGGGAAGTAGCTGGGGCTGAGGAAGCTGAAGCCACTGCCCGCCTTCAAATATTTTTTACCTCAAGTCCAAGTGAGAGAAGTGACCCCATTAATTGGGTCCCACAGTTTCATTTTCCTGAATCTGAGGAAATCTTAAGTAGGAGGATTAGGGATAGATGGCAAACTTACACTGATCACAGCTCCAATTACTTGGAGGAGTCTCATTCACCTCCATATGGTGCAAATTTTGGGGATTATCTTGATGCTAGACAATTTGAAGATCTGCTTGAGCATCTTGCTGAGAATGACAACTCAAGACGAGGAGCACCTCCTGCAGCAGTGTCTTTTGTACATAGTCTGCCCCGGATTGTTATAAGCAAAGAACATGAGAAGCATGATGATCTCGTATGTGCCATTTGCAAGGATGCCTTGGCCACTGGCACTGAAGTAAATCAACTTCCCTGCTCTCACCTTTATCATGCCGGCTGCATTTTGACATGGTTGAGTGCACGAAATTCATGCCCCCTTTGTCGTTATGAGCTCCCAACAGATGATAAGGATTATGAGGAAGGAAGGCGCAATATTGACATTAGAAATGAGATCCATGAAGTGCAGCAGCTAAATGTGATGGATGACAATTCTTCTGATGGAGCTGAAGCAAATGAAGAGGATGGTACTAATCAAGGTGGAGTACAGCAAAGTGAGCTTGTGAACATGGTTCCTGTAGATAATCCTTCTGCAGCGAGTGGCGGTAGAGGAAGATGGTTTTTCTTTGCTGCTGCTCCAATTGTTAGTCTAGTGGGTATTGTTATTGTCTTATGGTTAGGCAACCCTCTAATTGAAGGTAGGAGACAATTGGGCTGCCACAACTTACAGAGGGAAAATCAGCATCAGGTTCATGTATCCACCCCACCCAACCATGGGGAGGATAGAAGCAGAAGATGGTGGTGTTTTTTCTAGGTATTCATAATTCAGTATTAATGCCTTGATGGTTTGTTGTGATTAAATTTATGGCTGATTCTGTATTCTTGTTGGGATGATCATGCGTCAGCTGGTCTGCGTGATGTTCAGTTAGCGGAGGTTAAGCTGGAAACTTACGAAAGTTTTCCTTGCTTTAATTAGTGTCACATGCTTGTTCTCCTGTCAACTTTCAATGTTCTCGCTACTCTGATAAGTTTTGTGAATAGGTATGAAGTTCAATATGTTTTCATGCATGATCTTTCTCCTATTATATTTCTTTCCCTACTTTCTTTTTATCTGTTCTGCTTGTTCCTGAACGCTTTATCACTCAAATTCCCATCCAAATTATTTCAAAGTCTAAAATAATAACAGTAGTACTTGTTTGCTAGTATTTGTGACATGCATCTGGTCTTAACTGAAATATAGTCATCAAACCATCAGATCTCGATTTACACATGTGAACAATTTAACTGCCTAGAAAGATTAGGTTAGCTATTTGGATGGAATGATGTTATTGTGCTTTTTATACCATTCATTAAAAGGTCCTATTTAATAACGTTTTTTTTTTGGTCTTTTGCTTCATCTCTTCATAAAAATCTAAACCTTCTGTTCAACCCTTTCTTCACCCGTTAAAGGAATTGCATGACTTGCTATATGCTCCTATCCTTAATATGGGATTTGGGGAGTTGATCTTATGATGAATAAGACATCTTTATTATATTTATATATATATATATATATATATTTTAAATTATTTATATTGATACACCCCCTAACAATAATCAAGAGGGGTATGAAGAGAATTAAGGAAGATGATTGGAGTATTTTAAAAAAAATATTATATTAACTAACTTAATTAACTTTTTTAATCTAATCAAATTAGTTAAATATGTCTTATATTAAGGATTAGAAGAGTATTTTACATTATATAAACTTCTTCGGTTCTTAATATAAGATCTAATTGGGAAGTTGATATTGATATAAATATAAAACATATTTCCTATATTTATTAATTTTTTAACAAGTTACCTCTAATGATACTTCTTCAACAATAATTAAATAAAAGAAGAGAAAGGGAGTTAAGGAAGATGATTATAATATTTTAGAAAAAATATATTATATTAATTAACTTAATTAATTTACTTAGTTGAATCAAATTAGTTAAATATATATTGATCAATATATATAGTAATATATGTATACAAGTCATACTATTTATAAATTATAGATAGTATGGCTTACTTTTGAGACTCCATCTATTGAGCAAGAAAATGTGCTTAACTCTATATGTGTGTGTGTATATTATATGGTAAGGAACAGGGTTGCATCCTATAAGGACACGAATTCGATTCCTACTGTTCTCGTAAGAGCTCTTTTGGTAAGCGATTTTGTAAGTTATCTGTAAGTGTTGTCTGAGTATTGGGGCTGTTGTAACATCTCAGACCCTTCCATCGTAGATATTATCCTTGTTTGCAGTCGTAGCCAAGAGCAAGATTTTGTTTCCCTGGGTGCAGCAGTAGCCACTCAGAAAATGCGTCTACAAGGGGAAGGTATCCGCACCCTTATAAGGCATGATTCGTTCACATTCCCAATCGATATGGGACTTCACAACATCCATCCCCTCATAAGAGCCCAGTGACCTTGCTGGCACACTGACCGGATGCCTGACTCTAATACCAATTGTAACATCCCATACCTCTCCCTCGTAGATATTGTTCCTGTTTATAACCGTAGCTAAGAGCAGGGTTTTGTTTCCCTGGGTGTAGTCGTAGCTACCTAGGAAACGCGTCTGTAAGGGGAAGGTATCCGCACCCTTATAAGGTGTACTTTGTTACCCTTCCCAACTGATGTGATGTATGACAATTTTTAAAACATTAGCTATACTTTTAATTAAATTTAAGAATATGTTTATAATTTATTTTTAAAACAATTTTTTTAAATATATGTATGACACTAAGGCACGTTTGGTACGTAACATTGAAGGCTTCGGACTAGCATAAGGACAGGGAATAGGCTAAATTGGGCTATTTGGTATGTAACATTGGGTAATCTTTAGGATTGTGCAATACTACATAGGTGGAATTAGGCAATTCCACCTACCCCTATCATTTTATTTTCAGTCATAGAATTGAAATTTGTTAAGACAAAAATATCCTTCATTCTCTCCTATGTCAAAGCCATTCGTGAACCACCGGCCTTCTTCATCCATCATTCTCCTTTATTTCCCCCAATCTCTGCCACCATCACTCTCGCCGTCTACCACTCTTCCTATTGTCGTCATCCCCATCGCCATTGTTCACTGTCGTCCCCATTGCCTTAAGACAGTAGAAACCTTGTTCATGTCCTTCAGTTTACGATAGCAAAAGGAAGAGAGAGAGAGAAACAAAGATAGTGGAAGCCTTGTTCATGTCTTTCGATTCCTCTGTAGCAGTAGCTCCACAACCATTGTTCACCGTTGTCCCCACTACCATAAGACAACGAAGTTCTCGTTCATGTCCTTAGGTTCATGATAGAGGAAGGAAGAGAGAGAAAAAGAGAGAGGGAGATGAAGATAGTGAAAGCCTTGTTGGGAAGACAGTGAAGAGAAGTAGAATTTTGGGAAGGTGAAGAAGAGAAGCATATACGAGCTGAATTTTGGGGTTTAGAGCAAGGGGTACTATAGTATTTTTATAGTTAATGGCTAATTATAAAATAAAATTAATGAAATTATTCCCTTTAAATATTACTTCATACCTAACATAATTTTAAAAGCACATTCCCACTCCAATTCCCAATCCTAATCCCAATCACAATCCATCAAAATCCAATATTACGTATCAAACGAAAGTGCGTGTTTGGGTAGTCTATAAACCATAGTTTGAAAAGCCCTTTTGGGCTAAACTATAGTTTGGGGAACAAATAAAACAAACAACCTTCAAATGTCTAAAAGAGCTTATAGACAAAACTATAGTTTCAGACAAGTTTCTAAGAATATCATCTAGGTGTGGAAAAGAGTTTATGGGCTGTTCAATGACCATTTTGCCCTTACTTTTTCTGACACTCTCATCTCCATCGTCCATATTTTCCTCATAGTAACCAGAGTAAGAACTCAGCGGTGGTTGCTATCTCTCTCCTCTTTGCTGACTTGCCCTCTCATCGTTTTGCCATCTCGCAGATCTGTCTCACCACATCACATCATTTTCTTCTCCTCTATCCGCTTTCGCTACTTCTTCTTCTCATCGTCAGCTTCTCTGTCGCTTGACGTTGCTGACCAATGTGACTAGAGGTGGAGGGTGGGATGAATGGAGGAGGCCACGGTTGGATAGGATATGAACATTGTTGGGCTACAGATCTCACAGTGATCGTTGTTGTCCTCTTCTTCCTCATATCTCGAGGCTAAACAATGATCGTTATTTTTTTCCTGTTGGTATCACTGGTCTGTTCACTATCAGCAGAGATGAGGGAGTGTGAGTGGTTGAAGGAGATGAATAGTAAATCATTTATTATTTCTTTATTTTTTTTATCTCATACATTTTCTAGTAATTTGTCAATCACAAAACTCATTCTAATAATAATAATAATCAAAATACTCATTTTATTCATAATAACTTATTTTTCATAAACTTTTCTCTATAAGAACTTATAAATCACTTATTCTCCATAAGAATTTCTCTAAAAATTAAAGCATATGGCCCTAAATGTTTGGGATTCAAATATTGTTTTACTAGTATTGTTAAAACAATTAATATATAAAAGTATAAGTCACTAAAGCTAGATGCTTGGACCTCTTCTTCCTTTTCCTTTCTAAGCAGCACCTTCCAACTCTTTTTGCGGCGACTTGATTCTAGTGCCTCTTAACAACCTCCGTTTATACATTTTGGTCATTAATATCAATCAGAAACTACTAAAAATCCCAGAAATAGTTATTAAAAAGACCTAGAATACTATAAATATTCCTTCCAATATTTATGTAAGGTGGCTCTTAAAAGTAAAAGCTGGTTCAAATTATCAATTTTACTCCTATAATTTAGTAATTTTTTAAATCTTGAGAAGGCATTGTGAGGTATCATTTAATTAATAGAGGTATAATTAAAATATTAGAATGTTTCTGAACAAATAAAGCAATCTAACAATGTTTTTTTAATTTACATGAGAAACGTCTCAAATATCTTAGATAAAGAACTCATGAGAATAGTTGTTAAGTATTTATGTGATAATTTAATTTAAGAAATAGTTTATCTTTGTCATTATTTGTTTGTTTGTAGTAAGTATTAGCCAATTATCATTATTTATTATTATTTGCTACAAATTAGTAAAATGTGTTCATGTACTGCTCCCCTCCAATATTAAATATAAAGTCATCTTAATTAATTCAGAAAATTAAAAAAATAGATAAGTTAGTCTTTTATAATTAACATGTTGAGAATTCATAGTACTGTTTTTTTTTTAAAAAAAAACTCCTAACATATAAATAGGAGGATTATGATAAAATAATTTAATATAAGTGATAAGAAACCTAAAAATGAAAGTATATACGAGTATCTAGAAGAAAATCAAAACCTTTAAAATGGATAAAATATTTAAGTCTGGATTCTGGAAGAGCATAATAATAACATCCTCATTAAAAACTTGAGAAGTTGAACAAAGATAAACACTACACTATCTGCCACGGTGTCACCTACCACCATGACGGTTGTCGGCTGGGCGAACACATTATTCTTTTGCGAGCGACAACCACCAGTCCCAATAAAATTCTTACTTTCGGATGGTTCCTCCTACTAATGAGTGAGAATGATGAGCTTAAATGTGGCATTTTCCAGTTTGATAGTGAGTAGAATATAATGGGGGCGGATTGCGAATGCGAGTGGAATGAAGTGAAGGAAAAGGTTTTAGAAAGGGTGAAGTTGTTCCCACAACGAAAAGAACCTTCTTTATATTGGGTAATGGAATTGATCGAATGTCTCAGCGCTTTGAATGTTCGGTTGCCCAGTCCTGAGTTTGCGGAGCTATTGGCCTCTCACCTCTGCTTTGATTACAACCACCCCTCTTAGTGGAGGTTCCTTGAGCAAGCCCTTTCCTCCCGTCTCCTCTTCCGCTCCAAGTCCTCTCACTCCTCTCTTCTAGGTTCTCCTATTTCTATTTCTATATCTATTTTACATTGTTTGGTTTTCATTTACATGTGTAAGTATAAATCTCCTAGATTCCTGCATTGCACTTGCGTTTTCTTTTACTTCGTTTCTTGTAATAGTATAAGCACATTAAATGTACATCTCTCCACATTGCTGGCCATTATGCGCAAGCAATGCAGCAGCACTACTGTAACATCTTAATTTTTATTTTTATATTTAAATATAATTAAAATATTATTTATTAATAAAAAATTATAATAGATTAAACGCATTATTTAAAGTTTAGAAATATATGAAATTAAAAACAACAATAACAAGCCTTATTCTATTAAATGGAGTTAGCTACATGAATCATACGACGCTATTGTGCTCATATGAAATTAAGAAAATAAAATAAATAAATTATTAATTATTAGAAATTTTATTATAAACAGTTAAAGAAATTATATAAATTTAAGGGTAAATAGATAATCAATAATCATCTTAAATGATTGATAATATAAGATATAGGTAGATATAGAGAATATATATATATATATAATAATATAAATATATTTTTGATTAAATATATGTATAAAATATACGTATTTATAGTATAATGATAATATAGTATAAATATACATAAGGAAAAATATAGTTTAAATTCTAAATTACCATATCTGATAGAATTTTAAGAAAGATAATAATAATACTAAAAAATAATAAAATAATATTAGATAATATTACAATTTTAAACCTTATGAATTATATATAAGCACCATAAGTCTAGTCTTTAACTCTTATTGTCATCTAATTTCTCTCTTTACTCCCATCATACTGTCATTGAGGTTTAGGAGTAACTTTTGTTAAAACATCATATTGTTTGTGATTGATGTTATTGTACATATGGGGCCATTAGACTCGTGCCAATTATTCTTTGCTTTAGCGAGAGGTAATCACTTTCTACTCGTTATGTGTGCTAATATGATATTTGTGAGTAATTTGATATATATAAATCTATTGATATGATTGTATTAAGAAAATTTGTTTGATAATTTTTATTAAAAAATAGTCTTGTGGGATTTAAAATTTAATTTGAAAAGTTTGAGTTGAGATTATAAACTTATTATATTTTGAGATTGGAAGTTGAAGAAAATTATTATCTTGAGAAAAACTCTATCGTGATATTTGTTGATATTATTGATTATGAAGTTATTGAGATTTTGATTAATATGATTATCTTAAGAATTATGTATTAAGAATTGGTGATAAGAGAGTTGTATATCTACCACATGGTTTAACCTCTATTGGAGCTCAATGGTTGACTTTTATCTCACAAGTTTATTGAGAGATGTGCTCCACATGTTTACCAAAGAGCTACAACACCTCTACCTGTTTACCGAGCAAGAATGAACACATTGTTCAATCATATACTATGTGAATTTTGGCATATCCATAACATTTGACTAGTTAGCTTTTTGAGTGGTCAGGTATATGGTAGTTATCTCTAACTCATGGGTTTGGTCAACGGGGATAAGGCGGTTCGATTGGATTGATGGGAAGAATTTGGGTGAGTTATCCATTGGATTTTATTATGATAATATGTTATTTTCTATATATTGTCCTTTATAATTTGTCCCACTTGACACCTTATGAGTACATGTTAGTATGCATGATGAGTAGAATTGCTAGTTACTGAGACATTTATCTCATCATATTTTTATTAATATTTTTTAGGTAATAGTCTCATCTTAAGACCCTAGAAAAAATTTTATAGGCTTGATTAAAGCTATATCAATTGTATAACCTTATTCTTTAAATGTATGTGTAAAATACTTGTATATTACTATAGTAGGTTTAATTCTATATACTCTAATATGATATATTACTCTACTTATATTTGATATTGTATATAATATTTTAATAACATTTTCATATAATTAATAATGGGTTTGTAATATATTTAATTAATTTTTATAAAAGATTTTATAATTTCTGTTTTACTAATTAATATACATATTTATATAAAAGTGCGATATTTATAATATAAAATTTATGAAAGATTGAATAATTTTTATGTTTTAAATAATTTGACTTATCTTATTATTTTTCTATCATAATTATTTGTCTATTAAAAAAAATCTTTTTATAGCTATGGTAGGGTTGTATTTTTTAGACTTTAGTAAATTTTTTTCTAACATGATTAACTCTTTTAAAATAAACTAAATTTATTTATTATTTTATTTTATTTATTTATATTGTATATAAAATAAGACTGAGTAGTTAATATTAATTATATTTTAGGAGGATTTTATAACTACTAATTTGTAAGTGTTAAGAGCTTGTTGCTTGAGTGAGTTTGGACAACTTGTAGAACATATTAACCAGGTTTGAGTTTAAAGCCTGCTGTTCAAGCTTCCGGAGTTGCATTGTTTTTTGTTAAGACATTTAGCAGATATGCATCTGCTATCCTCACATTTACTATATATAAAATCCTTGCTTGTCATTCACTGTTGCTTGGTCTCTTATCACGTTATTCAGTTTATGTGTGCATCTGCTATTGCAAACTTTTGGACTATAATTTAGATGTCTGTTTCCTTCTCCCTCTCTCCTCTCTGCATTTTGTTAAGCATCCTGCATTTTGTTAAGTTATTCACTTCTGATAGACCACAACGTCACAGTGAGATCTAACTCCACCTAGTTGGATACGACTTCTTGTTGTATTCATGTTTGATGATTTTCAGAGATGCTTTCCTTTATTAATCTAACATCTTATTACAGGATAATTCGTCATCGACATTGTCAACCAGAGGCCTATAGGCTCTTTCTTGAACTTCTCTGCCAGTATGCATTTTCATTTGATCCAAATGTGGCTGATTCTTGCAAACTAAAGTAAATATAATCTCTTCCATTATTGCTTAAGTGGGGGGTTCGCTCTAAGATAATGTCTATTTGCCCATGAAATAGCATTACATAATTATGGTATTTCTTATTTAATTTTTCTTATGTAATGCCATGGGAAAGCTTGGGAAGTGACACTTACATGATTCCATTTGATAGATTTTACATATCCCTACATATCAGTCAAATATCTATTACAGACAGGATTTGCTTCCTTTATTGATTTTCCTTAAAAGGTGAAATTTCTTGCTTAGTGAATATAAAGATTGTAAAAACTTAGTACATATCAAACATGGTGGTATAGTTGCTTTCACTTGTACTTTTCTGTTTGGATGCACATTTATGAATAAGGTTTATTTTGTTTGTGTATATATAACAGTTTGGCCTATGATTTGTCAGACATTTTGTTAAAACAGTTCTACAGGTCTTAAGACCTGAATATGTTATTTCATTAACCGAATTGCGCATTTCTAGCATTGGGGACTTGAATAGGCTAGAGTTGGCAAATGGACATGTTTAGAGGCCCGTTTGGATAGGATTTTGGAAATGAGTTTATGAAAAAAAAAAAGGATTTTGAGCAGCTTATAGAAAAGGGTTTTTGGAGAAGAGCTTATGGAAAAAAGTAGTTTTGAATAAATGAGTGTTTGGATGGTTATTTCCAAAATTACTTTTATTATTAGTAAATTATGAAAAAGGGTATGAGTATTAAATAAGGAGGGATAAAAGATGAGAGGAGAGAGGGTGTAAAAAAAGTATGAGAGAGAAGAGAGGGTGTAAGAAAAAGTAGGAGAGAGTGTATAAAGTAGGGGTAATAAGCTACTATAGTAATTGGTTAGTTCATAAGCTCTTTTACTGTTCTATAAGCTACTTTGACCAGCTTATTTAAAACCTTAGTTTTAAACCATATTTTAGTCCAAAAGCCCATTTGAACAAATATGACTGTTTATTTTAAAATTTCTCTAAACCAAGGTTTGGCAGTTTGTCAAACACACACTAGTTGTTGGAAGATACCATCTAAACACATTTAATCAATGACATAATAATCTAAAAAGAGCATTTCTGGTTTGCAGGATAATAAATTCTGTTGACACTGCCCTTCAACTTTCTCAAACATACAACATTCCTTTTCTGGTGCTTGGACATGTATTTGTGCTGGTTTTATACAGCATCGTCATTGCTTTGATTGATAGCACTTTAAATGACTGGGGAATACAAATGAAGCTATGTGAAAAACCATGCGTGAATCCCAAAAGCGACCTGTACATGGACATTGATCCCAATGTGACTCACGGTGTCAAAAGAAATGAATATCTTGAACAGAAAAGGGAAAGAAACTCCTTCATGGCACTAGAGGTTTTGGGAAGACTAACATAAAGCAGAAAAGCAACAATTCTTCTACAGTATGTCCTCTTGAACATGTATCTCCTTCTACTCTTTATATTTGATCTTTAACTGTAAATAATCGTAGATATTATTACAGATATTATATGGCTGATATATAAGAAATAAATATAGGGATCATTAGACGATTTTATTATATATTTGAATTTTATTATGTTAAGATCATAATCCTATGATATCAATTATCTTAATTGATTGTGTATATGTAATTATATATGTGATCATTGAGAATACAAGAGATAGAAGAATCACTTTACACTTCCCTGTCATGTTGTCGTCCAACATGGTATTAGAGCGGGATGAAAGATCTTCTACCATAGAGTCCATTACCACCATCCCGTTTGACCACGCCTCAACTCAGTCAAAGTCTCCGGCCTTGAAGGGTGGGCCTTTCTCATCGTAAAGGACCATCTCACTGGCGACCATTATCTTGAATGGGCACAATCAATGTCCCTTACTCTCGAATGTCGCAACAAGCTTGACTTGATCCAATGTGACCTGCCATCCACCAACTATACTAGTACCTACCGTCATTGGAAGTCCAACAACTCCCTGGTTGCTTCATGGCTCCACAACACCATGATCACTGCCCTCCGTAAGAGCTTCATGTTCCTCTCCTCAGCTAAAGCAATATGTGTTGCTATGAAGGAGGCCTATGGTAAGTATCCAATTGCCTCCCTTATCTTTTATCTGCGCTCTCATCTCTGCGCTATCAAGCAGGGTGCTCGCCCCCTCAATGTCTACTATATGGAGAAGACGGCTTTGTGACAAGAACTTGACCTGTTGCAATATTGTGTCTAGAGGAATGCGATGATGCTGCGGATTACTACCTAGCCCTAGAGGAGGAACGCTATTCAAACTCCTCGTTAGCCTTAATCCTATCTATGATGACATTCGTTTTTGCCTCTTAGGGTGTGTTCCTCTTCCATCCATCCCTGAGGCTTTCGCTCACCTAAGGGATGAAGAATCCTGTTGCCAAGTAATACTTCTTGACCCTATAACTTCTTGGCTCGTGACCACTGAGGCCTCCGCTCTTGCTGCTCGTGTTCCTGATTCGAAAAAAGAGAGACCAGTATGTGAATATTGCAAAAAGGTGGGGCATAAGAATAAATGTTGGCACCTTCATGGTAAGCCCCCATATTGGAAGCCAACAACGTGGCAAGCCCCAAGGTCATTTGGCCAAAGCCTCCACTCTTGACGAGTTGACTCCTATTACTGCCTTTCCTTCACCAGACCCGTTGGCACTTATTTTGGAGATTATGAATGCCCTTGAAAATCAAACGCACAAATATGTTGCTACTGTGGTACAATGAAGTAATTTCTTTAAAACTCTTACTACTATTAAAGGTAAGCATCCAAGTCTTTGTTAGATAGTAGACTCATGTGCCTCTGATCATATGACTGATAATATCTTATTATTTTCCAACTATACTTCCACCATGTCTCACCTTATAGTTAAAATTGATGACACTTCTGATTCTCTTATGGCTGGTGACTAATAATGGAAAGGCCTGCAGCTGCAAAGATCCTTTACAGTGCCTCCCTTAGATGTGGGTGGTATATTTAGGTGATCTGACTGAGCAGAGATTTTGATAGTATAATGTACTCTCATGATTATACCATGTTTCATTCATTTACTTGTGTAAATTTTCTTTTTGCTAGTATCATGTTGATTAGATCTAACAAACTAGTCATCTTGCATCATACTCAAATTTTAATTTTATACTTATCATTTAGTGAGTCCTCCATATACCTTCAGTATAATTTTCCTTAAAAGTCTTTAAATAGAAAGATGTTAAACTGTATAATTCTGTACATTTTTATGCTTATCTAACACATGAGGAGGATCCATTAAAATAAGTACATTATCACCGACATCATCATAATAATTCCATGAACAACTCATGATGACATTTGATAGGCTTTTCAGGGAAACATAGCATACACTAAATTAATTACTAATTCCACTAAATCCTCTTATAACTCCTTTATGATCATGTTCTAATGAACTTAAATATTTACAATTACCCTAGGATATTCTGCAATAATAATCTAGGATATTATTTAACATGCTTAAAGTTTGAAACATCATGTAAGAAGTGGATTTAGAAAACCAAATTCAGCTGTGGTAATTGATATATATATATATATATATATATATATATATATATATAGTTTTGGATAAAGAACATGAACAGGCAACCGTTCACACACAATACAACCAGTTCATGAGCTTCATCGCTTTTAAGTGATGACATTAGTAGCAAAACATTTACCTATTTAAACTTCCACTAACTCTTTCTATGTTTGGGAAATACTCTTTTAATATTTAATATATGATATATTTAACTAATTTAATTAAATTAAGGTAGTTAGTTAATATGATATGTTTTTCTTAAAATACTCTAATCATCTTCTTTAACTCCCTTCATCCTTCGTTTACTTGATTATTGTTAAGGGATTATCCAGCATATATTGGAAAAAAGTTAATAAATATAGAAAATATATCTTATATTTAAGATTAAAATTAAATCTCTAATTAAGTCTATAAGAGGAATAGTTCTGCACCTTTTGGCTGTATCATGTGCTTCTGGATGAACGAAAGAATATTTGAGTTACTGATATGGCATTCTTGAATTTAATCCATCTTGTTATCCTTTAGGGTTTGTTTGGTTGGGAGGTTTTGGAGAGGAGGGGAGGGGAGACTTTTTGTCTTTTTATGGTCCCCTCTCCTCCCTCACCTCCCCTCCAAAAGTGGAGGTTTTTGGAGGGGAGAGAAACTTTTGCCCTCTTTTGACTAAAATACCCCTAAACTTTTTTTAATATTTCAATTATACCCTTAAACCTTTTTTTTATTTTTTTCACATCTAATTTTTTCTTTAATTGCATAATAATTATAATAAATTATAATAAAACTTAATAAGTATAATAAATTATTTATATATTATATTAAAATATATAATAATTGTAAAATTAATAAAAAATAATGTTAAAATTTTAACATATTTTTTATTTTTTTTAATTTTATTATATATATATAAATGAGATAAAAATTTTTTAAAATTTATAAATTAAAAAAATAATAATTTTAATATGAATATTTTAAATAAAGAATAAATAAATTTAAATAAAGAGATAAAGGTATTTTTATCAACTTTTAATTAACCCCTCTCCCCTCTCCTCCCCTTCTGAACCAAACAAAAAATATTATTCATTAACCTTCCCTATCTTTTTCTAACCTCCCTTAAATTAACCTAACCTCTTATTCCCTATAGTAAACCAAACAAAACTTTAGTGTTTCTAAAGACAAAGGTGATCCCTTGGCAGGAACATGTGGTGCACTATGTGGTCAAACTTCTCCTTTTTCTTGTACCTCCCAGCCATTGTGGATCTTGGAACCATTTGGTTGATAATATGTCTGTGCTAAGTGCTATTCTCCTTGGAGTTTCCTCTGTTGATACAGTTCATATAATTTCTTTGCATGATCTAGTAAGTGAATCCCTTTTCTATTTCCTTTAGTGGTTCTATGTGGCTTATTTTTTTTGAATTCGTGCTGTTGTGAATTAATCTGGGTCGCACCCGGCAATTAACTTCCCATGTGGAAAATTAGATTAAAAACATGGAGTCGTCATTGGGAAACATTTTTTTAAATAAAAGTACGGTCTGCTAGTTGATTGAGCGTAAATGTGTTACACAACGACCGTTTATAAAAATGTTTACATAATTTGATTGTGCAAAATATATTTTATGGTTATTTTAATTGCCCTCTGAAATTCACATGAATAAGAGAAAAAAAAATATTTACAAAGGGAGTTGACCTAGGATAAAAGCCTAACCCCTACCTACCCGGCAGTAGGAATGAGATCATAGTCCATATAGTTCGAATTAAAAATGTTTTATTATTTTCTTAAAACAATTATTTATTTATTTATTGAGTGCTATGCGGGCCTCGTGAAGAACCTTAATTTTTTAATTTATTTTGCTGTAGATTATTGTACCTACGGGCTACGGAGCCGTATGGATCCCCGTTGTACCCTATTTGCCCAAGTACCTGCGAAGCTGTAGGATCTTACGCGGCCTAAAAACCAACTCTACACCTCTGATCATTAAGTCAGCAAGATGGATGTAGTGACCTTGAGACTAAAACTAATAATTGAATATCCAATTCAGAAGCAACGCATGGCTAACGTACAGACTAACCCAATATTTGGATGGATTGAAAAATGGGAAGAAAATATTAAGACATTTTTTTTTTGAAAATAATAATAAAATTTATTAATTTTGGAAGTTTAGAGAGATTTATTAGTTTTGAAAATTTTCCTTCATAGTAACTGAATCAAGTTAAAGAAGAATAGAGGGGGAAAATGAGGAGACCAAAAAGAATATGTTAAGATGATTATATACTGTGTGATATGTCATCTGCCTCAATGTTCTCTCTCCTTCCTCACTCTTCTATTTTTACTCTAGTCTCTCTCTTCCTCTCTCTCGCCTTTCTCTACCTCTCTTTTCTGCCTCTTCTGATCTCCCCTTGTCTTCCTTACCTACGCTCTCCTAACCTCTATTTATAGAGTCTAGAGCTAGGGTTTCTATAATACTCCATCCAGTCCATTTTATAACATGTCTTCTGGAAGGTATTTTTAATCCGAGACATTTTGATAGTTTGAATTATCATTAAATAATTTTTTTATATATACACATATTTAATAAAGAGTAGTAAGATAGTAGAAATTAATCTAATATTATAATTTAATATAATTAATAAAAGTAAAAAAATCCGCAATCCCTAATGTAATATGTAATAAAACAACATTCCTACTATAATATTGTGAATCATTTGAAATTTATAACAAATTTAATAATTTTAACTATTTTTATTAGTCTATATGAATTAATTAAAAATGTCTTATAAAATAGATTGGAGGGAGTATAAGATATTTTAAAGGATAAGATTAATTAAATGATGAGAGAGATATTCTTTATTTTCATATTCTAGCGTAAACATACCATTGTTTCTTAAATTTATTGGGATATCTTGCTACATAACTCATTAATTAATTGATTTTTATTATTTTCTTAACTCTCATAATCTCTAAATTTTCTAGAGGACAAGCCCAGAAATCTTATCGATATGGAGATTTAATTTCTCCCAATCTGTAGAGAATAATCTTGAATGATAATCTGATGGGAAGGGAAGAGAGAAAACAAGTAGAAAGTGTATATTCAAATGATTAGACGAGTCTCATGCTATTACGGTTGGGGTACTTATAATAGTTCCCCTCATAACCTCTTCAACTAATATTTACCAGAGGCGGTTATTGCCACTTGTCTCATTAACCACTCAATTAATAGACTAATAACCCTTCCCTAATACAATTGACAAGTAACATAATCCCTTTAATTTTCACTAAAAATCCCAAGCATCACAAGGTAATCTATAAAATATTCGAGCACCACTATTTATTATTGTTATTATTATTATTATTCTCTTTTTTAGTTTTTATTAATTGGGACAATCTTTTGGGTTTACTGGAGCAAAATGGATATGATTCTATTTAAGTGACCATTGTGGCTGCATTTACGCTCTTAAAGTCACCGTTGATAATTTCCCTATGGTTGATTTACTATATTTTCATAAGCTTAATATTCTAGTCACGTTTGAACAGGTTCCCACAGTTTTTTTTTTTTGATACAGAACAGGTTCCCACAGCTGCTGCTTCTTTAATGCCACTGTGAGGAATTTGGGTCACTTAAACGGACATTGAATAGCACAGGAGATGAGTCCTCAATATACAATACCTTTTCTTTAGCATTCCTTTTCCTTATTCGTCTATGAAAATTTTATAGAACCCCTCTTGACCACTGCGTTACAGGAGGAGGAGCACTTGGAGGTGAGCTCGCTCTGGTGTATCTTCTGTTATTGCACAATAACCGCGTCATGAGTCTCCAAGATGAACTGAAAAGCCATAAAGATAGCTCCGAATCTGCTTTCCTTAAACCTGTATGCATTGATTCATTTCCAAAATTACGAGCTTGGTATTGCCAATACAAAGTCTTGTGTTGCTTCAGCTATATCTGGTCTTTCTACTGGAAATTCCGTTCATCAAGTTGCTAATAAGATCCTAAGTATGATTTACTGGAGAATGACTAAAGGTGGAGCCTTGTCTAGTAATTCTTCTTCATCAACAAGCAGTAATCCGTGTAGTCCCTTTATAAGTGTTGGTGAAGCTGGTTGTCAAAGACCAATGCTTCCTGCATGGGAAGTGCTGGAAGCTCTTCCTTTTGTACTTGAAGCAATTTTGACTGCCTGTGTTCATGGGCAACTTTCATCACGGGATTTCACAACGGGTCAGTGAAGTGCTACCTATACTTACACGTGAATCAAGTTTTTCTTTTTCCATCATTCTTCTCAAAAAAAAAAAAAAATCCGTTTCCATAAATTTGATCCTGTACTCATGCCATGTCCCTTTAAATTTGATCATTTATATTCTGATAATTTTTATAGTGAACTCTGGACATCAAGGGAGTATTTGGTATCAAAAGGGGATTTCCTTTTCAAATCCACAAAAAAAGACATCCAATGTTTATGCTTTTATTATTATCACTCAATATTTCCTGGATCTTTTTATTACTTTTCAAGTCACTGAGTGTTTCTTTTTTATCGGCATCCTCATTTTCTTTCCTTTTCTGTACCTAATTTTTTGCATACCAAAAGAACCATAAATCTTTGTGTGGTTAGTCATGGTTGATATACAGAAATTTGGTGAACTTCCTTGAATTACCTGTTTTTAAGTGTACTTAAAAAACAGCAAAGGTTTATTTCCATTACTGACATTGAATTAGGGTAATTTGGGAACATATTTTTTTTTTACAATCATGTATATAATGCATTAATTATGCCTCGGCAGGTTTGATTGTTGAAGCTTGACAAAAGTATGGATGAAGAGTGCATATGTTTCCGGTGTTACCTTCTTTTCATCAATGAAGCTCTTATGAGAAATTTCATTTGCAGGTCGATCTGAGAGACCTCGTTGAGTTTCTGCCAGCTTCTCTTGCCGCCATAATTGGTTACTTTTCTTCAGAAGTCACTCGTCGTGTGTGGAAACTAGTTCCAATAAATGGAATAGACTGGCCCAGTCCAGCAGCGACTCTTGAATCAGTTGAATCAGAGATAAAAGCTATACTGGCTGCTGTTGGACTTTTCTACTGTGCTTTTATGTTTGTCGTTTTTAGTTTTGATGCTGATCTCTACTGAAACTAAGCACATGTTGACTTTCCTACACAAAATAACAACAAATGCATATGCACAGATGCACATAGATGTGTTAGGACCTTAAACGCACAAACACACAAGAAGAAAGGAGAAGAACAATATATAATATTTAACATGTACCAGTCCCTACATTAAACCTACATTCATATGCCTTCCTCGACTTTATAGCACTTGCAATTTTAATTTTTAGCAGAAAAATCGTAAAGTTCTTCCCACATGCAATCATAAATGAAAAATCGTAAAACAATCCCTCCATGCAAGTTTGAATGGAAAATTATGAAACTCTGTCCTTGCAAATTAAGTAAAGGTGAGCTTGGGATGGTCATCTTAAACTGGACCATTCATGGAAAATTATGAAACTCTGTCCTCGCACATTAAATAAAGGTGAGCTTGGGAGGGTCAACTTAAAACCTGGACCATTCATGAAAAATTTGGTCATCTTATAGTTCAAATTTAATAATTTTATTTTTTTTAGTAAGAGTATATCATAAAATAAAGATAATCTTTTGCCTGACAATCTTCTTAATGAAGTTTCAACATTAGAAAACATCATGTGCTTATCTTTGAGATGAGCATGCAATCCGAGTCAAAATCAAGGACTCTAATCCCAACTACGTTCCCAACTAACCAAAACTCTAATTACATCCGTGTCCAATGTTACGCTTGGTTGTTATGTCCAAACCACTTGATCCCAAAACCATAAATAAGAGGTCTATGTATAGGAAACTCGTAATTTTTCTTAAACTCCTCATCCATGTTGGACTGGAATAAGTATGACTCAAGCAAACCTTATCCTTATCTAAAGTCCTAGACATATCTACATCATTTGAAAGTGTAGGAAATCATGGAAAAAATGAGAGAATTAAATGAGATTAAATGAGGGAGATCATAGGCAATTAACTAGTTGATTACATGATGATTTATTACCAGATTCCTTGCCTAATTTTATGATGTTTAATCCCATGATATTTGTCACGTCTCAAAATTTAGACCGTGACCAGTATAAAATATGAATAGTTTCACATTCCGAAAGCCTAAAACCTCAAATGCAACGTTCACAGTTTCCATAACGTTTTTTAAAATAAACAGAATTTTTTCTAAGGTCTATGTGGAGAATTTACCCTTTTATCAAAATAACACAAGTACTTAATTAAAATTAATCTTGTTCAAAAACAACGCTTCGAATATGCAACGAGGCTCTTCACTACTCAGCGGGAGGATTAGAGTCACCTGCACTATCTGAGGCTAAATAATCTACTCGTAAATAACGTCCCAAAAACTTGATTAAAAGAATGCGGAAGTAACAATGCATAATCATGTTGAAAATGTATTTCATAATATTTCATAATTTGATGCAAGACTTTCTGTAAACATTTATATTTCAAGGAAAACAACAATATGAAATAACTGTTTTAATCAATCTGAAATAACCATTTCAAATCAATCGTTTAAAAAACTATCTTTTCAAAACCATAATTTTTCGTAGGACTTCAATAGAACAAAAACAGACATAAACACACAGTCCACGAGGGTAACTAACAATTCTGGCTGCTCAAAGCCACTAATACAGACGTGGACACACAGTCCACGAGGGTAACTAACCATTCTGGCGGCTCAAAGACACTAATACAGACATGGACACACAGTCCACGAGGGTAAATAACCATTCTGGCGGCTCGAAGCCACTAATTGTCGCGAGAATGAATCCCACGAAATAATTCTGGTGGCTCAAGGCCACTAACCTTCGCGAGTACGAAACCCACAGTATAATCTATCGAGCTTGAATAACCAAAGTGCACCAAGGGCTAACAGTACTGCTGTTAGCAACCAGCGTTATGTATTCTATTCTTTCTAAAACATTTCCATCATGCATGGGATTTATTTCACATGTAATAATTTCAGTCGTTTCAATACCATAATCGTTAGTAAAAACCACTTTAAATTTTAAAAACCCCAGCATGTACATTTAAAATCAAGTTACTGTAAACATATGAAATTCGCATAGGAATATGTTTCATAAATCACATCAGTTCAATGCAACTTTTACCAAACTCTTTTCAAAAGCTTATTCATTCATAATTGTAATTCCTTTGTAAATCAATCAAAAGAAAATCATTTCTAACGATTTAAATCATACTTTCGTAAAATTTACTTTTCGTAATTCATTTTTTAAATTCAACATTTGAAATGACAATGTATTTGAAAATGTAAATTTTAGGGAATGTTATTCACTCACCTAGAATACTCCCCTCACTTACTCTTGCCTTTAGCTTTAGAATATCATTCTCCCTTTTATTTCCTAAATTTCTGAAAAAAAAAAGGGTTCCATCAATGATTGCTATTCAACTCTTTTGTATCAAAAACTATTTATTTTCAGTCATAAAAATAGGACACTTGCCAACATAAACTTTTCTCTAGCAGATATGACACAAGCATCAATAACTAATACTCTAAAAATAATGCTCTTTACTATATCTTTTCAAACTTCATAATCCATCAAGAACTAAAATTTCTCCTTTATCCCAATTTCCTTTCATTTACTATTATCATAACAAATCACATACCTACTTACTAAACATCTATAGGCAATTAAATTCACCATTCCTCTCAACTTCCATATTCCATAAAGAAATATAATTCACCTCTTCTATGACAGGTACTTTTGATTTATTACTATCACTATAAGTTATTTACATATTTATTAACTTCACAAGACCCAACTTAACTTAATTCTCCCTGTATCAAGAATTCATTGACAGCATTACTAACCACATAGATATCACAACAACCTAGGACAAGTTCAAATACATTAAGTCTTTAGTAATTGTTCATTTCATCTAAAGATTATGTTCAGCCAATAGGTAACACTGACAACATAATACAAACTAGAATAAAATCTCAAATCACAGAACCAAAGTATCAACCTATACCTTCAGTAGGCATAAACTAACGCAGGGAAATCCCACACATATTCACATATATATAAATACATACTTCCAAAATGTTCAAAGTCTCCTTTCCATCTATTTGTTCATATCAGTAGCACCCTCAACAAACATCCATACCTATCTACTGCAGTGTCCACCTTTTCTCACAAAATTACTCCATACAGAATTTATACACACGACATGCAACTTTCCTAAACAGCAACCTCACACACATATATACATCCATTCATCCTCCTATAACTTTACGGCTGACCAGACAATATCACAACACACACATATCCATTTATGTTCATAGCACACGCGCAAGTCACAATATACACACAAAAATGCTTCTGTTCCTCCTCTCTCTTCCTTCAGTTCTCATCCTTCTTCTTTCTAAAATAGAGGTAACACACGTATGTGCACACATACTTGCTTCCCAATAGAGTAAACAATATATGAAATTGTCAAAACAGTAGAGTCCATAGTACAAGCAACAACAGACACAACGCCACAGAAAAGGTAAGGAAAAAGGGGTGAGACTTACCACCCTTCTCACAATTGGGATTCACGGCAACAGAACCACTGGACTGAGAAGAACAATAACAGTGCATAGCTTCAATTTCCCTTCATTTATCACTCATGGCAACAACCTGAAACAGAGGGGCGACGGTGACACAGTACAGAACAGAGTGAGCTCTGTTGCTCACGACAGCTACCCAAGAGAAAAAGGAAGGAATTGAATATGGAATGTGGATTAAGGAGCTTACCACATCACCCATACCCTCACAGACCAGACCACGGTGCCAGCAGGACAAAGATGGAAGTCCAAGACTTGCTACAATACCCTATTTATGGAATACGACGCAACTATTGCTAACAGGATGATAGCGATGAAGATTGAGCTTGATAAATTCTTACAATAGTGTCGACCCATTACTCTCCCCTTCCCACCGATTACCATCCCCTGCTTCCAGCGATTGCTCTATAAATCAAGGAGCTGGAGCTAGCCGAGTGACATGACCGAACCAGTGTCAGTGACACAGTAGGGGATGGGACAGAACGCTATAGGGGCTGACCACATGGCATCGCTTGCTTGAAACCTCACCGTTGTGCCGCTGGACTTCTTCCTCTCCTGTCGCTGCATAAGTCAGCGCAAATAAAGAAAAGGGAGGTACGATGCCTAGACTGAATAAGGAAACAGGGGCAAAATGGTAATTTAGCGCATTATAAAAATAAAAAAACTACCTTTTATAGCTCTCAAGGATCGAACACAGCTCCTTACCGCTTAACTTTCACTGTACAACCACTCTACTACCCGTAACCCTTTGACATTTTTCGCAATAAATATAAATATAATATTTAATAAATTGATTTTTTAAAATAAAAATCCACAGGCCATAACAATATTTGGGATTCCATTATGTGTATATGTGTATATATATACCTCACCATAGCAATACAAATTACAAAAGAATCATTATACCTCCCTTGTGTTCTCTACCTAAATTTTTGTTTCTAGCATAATCCCTGAAGAATGCCGCCCAATATGGTATCAGAGCGGGAAGAGAGATCTTATGGCATTGAGTATTCCGCCACCTCCTAAACAGATAAAGTTTTGCTGTCAATGCCCCCAAATTAGCTGGACTCGAAGGATCAACAATACTAATTGTACTAGATCATCTCACCGGAGATAACTACATAGAGTGAAGCCAATAGTTGCTTCTTACACTCGATAGAAGGGATAAGCTCGATTTGCTCCACAGTGACCAACCATCCTCTGATGATGATAATGTCTATTGTCGATGGAAATATAACTATCTCGTCGCTTCCTGGCTTCTGAATTCAATGTTCCCTACTGTCAGAAAGAGCTTCATGTTTCTTTCTTCTGCAAAGGTGATCTGGGTTACGGTGAAAGAGGCTTACGGGAAGAGACCAAATGCCTCCTTACTGTTTGACTTTCATACGCGTCTCTAGAGCATCAAATAGGACCATCGACCTCTGAACACATACTACCTTGAGAAGAATTCATTATTGCAAGAACTGGACATGCTTCAGCACTGAGTATAGAAGAACACATAAAATACAGTTGAATATCGAAGATCTCTGGAAGAAGAACGCCTATTCGAGTTCTTGGTTACTTTGAATCCCATCTACGATGATACACGTGGACGACTCCTCAGCCGCGCTCCTCTTCTGACAGTCTCTAAAGCATTCACACTTCTGTGCGATAAAGAAAGTCGCCATTAAGTAATGTTACCCAACACCATTGTTAGAGCGCCTGAGATGCCATCGACCCTAACTGCTCAGACGACCGACGCCAAGAAGGAACGTCCCACCTGTGATCACTGTAGAAGGTAAGGCCACACGAAGGATCGGTATTGGGATCTTCACAGCAAGCCAACTGACTAGCAATCATGACAGATAAAGCCCAAAGGTCATCTGGAAGAGACTCACTATGGTGCAGAGGAAATAGGCTCCGTGACCAGTGGACAATGCACACAAGTGGGCTCAGGGGTTACAGGAGGAACATGCCCAATACACAATCTGATGGCTTCTCACGTGGACTCAAGCTCTGTAGGCCCAATCCATGGCTCCTATCACGTGGGCTCAGGTTCTACAGGCACAGTCCATGGCTTCCCTCACATGGGCTCAGGTTTTGCAGGCCCAGTTCATGCCTCTTCAAGTCAAGATCCATTAACACACATCCTGGAGTGCCTTATTGCCCTTAAAAATCAGTCTTGTAAACAACATATTGCCAGTATAGTCCAGAAAGGTAACTTCTTTAAAGCCCTTACTACCATTAGAGGTAAGAGTATAAGGCCTTGTTGGATAGTGGACTCTAGTGCCTTAGATCAAATGACCGATGATGTGTCATTATTTTCAACTTATACACCTGCCACTTCCCACCTCGCAGTTAAAATTGCTAATGCCTCGATTCCTTAGTAGCTGGTTGTGGTACTATTAAAGTCTTTGACACATTAACACTTCATCATGTATTACATGTTCCCAAATTAAAATGCAATTTATTGTATGTGAGCCAACTGAATAAAAGGGAAAACTATCATGCTGATTTCTTTACCACTTACTGTGTGTTTTAGGATATATTCACGGGGACGACGATTGGTGTTGCTAAGGAGTTTGATGGATTGTATTACTTGGATAACTGTCACAAAACAACACCTTATTCCTGTAATAAAGTGTCTATCCCTCAAACTAGTGAGTTGGAATTATAGCACAAAAGATTAAAGCATCCAAATTTTTAATATATGTGTAAGATATTTCCCTCAATCTGTGGTAATAAAGAGTCTGATTTTCATTGTGATTCTTGTGAACTTGCTAAACACTATCGCACATCTTTTACTAGTATCACCTATCACCCATCTAACCCTTTCTCAGTGATTCACAGTGATGTATGGGGCCCATCTCGTATCCTGAATTATACTCGTTCTAAATGGTTCATGACCCTTATTGATGATCATACCTGTGTCAGTTAGGTTTTCCTCTTAAATGACAAATTCGAGGTATGTCAAACCTTTATTAACCGTTATCATATGATTCACACCCAATTCCACACCAAAATTCAAACTCTTCACACCGATAATGGTACCGAATATTTTAACCACCGATTATCTCAGTTCCTTAAACAACATGGTGTTACCCACAAGACTTCGTGTCCTCATAGTCCTTAACAAAATGACATTATTGAACACAAAAATAGACACCTCCTAGAGACCACTAAGGCTCTTCTCTTTAGTAGCATTATTCTCACCTACTATTAGGATGACACAGTTCTCACAGATACTTTTCTGATCAATCGAATGCCTTGTAAACCATTATCCTTCCAAACACCCCTCCAAGTCCTTCATAGTCACTTTAACCTACCCTATCTGGAAAATACCTTACCACTAAGAGTATTTGGTTGTACTACATTTGTTCACTTACATCACACCCATAAACTCGACCCCAAAGCTATCAAATATGTTTATCTAGGGCCTACTAGAAGTCAAAAGGGGTACAAATGCTTTGATCCTATATCAAAATGCCTCTATGTCACTCACGATGTCACTTTTCATTAAACCACTCCTTTTTATCCCTCATCCTCAGTTCAGAGGGAGACTTGGAATCAACTTCAGACTCCTACTCAGATTGATACTGAATTCATGGACCCTCATAATGAACCCCGATTGACTCTATGTTCTTGAGAAAACCACAAATGAAATGCTTAGAGAAAGTAAAAAAGGAAACTAGTTCAGGGGAGATGCTAACAGGTAGGAACAAGTCTATACTCGTCGTAACATGAACATGATAGGTAATACTTCCTAAACTCTTGACACACCCCAAGCTGAACTAAGAGTAAGTCTTGAGGAAGAAGAGCAAACTACTGACGACCTTGATTTTCCAATAACAGTGCAAAAGCAATGCAGAACATGCACAAGATACCCTATAAAGAGGTTTGTCTCTTATCAAGCTCTATCATCAAAATACTTTGCTTTCGTATCTCACCTTGATTAGATCAAGATACCAGAGAATATAAATGAAGCACTTGCCAGTTTTGAATGGAGACAAGCAGTGGCAGAAGAAATGAAGGCCTTGGAATATAATAACAAGTGGGAGGTAGTTGAGTTACCTAGAGGCAAGAAAGCAGTAAGCTGTAAATGGGTATTCACCCCTAATATCGTGATGACAGAAGTCTTGACAAATACAAGGCTAGATTAGTGGCAAAAGGTTTCACACAAGTATATGGGATGAACTATACGAAGACATTTGCTCCAGTTGCCAAACTAAACACCATTATAATTCTATTCTTTGTTGCTGCAAACCTAGACTGGTCATTACACCAAATGGATGTCAAAAATACATTCTTGAATAGTGAACTTAAAGAAGAGGTGTACATGAAGATGCCTCAAAGATTCCCCATAAATAAGGCCAATCAAGTGTGCAAACTGAGGAAGTCATTGCATGGCCTAAAACAATCTCCTCGATCATGGTTTGAGCGATTTACTAAGGTGCTAAAAGTTCAAGGGTATACACAAAGTCAGAGTGATCACACCTTATTCTTCAGACATAGAGAAGGGAAGAGGGTGATCTTGGCAGTTTATGTGGATGACATTGTTCTCACAGGAAATAATCTGGCAGAGTAGATAGAATAAAAGAAGCATTGAACAAAGAATTTCATGTTAAAGATCTTAGAGAAATGAAGTACTTTATGGGAATGGAAGTCGCAAGATCTACAAAGGGTATTAGTATCTCACAGGAAAAATACATACTAGACCTCTTAGAAGAAACAAGCATGTTGGGATGTAGACCAAGTGATACTCCTCCTATAAGGACAGATAAAATCAAGGAAGCAGAAGACATGGGGAAGGATATTGATATGGGAAGGTACAAACGTATGGTTGGAAAGTTAATTTATCTGTCACACATTAGACCATATATTGTCTATGACGTCAGTGTGGTGAGCCAGCATTCTCATAATTCTAAGCAAAAGCACCTGGATGAAGTCTACGGGATTCTTAGATATTTGAAAAGTTCTCCCAGGCTAGGTCTCTTATTCAAGAAATCCAACAAAAGAAATGTGGAAATGCTAATTGATACTGATTGGACAGGAGATCAAAATAATAGAAAATCTACCTCAAGTTATATTACCTATGTATGGGGAAATTTAGTTACATGGCGAAGTAAAAAATAAAGTGTGGTGGCTAGAAGCAATGTTGAAACCGAGTCCAAAACCATAGCTCTTGGAATATGTGAAAATTTATGGATAAAGCGAGTTTTGGAAGAATTAAGAATGTCAATAGAATTGCCGATTAAACTATACTACGATAATATGGCGGCAATCAGTATGTCACATAATCCAGTCTAACATGATAGAACAAAGTATGTGAAAATAGACAGATATTTCATAAGAGAAAATATTGATGAAATGACTATTGATCTCAAGCACATTCCCTCAAAAGAACATATTGCATATGTACTTACAAAGGGGTTGACACGGTACAAATTTGAATACTTAATTGACAAGTTGGACATGATAAACAACTATGCTCTAACTTGAGGGGGAGTGTAGGAAATCATGGAAAAAATGAGAGAATTAAATGAGATTAAATGAGGGAGATCATAGGCAATTAACTAGTTGATTACATGATGATTTATTACCAGATTCCTTGCCTGATTTTATGATGTTCAATCCCATGATATTTGTGATTCCATTATATGTATCTGTGTATATATGTACCTCGCCATAGTAATACAAATTACAGAAGAATCATTGTACCTTCCTTGTTGTGCTCTCTACCTAAAATTTTGTTTTCGGCATCATCCCTGAAGAATGCCGTCCAATAGAAAGTCAAACTTTATTCTCGGTCATTTTGATAAAAAATAAAAAATAAAAAATAAAAAGTGGCCATGCTTACGTGTTTTTTTAAGTCGGTGTTAGTTAAATTAGATTGAAACATTACTATATCCCTCTCAACGTAATTTTTTATTTATAGAATTTGAATGTATGACCTTATTTACATCTAAACCTTAATCCCGTAATTGGATTATTTTGATGCCAAAACCACAGCATAAGGGGTCTGTTCATTGGAAACTCTCTTCCGCATCAAAAGCAGAAATGTCTAGAAGTTTGCTGACTATTCTTGATTTTCAAAATATAGATATGGCTAGTGATACATATCAATAAGGGTAACAGCTGTTTAAGTGATAATCACGTGGCTTAGATGTCGACTAGGTACTTGTAACTGCTTCTGTTACTGAGTAAGAATTGAATAAGTGATTAGGCAGGGAGTATAAATACCTACACGTGTACTCAGTTTTGGATTTGCTGTGTGAGGTTAATATCTTTAGTAATGACTCCTTTACTGGGGGACATTCTAGATAAACAGATATAATGTTTTGCGGGACAAAACGCGTATTTATTGAGCCCACGTTAAGGTGAATGGGGGGATTAATTCACATTGTCGTTATTGTGTCGTTTTTTTAGCATTTTATTTAGTTTCTTATAGTATGCTCTGGTGACAAAATTAAATATTTGACTATTAAATGTGCATGTTTTTTGTTTTTGTTGCTTCCTAGGAATTTCACCAGTAATGCTTCCTCTACCTATGGCAGCTCTTGTCAGTTTAACTATTACTTTTAAACTTGAAAAGAGCCAAGAGTACATCCATGCTGTTGCTGGGGCTGCTTTGGAAAATAGTGCATCAAATTGCCCTTGGCCTACCATGCCTATAATTGGTTCTCTACGGGCCCAAAAGGTTCGCCGCTGGCAGAACTTCATTGTAGTATCATGTTCCCGTTCAGTGTTCAGACATAATAAAGACTGTGTAACCCAGCTGCTAAGAAGTTGCTTCTCCTCATTCCTTGGAACAAAATGTCTTTCGGCTTCCAAATTGACTGCAGAATCTAGTGTGAATGGTCTTCTGGGCAACACCAACACACCTACTGGTATCTACCCTTCTATAGCCCTTGGATTCTTGTACCTTAGATCTTGTCGAAATATGAAAACTGTAATAGTGGGTCTTGTGGCCGAGTACTCTCATGAATTGGCAATTCCTGACCGATTGAAGTCAAGTGAAGCTTCTCTATCCCTAGCCCCTCAGAGAGCAAAAGAGGTGTCAACACTGGGTGCGAGTCTCTTGTGTGTGGTAAGAGGGATACAGCTGGTGCAAGAACTGTATAGGGAGACTATTCCCACATGGCTTCTGACAGATGTGAAGGATGATAATGAGAAGAAAGGCGTGTACCAAATACTAGAGGGCTATGCTATGGCATATCTCACTACAAAAAGATATAGATTTGGCTCAATTTCTGACCGATTGAAGTCAAGTGAAGCTTCTCTATCCCTAGCCCCTCAGAGAGCAAAAGAGGTGTCAACACTGGGTGCGAGTCTCGTGTGTGGTAAGAGGGATACAGCTGGTGCAAGAACTGTATAGGGAGACTATTCCCACATGGCTTCTGACAGATGTGAAGGATGATAATGAGAAGAAAGGCGTGTACCAAATACTAGAGGGCTATGCCATGGCATATCTCACTACAAAAAGATATAGATTTGGCTTCACCGCTGATTCAAGATTTTCAGCGGCGACTCTAATTGTCGCCGCTGAAAGTCTTGAGTTTCAGTGGCAACAAAAAAGTCGCCGCGGAAAAAGGACTTTTAGCGGCGACTTTACTTTGTCGCCGCTGAAGAGAACACTTTCAGCGGTGACATTTATTTGTCGCCGCAGAAGCAGTGAAAATAAATTTTGTGTGTGTTTGGCATAGCGTTTTAAAATAGATTTTCAACAAAACCATGGTTTAATAATGATAATAGCCAAACACTAATTTTTTTTTGAAAATCGATTCTAACACCTAAACCATAGTTTCAGTCTTGAAACCATGGTTTTAAAATAATTCAATTTCCAATAGCTTTTTTGACTCTCCCACTCGGTTTTTTACACATACCCACCAGTGGGTTTACAATTAATAATTTAAATTTTATTTGAAAAAAGTAAAAATAAATACTATTTTTTTTAAAATCATAAATTTTAAAATTGTTACACATACCCACCAGTGGATTTACAATTAATAATTTAAATTTTATTTGAAAAAAGTAAAAATAAATACTATTTTTTTTTAAATCATAAATTTTAAAATTGTTACACATACCCACCAGTGGGTTTATAATTAATAATTTAAATTTTATTTGAAAAAAGTAAAAATAAATACTATTTTTTTTAAAATCATAAATTTTAAAATTTTTACACATACCCACCAGTGGGTTTACAATTAATAATTTAAATTTTATTTGAAAAAAGTAAAAATAAATACTATTTTTTTTAAAATCATAAATTTTAAAATTGTTACACATACCCACCAGTGGGTTTACAATTAATAATTTAAATTTTATTTGAAAAAAGTAAAAATAAATACTATTTTTTTTAAAATCATAAATTTTAAAATTTTTTCACATACCCGCCATTGGGTTTACACTTTTCTGCGGCGACAACACAAAGTCGCCGCTAATACATTTTAAATACCCTTTCCCCTGCCCCTCCTCGCGACTCATTTCTGCATCAGTTTGGTTGAAACCCAACGGCGTCGCGTGAGCTCCTTTCCTCTCGCAGGCGGTGGTCGTGCTCCCAGTCGACAGTCGCCGTCGTTCGCGAAGTCGCTTCTCATTGTCATTGTGCAAGTCTTCATCCTTCCTTGACGAGTGTGAGTTTCCCTCACCATTGGCAGTTGGCGCTCCGTTGAGGCTGAAATACACGGCGCTCCTCCGTTGCGCATTCGTTGCTCCTCAGAGTCACTTCGCCTGAAAAATTGGTCTCTTCCCTGTTGATCACCTCATACCATCGGCGTCATTCACAGTAAGTACAGTAATTTTCACCTCATTCGCTGTCGGGAAATTTGGGAAATTTTTGTGAATTTGGGAAATACACGCATTATGTTGTGCCTGTTCTGTAATGCCGCCGACTATGTAATGCCATCTGTTCTGTAATGCCGCGTCATTGTTGATGAATTTCTTCACAGCTTGCCGTGAATTGCATTGCCGCGTACTATGTCATTGTTCCTTCAAGAAAACTGCTTGCCCATGTATTCGGAATTATGTCATTGTACCGTGAATCTCCTACTTCTATGTATGACTTGTCCATGTATTCGGAATTATGGCAGATTATATATTTAAAATTCCAAAGAAATGGTAATAGAAAGAATGCTTTGGATTTGGTCTAAATCCAAATCCTACTAATCCAAACATAATATCAGATCGTTTCTTGATTTCACCAATTATGTACTTCAATGTCCTTCCTTAAAATGAAAGGTTTAGTGATGAGAACGGAATCAATTCAAGTGTTACCAAAAGTGCAAAAATCCAATCCCATATGATGCCGAGGAGGGGGTAAGTTGGAGGGAGTAGTGATGGGGGAGTAATCATGAAGCGTGGGAATTTGTCCACTGGTATTATTTAGGGGGTAAAATGGAATTGTAACAGACTATTTTCAAGTTAGTTGGTTGGACTTGATCATGAATTTTACGAATTGCATTTTGATTGAGTCTTCAAGGTATGATTGTGTTTACTTTTATTTAACTGTTGAATAATATTGTTGTTTCTTAATGGAGAAACGATGTATTTAATCAATAAAGCTTAGTTATTATAATATTAAATTGATGTTGCGTGGATCCATGACCCTATTATATTACTGATATGTTTGTTGGCTTTTGTTGTTGTATCCTAGGTCTAACTGTTTAGGGAATATAAATGGATAAAAGTTGGTTACATATTAGAGATAGAGGCAACCTATCATATATTAGAGGAGTTGATGCTTTTCTAGAATGGGCATTTAGTCAACCTGGCGTGGGAAGTCAAATACGTTGTCCTTGCAGAAGATGCATGAATGTTATATTTAAAGGGAGAAGAGATGTCAGGACAGACTTATTGAGCAAGGGTTTTTGGAATAGTTATACGGTATGGGACTTGCATGGGGAAATTAGAAGATTTCAGACAGATTTTAGAACTTCTAGTAATGACAAAGAGAATGCTACTGCTAGTGAAAACTTTACAAGGATGATATGCGATGCATATGGAGTTCCATGTGTGGATTATACAAATACTAGTCATTGTGACAGCGAAGAGCCTAATCAACAGGCTAAAAGGTTCTTTGACTTGTTAAAAGATGCTGAAACTGAACTTTATCCAGGTTGTGTCAAGATGTCTAAACTTTCTTTCATTGTAAAGTTGCTTCAAGTGAAATGCCTTAACCATTGGAGTAATAAATCTATGGATGTCTTGTTGGGCTTATTAAAAGAAGTTCTCCCAGAGGGGGCTTTAGTGCCAACTTCATTCTATGAAGCAAAGAAGATAATTCGTGACTTGGGTTTAGATTACCATAAAATTGATGCTTGTGAGAATGATTGCATATTGTATTGGGGAGAGCACACACATGCAGAATCATGTCCTAAGTGTAAGATGCCTAGATGGAATTTAAACAAACAGAAAGGGAAAAAGGTTCCACATAAAGTCTTGCGGCATTTTCCCATAACACCAAGGCTACAAAGACTGTATATGTCAACAGACACAGCTAAAGAAATGAGGTGGCACAAGGAGAAACACTCAAATGACGAGGTAATGAGGCATCCAGCTGATTCTCTAGCCTGGAAACACTTTGACAACCAATACCCTAACTTCTCTGCTGATCCAAGAAGTGTTCGACTGGGTTTAGCAAGTGATGGATTTCAACCATTTGGGAATATGAGTGCCAATCATAGTATCTGGCCTGTTGTGTTAGTGCCATATAACTTGCCACCATGGCTTTGTATGAAAAGCCCATACTTCATGATGACACTTCTTATTCCTGGTCCAAAGTGTCCAGGTGATGACATAGATGTTTATCTTCAACCTATGATTCAGGAGTTGAAGCAATTGTGGGAATTAGGGGTACAGACGTATGATGCGTATTGTCAATCAAATTTTATCATGCATGCCGCTATATTGTGGACTATAAATGATTTTCCCGCATATGAAAACCTTTCAGGGTGGTCAACTAAAGGTAAACTTGCTTGTCCATGCTGCCACAAAGACACGCATTGTATTTCGATAAGGAGCAAGTTGGCTTACATGGGGCATCGACGCTTTCTTCCACAAAATCACCCATGGCATAAAAATAAGGTATCATTTGATGGTAAATAAGAGCATATGGATCCACCAGTTGCATTGACTGGAGATGAAGTGCTCAAGCAACTTCAACACTTAGGTGATGTGACATTTAGCAAGGGTATAAAACGAAAGCGTCATACACAGAATAATGCTTACAATTGGAGAAAAAGAAGTATTTTTTTCCAGTTGCCTTACTGGAAGTACTTGCTAATACGACATAATCTTGATGTGATGCACATAGAAAGAAATGTTTCTCAGAACATTGTGTGCACGGTGATGGATTTGGTTGGAAAGACGAAGGACACAGTTAAAAGTAGGTATGACTTGATGGACTTAGGTATTAGGAGTGATATGCACCCAGTTGAAGATGGTGATAATGTTTATATTCCTCTTGCTCCTTACACATTGTCTCCTGAGAACAAACAATCCCTTTTACAATTCTTGGCTAACGTAAGAGTGCCTGATACTTTTTCATCTAATATTTCAAGATGTGTCAACATTCAGGAGCGAAAATTGTTTGGTTTGAAGAGTCATGATCACCATGTGTTATTGCAAGAGATCTTCCCAATTGCAATACGTGGGTTAGTACCTTCTAAGGTGTGTGAACCAATTATAGAATTGGGAAGATTTTTCAAAAATCTTTGTTCGAAGTCATTGTCTTGTGAAGTGCTTGACAAACTCCAAAGTCAGATAATATTGACATTATGCAAGTTGGAGACCGTCTTCCCACCTGCTTTCTTTGATGTGATGGTTCACTTGCCAATACACTTGGCAGGGGAGGCAAAAGTTGCTGGACCAGTTCAATATCGTTGGATGTATCCAATAGAAAGGTAACATTCGTTAATTGCATTGTATATTTATAATTCATATTTATGGAATGTTGATTACTTTTAATGCATTAGGTATTTGCGGACACTCAAATTGTATGTTCGTAATAAAGCTCGGCCTGAAGGATCAATTGCAGAAGGATACATGGCAAAAATAATTGATACGGTATATTTTATCTACATTGATTATTGTTTGATTGATTGTTTTTTTCTAAATGAAATGTATATTTTTGTAGGATATGTCAGGATTAAAGAGAGGTCGAGGTGGGAAAAGTCTTTCTGTTAGATCTAATGACAACACAAATAGCGGAGGTACATGCTCTACACCTCAATCAAGACCTGATATTTCACCTCTACTACTGCAATAGCAATTTCAGGAAATGCCTGTCAACTCTCCTCCTACTCCCCATACTCAAAATAGTAGTGCAGGTAAGTTTGTTTTAATTTTGTAATAATTGATTTACATCGCTTGTAACATTTAATTGTTTTAATTCAACTTCAATGCTAGGCTCTTTTACTGCAATGAACAAGCGCAGAGGAGTTTACAAGTCTGTTAATGTGAATTTAAAGACTGCACAAGGAACGAAGATTCGATTCAAATTTTCAGATTCAATGTCAAGAGCAATTGGTCCAGAAGCAAGAGACTTTTCTAATTATTGTGGTTTGACTCTTAGAACCACAATCTCGTTCAGGGATGGTAGAGGTAGCTGGAAGAATATTTTTGAAAAATATGGTCAGGATATGATTTTAAAAATAAAGGTATTTATGTCAAATTTGTATACTTATTTTAGTTTATTTTTATTATTAGACAAAGTGTTTACATTTATTTGTTACAGGATAAGTTTGAACCTGCTGATGAAATTAGTGAAGAAAAGTTTCATACAGCTATATCAATTATTTTACAAAATGCATTTAGAAATTGGAAGAACAATTTGCACTCTCACTACAAGAAATATGAGACTGATGAGGATAGGTTGGCTGATCCTCCTCAAACTATTAGTTTTGAAGATTGGGAGTGGTTATTAATATATTTTAAGTCTGACATATTTAAGGTATCTCACTATCCTTCTAAACAAATTATATTTTTTCTAATTATTAAATTCTTATTAATTTCTTATTAGTTACTGCATTTTGTTGTAGAATAAAAGTATAAGGAACATGATAAATCGAGAAAAACAAATGAATAAACATACTTGTGGTCCTCGATCATTTGCAGAGATTGAGTATGCTAGTGTAAGTTCAATCTATCATCACTATACTTTAAATTTTCAATCATTTTTTTAAATCTAATTTTTGCATTTTCTCGTATGTTATTATTTTGTAGAGAGATCTTACTACTGGACAACCTATTCCTCCTGACCAGTTGTGGGAGATAACGCATACTAGGAAGACATTATACGGACAAGTAGTATGGGCTGATCCACACTCTGAACAGCTTCATGTACGCATTGTTATTTAATATCTTATTTTGATTTACTATTATCAATAATCTAACAGTTTTATGTTTTTATTATAAAGTCGTATGCACAAACTTTCTCAACAACAAGATCAAGATTTAGAGAGTGATGCTCGAATGACGTCAGAGGAGATATTGGCGACAGTTCTTGGTGAGAGGTCAGGGTATGTAAGAGGGAAAGGGTATGGAGCAGAACCTTCAAGGAAGAGAAATTGCCCTCAATCTACTGATAGTTCAGTTGTGGAGAGTGTGCGTGCCCAACTGCAGGAAGAGTTTGATAAAAAATTTCAAGAGGAGAGAGAAAAATTGGAGGCTGAGCGTGCAAAGATGGAAGAAAAACGTGAAAAGATACAACAAGAACGTGTGCAGTTCGAGCAAAGACTAATGGAACAAATGGAGCAAAGAATACAAGCTCAATTCGCAGCCTTGATGCAGAAAGGACAACCACATGGGGCTACTTCTAGTCATAGTATTGAACCTTCTACATAAAATTTATGTATAAATTAAATAATTTTATTATAATTTTAAATATCTTCATATTTTAGATGATAATAAAAATATTTATTAATATTATTATATTAGAGTTTATTTAATTATTTATTATTATATTATATTTTTTCATATTACAGAAATTATTAGAAAAAATATAAAAAATAATTTTCATTTTTGTATCTTTAGGCGGCAACACAATATCGCTGCAGAATCATCCTTAGGCGGCGACAGTTTTGTCGCCATTAATTGATCTTTAGGCGGCGACATATTTGTCGCCGCAGAATGATCTTTAGGTGTCGCCGCTAATTCCACAATATGCGGCGACATATTTGTCGCCGCTAATTCATCTTTAGGCGGCGACTTTTATTTGTCGCCGCAAATATGTATAGGCGACAGTCTCATAGGCGGCGACTTAGCGGCGACAAAATGTCGCCACTATAGTGATTCAGCGGCGACTTTTATACCTTCTGCGGCGACAAATGTCGCCGCTGAAACTCATTTTTTTTGTAGTGTCTGCTACTACTGTCTTGGTCAATCATATGGGGTGCTGGGGAAAAGTCACAATCAGGAGCATTGTCTAGAAGTACGCGTAATGTTGGAGTCCATTTGGAGTTCTTGGCTCAAGTAATGGAGGGCAACATCTCGGTCAGTTGCAATCCAGCGACGTGGAAAACATATGTCTCCTGCTTAATGGGGGTGTGGCACTTGCTCCGGCATGGATTCAAGAAGTGAAAGTTAACACAATGAGGAAATTGGCACATGGATTAAGCAGGTGGCATGAATATGAAATCTCCTTTCATCTCTTGCAGAGAGGAGGGCCCGCAGCTATTGGAAATCTTGCTGAACTCGTCAATGTAATTGATTCTCAGCAATGTCATTGACTATGAATCTAAGATGCCGTACTCATAGTTCAACGTAGGAAAGGAAGGATTTCCAGTAACAGATTATGGACGATACCGCAATAGCATCAATAAAAAAAATTGAGGACAAGTCTAAATTTGCTTGTATATATTAACGACAAGTTCTCTTCCATTATCAAGCAACTTCTCTATTGAACCATCTGGAGTTAAATTTTTTTAGCCTTTTTTGGTTATGGAATCTTGATTAGACGTCTTCTAGTTGAAATGGACTGTCTATAGTTCCATCTTTTATGAAGAGTACTGGTGTTGATACATAGGTACCTAATCTTTGAGTATTTTAAATCATCATTACGTAGCCTAAATCCTAGTCATTGTTTTTTTTTCACAATCTAGACGTAAAAAATTTACATAAATGGTTTCTTTATTACTACATATAATCCTTAATGTAAAAGTTAATAACTAATTTATATATATTAAAAAAGTTAATTATTTTAGTTATTTATAATAAATATAATTTAATTTTTTTAAAATGTCATATTTTATCAAAACTACTATTGGATAAAAATACTTTAATGTGTGCCATCAATATGGTTATTTTAAGAAAAAATTATAAATTTGAGAAATAAAATAAATTGAGATATTATATTTAGAATTAAATTTAACTTTTCAACTAATTCATATATTATATAGGAAGTACTCTACTATGAAATACGCCAATTAATTCATTTATAATTACAGGCAACGCCGGCCATTAATAAATTATTTTTTATTTAATACAATTTAAACTCATACATACAAACATGTCAACGCCAGGCTTGAATTGGGTGGCCTTGCCACTGGGTCAACTAGCCTTGACCATTAATAACTTACTGATTGTTATTCTTTTTTTTAATGATCAGCTAAAATAGTAACCGCAGATCAAAGAGATTATTAATTAGTATTCATCTAACTGCTAGAGAAAACATTTTGGAACAAAGTTGAAATATATTCCAACTAACGACAAAAAAAGAGAAGTTGTAAGTAACACAAGAAGTGAAATTTTCGAAATGATAAGTGAAATTTTCGAATGTTTTCTTTATTGATTCTTGTGTTATTCTCTTTGAGAAGAGTAGAGGTACATATATAGTGAGTTTGGTGGAGATTGGAATTTTATATAAAAGGAAAAAGGACCAAGCTAGACCGGAGAGGGTCCTGAGGACATTTATGTACATACATAGGTAGCGCTGAAGGAAATGAAGGTTGCAGCTGCAAATACGTACATATAAATGGCTGGGGCCCACTCCTTGTAGTAAAATGAAGAAGTGGGGCAATGGAACCGATGAATGATGCATATTGACTTTTGTGCGCCTCATAATTTGATCTTTAATGTAAATATAAATATAGAAGAAAGGGAAAGAAAATATAATATTGATGGATGTGGAAGCAGGAGGAACAAATTATTATTATCAAGTGCATGTGCTAGGAAGAGGAAGAACCGAACATCTGATCAAGAAGGATGACGAAAGCCATGGCGGGGGCGGGGTCGAGATCGGGGTGAACGATGAGACGGAAGACGTCAGCCCCAAAAGCCACTCCTCCTACGGCAGCTTCCTTCTTCTTGATCTCCGCCACCCTTCTCCTTTTGTCGTCGTACACCCCGCAGCAGCGTTGCGTGTATGATCCCCCTATCTCATACTTGCTCTCACCTCCCGACAAGCTCATCACCTGAGCCAAACACTTTGCGTTCAGCAGATTCACCTGCTTCTTTGCCGAGTATCGAGGTTTCACTCCGCTCTCTCCTTCGAACACTAGCCATTTGTCTGCCAAACCCAGCCTCTGCATGCATGCATGTCCTTCATTTGTCAATCATTCAATATCTTAGCCCAAAATTAATATAGTTTTAGTAAAGTAATATAATGTTATACCTTGCGGCGGATGGTGAGGAGAGGAGTTCCGGCCGCATCCATGAGGAGGATCTCATCCTTACTTCGGGCGGAGTAGTTATCCACCCTAAAAGCAAGATTGCCTTCGCAATCGAACACCGTGAACCCGTTGCAGTTTAACAGAAGAGACTTCTTCCAAACTGTGAGCACCACCGGAACTTTTCCGCCCATGGAGGATGTCTTGTCATGATCGGAGGAGGTGGCAGCGGCTGCCGCAGAAGCAGAAGCAGCCGAGTTTGGGTGGACTTTTGTCATCGCCGAACTCGGGATTTCCAGCCTTTCTATTGGAGGTTCAGAGAGGGAGAGAGAACTAATTACCAATAATAATTTTCCGATCTATGCTATTGACTTTGGCAAGGGTTAGAAAATCCTCCTCCTCAACTCTTCTAATATAAAGCTACAAGTTAGCTAGGGATGACAATACATGAGCCATCACTAGTACATGTATAAAAAATAAATTTGAAAAAAAAAAGGATCTGGTTCGGGTTAAGTTAAACAATATTACCTGAAAGCTCAGCTCCACCAAACATGAAATCTTGATTGGACCACGAGTGCACCCCCATTACATGATGCGTCATCCGACCTGTTGACCCGATTTAATCGCACTAAAGTCACATCCGGACAACTTATGGTGATTGGTTTTCTACGCCTAACTTGTATGTTTATGATAATGTATTAAACTAATTATAGTTAGCACTTAGCGACCGACATACGGACATTAGCCGATTAACCCCACCCAGCCACTTGAAGATTCAAAGTCAGCTTTTAACATGATTTTTAACTAATTAGCATTATCATGTATAATATTCTATTATTTACGATACAATTGAGCAACACATTTAAAAAAGATTGTGTGGCTCAGGAAGGTAGGACGGTCCCATATTCCTCCCAAGATATTGCTTTTCCATCTTGTCAACTTACTTTCTGTTTATATGTTTTTATCACCGTTATGGCAGTCGAATATTTTCATTATAATAATAACAATCGCAATATTATTTTATTGTTAATCAGTTCATCATGTTATAATGTTCAAATGATGTAGACCACCATTAGACTAGATCTTATCCTGGCAGGGTCTGGACGGTTTGAGCGACTCCTCATTTCTCCTAAGACAAGGGGAAATGGCAGACCCTTTAAGGGCATTAATTAATTACAATAAAATTAAAGATTGCGAATTTTAAAAATTTCATAACCTCACTATGTATACTTTCAGTACTTACTAGATTACACAAACACAAATAAGACTGTTGAAATCTCCCATAAAAAAAACTGGTGAGACGACCTTAGTTGAATATGAAACTTGCACAACCTCATTACTAAAAATCACATTAACTTACTTGGAAATTTACCTATATCAAACTTGATATAAATTATTCAAAAAAATTTAACAACAAAAAAGATTAATGACCTTTGAAAAGATAAGGTTGACCTTGACCCCAAAGAGTTCTCCGGTGACTGGTCAGTAGTTGGCGGCGGCGTTGACAGAGCTCCAATAAAAGCATATCCTGTTCACGCCTAATATTTGCTTACAAGGATCTTGGTCATTTTCTAAAATTTCTAAAATTTCTAAAATTTGAAGAGCCTTCCATTATAATTAATGCCCTTACAAAGTTTATAAATGTTGTTGTATCCTAAGGACAGATCTCTTTGAATGATAATATTTGAAGAACTAAATAAGAGATTTATTTTAATTATAAATATAATATTTTAATTTATTTTATTTCTTAAATTTATAATTTTTTAAACAATCTCTTTTAGTTATACATAATAAAAAAAATTATATTAAAAAAAAATAGTTACAATGCATGTTATTAAAACGATGTATTTTAAAAATATCAACAGAAGTATATTTTTAAGCAATATCACTGCTATTCAAATTTTATGATTGTGTTTTACAAACATTTAGAAGTTATATACTATACTCCTCCCAATCTTATTTATAAAATGTTATCCCCTCATCCTTAATATGTGATCTTTTTACAAAATTTAATAAAATATTATAACTAATTTTCAAAAATACCCTTTTTCTTTATAATGACTTTTTCTTCTCACTAATTTTCAAAAATACCTAGTTGATTTCTCGGTCTCACAATAATTAGAAAGTTATTCGATCCTGAAACAAACTCAACAACGATGCGTATTTTTTTTATGAAAAGACAATTTAATTAAATAAAATAATGGTTGCAAACATCAGTTGTTCAAAAAATTACAACACCGAAATATGCAGAGGACATGAGCCTAAACTACAAATAAGATTATCAGCTGGGTTATGAACGAGGAAAATAGAGGAAAAAGAAAAACAAAATTAAAAAGCAAAAATTATCCTGATAGATAGAGTTAACATTATCCTTCTTTTTTTTTTTACTGACTTGCAAAAAGAGCTTGTTTAAACAATAAATCTGCAACTGATCAATCTGGGTTTATGAAAAGAAGGCAGATCTGGTAATCAGTTAGAAAAATAGTGCGAATTTAAATAGCGTTAAACAAGTGCAATATAGCCATAGCTCTTTTCTGACTTTCTTGTTTGATGTTACTTGCCACTGCCAGCTGATTTTTTAAAGTTGCATATATTAGTTAATGCATGAAACCTGCTGGGAAAATTCAATATTAAACACAATTTCTTTTATTAATAATATCTAAAATCATTTCTATTATTTATTTAGCAATGGATTTATAGACGAAATTCTTGCCATATTTAAAATCATCTCTATCATTTGTTTGGAGATTTAGTTTTTAATATTTAGAGATAGAATTTTAGCCATATCTAAAAGTGTTTATATTATTTCTATAGGAAATTATTAGTTGAATTATTGTGTAAGTATTTTTTCCTGTGGTAATTACTGTGTGTATCTAAGTAAGGCTGTTGGGATAACAGTATAAGTAAGGGCCACTACAAAAAAAATAATTTTCAGCGGCGACAAAAGTCGCCGCTGAAGGTTTAAAAGTCGCCGCTGAATACCTATAGTGACGACATTTTATCGCCGCTAAGTCACCGCCTATGAGACTATCGTCTATACATATTGACGGCGACAATTTAAAGTCGCCGCCTAAAGAGGAATTAGCGGCGACAATTGAAAGTCGCCGCCTAAAGAGGAATTAGCGGCGACAATTTAAAGTCGCCGCCTAAATAGGAATTAGCGGCGACAATAATGTCGCCGCCTAAACTTGGATTAGCGACGACATTAAACTGGGATTAGCGGCGACAATAATGTCGCCGCCTAAAGATACAAAAATTAATATTATTTTTTATATTTTTTTTCTAAAATTTCTGTAATACCAAAATATACAATATAATAATAAATGATAAATAACTAAATAATATTAATAAATATTTTCATTATCATATAAAATATGAAGACATATTTAAAATTAAAATAAAATTGTTTAATATACATAAATTTTATATAGAAGGTTCAATACTATGACTAGAAGTAGCCGCATGTGTTTGTCCCTTCTGCATCAAGGCAGCGAATTGAGCTTGTATTCTTTGCTCCATTTGTTCCATTAGTCTTTGCTCGAATTACACACGCTCTTGTTGTATCTTTTCACACTCTTCTTCCATCTTTGCACGCTCAGCTTCCATTTTTTCTCTCTCCTCTTGAAATTTTTTATCAAACTCTTCCTGCAGTTGGGCACGCACACTCTCCACAACTGAACTATCAGTAGATTGAGGGCGATTTCTCTTTCTTGAAGGTTCCGCTCCATACCCTTTCCCTCTTACATACCCTGACCTCTCACCAAGAACTGTCGCCAATATTTCCTCTGACGTCATTCGAGCATCACTCTCTAAATCTTGGTCTTGTTGTTGAGAAAGTTCGTGCATACGACTCTATAATAAAAACATAAAACTATTAGATTAAAAATAAAAGTAAATCAAAATAAGATATTAAATAACAATGCGTACATGAAGCTGTTCAGAGTGTGGGTCAGCCCATACTACTTGTCCGTCTGATGTCTTCCTAGTATGCGTTATCTCCCACAGCTGGTCAGGAGGAATAGGTCATCCAGTAGTAGGATCTCTCTACAAAGTAATAACATACAAGAAAATACAAAAATTAAATTTGAACAAAATGATTAAAAGTTTAAATTATAATGATGATAGATTGAACTTACTGTAGCATACTCAATCTCTGCAAATGATTGAGGACCACAAGTATGTTTAGTCATTTGTTTTTCGTGATTTATCATGTTCCTTATACTTTTGTTCTACAACAAAATGTAGTAAATAATAAGAATTTAATAATTAAAAAAAATAAAATTTATTTAGAAGGATAGTGAGATACCTTAAATATGTCAGAGTTAAAATATATTAACAATCACTCCCAATCTTGAAAACTAATAGTTTGAGGAGGATCAGCCAACCTATCCTCATCAGTCTCATATTTCTTGTAGTGAGAGTGCAAATTGTTCTTCCAATTTCTGAATGCATTTTGTAAAATAATTGATATAGCTATATGAAACTTTTCTTCACTAATTTCATCAGTAGGTTCAAATTTATCCTGAAACAAATAAATGTAAACACTTTATATAATAATACAAATAAACTAAAATAAGTATACAAATTTGACATAAATACCTTTATTTTTAAAATCATATCTTGACCATATTTTTCAAAAATATTCTTCCAACTACCTCCACCATCCCTGAAAGAGATTGTGATTCTAAGAGTCAAACCACAATAATTAGAAAAATCTCTTGCTTCTGGACCAATTGCTCTTGACATGGAATCTGAAAATTTGACTCGAATCTTCGTTCCTTGTGCAGTCTTTAAATTCACATTAATAGACTTGTAAACTCCTCTGCGCTTGTTGATTGCAGTAGAAGATCCTACCATTGTAGTTGAATTAGAACAATTAAATGTTACAAGCGATGTAAATCAATTATTAAAAAATTGAAAAAAATTTACCTGCACTACTATTTTGAGTATGGGGAGTAGGAGGAGAGTTGTCAGGCATTTCTTGAAGTTGCTATTGCAGTAATAGAGGTGACATAACAGGTATTGATTGAGGTATAGAGCATGTACCTCCACTATTTGTGTTGTCATTAGATCTAACAGAAACACTTTTCCCACCTCGACCTCTATTTAATCCTGACATATCCTACAAAAATATACATTTCATTTAGAAAAAAATAATGAATCAAACCATAGTCAATATAGATAAAATGTACCATATCAATTAATTTCATTCATTTGAATCTTCTGTCGAATTATCACTTTCATCAATGTCTTTTGATTCATCTGTTTCTTCTATTTCAATGTTTGTGTCACTTTCTGCTTCAGTTTCATTATCAAAGTCGTCGAGAAAATCCTCTTCATCACTAGATCCAGTATTAATGGCATTACTTTGATGAATTTGTGATGGTTCTCCTTGAGCTAAGATCTGTATTTGTCCATCTTCTCCACATAAGTCAATGATAATATCATCAAGTTGTGTTGGACTCGCACGATAAATATTTAAGTCTACCACCAATTATTGATAAGGTTCTGTATCAACCATAGGATCATGAACCCCACGATCATCAATAGCATTGCCAGTTGGTACATTAAACAAGTCGCGTGGGTTTGTTTTGACAACAACGAGCCAACCGGGTGCAACAATGTCATCCATATAAAAAACTTGCTCAGCTTGAGATGCTAGAATAAATGGCTCATTTGTTTGTAATGAGTATCGCGTATTGATACTTATGAACCCGTACTTATCAACCTTATATCCTTTGTCATAGTGAGCCACATCCCACCAATGGCACTTAAACAAATATACTTTTCTGTTGCCTATGTAAGACAACTCATAAATATGCTCTAACACACCATAATATTCTTTGTCAGCATTAGTGTCATCACTCTTAGCTAGAATACCACTGTTTTGGGTTCTTTTTCCTGTTGCACGGTCTTTTGTGTGAAAACAAAATCCATTGCCTATGAACATGGAATAGCGATTCACCATCGTCAATGGACCAATTGATAAACTTATGAGTTCATCACTAACATGGCTCTGTGTAGACAATGATGTCACCTTTTAGGACAAAAGTTATATGTTAGATATTTCATATAAATGTAATTGCTAGAAATACTAAGGCTCAAAATGTTATAACTTACTCATGAACGAAACCATTGAGGAAACTCATATTGGCTTTGCTCACTCCTTAATCCATACGCTTCAAGCTCTGTTGCATATTCCCTATAATATATGATAGCAGTAAGATAAAAATGCAATATGACAAGTACATTTTTGTGCTAGTCAGGCAACTTACTCCATAAATGGCCAAACTTGTTCACAATTTTGTAGCACATACATTCTTGCTTGACAATATTCTTCATAGGGAAGAGAAATTGACTGACAATGCCCCTAGCTTGCCCATTTATCTTAAATATTGTAAACTCAGGGTTCATATCATCATTGGTGTCATCATTCCTACGTGGCACATTAAACTTTGTAGGAAAATCTTTCAAATATCTTGAACAGAATGTGAGACTTTCATCTGCCAAGTATCCTTCTGCAATTGATCCTTCAGGCCGAGCTTTATTACGAACATACAATTTGAGTGTCCGCAAATATCTAATGCATTAAAAGTAATCAACATTCCATAAATATGAATTATAAATATACAATGCAATTAACGAATGTTACCTTTCTATTGGATACATCCAACGATATTGAACTGGTCCAGCAACTTTTGCCTCCCCTGCCAAGTGTATTGGCAAGTGAACCATCACATCAAAGAAAGCAGGTGGGAAGACCGTCTCCAACTTGCATAATGTCAATATTATCTGACTTTGGAGTTTGTCAAGTACTTCACAAGACAAAGACTTCGTACAAAGATTTTTAAAAAATCTTCCCAACTCTATAATTGGTTCACACACCTTAGAAGGTAATAACCCACGTATTGCAATTGGAAAGATCTCTTCCAATAACACATGGTGATTATGACACTTCAAACCAAACAATTTTTGCTCCTGAATGTTGACACATCTTGAAAGATTAGATGAAAAAGTATCAGGCACTCTTAAGTTAGCCAAGAATTTTAAAAGGGATTGTTTGTTCTCAGGAGACAATGTGTAAGGAGCAAGAGGAATAGAAACATTATTACCATCTTCAACTGGGTGCATATCACTCCTAATACATAAGTCCATCAAGTCGTACCTACTTTTAACTGTGTCCTTCGTCTTTCCAACCAAATCCATCACCGTGCACACAATGTTATGAGAAACATTTCTTTCTATATGCATCACATCAAGATTATGCCGTATTAGCAAGTACTTCCAATAAGGCAACTGGAAAAAAATACTTCTTTTTCTCCAATTGTAAGCATTATTCTGTGTATGACGCTTTCGTTTTGTACCCTTGCCAAATGTCACATCACCTAAGTGTTGAAGTTGCTTAAGCACTTCATCTCCAGTCAATGCAACTGGTGGATCCATATGCTCTTCTTTACCATCAAATGATACCTTATTTTTATGCCATGGGTGATTTTATGGAAGAAAGCATCGATGCCCCATGTAGGACAACTTGCTCCTTATCGAAATACAATGCGTGTCTTTGTGGCAGCATGGACACGCAAGTTTACCTTTAGTTGACCACCCTGAAAGGTTTCCATATGCGGGAAAATCATTTATAGTCCACAATATCGCGGCGTGCATGATAAAATTTGATTGACAATACGCATCATACGTCTGTACCCCTACTTCTCACAATTGCTTCAGCTCCTGAATCATAGGTTGGAGATAAACATCTATTTCATCACCTGGACACTTTGGACCAGGAATAAGAAGTATCATCATAAAGTATGGGCTTTTTATACAAAGCCATGGTGGCAAGTTATATTTCACTTGAAGCAACTTTACAATAAAAGAAAGTTTGGACATCTTAATACAACCTGGATAAAGTTCTGTTTCAGCATCTTTTAACAAGTCAAAGAACCTTTTAGCCTGCACATTAGGCTCTTCACTCTCAAAGTCGTTAGTATTTGTATAATCCATACATGGAACTCCATATGCATCGCATACCATCCTTGCAAAGTTCTCATTATCAGTAACATTTTCTACGTCATTACTAGAAATTCTACAATCTTCCTGCAGTCTTCTAATTTCCCCATGCAACTCCCATACCGTATAACTATTCTAGAAACCCTTACTCAATAAATCTGTCCTTACATCTCTTCTCACTTTAAATATAACATTCATGCATCTTTTACAAGGGCAACGTATTTGATTTACCACTCCTGGTTGACTAAATGCCCATTCTAGAAAAGCATCCACTCCTCTAATATATGATAGGTTGCCTCTGTCTCTAATATTTAGCCAACTTTTATCCATTTGTATTCCCTAAACAGTTAAACACAGGATACAACAAGAAAATCTAACAAACATATCAGTATATGAATAATAATACGTATATATAATTATCTCTAAGTAATTATCATAGTTGCATACTTAAAGATTAAACATGAGATGAAGCATAACAAGAACTAAAAACATGTTCTTAATTTAAATGAATATTTGGGGATACATGTCATGGGAAATTGTGCATAGATCAAATATACTTCACAATTCTTATACAAATTCAATCACCTTTTACGTCTGTGAACAAAAGAAATAATAATAGTTTGCTGAAATTAAAGGACATGTCACTGATCATAAAGTTGTGCAATAATATGAACACGAGGAAATATAATAATTGCAGTGATCAATCAAGTATCTAATCATGGAGACTTGGAAAAGGAGAAGGAGGAAGGGACAAGATGAAGTAACTCAGGAAGTTTGTGTGGAGTTATCATGAGGCACCCAACCAAAGAGGAAGAGATAGATATGAGTGATAGAGGAAGAAAGTGGTTGGATTTTGTGGTCATATATTTGTTCTCTCTTTGATAATTACTTGATGATGTTAAGTTAGTTAGTCGTAATGGATCTTCTCATCACTGTCTCTACATGGTTTTTATTTTTCTTTGCATGTTAGGCGTGTTCTTATTGTCAATTCCATCATAAGTTTTTGGTAATGAATCTATTCTCCTTAATCATGTCTACTTCATATATATGGCTCTCTTTCTCCTTTCAAAAACTACGTTTTCTCTATTGGACATGAAAGTAACTTAATCACAAAGAAACTGCTCTATCCAATATTTACATACATAATTAATACTAATTCTAATTTGTTGCTGTCATCAAGTGTGACTTGTGGTTGGCAAAATGAGAAAGAAAAGTATAACCTGATCTAAGAAACATTCCAATAATTATATATATCTCTTAATTAGATAATAAAAAATAATCTCAAAGTGTATAAATTAAAAGGACTTCATCATTTTCTAGAAAACAGAGTTCATCAAAGGCATTGCATTAACTTTTAGTCATGGTTACTATGAGTTGCGTTTTAACATCTTCTGTAGAAAAATTGTGAAAAAATTATATTCTTGAATCAATTCAACTCCAGATTTTGCTGAGAGGGGTCAACTTCATGACCACATTTTGTGTACTCTAACAATCGAAACACAATTTTCAGGCTTCAACATTCACTTTTACTTCCTAAATGGCTCCCATCAATAATCTATCTCTATTTTATTATGCATAAAGTTCCTCAGTTACATGATTGAACAGGTTACTTGAGAGGAGAAAATGTCTAGAAATTGCATGAAACACAAACAATGAAACACGCACAAACACACACACACACTCGACTGAACAGCTACCACACTGTACAACACCACCAGCTGCTGGGTTTTATACAAAACAGAGCGCAAGACACCCCCAGTTGCTGGGTTTTAACCATACAATGGGTTCAACAGCTAGCATTCAATGGCCAAATGCACAGATTGGAGAAGACAAAGATGAAATATAGGAAAAACTAACCTTCTTCGGTGACTCCTGTTGCAGAGCTGAAAGAAGCAATCCACAGTTCACAAACAGATGATGGCGATCGAGTTAATGTCAGACAGCTTACAAATCCACTGAACAACACCAAAATCAGATTTCCCCCTTCTAAGCTTCAATTTCCATCGGTCAAATCAACCCTAGCTACCGCTGGAAGCTTCAATCCACAGTTGCATTCAATCCCCCTTCTAACCTTCAACCCCGCTTCTAAGCTTCAATCCACACTCTTCAACCTCTAATTATCACTACGACGGCCTCCGTTAGTCTCCAGCAAAATCGTTGTGGCTCCCGCTGTCTGTATCGCTCGCTCCTCTGTCTCACACCCCGCTGAGAAGCTGACGAAATAAAATGTTAGGGCGCCTTCTGGAAAATAACCTTAACTACCTTCAGCGGCGACACAAAAGTTGCCGCTGAAAGTAACTTTCAGCGGCGACAAAAAAAAGTCGCCGCTAAAACTAGCTTTCAGCGGCGATATAAAACTAACTTATATGTCGCTGCTAAAAGTGTTACTTTTACCAAATAATTTTTAAAAAATAATCCACTTAATAAAATAATAATATTTCTTTCCCATTATATTCTTGACCTTATTAGAAAATTTATATAAAAATTTTTTGGATAAATGATAACTTCAAATTATTTTTCTTCATATTTCTAAGAAAATAAGTTTTTTATTGTCCAAAAATAGCTATTAAATCATTTCAGTTTCTTTTGGGGAACAAACTCTTTCATAATTTTTTAGGCCCCAAAAATACTAATTTTATGAATTTTTCTTCATCCCAAAATATTTTTAACCATTATTCTTTCCATTGTTCTTTCTCACAAATATCACTTTTCACACTTTTTAATTTGAAAAAAAAATACTCTTACACTCGATAATACTTTATAAATTTTTTTTAAAAAATATATGATGTTATATGGAATACAGCAACAGAGGATAAATATAACATTAAATAATAATATACTTATGTATTTTATGTTCCTTCTTTCTCCTGATTTCTTACACGTGCACACACATCTCCTTGTCTCTATCTCCTCCCTCACATTATTTATAACACACAGATATTAACTTTGACGCTCATTAACACATAGATATTAACTCTTATACTCATTAACACATAAATATTAACTTTCACGCTCATACAAATATATATCTCATACATATACCCCTAATTCATCTCATTATTTTACAAACATCATGTTATTAACTATATAATCTCTCCTCACTATAATAACATGTCAAACTACAATATTTATTATTTAAAAATTATATTATTTAATAATTTAATTATATGATAGATAGTTGCTTTATAGCCTTTAAATGAGTTGGAGGAGTAAGAATAGGAAATTCTTACTTTCAGCGGCGACAAAGAAGTGTCACCGCTGAAAATAGACTTTCAGTGGTGACTATATTTTGTCGCCGCTGAAAGTCATCGTCGGAACCTTTTTTTACCCTACCTTCTGCGGCGACAATAATATATCGTCGCAAAAAGTCTTATTTTCAGCGACGACTGCTTTTATCGCCGCTAAAAAGTGTAACATAACATTTTTTAATCATTGACGTTCAGCGGCGACAATATAAGTCGCCGCTGAAAGTCTTACTTTCAGCGGCGACAATATTTGTCGCAGCTGAAAATCAACTTTTAGCGGCGACATATTTTGTCGCAGCTAATAGCATGACTTTCTACGGCGACTTATTTTGTCGCCGCTGAAAGGTCGTCGCCAAAAGTCTGTCTTTTTGTAGTGGGCGTACTGTTTAGACTCAAGTATCATTTTTTCTTATTCATTAATAAAGAAAGTGCTTCTTTATAGATATGGTGTGTTTGACATGGCATAAAGGCAGGGCTCAACATGGTACCAGAGCCAAAGGTGATCCCCCCGCCATCAAGAAAAGCCCAAGAACCAAACCCAGTCAATTAGAAGAGCACCACGCCTCATTGCAAACCCTAGCAGAAGACACTCAGACGCTGAAGACTGGATGGGAAACGGCAAGGTCAACGGTGAGTTTCTGTCATTCAATCATTCGCTTTTTCTCCACCCATCAAACACACAAAGGCAAACTATTGTCTCTCATATCCTCACCGGCGTCAAAATTACACAGTGTGGAGCAAGGCGATGAAAATCGCCTTGATGGGGAAAAATAAACTCGGATTCATTGATGGAAGCTACATAAAAGATTTGCATGAGGCACCTCTCCAAGAACCATAGGAGAGATGTAATGCAGTAGTGTTGTCATGGATCTTGAACTTAGTTTCAAAAGAACTCGCTAATGGAGTCATTTTCTTTCAGAATGCATACCAGGTTTGTCACGATCTAAGGGAAAGATTTGATAAAAAGACAGGGTTAAGAATCTATTCCCTTCACAGAGAGATCAATCAGTTGAAATAGGGGTCTCTATCTATAAAAACATATTTTTCAAAGGTCAGAGAACTCTAGGAGGAATAATCTGTGTTGGTTCTGATTCCTTGTTATTCCTATGAAACATCAAAGATTTACAGTGAGGCAATTCAGAAACAGAAATTGCTGCAATTCTTGTTAGGCCTCAATGAGGGTTACAATCAAGCTAGAAGTCACATCCTGCTGATGAGTCCCCTTCTAACTGTGAATGATGCGTATGGAATGATAGTCGAGGATGAAGCACAGAAGCTGATAGTTAACAACAACAAAATCTCCCCACTGAGGGAGTTGCTATGGCAGCAATGGGGAGAAGCCGTGGTAAAGGAAGAGGATGTGCATAGAATGTGTCGGAGTGCACCCACTACCACAAGAAAAGGCATATCTGTGAGAATTCCTTTTAGATTGCGGGATATCTACCTAATTTCAAGAAGAGACAACCGAAAGAAGGGAGTAAATCTCCAAGCAACCTAGAAGCTTATATAAACACCGCAAGCACGATTGTACCAACATTCACACAAGAGCAATATGAGCAAATTCTGGAGCTGCTAAAGAAAGATGTAAAACCCACCGTCCATGCACTAACTGGTACAGGTTTGGCTAACTTTGGAACATATTCATTATCATATGTCAATTGGATTCTAGACTCAGGGGCAACAATTCACATAGTAGGAAGTCTAGAGCTTTTGGTAGGCTATAGGAAATATAATGGGCCAATTAAATCTATAAAAATACCAGATGGCAATCATGTGGGCATAACACATATTAGTTCTATTAAGATCACTGATGAAATTACATTAATAGATGTTTTATACGCACCATAATTGGAATTCAACTTGATATCTATTCCAAAATTAACTAAGGAACATAACTGCATTGCATCCTTCTTCCCTTATTTCTAGATGTTGTAGGACCTTCAGGGTGGGAGGGTGAAGCTGACTGGTAAAATGTTTGTAGGATTGTATACTCTTAGAATATCTGAACATTTGTCCCTTATGAATTCTTCCTCTGTAAACACAACACATAATGATTGCCGTAAGAGAAAATTATCTTATGTATGCCTATGGCATATAAGATTAGGACATACTCCGTTGTCCATTATGAGACATTTAAACCTTGTAGATGATAGAGACAGTGATGATAATTATAAATGTGACAAATGTGTTCAATTGAAGCAAACAAAGTTTCCCTTCACAACTAGCTGCATTAAATCCAATACTTGCTTTGAATTGTTACATGTAGATGTGTGGGGTCCTTATCGAACACCAACACATCAAGGACTCAAGTATTTTTTAACAATAGTTGATGATTACTCAAGAGGAACGTGGATTTTTTTTATGAAGTGCAAATCTGAAATTGTGATGCATGTAAAATACTTTGTTGCGCATGTGTTAACTCAATTTTCTATGAAAATTAAAAGAATTAGAAGTAATAATGGAACTGAATTCACAAATCATGATTTATAATCATACTTTCATGAAAATAGTATCATACATGAAACTAGTTGTCCTTTCACTCCATAACAGAATGGAGTAGTTGAAAGGAAGCATAGAACGATAATGCAAATAACTAGGAGTTTGATCTTGCAATCTGGTGTGTCAAATATTTACTGGGCTGAATGTGTACTTATGGCAACATATTTTATTAATAGAGTTCCATCCAAAGTGATAGGATACAAGATAACCTATGAAATAATCTAAGGTTATGCACCAAACCTTGATAACCTTAGAGTGTTTGGATGTTTGGCATATGCCACAGATGTGAGAATCGATGACAAACTGGAAAGTAGAGTGATTGCTTATGTTTTTTTAGGATATCCAAAATACCAAAAAGGTTTCTTACTTCTTAACTTGCAGGAGAAAACCATGTTTATGAGTAGACATGTAACCTTTATGGAAAATAGATTTCCATTCAAGGATAGTGCACCTACTGATCAAGGGGGAGTAGGTGGAGATATAAGGGAAATGTTATGGTTTGAGCCTTTTAATTTGTCAATAGATAATTGACAATGAACTAGAAGTAATTCAAATGAGCCAGATCCTATTACTCAAGTGAATGATCATAATAATAGGGATGACTTAGATTTAAGGTCCACTAGATGTACTAGAGAGCGTCGTCCCCCAATATGGTCAAATGACTATGTGTGTTCTGTTTTAAATACAAATCCAGATAAAGGAAATAGGAAATGCATGTATCCTATCATTGATTATATTTCTTATAAGAATATGTCTGATGATTTTCTATGTTTCTTGTGCTCAATTGATTCTATAATAGAACCAGCTAGTTATAAAGAGGCAAAGAAAATTCCATAATGGGTAAATGCTATGGAAGCTAATATGAGAGCCCTTAAGGATAACAAAACTTGGAAATTAGTACCGCTACCGAAAGGGAAGAAAACCATAGGCTGCAAGTGGGTTTTTAGAATTAAATACAAGTCAGATGGAAGTATTGATAAATATAAAGCTAGACTTGTAGCCAATGCGTACAATCAGGTAGAGGGAGTAAATTATTATGAAACTTTTTCTCCTATTGTTAAAGTATTTACTGTATGAGTAGTTTTAAAGTTAAATGTCATTGGTAATTAGAATATCTGTCATTGGTAATTAGAATATCCCACAACTCCTAAGATGATCAATGAACTGTTGGCTCAAATATTCACCACCCCGATCAGATCGAAGGGCTTTAATTGTTTTGCCAAGCTGGTTTTGTGCTTCATTTTAAAATATTTTGAACATTTCAAAAGATTTGGATTTGTGTTTTATCAGATAGATGTACCCATATCTGCTAAAATTATCTATGAATGTTATGAAGTACGAATAACCTCCTCTAGTATTTGTGTTCATCAGTCCACACATATCTGTATGTATGAGGCCCAATAAATTAGTGATCCTCTCACTGTGCCCAGTGAAAGATGACTTTATCATCTTTCCTAACAAGCAAGACTCGCAAGTGTCATATGATTCAAAATCAAATGAGTTGAGAAATCCATCTTGATGGAGTTTGGAAATGCGTTTCTCATTTATGTGGACCAGACAACAGTGCCAGAGGTATGTCAGATTCAAATCGTTTGGTTTAACCATTTTGGCGGTTATGTTATAGATATTTCCATGATTGGGTTGTTCCAAATTTAATATATAATGATCAACATGCAAATCACCATGAGCATAGAAAATATCATTACGATAAATAGAACATCTACTATTCCCAGTAAAGGAAGTGAAATCTTCCTTATCCAAATAAGAAAGTGAAACTATGTTACTACTTAAAGCAGGAACATAATAGCAATTGTTCAAAACTAACAAAAGCCCAGTGGGCAGAAGTAATTCATAAGTGCCTACAGCTAACGCAGCAACCCTTTCTCTGTTTCTAACTCGTAGGTCAACTTCGCCCTTTTTCAGCTTCCTACTGTCCTTTAGTCCCTGCACATTTGTACAAATGTGAGAACTACATGCAGTATCTAATACCCATGTGGTGGAAGTAGAAAGATGAATGTCTATAACATAAATACCTGAAGCGATAGCCCCGCTATCCTTCTTGTTCTTTTTCAGATCTTCGAGATAGAATTTGTAATTCCTTTTCCAATGACCAGGTTTATTGTAGAAGAAGCAGACTCCTTCCTTCGAAAGCTTTGCCTTCTTTGGTACAGGTTTGGTTTTGGGCTTGCCTGACTCTTTAGTCTTACCTGATGAGCCATGACCCTTCCCCTTGCCTTTGCCTTTCTTTTTCATACCCTTTTCTTTCTGAACCATCAAAACAGTACTGGGCTTCTTCTTAAGACTTGGCTCAGTAGTTTTAAGCATCCCATACAGTTCAGAAATAGATTTCTCCATGTTGTTCATGTTGTAGTTCATGACAAATTGGTCATAACTTTCTGGGAGTGAGTTCAAGACTAAATTCGTAGCTAACTCTTGGCTCATGGGAAATCCAAGCCTCTCAAGGTGATCAATGTACCCTTTTATCTTTAAGACATGAGTACTGGCTGATGCACCTTCAGCCATCTTGTAAGAATGTAAGGCCTTAGTGGTCTCATATCTCTCTTGCCTTGCCTGTTGCTGGAACATTTCCTTGAGATGCACAATCATCTCATAAGCCTCCATGTGTTCTAGATCTCTTTGGAGCTCCGGAACCATGGTGGCTAGCATCAAGCATCCCACATTGACAGAGTCTTCCTTATGCTTCGTGTAAGCATCTCTCTGAGCTCTAGGAGCATTGGCTGCTGGCTCCTCAGGAATGGGTTAATCTAGGACATGTGCCTTTCTTTCCTGCTTGAGAACAATTCTCAAGTTCCTAAACCAGTCAAGAAAGTTTGTCCCATTGAGTTTGTCCTTCTCAAGGATAGATCGCAGCGATAATATAGCAGTATTACTAGTCGTCATGATTCTACAATAAAATATGCAATTGAATTAGCAATCTCCCACTAAATAAACAACCCTCAATGCAATAGTTAGTGGGCTAAGATCCATATTTGGCTCAAACTTAAGTTCGCTTTGGCAGGATGCTTAAATTAAGTTATTTAGGTAGGTAACACCTTTACTAATTACATAAAATGTAACTCTTAGATGTTCATGGGATTCTATCATCATATGATCTGGCATATTTTTAATCCCATCTAATGCCTTGAGACCCAAAATTATTTTATTAATCTCAATTAAGTCAAACAATAATAAACATGTGAGAGTAGCACCATTACTCTTGCTTATCTCCCCAAGATAACTCAAATGCACCCACTTTGGCGGAGTCCACAATTGAGCGATTGAGGTTTTGACAAGTGTTCATAAATTGACGGCATTATGACTTAAGATTTCATTTAGAGGGCTTAATTTAACTATTTGGTTTATAAGAATGCATGTTTCTTAGTTTGTATCTCATACAAGTAATATGCATGTGCTGATATAATCATAAGATGCATAATTTAAACGTGATACAATATGGCTCACCTATCCTAAATCCACTCAAGCCAATGAGAGGAGCTCTCCAATAAGAAAAGGGAAATTACATATAGAAATCTCTTTTAACATTCGAGGGGAGTGAGATGAGAATATAAGGTACTTTAAGAGTATATAGAGGAAGGCATGACATGCAGGCCGTATTTAAAAATTATAACACTTGCAATCTAGAGTCATATTGTTCACCATACCTAAACATTCAAGAATCAATATTCAGATTTAATTGAAGGACAATTAATGTTTCAAAACTAAAACATTCACAAAACAGTATATGTTACAGTTAGGTTGCGCTATGAACAGGTAGCCACGGCGGTCCCACTAGCCGGTTAGCAGGCGGGGTCTAGGGCAACGGCCCGATAAAAAAAATTATTTCTTAAATAATCACGAATCTGAATTCGTTTTTCTTAGACCCCATCAATATTAATTGATCAAATCAAAATGCATGCACCACCGATTTCAATTCCCTTTCAGATTCCTTATATGTCATACAGAAAACAGATTCCTTATATGTCACACATAAAATGCATGTTATTATATGATCAGCTACGACTAACACATATCATATGAATCAACAACCAAGTCTAACTTAAACACAAAACGACATGGCTTTGATACCACGGTAAGGAATTGGAAGACACGCAGCAGAAATTAACTTAAAATTTTTTCCATTCCCTGCCAGGATCTACCGTATGTGTTTAAGTCAAGTGGAAAGAAGTATTACCCTCAGTATTCAGTCGCGACTTTCTCAGCTTCTGGTTGTGACATCCACAGCTTTTCTTTCCGCGGCTTATGATCTCTTTTCGATCACAAGAAGTCGACGACTCAGGTCAGCTTCCTCTACTGGCATCCACATGAACAGCGTTCCAATCACAAACGATGTGCTAGGGCCTCCTGTCCCTCCAGGGCTTACTCAAGAATTCGTCCTCTTCGTCTCTACTTCGGCAGTTTCTTATCTGCAAACCTTTTTGCGGATTCCCGTTCACCCTTTTTTCTCTGTCCCAACCATAGCTCCTAAATACAGATATATAGGATGCTATGCGTGTTACCACATACTTGGATTTTTGGGATTAATCTTATATTAATTCTAAAATTAATACAATATCATATATTGTATAATTTGATAAGAAACTAATTAAATAAATAGTATTTGTATTAAATCCGTCCCACAGATTTAATTCACCCATTTATTTAATTTAAAATAAGGATAAGACGGAATTACATTTGATTTATTCTCATAAATTAAATTTGAGATATCATATCAATTTGAATTTCAAATTCAAACGTGATAGAGATTTAATTTGATCCTTATAAATTAAATCTTGTAAATATCTCTTATATATAATATATATATACGAATATAAATATAAATAAATATATACATCCACCCTGGATCATTTATTGAATCTGAACATATCTTAGATTCAATGAATCTGGACATCATAGCTCGTGTTGGGCTATTTTGTGTGTGACCCTGTAGGCCCATATGAAGTTGGCAGTGGGCCATTTACTATACTGACTCACAAGTCACAAGCGGTCTCTAGCTAGACATCACGACTACCCAAATCATATGAGGATCGATGAACGATGTAACTTTTTATACAACCATATCATGTCCCTTTTGTCACACGATATTTTGGTCATGGATGAGGCATGGAGAATGTCATCCTCCTACTCCTGACCGTTACTTTCTCGATCCCTGAGTAGTCTGACTATAGAAATGGAACTACATTTCCATTACAGTATGGCCATATATTTCTCAGACTCACTCATTGAGGGGCCCAGTAATATCTCTTTACGAATGTAAGGGACAAATTACATCTTGACCATTTACATTCCTCCGTACAGAAAACCACTAAGCCCGAACATAGTCTTTATGATCACTCGGTCAAAAGTGACTTTTAATTAGGTCAAAGCTGAGCGTTTGTCATGTAGGAATCCATGATGATCTCAGGTCAAAGGGCGTAGTGACATGGTTTTTATATGAGAGAAGCTTATGACTTAACCCATACAGCTCTCTCATAGCGGGTCGGTCCAACACCTTGTACTCTTACATGTGCCTATGACTTTAATTTATATCTCTATACATCTTCAAAGTCATACTGGTCTTATTTTATCTCTACTCCCACATAGATGATCGACCAGGGACATTTAGGATAAGATCATGAGTTATCCAAGGACGGTCATCACAGTAAACATGCAAATAATATGATAACATAATTAATAAATTCATAAATCAACAATGTTCATAACACAATGATTGGCCCCTAGGGCACAATTTCCAACAAGTGCTTAAGCAGATGACCATTGACTTGTGAAACATGGCCTGTTGCTTCATCCACCAGCTCTACCATACCAAAAGAATACACTTTAGTAACTCTAAAAGTGCCCTCTCACTTGGTGACAAATTTCCAAGGTATCAACTTCAACCGGGCCTTGAATTTTAAAACCTTATCACCTTCAGGAATTATTTTCTCAAAATCTATTTTTCATAAATCATTTTCAGCTTGTCTTTATAGATTCTGGCATTATCATAAGATTCAAGTGTCATCTCTTCAAGATCTTGGAGTTGCATCATTCAATTTTCAAGTGAGGATTCAAGGTCTGCATCACATGCCTTAATCGCCCAATAAGATTTGTGCTCAATCTCCATAGGTAGATGACAAGACTTACCATAGAGCAATCGAAAAGGAGACATACCTATAGGGTTTTATATGCAGTCCTGTAAGCCCACAGTGCCTCCTCAAGCCTTTCACTCCAATCTTTACGGGATGGTTTCACAATCTTTTCTAGTATTCGTTTGACTTCCCAATTAGAGACTTCAGCTAATCCATTTGTCTGAGGGTGGTACGGAGTTTCCAGCTTATGATTAACTCCATGTTTAGCAAGTAGAGACTTTATGGTCCTATTGCAGAAATGTGTTCCTTGGTCACTGACGATTACTCTTGGAATGCCGTACCTACAAAAAATATGAGAGCGTAAGAACTTGACAACAGTAGAAGTATCATCTTTCCTAGTTGGCACTGCCTCTACCCACCTAGACACATAATCTACTGCAAGTATTATATATGAATACCCAAATGACGGAGGAAAAGAACCCATGAAATCTATGCCCCAAACATCAAAAATTTCACAAAAATGCATAGGTCTTAAAGGCATTTCATGCTTTCTACCTAGACTCCCAAACCTCTGGCACTTGTCACACGACTTACAGAAAACATAAGCATCTTTAAATAAAGTAGGCCAGTAAAATCCACATTCTAAAACCTTCATAGCAGTCCTATTAGCACTAAAATGTCCCCCATAAGATAAAGAATGTGCAAAGATAAGGATAGAGTGAATCTCATTATTAGGAACACATCGTCTGATGATCTGATCACTGCATTGCTTCCAAAGAATTAGAGAATCCCAGATGTAATATCTTGCCTCCCTCTTCAGCTTATCAACCTGAAACTTAGACATAGAAGGAGGTACAAGATTAGCGACAACATAGTTAACAATATTAGAGTACCAAGGCTCCTGAACAGTTAAGGCAAATAGTGCAGAATCAGGAAAGGAATCAACAGTAAGATTAGAGGAGTCAACTCCTTCAGTGCCTTTAGGTAATCGACTAGGTGGTCAGCCACATGATTCTTTGCTCCAGCTTTATCTCTAATTTCAAGGTCAAATTCCTGTAGCAATAAAGCCCATCTTAACAGTCTTGGTTTAGACTGGGGCTTCTTGAACATGGGTCCATGGGTCCGTATTTGCAATTTATGAATCTGTTGTCATTTATAAATTTTGGTTTCTCCTAAATTCCTGAAATACAAAATTATAATAATGTAATACCTTTTATTCTAAAAATAATTGTTTAGGAGAAATAAAAAAATGACAATTATGCCCCTATTAAGTACTAATTTAATGTAAGGTATATTAATCCAAATCATGCACAAATAATATAATTAAGGACTAAAAAGTTGACAAAAACCCACTAAAATAATATGAATAAATATATAAAAATATAGGTTTATCAACTCCCCCACACTTAACCTTTTGCACTCTTGGGCAAAATATTAGTCAAAAGAACTCCAATAGTTAAACTCAATGCAAGTAAACATAAAACTGATAAGGTAAGAATATGCCATCAACTCAAACAACTTCTATCCCTAATCAATTAATAGTCATGGAATGTTTTGATGCAAGGAAAGTAATACAAGACATAGCAAGATAGAGAAAGGAAAACATAATAGAACTCTCATGGGTATAAGTATCTCACTCAACTCTCAATAATATAAGGAATTTTCACTCAGTACACCTAGATTAGAACCTACCATAGGCTTGTAAAGATTCTACTATCTCCACTACTAACATACCATATATTCATGTTCAAGAGGACTTTATTGGGTTGTAATGTTGGTGAAAGGCTAATGAATTGATGGAATGAAGTGTATAACAAGTTTAATGAATGAGTATTAAGAAATAGCTCAAAGTAAGCTAATGTGCAACTATCGAATGAATGACAAACTTTAATCTTCAACTACCAAAGGATGCCTTATTTCAAACTTCATGCATTGTTGCCAATTTTTCTTTTCTTTTTCTCTCTTTCTTTTTTTTCAACTTCTTTCCTTTTTGTCTTTTTTTTTGCACATTTCCTTCTTTTTCTTGTCTTTTCTATTTCTTTCTCCCTTTTTCTTGGCAAACCTAACTCAAAAAGATAAAGATAGCAACCTCAATAGTGCATAGTTAATCATTAAGAACATAATATAACTCATGCACATCACTTGTTCAAAATCAATAGAATAAAATGAAAGTGATAGTCTAAAAGGGGTAAGCAAAGTTTAATCGAGATAGCTTGTGTTTTGGTATAAGGGTTTAGAATTGAATGCCCCTATCATGCTCATAAATCTAGGTAATAATGCAGCTTTGAAAAATAATCTAGACAAGTTATAGAGGTTAACCAAAACTAAGTGGAAATCACACAAGAAAAAAAAATTAAGGCTCAATAATCCTTCCAACAAGGCTTTCTCTAAGATGTTTCCTCCCTAATATCAAGCTACGAAAAGGTTAATAACACTGCATCAAAGACACCCCACTATGCTAATCAACTCAGAATAAGAATTACTCAAATCAAAATGCATTCTTACCTAGACATGCCAATGTTCACATGCATAAAGAAATAAGAATTTGAAAATAAAGCCCAATGATTGCAAAAGTCAAGTGGAAGTTGGGAATCACAGCAACAATTCGCTCGTACAGTAGTGAAATGTAAATACCCAGGTTCCTATAATATTCCTTGTACCATAGGTAGAACTATTATTTCTCATGCCCAACTTGATTTAGGTACAACAATTAATGTCATGTCAATCTCTATTTATAGGACCTTGGGTATTAAAGTTTTAAAAGACACTAGTATAGTACTTGGCCTAGCTGCTATGACTATGAGATACCCTAAAGGCTTTTGTGAGGATATTCTTGTGCAGGTCAAAGGTCTTATTTTTCTAGCTAACTTTTATGTCCTTGATATGACTAATGACCTCCCTATTAAGAGTACCTTGATTCTATGTGGACTATTCCTTCTAACTGTTGAGACCATAATTAACAAAAAAGGGTATTATCACTATGGGAATTAGGGATCAAGAAGAACAATTTAATCTTTTAGAAGTTATGAATCATAGTTATGAAGATTGTTCTTATTTGGGTATTAATTCGAATTGATTGTCATGATAATGATATAGACTACTTGTATGAGATCAATACATCATCTTATTTTGTTATGGTATTATTACTGATTCTGTACCTGATAGCCTTAAGGAAGGTGTGTTTCTTAATTTTACATGAACTAATGATAAGGGAGATATTCTGCAAGCTATGAAAGTAGTTTCTTCATTGAGTAGCGTTGGAACAGTAGAAGAGGACAGTAGTGATCCTGCTACTACCATAATCCATTATGATCCCACTCTCACTTCTAATTTACTTTCTTTTTCTATTGATCAGACTAACCCTAATTCTCCTGTTTCTAGGTCATTTGATTGTGGTATTGAGTCAGGACATGGAAGAAATATACATCAAACTGAGCTTATATCTCCTTCGCCAAGTCACATGGACACACTCATCACACTAAATGCACTTGATATGCCAAAACTAGTTCTTTCTATTGTGCAGCACCCTAATTTAGAATTGAAACCCCTTCCCCTAACTTGAAATATGTCTTTCTTGATGACGATTGTAAATTACCTATTACTATTTCTAATTCTTTGACTAGTTATGAAGAAGAGATATTAGTTTCTATGTTGGAAAGGTATAAAAGGGCTATAGGTTGGTCTTTAAGGGATATACCAGGGATTGATCCCTTAGTTTGCACACACAAGATCCTTTTGGCTGAAGGGTCTAAGCCAGTTAAGCAGCAACCAAGGAGGTCAATCCTCTTATTTATGATGTGATTAAAAAGGAGGTATCTAAATTATTAAGTGCTAGGATCATATATGCAATCTTAGATAGTGAGAGGGTGAGCCTAGTACATGTAGTACCTAAAAAGAGTGGTATCAAATTAGTGAGAAATTAGAGTAATGAATTCATTCCAACAAGAGTTCAGAATGCTTGGAGAATATATATAAACTATAGAAAATTGAATGAAGTGTCTAGGAAGGATAATTTCCTATTACCTTTCATTGATCAAATGTAGAAAAGAATATCTGGTAAATCTCACTAATATTTCTTGGATGGCTTTTCAAGTTACTTCCAGGTGCCAATTGCACTTGCAAACTAAGATAAAACTACTTTTATTAGTACCTACACTTATCGAAGGATGCCATTTAGGTTATGTAATGCTCTAGGCACCTTTCAAAGGCATATGATGACGATCTTTAGTGATTTATTGGTGTGTAATATTGAGATTTTTATGGATGACTTCACCATTTATGGTGATGGCTTTGATGATTATTTGCTTAGTCTTGAACATGTTCTAAGTAGATATATTGAGAAAAAGTTAGTTTTGAATTATGAAAAATGTCATTTCATGGTAGATAGTGACATAGTGTTAGGTCATCGCATCTCCTAAAAGGGGATTGAGATTGATAAAACCAAAATTGAAATCATTTATTTACTTTCTTATTCTACTTGTCTTAAAGATTTGAGGTCTTTCTTTTAGTATGCAGGGTTTTATCGACGCTTTATAAAATATTTCAGTATAATTATTTTACCCTTTTCTACTTTGTTGAAAAAAGATGTTGATTTTTACTTTGATGATAAATGTAGACATGACTTTGACTCTTTGAAATCCCTACTTGTTTCACCTATTCTCACTGCACATAATTGGGATTTATCTTTTAAGCTATCTTATGATGCTTCTAACTTTATAGTGGGTACTATACTTGGTCAGAGGGAGGATAAGCAATCTAGAGTGATAGCATATGCCTCCAAGACACTTGACTCCACTCAAGTGAATTATTTGACTATCGAGAATGAATTTTTTGCTATAATGTTTGCTTTAAATAAGTTTAGACAATATATGATAAACTCTTGAGTAGTTTTTTTACATATCATGCAATGGTGTGGTACTTGTTTAAGAAGCCTCAGTCTAACCTAAGATTGCTAAGATAGGCTTTGCTGCTGCAAGAGTTTGATATTGAAATCAAAGACAGAGTTAGAGTAGAGAATCATGTGGCTGACCACCTTAGTCGGTTATCTGAAGGCACTAAGGGAGTTGGCTTTTTTATCTTACTATTGATTCCTTTCCTGATTCTGTACTTTTTGCCTTGGCAATTCAGGAGCCTTAGTACTTTAATATATTTAATTGTATTGTCACTAATATTGTACCTCCTTTTATGTCTAAGTATCATGTTGATAAGTTAAAGAGGGATGCAAGATACTATATCTGGGATGCTCTAATTCTTTGAAAGCAATGCAGTGACCAAATCATCAGACAATGTGTTTCTAATAATGAGATACACTCTATCCTTACATTTGCATATTATTTATCTTGTGGGAGACATTTTAGTGCTAATACGACTACTAGAAATATTTTAGAATGTGGGTTTTACTATCCTACTTTAATCAAAGATACTTATACTTTTTGTAAGTCTTATAATAAGTTCCAAAGGTATGGAAGTCTAGGTAGAAAGCATAATATGCCTTTAAGACTTATGCATTTTTTTTTATTTTTTGATGTTTGGAGCATGGATTTTATGAGTCATTTTCCTCCGTCATTTAGGTTTTCATATATATTACTTACAGTAGACTATGCGTCTAGATAGGTAGAGACAGTGCCAACTAGGAAAGATGATACTTCTATTGTTGCCAAGTTTTTATGTTCTTATATCTTTTGTAGGTATGTCATTCTAAGAGCAATAATCAATTACAAGGAACACATTTCTACAATAGGACGTGAAGTGGAGTTAATCACAAGTTAGCCACTCCATACCACCCTAAGATAAATGGGTTGGCTGAAGTCTCCAATTAGGAAGTGAAGTAGATACTAGAAAAGATTATGAAACCATCTCGAAAAGACTGGAGTAAAAGGCTTGAGGAGGCGCTGTGGGCTTACAAGACTTCCTATAAGACCCCTATAGGAATGTTTCATTTTCGGTTACTCTATGGCAATTCTTACCATCTACCTATAGAGATTGAGCATAAATCTCATTGAGCGATCAAGTCATGTGATGCATACCTTAAATCTTGAAAACTGAATGATGCAACTCTAAGAGCTTGAAGAGATGAGACTTGAGTCCTATGATAATGCCAAAATCTACAAAGACAAGATGAAAATGATTCATGACAAACATATTATAAGGAAACAATTCCATGAAGGTAACAAGGTTCTAAAGTTCAAGGTCCAGTTAAAGTTGATGCCCAGGAAGTTTGTCACCTAGTAGGAGGGCCCTTTTAAAGTTATCAAGGTGAATTTATTTGGTACAGTAAAACTGGTGGATGAAGCAACTGGTCATATTTCATAATCCAATGGTCATCTGCTTAAGAACTATCATGAGAATCATATACCCCCTAATTACATAGTTGTTCCCTTCCACCCTTCTCCTTTACTTTCTATTATATTATTGATGATATATATCTGCTAAGATAGTTAGGAGTAAGTGTGGAGGAGGGAACCCTTCCAGTAGAAAGTAGCTATATTTTTTTTGTCTTTCTTTTTCATTTAGTAGTTGTTATTTTAGTTCCCCTTACACTTGCCATTTTGCCTATACTTGTTTTTCTTACATTGAGGACAATGTATTAACTAAGTGTGGGGGAGGGATTTGGATTATTTTTGCTGATTTGTTTTGCCACCGCTTGTACTGCCATAATATGAAAAGTCCAAAAATTTTGAACTTTTTGAGTTAAATTGATTGGGTTTTTTACTACTATATAAGCAATTTGTTGATGTGATTCCCACCTTAAGACTTGACTTTTACAATTATTGGGCTTTGTTTTCAAATCCTTATTACTTTATGCATGTAAACATTGACATGTCTTGGTAAGAATATATTTTGATTTGAATAATTTTTATTCTTAGTTGATTATCAAAGTGGAGTGCATTTGGAGCAGTGTTATTAACTTTGTTTTATATCTTCATCTTAGGGAGAAACCATATTAGAGAAAGCTTATTGGAAGAATTTTTTAGCCTTACTTTTCTTTCTTATCTTGTGTGATTTCCACCTAGTTTTGGTTAACATCTAGAACTTGTCTAGATTCTTTTTGAAACAACCTTATGTCTAATGTTGCCTTAAGGTTTCTTCAAAATTAAACCATAGATTGCGTATAGTATAACCTCATGTCGTGATCTCTTTGAGGAGCCAAAAATGAAATTCAATTCGTAAGTAACTAAATGCAATACAACTTAAACTATAAAATGGGGTTTGGATTGATTGACTAACAACTAACTGCATTGAATTAGAAATTAATTTAAATAAAATATTTATGGTATTTTTAATTTAAAGAGAGTGATAATGAGTAAATGGAATGGAATGAAAGTTATCAACAATAATAAAAGCAATCCTCCAATTTCAATAGCGCAACCAATCATAGCTTCAACAGATATGGGAGTTAAAAGTAATGAATCAAAAATTATAATTTAAACTTTTAATCCAATAGCCTAACCACATCGAATTGTCACAAAATATTTTTTAAAGTCTAAATCTAAAATAATAAAATAAGACTAAGAATATTAGAGACCAATGTTTAAAAATAACTCAGAGATTCAATATAAAAGGAATCAAAGCTAACAAATGACAGAAAATCCAATAATCTAAGCCACATTAGAAAATTACTAAATATTCATAATAATCTTAATACAAAGTCTAACCCATATCAAAGTCAATAAAATTAAAGTCAATTAAAGAACAATGTCAAATACTAAGCAAAAATTCAGTCACAATAATCCTCAATAAATATAAATAAATCATTATAAGACTTCTCAATAATTATAAAATTATCCTAAGACTTATGAGTCACAAAATGATTAAATGATAGAAAATTAGAGTAACTTAAACTTCCCTTTGAGATCCTAATCTCATGCTCTTGCCATTGAATTAGAGAATTTAGAATGCACTAGCCACGGACTGCCATGGAAGATGCTACCATCATCACCAACATCACTGCACTGTCATGGTGTCCTTGTGTTTCTGGTTGCCGCCATAATCACCAACATCACTACACTATCAATGGATGCCTTATTTCAAACTTTATTCATTGTTGCCAATTTTTTCTTTTATTTTCTTTTTCTCTATTTCTTTGTTTTTTTCAAACTTCTTTCTTGACTTTTCTGCACATTTTCTTCTCTTTCTTGTCTTTTCTATTTCTTTTCTCCTTTCTTTTCTCTTTTTTTATATTGGCAAAACTCACCTAAAGATAAAGATAGCAACATCAATAGTGCCCATTTAATCATGAAGAACATAATGTAATTCATGCAAAGTACTTGTTCAAAATGAATGGAATGAAATGAAAGTGATAGGCTCAAAGGGGTAAGCAAAGGTTAGTCGAGATGATTTGTGTTTAGGTAAAAGGGTTTAGAAATGAATGCTCCTATCATGTTCACAAATCTAGGTATCAATACAACTTTGAAAAAGAATCTAGACAAGTTCTAGATGTTAAATAAAATTAGGTAGAAATCACACAAGATAAGAAAGAAAAGTAAGGCTAAAAATCCTTCAAACAAGGCTTTCTCTAAGATGTTTCCTCTCTGAGATCAAGCTATGAAATAAGGTTAATAACATTGTACTAAAAGCACTCTACTATGCTAATCAACTAAGAATAAAAATTACTCAAATCAAGATGCATTCAAACCTAGACATGTCAATGTTCACAAGCATAAAGCAATAAGGATTTGAAAACAAGTACCAAGGATTGCACAAGTCAAGTCAGAAAGTGAGAATTACAACATTAAATCCAATCAATTTAGTTCAAAAAGTTTGAATTTTTTTTTGAATTTTTCAGATTATTTTATATCAATGACAATCCAAACAATGGTAAAAGAAATCAGCAAAAGCAATCCCAATCCCTCCCCGACACTTAAACCATGTGTTGTCCTCAACACATCACTAAAGTATATATTAAAGGGAGAATAGAAGATAGTTAAATAGTCATGAGCTAAAGGGGAGATTTATTCAAAGAAAAAATTAACACAAGACTAAGAAATCCTTAAAATGCAACACAGTCCAATAAATTGTTAAAAGACAAAAAGTAGTAAATCTAAATTATTCTACCTTTTACTACTAGGATAGTCCCTCTCCCACACTTATATCAAACAATAAAGATCAATAAATCAAAGGGTGAGGAGGCAAGGAAGGAAAGGGACAACCTTGAGGACGAAATCTCTTCAAACTCTTGTAAGAGAAGTTCTCATCTCGGATAAGAAATATGTATTTCTTTATAGCAGCTATTTTTCCTACATTATTCTTCCTTGATAGTGGTGGTTCTTGGTCAATTGAAGGAGCCCTGTCAGGTTCAATCACATCAGTCTCCTCATCACCTGTGGAGTTAGAGGTGATACTTTCTCCACTAGTCTCTTTGTGATAGTTGTAGCCTCTTCATCATTGTGTACTATTAGTTGTTTCTGAGACTGCTCTAAGAGCTTATTTTCTTGCAAGATTTCAGATTGAATAGAGACTTCTTTCTCAACTTGGGAAATTTTTTGAGCAGTATAGGTAGGAGGAGACTCAACTTCTATTTCCTCATCAACAGTTCTTCATCCTCTTCATTCTCTTTGAATTGCATTTTCTTAGCTCTACTTTCCTTATTACTTCTCAGTGTGATTGCATTCATGGATTGATGATTTATCACTGTGTTGGAGGGTATAGAACTAGTACTCTTTGCTTGTTGTTCACTCAAGTTGTTAGAGATTTGAGTAACCAAAACGTTCAAGTTCACATGCTTAGTCTCCATTTGCTCTAATTTATAGAACACATTTTGTAGAAATAAGCCTATCTTATTCTCCATAGTATGTAACTTAGCCTCAGTTTATGAATTATGATGGTCAAATTTTGAATTGAGTTTAGCAATACCTTTCACGATCATAGCAAGTTCATTACCCCCAGAAAAAGAATAATGAGACCCCCTGATTAGACACCACTTGATTTGAAATTTTTTTTGAGTGTTGCCTTAATCCCTACCCCATCTAAAGTTAGGATGATCTCCCCAACCTGGGTTATCAGCGTTAGAATATAATCATTACCTACAAAGTCATAGAATCTATGTAAGGAAGAATTTAATGCTCCTTTAATTTCAAAGTTCAAATCATTAGTATAAAAGCCATACAGATCATAATTAACATGGGAATTATAAATCTCATTCATACTTCTATTATCCTTACCATTATACCATAAGTTATTCTCACCATATCTATTATTTCCATTAAACCCATTGTATCCATTATTACCATTAAAACCATCCATAGATATTTTTGTCTCATTCAAAATCACAAACAGATATATGTTTACTAGATGTAGCTATCAAATAAAAAACTAAATAAAATGAATCAAAAAAAGAAAAAGGTAGAACCAAATAGACCAAAAAGAAAATTGAACCTAAATATTTATTTTTTAATGAAAAAGCAAAAAAATTATGCAATAATTAGACAAACACTAAGACAAAAGGCTCAGCAATTAAATCTCAGTCTATCTTACTAGACACTTGGTTAATAAAGAACCAATTTTTTTGGCTCCCCAGCAACATGCCACTTGAAACAACCTTAAGTCCGATGTCGCCTTAGGGTTACTTCAAAATTAAACTAAAGATTACGCATAGTACAACCTTGAGTCATTCTTTTTTACGAGCCAAAAATGAAATTCAATTCCTAAGTAACTAAATGCAATATAACCTAAGCTACAAAATAGGGTTTAGATTGATTGATTAACAACTAAATGTAATGAATTAGAAATTAATTTAAAGAATATGATAATAAGTAAATGGAATGGAAGTGAAAGTGATTAACAATAATAAAAGTAATCCTCCAATTTCAATAGCGTAGACAATCATAACTTTAACAGATATATAAGTTAAAAATAATGAATCAAGAATTATAATTTAAACTTTTAATCCAACAACTGAGCCACATCGAATTGTCACAAAATATTTTCCAAAGTCTAAATCTATATTAGCTGCCACCAGAATAATAAAATAAGACAAAGGATATTAGAGACCAATGTTTAAAAATAACTCAGAGATTCAATATAGGAGGAATCAAAGCTAACAAATGACAAACGATCCAATAATCTAAGCCACCTTAGAAAATTATTAAATATTCATAATAATCTCAATACAAAGTCTGACCCAGATCAAAGTAAATGAAATTAAAGTTAATTAAAGAATAATGTCAAATGTGAAGCAAAAATTCAGCTACAATAATCCTTAATAAATATAAATAAATCATCATAAGACTTCCCAACAATTATAAAATTATCCTAAAATATAGGAGTCATAACATAATTAAAGGGTAGAAAATTAAAGTAACTTAAAATCCCTTTTAAGATCCCAAACTCATACCCTTGTCATTAAATTAGAGAATTTAGAATTCACTAGCCACTGACTGCCATGAACGATACTGCTATCATCACCAGTATCACTGGACTGTCACGACGCCCTTGTGTTTCTGGTAGCTTCCTTCTGTTCACGTCTCTGCTTTATTGTTGCATAGTCACGACTTCTGTCTTCTTCGTGCTTGCTGTCAGTAGGAATATAGGTGGAGGCTACAAGGAGCGTGGTCACAGCGTAGATGGGTGCTAAGAAGTAGCGTGTGTTCTCTGCTCCTTATACTCGCAGCACACTCTTCTTTCCTGTGATGCTACTTAGTTTGCTCTGTCGTTGCCATTTGGGTTTGTTCTTGGAGGGAGACGCGGGGATGGGTAGAATGGAGGTGTCGGCCGTGTGTGTGTGTGTAGGAGGTGGTGGCATCGCGTTAGGTGTTAAAGGAATGGAGTTGGCATGTGGAGTAAGAATAGTGAACGGGAGATATTGGCCGTTAAAGCTCTCTGCGTGTGTTGAAGGTCTAGAAGATTTCTATCGGCCACTACCCTTCTCATGTGTGTTCTGCCTCTTTAAAACTTGATGAAGAAAAGGTTAAAAATAACTCATGGGCCAAATTATAAGGTTTAACCCATGGGTCTTCCAATGTAATTTTTAGATTAGTCTTTTGTTGTCATTTGTAAATTTCGTTTTCTCTTAAATTCTTAAAATATAAAATCATAACAATATAATAAATTTTGTTCCAAAAATAATTGTTTGTGAAAAATATAAAAAAAATATGATAATTATACCCTTATTAAGCACTAATTCAATGTAAGGGATATTAATCGAAATGGTGCACAAATAATATAATTAAGTATCAAAATAATGACAAAAATCTACTAAAATGATATGAATAAATATATAAAAATATAGGTTTGTCACTTTTTCAAAGCTGCATTAATATATATAATTGTGAGCATGATAGAGCATTCATTTCTAAACCCTTTTACCCAAACACAAGCCATATCGATTGACTTTTTCTTACCCCTTTAGCCTATCACTTTTATTTTATTCCATTAATTTTGAACAAATACTTTGCATGAGTTACATTATGTTCTGCATGATTAAGTGTGTACTATTGATGTTGTTATCTTTATCTTTTTAGATTAGGTTTGCCAATATAAAAAAGGGAAAAAAAGAAAAAAGAAATAGAAAAGACAAGAAAGAGAAAGAGAAAGAGAAAAAATGTTGAAAAAAAAGCCAAGAAAGAAGTTTGAAAAAAAACAAAGAGAGAAAAGAAAAGAAAAGAAAAATTAGCAACAAGGAATCAAGTTTGAAATAAGGCATCCATTGATAAGTGAATATTAAAAATTTGTTCTATTGACACATTAGTGTTCATTTGATAGTCACATTTTAGCTTACTTTGAGCTATTCTTAACATTTATGCATTGAATTTGTTCTACACATTCTATTAACATTTATGCATTGAATTTGTTCTACACATTCTATTTCATCTATTCATTAACCTTTCACCAATATTATAGCCCTACAAAGTCCCTTGATCATGAAATCATGGTATGTTAATGGTGGAGATGGTAGAATCTCTACAAGCCTATGATATGTGCTAATCTAGGTGGATTGAGTGAAAATTTCCTATATTTAAGAGTTTAGTGAAACATTTATAACTATGAGAGCTCTATTATGTTTCCCTTCCTCTATCTTGCTATGTGTCTTGTATTAATTTCTTTGCATCTAAGTATTTCATGACTATTAATTGATTAGGGATAGAGGTTATTTGAGTTAATTGCATATTCTTGTCTTGTAGGTTTTATATTTGATTGCAATGAGTTTAATTATTAGATTTTCTTGACTAATATTTTGCTCAGGAGTGTAAAAGGCTAAGTGTGGGAAGTTGATAAACCTATATTTTTATATATTGATACATATCATTTTGGTAGATTTTTATCATTATTTTAGTTTTTAATTATATTATTTGTGCACTAATTGGATTAATATTCCTTACATTGAATTAATGGTTAATAGGAGCATAATTGTCATATTTTTATAATTTCTCCTAAACAATTATTTTTAGAACAAAATGTATTGCCTTATTATAATTTATATTTTAAGTATTTGGGAGAAATTAAATTTTTCAAATGACAACAAAAGATTATAAATTCAAAAATTATATATGAGAACCTTGGGGCTAAACTTTGCCATTTGGTCTATTAGTTTTTTTATTCAGCATTCAATCAAAGCAATGTGCACACCAAAAAGCTTCACAGCCACGAGAACCATTCACACACAATTTCCATGCAGCCGTCAGCTATTCATTGTCCACACCCATCAGACCTCTGCCGCAAACTCCACCCACTCACCATCACCTCACGCCATTTATCATCTTCATCTACAACTCCTCCACAGAGTTGACGTCCCTCTGCTAGGACACCACATAACCCAGCTATCATCATCATTAATCATAGCAGACGATAAATCCTTTGACTCCAGTCTACTCCATCTACCATGACTAAGCTCGTGAATATGACGTTGGGGTAGCATCTAAATCCTCTAATTCAATGGTAAAAGTCCATAAGTTTGGGATTTAAAAGGGAGTTTGAGTTACTCTAATCTTCTACCCATTAATTATTTCATAATTCTTAGGTTTTAGGATAATTTTATAATTATTAGGAAACTTTGTATTATTTATATTTTTGTATTAGAAGATTATTGTGTGAATTTTTTTAGTGTTTGACATTATTTTTTAATTAACTTTAATTTTATTTATTTTGATTTGGGTCACACTTTATATTGAGATTATTGTAAATATTTAGTAATTTTTCAAGGTGATTTGGATTATTGGATCATCATTTGTTAGTTTTAATTCTTTCTATTTTGAATCTCTAAGTTATTTTTAAACATTAGTCTCTAATATCCTTAGTCCTATTTTATTATTTTGGTGTCATTAATAGAGCATAATGGCGTCGTATGATCCATGTAGCAGACCCCATTTAATGGGATAAGGCTTGTTGTTGTTGTTGGTGGTGGTGGTGGTGTCATTAATAGATTGAGACTTTAGAAAATATTTTGTGACAATTCAAGGTGACTCGATTGTTAGATTAAAAATTTAATTATAATTATTGATTCATTGTTTTTAACTCTCATATTTATTGAAGCTATGATTGCTTGTACTATTAAATTGGAGAATTGCTTTTATTATTGTTGAGCATTAATCAATTTTCTATTTATTATCCATTTTATTAAAAATATCAAAAATATTTTATTTAAATTTATTTTAATTATTAGCAATTAGTTGTTAATCAATAAATCTGAACTCTATTTTATAACTTAGGTTGCATTTTATTTAGTTATTTAGAGATTTAATTTCATTTTTGGCTTCTCAAATAGAACAACATGAGGTTACACTATACGCAATCTTTAGTTTAATTTTTAAAGTAACCCCATAGTGACATAATACTTAAGTTTTTTTGTCTTGTGATTCTTCCTAAACTTTTACTTGGATTATTCAGTACAGTAGTTGGTGATATTCTAACATCTTAGACCTGCTGCTCCTGGAAAATCTTTTTTTGTAGTCGCTCCCTTTGTCTTCAACTAAAAATTATGGTTAGATGAATACCAAATGAAAATTGTAAAATTCAAGCATTTGAATTCATCCTTACTCTTACATTTTACTCTGACAAGTTTTCTTTTATGTTACATTAATAAATAATATACGAACTTGCAGTTGATGTAAAATTGTACTTAGTATGATATTACCATTTTGATCCTACAATTATCAGCAAGTGAGCTAAACAAGCATCAGATGGAATTAAAGGTAGAAATCATCCGCAGTTTTTATAGGAAAGATATCTGGCTCCTTTTGCAATTTGTGTTTTAGCTGAATTAAAGTCTTGTGATCATCATATAGATTATATGATTTAAATGATGTTTTGTACTTCATGTCCCCCTTCAATTGGATTATTGTTTAATCCAATCTTAATGGGCCTCATACTTTATAAAAGAGAGAACAAATAAAACAAATAAAATTAGAGTGGCCCCTTGAGGGAAGGTGCTCTGGTATAACTAACTCGCTTATGATGAGAGTTGGGTGGATAAGCTGAAGGAGAGAGAGAACAACTAGCTTGAGATAAGAGCCAATTCATTGGAGGGGATTTACTGCTTCATGAAGTAGAAGAAAGGGCATAAAGATGTTGAGATTCACATATCTGCCTCTCCAATGTAGGAAGCCATTTTCTTTCTTTTACATAGTTATTTTATTGTTTCAACTGTTGTTATCTGGGTTACAGTCATTTTCCTCACTAGGTTACCCATGTAGGGGAGAATCAATCACATTCCTTATGTAAATAAGTAAATAGCTCTAAACTCAGAAGTTTATGTCAATCATCAGCTGTTTATTTCAGCATGTGTTGCATTCGTGTTTGATTTGTATTCATGATGCATATGGATATTGTTTTATGATTTGCTCCCCGTGTAAATTGATTAGTTGTATTTTAGTGAGCAATGCAGTGTCATCAAACTTTCAAAAAGTAGTTGTGAACAATATCAAAATTGCTCATTTCTTGTTTAGTTAGGATATTGGCGTGAAAAAATTAGAATAGGTGGAACCATTATGCACTTACTTGTGACTTGCTGTGAAAACATCTAATTTGAAGTGTTATGTTACAATTTGGCCGCATGTGTATCTCTTGTGTTTCTTTGGGTATGCCATATGAATTTGCATACACCTGCTCCTTGGCTTTTTTGATGATGGTAAGTGCTCCAACAAGAATTGATGGAGGAAATAACAGTTCCATCAGATGCTGAATTGATGAAAATTGCAATAAGTGGTTTGAATAATTCATCTATAACTTTGGAAGATCAACTCCAGGCTTTGCAGGAACTTAATGTACTTGTTGATCCAATAGATAACGCAAATGGTAGTAGGTCTACATAAATTCATATAATACTTGCTCTAATATGATGCACTTGCGTTTTTACACTTGTTGAATGTCCAGCAGCAAGCATTTTTGTGGCTGTGAATTAACTGAATACTTCTTCCATATGTGGCATTCATATGTCTTTTCTAATTTGACTGTCTATTATTATTTTGCACATGAAAGTCTTCACCCTGCTTCCTCTGTTCACTCCCTATATTGTTTTGTATTTATTTTTATCAAATTGATTACTAATATATCATATAGAAATACTTTAAATTTGTTGGATTGTTTTCTAGAGAAGAACTCCGTGTATGCATTTGCGAAGTCACTTTTTGCTACTGTGGTGTTCTGTAATGCAACTCCGCCTATGTATGAAGCCAGTCTTAAGCCCGGGTAAAGGAGGAAGGTTGTATTAGGCCTTGACAGCCAATGTAAAACTTGTTGAATCTTATGAACATGGACATACGAAGAAATTGGCTAATACTAGGTCGTTGCCTGTAAGTAATGTGCTGTATGACTCGAGTATAGTGAGAAGTAAGCAATGGCCGCTACATCGTCGCCCGGATGTAGTGTTAAATGAGTAAGAGCTACCTCTCTCTTACGGACGGAGGCGGTTAAAGAAGCTAGTTCAAGAGAGAAAGATCAGATTTGGCACTTGGAATATTGGAAATATGAGCAGAAAAGCGTGTGAGGTAGTGGGCGTAATGGTAAAGCGAAAGATTAACATCTTGTACCTTCAAGAAACTAAATGGGTTGGAGAAAAATCTTGGGAAATCAATGAGTTCAATTTTTGGTAGACAGGTAAAACATGTACGAGGAATGATGTTGATATTATTGTGGATAAAAAGTGGAAGATGAATGTGGTGGATGTTAAAAGGATTGATGATAGAATTATCTCTTTACGAATAATTGTTGGTAGGGATACAATCAATGTTATTAGTACTTATACACCTCAAGTGGGAACATAAGCACATCTTAAGGAAAAGTTATGGGAAGATTTGGAGGTGCTGATTCAGAGCATACCACTTACTGAAAAGATTTTTATTGGTGGGGACCTTAATGTTCATGTTGGTAAGGAGGCAAGGTAATATGCAGGGACTCATGGTGGTTTTGGTTTTGGAGAGATTAATAATGAAGGGCAATCTATCCTTGAGTTTTCCTAGCTTACAAGTTTAATATTGTCAACTCGTGCTTTAAGAAGTTGGAGGAGCACTTGATCACATATAAGAGTGGGGTCCACAGGTCACAGATTGATTTCTTTTTGGTAAGGAGTCATGACAGAAGACTTTGTACGATTTATAAAGTGATTCCAGGGGACGGAGTGACAATCCAGCATAGGTTAATTGTCATTGACATGCGTATTAAGTGCAGAAAGGAAAAGCGCTGACATGTTTTAAACATAAGAGTCAAGTGGTGCCAGTTAAAAGGAGAGAAGAGGGAAACTTTTAAAAGAACTATGTTAAATGACGGGGTTTGGGAGGCGCAAGAAAATGCTAATATCATGTGGAAGGAAATGGCGGAGAAGGTTCGAACGATTGCTAAAGCAATTTTGGGAGAATCTAAAGGTTTTGGTCGATGAGATACAGAGACTTAGTGGTGGAATAAGGACGTACAAGAGAAAGTTAAGAGTAAGAAAGACTGTTTCAAAGCTATACACTTATGTAATAATACTGAAAATTGGGAAAAATATCATTTAGCTAAGAAGGAAACTAAAAAGCGGTGAGTGCAGCTCATTTTAAGGTTTTTAAAGAATTTTATAAGGAGTTAGGGATAAAGTCAGGAGAATGAAAGATTTATAAGATTGTAAGAGATAGGGAAAGGAAATCGAGGGATTTGGATCAAGTACGATGTATTAAGAATGAAGAAGGCAAAGATTTGGTTGCAGATAGTGATATTAAAGAATGGTAGGAGACTTATTTTTACAAATTGTTTAATGACAAGGGAGGAGGGTCGAGTTATGAGTTAGGGGATTTAACACAAGAAGTTGAATCAAATTTGGCATTTTACCGTAGGATCTGTGTTGGCGAGGTTAAAGAGGCGCTTAAGAAAATGGAAAATAGTAAAGCTGTTGGACCTGACGGTATTCCTATTGAAGTTTGGAAGTGTTTAGGTGAATTGGGGGTGGTGTGGCTTGCTAAACATTTTAATGTGATTTTAAGTTCTAAGAGAATACCCGATGACTAGAGGAAAAGTACTTTAGTTACTATTTACAAAAATAAATAGGATATTCAAAATTGTGCAAACTACAGAAGGATAAAGCTTATGAGTCATACTATGAAGTTGTGGGGAAAAGGTAATTGAACACAGGTTGAGATTATAAACTGATATTACTGAGAATCAGTGTGGTTTTATGCCGGGTAATTCTACAATAAAGGCAATTCATTTATTAAGGGGGTTAATGGAAATGTACCGGACTAAAAGAAGAGACTTGCATATGGTCTTCATTGACTTAGAAAAAGCATATGATATAGTGCCAAAGGAGGTTCTTTGGAAAGCTTTGGAAAAGAAATGTGTGCGCATGAGATATATCAAGGCAATAGAAGATATGTATGAGGGGGTAACAACTACTGTAAGAATGACTTTGTAAAGCATAAGGATTAGTCTACATCAGGGATCATCCTTGAGTTTTTATTTATTCAATATAGTAGTGGATATTCTAAGTAAGCCTATTCAAGAAGAAATCCCTAAGTGCATGCTTTTTGTGGACAATATAGTTCCTATAGCAGAGTTAAAAGAAGAGATTAATTTTAAACTTGAGTTATGAAGAAGTACTTTAGAGTCAGAGTTTTCGGTTGAGTAGAAGTAACACTGAATATATGCATTGTAATTTTGATAAGAGGCAAGTTAGAAGTAACTTGGAGGTCAGATTGGGAGATTAAGCTATTCTACAAATAGATAAGTTCAAATATTTGGGATAAATTATACAGAATGATGGTCAAATTTTGGAAGATGTTAATCATAGAATTCAGGTTAGGTGGTTTAAATGGAAAAAGGCTACTAAGTTTTATCACACTGTTCATCTTCTCTCTCCAGCACATCATATCTCCCTCATCTCATCTCTCTCCCAACTCTCTCTAATTTTCTTTATTTCTTTCTTTATCGTCTTATCTTCTCAGTTCCACAGCTCAGCGACGGCACATATCTATGAAAAGGAGAAGACGACACATATTCATAAACTAAAGGAGAAGACGGCAGAGAACTTATAGCAAACTCTAGCAACGACGATAAAGGTGAAGCTTGGTGACAATGGTGACAGAGAAGACCAACTGTGACGACAGGGAGAAGAAGACCACGTGACGGAAGAAAGGAGAGAGGAGAGAGTATGAAAAAATAAGAGCAAAATAATAATTATACAATCTATAAATTCTTTTACTAGTTTAGAAACTATTCTTAAAAATTTATTTAAAACTATAGTTTTAAATTATAGTTTAGTCTATAAATTCTTTTAAATATATATAATTATTTATTTTAAAATTTTTTGATATCAAAATTTAAGTCCAAAACACTTTTAAAATCTTCATTTGAATTAAGGGTGTTTATGGGCAGGGCTAGGCAGGGCAACCCCCTGCCTGGTGCCCTGTCTGAAAAAGCATGGGTTACATTTTACAACTCGATGCCTGGCTCTACCCGATAAAAGCCCTAACCATTTTGGGTTGAGCTGGGCGTGGGCGTGCTAAGCATGCCCAAATTGTGATGCCATGCTCATATTGTGGAAAACAACTGCAATTATAAACTTATAAAATAATACTATATTCATATGTCTTCAAGAATTAAATAATATCTATAATCTACTAAAAATAAGGCAACAAAAAGATAATAATTAAAATTTTAAAATTCATTGCATATAAAAAAAAGTTTTGAACTCTAATTAATTTGTAATTGCAACTTTGTATCAATTTCCCAAATATTGATAAGGATAAAGCATATAAAAAAATAAAATAAACAATTATAATTTATAATGTAATTATATTATGATTAGTAAAGTTAAAGAAAAAGAAAAAATCAATATAGTTATAAATATTAAAATGCGCAACTTACTTACTTAATTACTCATATTTATAAAATGACCCTTTAGTCACTTGTAACTATTATATTCTCCATTTTAAGTGTAGCATCTAGGGAGAAAAGTAAAAGAAAATAAAAGAAATAGTGCTCATGGACAGGATACAACAGTATAACCCCTTATCTAGTACTTAACCCAAAAAATATAGGTTATATTTTATAGTCTAATATCTAATCTTATTTTATATTTATCGGATTAGATAAATTTTTTTTTATGAGCTCAAATAGGTATAATGACCGGCGGGTTTTATCCACACCCTAATTTGAATGGTATCCAAACGCACACTCGCCTGAATATACTAAAAAACTTTGAAGCATACTAGCATGTTCGAGATAGAACGAATGAGGGGTGAAAAACAGAAAATAAAACAACCAAAAACAAAAAACCTGTATACGGAGTTTATTGAAAAAGTACAAAGGCGAAAGCAAGGCTCCGCGAATCAGGTACAGAGCAGATTGGAAGATGAAGAGCGCTTCTGGGGCCGGTACTGGTGGTCTGGGCGGGGTTCCTTCATATGTCTTACCATCGAAAAGACGATGGAAAGGGCTGGTAGTAGGGGTGCTGGGCCTTGTTATCCTTTCCATGCTTGTTCCTCTCGTCTTTTTGCTTGGTCTACACAACGGCTTTCACTCTGCTGGTACTATTCCGATGAACTCTCTTTAGTTGCTTTTGCGTAGCTCTTGAGATTTTTTTAGATCTGTTTCTCGTTATTGTTCATCAATGTCTTTGGTCTTCTTTCTGTAGTTTTACCTAACCAGGAATGTTTTCTTCTGATTTGCAATGCTTTTCTATATTGCGTGCAATTTTTTCCCAACATTTCAATTGATATGAAATCATAATTAAGAAGTCGTGGATATGATCTCTGATCTGCATCGGACGTAACTTCCCGCTAAACTTAAGTCAGAAAAATAAAACAAAAAAATTACGTTGAAGCAATGTGCGTTTGTTTCTTCTTATGTACCAATACCATACGTTGTTGGGAAGGCAATATAGCTCAGATCGATTTGTATATTTCTGTACCTTTATCAGAAATCAAGTTTCATCAGTTTTTCAATGTAAATGATGCAATATTAGCGTCAGTGATGCCGCCTTATTTTAGTTAAATTTCCTCCACTCTCAAGATTAAATTTCCACTGTGCAGGATATATATATGAACGACAGAGTTCTCCTTCAGTAAGCATTCAAGCATATCTCTGAATCTGTTTAAATTTTCCGTTCCGTCAGCTTATATGTTAATACCGCCGCTGTTCCCTCTTGTCCTCTTTTCTACATGTTTTTTTATTTTTTTTATCAGAATCGTGATGGACTTGGAGGATATGATAGATCCAATATTAAGAGCACGCCGAATCAGTCTGAGGTATTCTTTCTTTTTATTTTCTGTTTGTATTATATATATATATATATATATATATATATATATAGGAATCCTTTTTTTCTTCCAGAAAGCTTCGGCTGTATGTTTCTATATATTATAGCGGGTCTTAGATAATCCACTGCTTGAACTTTAAAGTTGTTATAAAAAAGTTTTGGTACATAGTTTAATTAGTATGCACTATGCAGATGCTAAGCAAGATATTTCTCAGAGTGCAGAATATGGGGCTTGAAAATCCATCTCTTTATTATACTTTATGTGAATTATAAAAGTAATCTGCTGCTGGTGCATGAGCCTGAAGAATAATGGGGCTCGAAAATTGATCATTGTATTATGCTTGCTGTGAAGTATAAAAGTAATGCTTTGCTGGTGCATTAGCCCGGAGAATAATGGGGCTCAAAAATCGATCTTTTTATTATAATTGCTGTGAAGTATAAAAGTATTGCTTTGCTGTTGCATGAGCCTGATGAGATCTAATTAATACTCCAAAACGAGTATGTTATCTCCCAATAGCCTGAAATCAATGGGTATTTTTTTTTGCTTTCAGGGAGAACAGTCAATCCATGTTGAAGAGCTGATGAAAAAGTTTGAATCAACACTTCCAAAGGTTCTCTGCATAATGCTATGGTGTTTAGTTCATTTATTTCTATGTGATGAATTAAATATATAGCAAATACTTGTCCAGTATTATTGCCGAGCAGTCAACCTACCTCTGCATAATTTAGAGTAAAACATAGATATTAACCACTTATCCTACAATTAGTAGATCCTTCTAAGCTTCTCCTGTTTAGATTTCCTTTATTAATTAATGAAATATTCACAGAAGGAAAAAGGAAAAGGAAAAGGAAGATAACATTCTTCTTGAACAAAGCAATACATTAAATGAAGAAGGACGTTGATAATATTAAAAGAGATCTGGGATCCCTGTACAGATCTACCAATTAGAGTTTTTAAAGGTGTCATGTGATGAAACCCATAGAGAGGATGTAAAAACAATGTTGTTTCAGCAACAGAAAGGACAAGACTTTATATAAGAAATTTTCCTTTTACTCTTGCCATAACCTCTGAACTTGATAGAGAAGACATTGGTTCAGGTACTAAGGAAACACTAAAGATTTTTCATGCACACAATATTTTTTACTACCGGTTATTGGGTGATGTTATAATAAATGAGATTTTATTCTAAGTTCGATTCAACACATGACACAAATAGCAAGAGACAATGCCTTGTCTTTTGGCCAACAAAGACACCTTTGTCAAGCCTGCAAACTTGTAACATATCAGTACCATGGTTCAAATAGTGGACTTGACGTAAGAGCAAGCTTTTGACTTTTTGAGGAACTCTTGAAGAAGGATATTTCGTTGCTAGGAAAATTGGAAAGAAAATATAGAAGGAATCATCATAGAATACTCAATGAATCATACCTCCAGAACTTATGTAAATTATAAAAAATAAAGTAAAATTCAAGCCAAAGCAAGAAGATTATTGGCATCCTTGATTGATGAGTGTTAGAATTAATAGGTGATTATTTGTTGATTGATGGGAAGTGTTCATCAACCTACATTTTTCTTCCTTACTCTATCTCTTTCACTCGCCTAATTAGCTGCTAGCAAGGAACAACAGCCTTGCCCTTTGCCTGTAATGAAAATGCCTCTGATTGAAGGGTTTTGTGTGATTTAATTTCTGGTGATGCAATCAAAGCACTGGTCAATCTTTACCAAACAGTTATAGGAAAGCAATTGAACTAGCTTATTTAAAGTGTGATATCATGAATGGACAGATTTTCCTCTGTGGTTGTCTCCTGATAGACGTGGTTGGCTTCTCTAAAATTTTGGTTGTTGCTATAGTGATGAATGATGTTGTGAATGCGTGAAGAGACAAAGAGGCCATAGTATAGTTGCATTGATGCTCGGATACCTGGTGATAGGATTCGGAAAAAGTGCTGGATACCTGATAGTATAGAAAAAGAAGCATGTGATGGTGTGAGTTGTAGCTTACTAAATAAGGTTCTTGCATGAATAGATTTTAGTGATATATTGTGTAGATGGATTTCAGTTTGTCTATTTGAGACCCTTTCCTCGCATTTAGATAAGATTCAGTTATATTTGTTAGTTATTTGGATTTTAAATAGGATTTAAATAGATTTAGATAGGATTTATTTATATTATTGAGATTTGGATAAGATTAGGATATTTACTTATATTAGGATATTTGTTTATTCATATTTATGCCTATAAATAAGTGTAGGTTGCTGACTTGATTGGTGTGCAATAAGATTCATATTTTTCCTGATTATTCTACTACTCTCAAATCCCTCTGTTTTCTTGATATCTTTCTTTTCTCTCTCTTTCCCAATCAAATTCCATATCTGTGGTATCTCAAAGCCAGGTCTTCCTCCCTAATCTGGTTGAAATGCTGAACCAGGTTGCCATTAGGGGATAGAGATTGTCATAAAAATATAATATGCACACATAATATTTTTATTATGTTCTATAGTAAAAATAGAATGAGTGTATACCTTTTAATGATAACATGATAATTGTATAGCTTATTTGGGAAATCATACACTGTCACGTTATTATTAGAATAGCATATAATTATCATATTTTGATTGGAGAGCCTGATGGCAAAGACGTAAGGAGCTGCGTATAATTTTTTTTTCTTGTTATTTATCCTTTATCTGTATGTTGCCATTAGCTGATAGAGAATGTCATAAACATATAATATTGTATACATATAATCATCATAGATACAAGTTAGAAGTTTTGACTCCTCTAATTATATTTCTTCTTTTCATTGAGAAGAAAACTAATTGAAGATCTATGATTATTATGGTTTATTGCTGTGGTTTTTTCCCCTTATTATATAACTTAATTGGGGTTTTTATGTTACTTTCCCTTCTGTAATCAGGATCACCTGGGATTTGTTTGTTATTTCTTGTTCTAGTGTACATTAGGCTTATAAGATTTATGTAGATAAGGAGGTTTATGTTTTAGAAGTTTCTGTAAGGTAAACTGATTAATGAATTTCATATATCCATCCTCATATATTCTCTTTTTTTGTAGTCTTGTTTACCAAAGCGCCTTCGGATCATAGATCAACAAGTCCCTTTTTTCTTTTTTGGGAGGCGGTTTACATGCCAATTATGATACGCAACTGCACTAAAATTATTATGAGCAAAGATACAAATGACGAGGAGGATAAGAATACCTGTTATTAACTAACATTCAGTAATTATTTATATTTCATAACAGAATCTTTACACGAGGGTGGTCTAGGGGAGTGTCTGTTTCTGATATAATGAAGGGATTGGGTAGCTTTTTGACATTCTTTTGCTAGCTTGGTTTTTACTTTTCTCTCATTTTGGACGATATCTTATATTCTTTGTAGTGGTAAATCTACCCCTCTCTAATATTGTATCTGCTTTTATGGAAGAGTTCATTACACTCTGCTTTAGAAGTTATTTGTAGGATTCTGGTTCTAGGCTTCTTAAAGTGATATGCAAGAGTTTTTATTATTTTTAATTTTAATTTCATGCCAGAATGCTTTAGAGAATTATGCTGGAATAACTAAGGATGAAACAGTCAAAACTGGTGCCAGGAATGATGAAGAAAAAGGTGGTCCTATCAACTCAACTCTGTGGTTTTAACCCTTTAATGTCACCCAATGTCGTTTTGTATCTCATTTCCCTGTTTGTTTTTTTGCTTCTACATAATTCAGGTTTCAAGGGGCCACCTAATGGTTCTCTGCAATTAGTTCCTGCATCAAATGTAATAATTTATTTACCGTCATTTGCTAAAAACTTATTTACATGCTATTTTATTTATTATTTCATCTTGTTGCATGAGTTGATGTAAATTCTGCAACAGAAATCTAGAGTTGGTCACCTAGATGCAGTCATCCGCCGAACAAGAAGCTCTACTGATGAAAATGGAAAGTCATGTGAGCTCACATATGGGAGTTACTGCTTATGGCGCCAAGAACATAGAGAAGACATGAAAGACGTTATGATTAAAAAATTGAAAGACCAATTATTTGTGGCTAGAGCTTACTATCCTAGCATTGCAAAGCTTCCAGCACAAGATAAATTGTCTCTTGAACTGAGACAGAATATACAAGACCTGGAGCGTGTCCTTACTGAATCTACTACGGATGCTGATCTTCCCCCTCAGTAAGCTATGATAACCTTACATGAGCTTTTTTGTTTCCCTTTAGGTTAATTTAGCATGGTAACATCCTGCTGGATCAATGTTTTGGAAATCACTTATAATATATATCAGTATGACTCTCAGTGGATCTCTCACATCAATGTTAATTAAGTAACCTATTAAAAACTATGATTAAGTTGTACTTTTAATTTTTTCTTGTTGGCCTTGAACAGTTTTCTTGAATTCAACCTTTCGCATTCTAAGAGCCCATCAAGAAGTTTGTATAACTTCTTTTCTTAACATGATCAGTAGAATTTATTAGGCTTTTGTTGATTTAGTTTGAGAGAAATTTGGGAGAAATCGCTAGAGAATATTGATTTTCTTTGTGTGCTACTGTTATTGAAATATTTCTAGGTATAAATAAATACATAAGCTAGTAATTGTGAGGCAATCCCTTAAAATAAGGACTGAAACAATCTTGAAAGTCTATGTCAATAGGACTCCTTGCTTCCTAGAATCCCAGTTTGTTGGCACTCTCCATAGGTGTTTGCTGCTTGCTTCCTTCAAAAGATTGAAGGTGTATTTTGTCTGAAACACTACGATACCTATCTTTGATCTTGCAATCTCCATTTCCCAGAAGTACTTTTTAAGTTTCCACTACAGTTAATTGTTTGATTTCCTCCTCTAAGTCACCTATAACAACTATGTCATCAACATATACTATCAAAATAGCAACTTCTCATAGGGCTAGAACTTTGTAAATAAAGTGTGGTCAACTTGGTTGAGTTAACCCATAATTCTTAATGACACTAGTTAATAAGTCAAATCAAGCTCTCAGTGACTATTTTAGGTTGTATAGTGAGTTGTGGAGTTCATACACTTTCTTTTTTTCTTTTTCAACCTCCATCCCATGAAGAACTTCCATTTATACGTCTAAATCCCCATTTAGGAAAGCGTTTTTTTCCCATCAAACTAATGAAATGTTCAATCTAGGTTAGCAACACGGGATTGTAACACTTTTATGGTATTTAGCAACAAGTGCAAATGTTTCTTAAGAGTCAATACCTAGCTCTCATTCCATCTCTTGATGATGGCTTTTCCTATTCCCATTCATAAAGTTACTCATTCCTCTTGAAATTCCCATCATATTTATAATTTTTTGAGTTACTGTCATGTGTTATTACCATCAATTGAGGGATATTAACCATCAGATTACGATCTAATGGTGTTGAAGGGGGAGTTACAATTTTGTTTTTAACTTAACAAAGGTGTTTATCCTAACACTATTAGATCAGAATCTGATGGTTAATATCCCTCAATTGAGGGGATCCGAATCCGTTACTACCCTGATGGACCTGGGGTAAATACTAAATAGATGTAATATGGGAGGGTCTGAATTTGTTATTGTTGGAAGTTGGTGCTAAAACTTTAATAAATGGGATATTTGCTGAATCTATAATAAATGAGATTACACAAATCTGGATAAGCTTGTTCATGAAGTCTTATCCCATTTAATGACTATCTTGATATAAAAAATGCCTTCCTTCTTGGAAAACTTAAGGAAGAAATCTACATGGAGCATTCTCCTGGATTTATTGTTTGACTAGTTTGCAAATTACATCATTCTATTTATGGACTCAAGTAGTCACCACGGCTTGGTTTGGAAGATTTAGCAGTATTTTTCAGCAAGATTGACCACTCTCTGTTCACATGTACCAAAATCCCAATCTCTGCATATATCCAGAAGGAATCGGTTGAGACAACAAATACTTGATCATTTTATAGACCAAGTATATAAGCAAAGCTAAATTTCTTCTTGGGCACTGAGGCCACTCATCCTAGACAAGGATGGTAATCTCTCAAAAGGAATAAATTATGCTTTAGATATTTTGGATAGAACTTATATGTCAGACTGTCAACTTGTTAACCCTCCCATGGATCCTAATATCAAATTTGTGCTAGGATAGGGGGAGCTTTTGTCGGACATTGGCAGATACCAAGGGCTGTTTAGGACGTTGAATTATCTAACAATCACTCTAAGCTCTCCTTTTGTGAGAGCTGGGAGTCAATTCTTACAAGCACCACACACTGGGCGTTGGGAAGTAGTGCTATGCACCCCTGGATCGCAAAGGTTAACTATATGAGGATCACATACACATCTAACTGGTAGGATATGCTGACTCAAATTGGCATGATTACCTTGTTGGAGGAAATCATGCCTTTTTGGAAAAGCAAGAAATAAAATGTTACGGCAAGATCTAGTGCTAAAGTTGAATATTTGTGCAATGGCAATAACTTCTGTAGATGAAATAATTCGTCCAAGACTTTCAATTTGATCCATACATTGCCTTTAATATAGTCTTTCATGAGAGAACCAGAACATATTTAAATTTATTGCCATTTTATGGAAGAGAATATCCTATCTGTGACCATTACTGCCTGCCATGTCACCTTTAATAATCAAGAAGCTGTTATTCTTACAAAAGCATTAAGAGAACCACAAGTTTCGTAAATTGCAACAAACTTGGCGCATATGACCTATATGCTTCTACTTGAGGGAGAAGGTTGATTATGATTATTGAATATGATTGATTGTGAATAATTAGGAAAATTAGAAATAATTTAATTCTATAATTAATAGGGAGAATTTTAACTATTCTATGATTACTTTTTTTTTTTAGTTTTTTGGCATAGGTTTATGATAGGCCGAGTGATCAAGAATAGGAAAGAATGGAAAGAAATAGGGAAAAACAGGAAAGAAGGAAAGAGAGCAGAGGGAAATCGGGAGAAAAAGGGGAAAAGAGAGAAAGGAAAGGTTTACGAGGGAGAAGTGAAAATAGTCAATGCAATCTCATTCAATCTTATTTCATGATCCCCATCTGTGCTACCTACTACTACTTATAGGCCACTGTTCATAATATCCTAACAATAGTAACTAACAGTAACAGTAACAGTTAGTAGTAACTATAATTTTTATAACAGTTTATGATTACTTTTTATATATAACCCTAGCAAACCCCACACAAAAGCCCTTTGGGCTTGAAGCATTAACAAAGCACAAATCCACCATACCTTATGCTGAATATCAATATAAATGGAGAATGGTAGAAGCAAGAATTCAGCTTAGATCTCATAAAGGCTTCAACATCGTGTCAGAAATTTTACCCCAAAAAGCTTGAGCTGTTCAGATAAAACCCGACATACATTTTATCAATATCTCTCACACAAACCCTCGAACAAAATCTTTTGGGCTTGAATATTAGACAAAGGAGAAGCCCACCGTACATTATGCTGAAATTTAACATAGATTAATATTAACTTAAATTATAAATTTATAAAGAACATGGGCAACAAGGAGTGAACTCCTTTTAACTTGGTCAAAGTGGTTCTGAATTTCCAATACCAATATATCATGTCAAAGACCATATCTTCCTGATCAAATGTGACAATAATCTCCACTCATTCATTCAATTGAAGCATGCAACCATGTATGTAAAAGCAGCCGTGACAAAACCCTATAATCCTTCTGAATTGCCACATACTAGATTGCTAGAATCTAGGAATCTAAGATATTAAGGAAATCATAACTTGTTTAAAATCTGGTCCTAATCTGCCAAACAGAACAAGATAAATAAAAGATAACAAACTTGATGGGCCTTGGACTTGGGGAACTGAGCTAACGAGGGAACTATCTTCGGAACCAGTCAGTACACTATCCCTCCAACACTATGAAAAGTTGAAGCTGTTTGGAGAAGGCCCAAGAACTGTTTGTGATGAATATTTGATACATTTCTCCAGCAAGATTTATAGTTATTGACCCAAGTCCTCTTGTGTTGTGATCTTGCTATCCTCCGCTTGCCTTAAACATCTATCTTAAAGCCAATGACGTGACTAGAAGTTATTCTACCTTCCATCAATATTTATAGTTCCTTGGATAATTATTTGGCTAATCAGCTAACCTTATATATACTTTTCCCAAAACTTTCTTCTATCTCTCTAAGTTAATTATGTCATTTCCTTTGTTCTTACTCCAAACCTGAAACTAATGTTGTCACCATTGCGTCTCAAGATTGGTTATTCCTGCCATTATTTCCTTTATCTTGTTTGTTTCTTCTTGTTTGAAATGCTATAATGTTGCAAGAAATTTCACACGGCAATCACAAATATGTTACCAGGATTGAGAAGAAGTTACAGAAGATAGAAGTCACTATAGCCAGAGCTAAATCATTCCCTGTAGATTGCAATAATGTTGACAAGAAATTGAGACAAATATTTGATTTAACTGAGGATGAAGCTGATTTCCACATGAAACAGAGTGCGTTCCTTTATAAACTTACTGTTCAGACCATGCCAAAGAGTCTCCACTGCCTGTCACTAAAGCTAACTGTAGAATATTTCAAAACTACTCGTGATAAGGAGGCTGATGCAGAAAAGGTTATGGATTCTTCGTTGCACCACTATGTTATTTTTTCTAAGAATGTGCTTGCAGCTTCAGTAGTCATCAACTCCACTGTTACACATGCAAAAGTATGTTATGACTAGTCTTATGCACTAGTGAGTTGTAGAGGTTAAATTTATGCAGTTTATAATAATTTCATTCTGTTCTTGCCATGCGTTATTTCAGGAAAGTTGGAATCAGGTTTTTCATGTGTTGACAGATGGACAAAATTACTATGCAATGAAGCTGTGGTTTTTGAGGAACAAATATAAGGATGCTGCTGTACAAGTTTTAAATGTCGAGAATCTTGACCTGGACGACCCCAGAAAGGAAACTTCAGAGCATCTATCCTTGCCTGAGGAGTTCCGTGTTTCAATTCAGAGCACTGACAATTCATCTATGAGTCAGACTAGAACAGAATACATTTCCATTTTTTCTCATTCACATTATTTGCTTCCTGACATATTTAGCGAGTTGAAGAAAATAGTGGTTCTGGATGATGATGTTGTTGTCCAGAAAGACTTGTCAGCCCTCTGGACCCTAAGCATGGGGGGAAAAGTTAATGGTGCAATGCAATTTTGTTCAGTAAAGCTGGGTCAGCTGAAAAGTTATCTGGGAGAAAAAGGTTTTAATCAAAATTCCTGTGCCTGGAGGTCTGGCTTGAATGTAATTGACCTGGTCAGGTGGAGAGAGCTTGGTCTTACTCAAACCTACAGAAGGTTGATAAAAGAGGTGAGTGCTGTGTAGCTCTGTTCATCAGAAGCCATGCAACACTTAAAATATTATGGCCCCTCCTCTCCATGGATTTATTTCTTCCTGTTTTTTCTTTTGTTTGATGGAATTGTTTCTAACGGGCAGAAGTTGGGTGCAGTGAGATGATCATTTTATGCTTGTTCAACAATAATATTGCCAAAATTTTTCTGTTATGCTAATTAGTAATCGGTATGATGTTTCTTGTATTTATAAATTGGTACTTCTTGACAGCCATTATTTTTAATCACCTGGCCCAGTTATGTATGGAATAGTTTGAGGTTTTTCCATTTTCTGACTCTTTTACATACTTATGATGTAGTTGAGCTTGCGAGAAGGATCCATAGAAGCTATTGTATGGCGTGCAAGCTTGCTCACCTTTGAGGCTAAAGTATATCCACTCGATGATTCATGGGTTCTGTCAGGTCTAGGTCATGACTATATGTTTGATACCCAAGATATCAAGAGAGCCGCGGTGCTGCACTACAATGGTAATATGAAACCTTGGCTTGATATGGCAATTCCTAAGTATAGGAGTTATTGGAAGAAGTTTCTTAACATTGAAGATCAGTTCTTGAGTGAATGCAATGTATATTCTTAATAAAATGCTCCTTGTATGAGCTTGTAAGTTCTGGGAAATTGTAGGAACGAGCTCTCAACAAAGCAACAAAGGGATGCCTGTGTTCGGGGTGCTCAGAATTTTACGAGCTTAACACACTGATCCTAACTTTTATCAGTCAATAAGGAACCCGGAAACTTATTTGCGTTTCTGGCAAAGCACAAAGAAGTCTGAGTATCCTCGCAGTCGAGATATCTAAACGGCGTTAGTCCTATCCAATCCACCATGCAGGTGGACAAGCAAACAGTGATCTGGGAAAATAAGTCGGAATATAAAGAGATGTTTTACAGGATGTAAATGTTCCCCGTTTGAGAGATGTACATTTTTCGAATGAAGAGTAGAATTATGCATTTTTCCGTTGAGAAGAGTAGAATTATGCATCCTAGTTCCCCTAGTAATAATCTATATCTTGCAGTGGTAATTTTTATTAAAACTGTTATTTGAAAATAGAATGCTTCAATGTAGGACAAGTTAAATAGAAACTCAGGTTTTCTGCAGTTTGTTTCTTGTGTGATCAAATTGCTTCCAAATTAAGGGCGGAAGTACGGAGGCTGTCATTTGCTTCTTCTCCTAGACATTGCCATTCAGTGGTGTATCATTGAACCCTTGAAACAAATTACAAAACCCCTGAAATGTGCTAATTTGTTTTTTAAATGAACACAAGAAAGGAAAACAGAGTTCATGATTACTGTGGATCTTCGCTCAAATAAAAGATCAGTCATTGGCTATAACTAAAGGCACAAGGGATGGATAGAAATGCGTTTCAATGTTAGAAACTGGCCAGTCTTAAGAGACCCATTGACAGATATAGTTCAGTCATTAGAGACCAATCAGGGGCAATGCTTTTTGGGTTTTTTAGCAGGCTAAAATTTTCTTTTTCCAAAATTGTTTGTCGACTACTTAAAATGGAAAAAAAATGCCTACTAAAATTGCGGGTCTTCATTGCTGAAAAGCATTAATCACACTTGAAATTCATCTATTTCTCACACTAAATTGTCAACATCTGATATGAGGTGCGTAAGAAATTCATGTAACCCCTCTACAAAACATTATTAATCTCATTTGAAAATTTATAATTGATGTTTGTGCTTTATAGGGTTTAGGGTTTAGTTTAGTCGTTTCCAGAGAGTCCCCAGGCAAATAACCAACAAATAGATTAGCACAAATAATCCATAGTGTTTAGGTGGACTGAAGTAGAAAATTTCTACAAAGCAACACATCTGAAAATTACAAAATATTACAAAATATTACTCTCTAGAAAGTGACATGTATACTTTCCAAATAAATTAGAACTACTCACGGATAAATTCATTTGACGTCCGAAATGACTGAAATACAAAGACTCCCCAAAATGGTATGTCTGTTGTGCCAGTTGTAGACTAACTTGGAAAATTTCTACAAGGCAATACAGATATCTAAAAATTATGAAATATTGCTCTCTAAAAAGATTGACATATCTAATTTTCAAATAAATTAGTACCACTCATGGATAAATTCATATGGGGACCAAAACGACCTTGATCTGTGACTCCCAAAATGGTATGTCTATTGCACCGGTGGTGGATTGACTTATAAATTTTCTACAATTCAACGCAGATATATAAAAATTACGAAATAGGAATCTAGAAAGCTTGACATATCTACTTTCTAAATAAATTAGCATGACTTATGGATAAATTCATTTGACGCCCAAAATGACCAAAATTCACGAACTCCTCGAAATGGTATGTATGTTTTGCCGGCGGTGGACTAAATTAGAAAATTTATACATGGCAACACAGATATTCAAAAATTATGAAATAGGACACTATAAAAATCTTGACATGTGTACTTTCCAAATAAATTAGCATGACTCACGGGTAAATTCATATGATGCTCAAAATGACATAAATCTTCCTTGAATTGGTACGTTTGTTGTGCTGGTAGAGGACTAAGTTAAAAAATGTCTACAGGGCAACATAGACATCCAGAAATTACAAAATAGGACGCTCTAGAAAGTTTGACATATCTTCTTTCTAGATAAATTAGCAATACTCTCGGATAAATTCATTTGATGCCCGAAAAGAAAAAAAATCCTCCAACTCCCTAAAATGGTATGTCTGTTGTGCTGGTGGTGAACTGAATGGGAAACTTGCTACAATACAGTGTAGATATGTAGAAGTTACAAAATAGGACTCCTTTGAAAGCTTGACATGTTTACTTTATAAATAAATTAGAACCACTCACAGATACATTCATTTGAAGCTCAAAAAAAAATGAAAATCCTCTAACTGCCCGAAATAGTACTTCTATGGTGCCGGTGGTAGACTGAATTAGAAAATTTTTACAGGGCAATGCATATATCTTGAAATTATAAAATATGACTCCCTAGAAAAGTGGACATATCTACTTTCTAAATAAATAAGCATCGCTCACAGATAATTCATTTGGTGCCTAAAAAGACCAAAATCCTCCGCCTGCCTGAAATGTACTTTTATGGTGCCTGTGGTGGACTATGTTAGAAAATTTCTATAAAGCAACGTAGATATGTAGAAATTAGCAAATAGGACTATCTGGAAATTTGATATGTTTACTTTTTCGATAAATTAACATCACTCCAAGATAAATTTATTTGACACCCGAAAAGATCAAAATCCTCCGATTATTCGAAATGGTACGTTTGTGGTGACAGTGGTAGATTGGGTTAGAAAATTTCTAGATGGCAATGCAGAAATGCAAAAATTACGAAATATGACTCCCTCGAAAGCTTGACATGTCTATTTTCTAGATAAATTAGCACCACACCAAAAAACATTTATTTGACTCCTGAAAAGACCAAAATACTTTGACTACCTGAAATGGTACTTCTATAGTGACGGTGATGGAATGGGCTTTAAAATTTCTACAAGACAACGCATATATTCAAAAATTACAAAAATGAGACTCCTTGGAAAGCTTGAAATATCTACTTTCTAGATAAATTAGCATCGCTCCTGGATAAATTCATTTGACTCCTGCTGAAAAGACAAAAATCCTCCAACGTCCTAAAATAGTATGTCTTTGCTGTCGGTGGTGGACTGGGATAGAGAATTTTTATAGGGCAACGCAGATATCTAGAAATTATGAAATGGGACTCCCTAGAAAATTCATATTTTGACACTCTTTGAACTCTCTCCAGCATAAACACATTTACTTCAATCTTGTTGAAAAAATCAATCACTTCCTTGTTTTGCTCCTCTAAGGCTTTCTTCTTGCTGCTCATAAATTCACTTGGGACAGGTAATTCGTTTAGACTCACCTCTTTCTCAGCTATATTAAAAGTTGTTCCTTGCTGCTTGAGCTATGAATTTACAGTTAATTGTGTTTCTTTAGTTATGTCCACTCTAGGATTTCTTAAATCAGGATCTAAAGCCTCAAGTAGCTCAGTTTCCTTGCCGTTTGGCTATCCACAACCTTCTGAATTTTGTGCAGAATCAATTTGACTTTTTGTAACCTTTGTCTCCCTAAGGAGTTGTACTTCTTTTTTACTTTCAGACTTCTCGATACTATTTACCATTAGACTGCTGGAATCAATGTCTACATCACATTCCTCTTCACTTTTAGCATCTGTAACTTGTTCCCCAACTTGCTTGTCACTTATCAAACTTATAGCATTAACATATTTAGGGTTAACAACTGTATTTGAAGGTAGATTTCCACTGATTCTTGCCTTAACATCACTTATTGAATTGTCTAGCTGTGAGACAAATCCATTCATGTTAAAAGCTTTGGTTTCCCACTGTTCTATTTTATTCTCCAAGGTAACAAACTTAGAATCTATCATTGCGAGGTTGTTCTTTATAGTAGATCTCAAGTCTTTGAAGTTAGAACTAAAATTTGTGTTTATGGAGTTTATATTTGCATTCATCACATTAAGGCTCTTGATTATCTCAGATATACCATCATCTTTTGTAGCAGTAGGTAATTCTATAGCTCTAGAAAATTCATCCACTTGTCTATCATTGTTGAATATGTTCTGCCAAAATTCCTATCTCCACCTCCATCCCTCTATCTGAGATTTGGATGATCTCTCTATCATTCATTATATGTGTTGAAGTATAGATTCCTTTGTGGATACTGGTTTTATTTGCCTTTATAGATGTTTGATATATCTGCATAGTGTGTAGGACAATTGACAATGTATGTATAGGAGAATAATAAAACTGACAACCAGGAGCAACTAGAGCTTGAGAGCATGGGTTTTGAATATGTGAATTACTCAATTGAGCAGTTAGATTGTTGATATGAGCATTCATAGCAGCAATTTGAGAAGATGCTATTATGATCTTGAGAAGACATTGTAGAAACCTCATGGACCTACCTAACATCATAGCCTCCATACCGCTTGTCAATTCTTCCTATCTTCTCAATCAAGTTTCATGCTTGATCTATACTTAAATCATCAATGTAACCCCCAGCAGCTGCATCTAAATTCTTTCTACATGTATAGCACAATCATGAATGAAAATACTGCACCAAATGCTCACATAGAATATGATAGTATAGACATCTAGTTAGCATCTTTTGAAACCTTCCCTAAAACTCATAGAAAGACTCTTGATCATACTATTTAGCAGAAAAATCTCCTTTCTCAATGTAGTAGTCTTGGAGTAGGGAAGTATCTCTCTAAGAAAACAGTCTTCAAGTTATTCTCAAAGTCTAAGACTTGAGGTGTATGATGTGGTAGCATATAAAACTATTCCTTTGCCTTCAAATGCTTGAAAGGATCCTCACCTGTCAATCCTTAAAACTTTAGTAAGTTATTTAACAAAGGACATTTCAACTCAAAATTAACATCCAAAGCAGGACAAATGCGAAAATGATCATAGTTTGCATAAAAAGTGGGTTCTCTTATGCTCCTACGTGCTCTTCTATTATTCATGTTATTCTCTCTATATTGCTCATTTTGATTATTCTGATTATGAGCTTCTCCCTCATTAACTTGTACCATGACAAAATGATTATCTAAGATATTATTTGATGCAATTTTAGTTTCAGCTGCAATAGATTCACCAGAAGAACTAAGCTCAATAACATATACAACACTAGCTTGATTTAAGATTTTAGTTTTTCTTAATTTGCCTAAGTGTTCTATTGATTTCGTTGTCCAAAGGAAAAAAAATCAAAGCTTCTGGTCATGCAAATCAAACTCACCAAGTATGCAGGATATCAAGTATATCACATAAACAGTAATTTCAGAAATTCAGATCAAGCAATTGCAGTTTAAAATAATCAGGTCACAACTAAAAGGTATATAGGTCACGACCAACAATCATAGAGAACAGAGATCACGACACAAATAAACTTCACATCGCGATTATTAGTCATACAGTTTAGGGATTTTGGTATTTTCGGGCGTCAAATGATTTTTTCTGCCAGCGTGGATAATTTATCTGGAAAGTAGACTTGCCAAGCTTTCCAGAAATTCGAGTCTCATAATTTATCGACATCTACGTTGGCCTATAGAAATTGCCAAACCCAGACCCTCACGGAAGCCAAAAGTTTCCATTTCTGGCAGTTTTTTGATTTTGGTATTTTCGGGCATCAACTGAATTTTTCTGCGAGCCTGGATAATTTTTCTGGAAAGTAGACTTGCCAAGCTTTTCAGAAAGTCCAGTTTCATAATTTATCGACATCTATGTTGGCCTATAGAAATTGCTAAAGCAAGACCCCCACGGAGGTCAAAAAGTTCCATTTCAGACAGTTTTGGAATTTTATTGTTTTCGATCGTCAAATGAATTTTTCTGCAAGCCTGGATAATTTATCTGGAAAGTAGACTTGCCACGCTTTCCAGAAATTTCAGTTTCATAATTTATCAACATCTTCGTTGTCCTATAGAAATTGCCAAACCCAGACCCCCACGGAGGCCCAAAATTCCCATTTCAAACAGTTTTGGGATTTTAGTATTTTCGGGCGTCAAATGAATTTTTCTGCGAGCGTGGATAATTTATCTGGACAGTAGACTTGCCAAGCTTTCCAGAAAGTCTAATTTCATAACTTATCGACATCTAAGTTGAGCTATAGAAATTGCTAAACCCAGACCCCGACGGAGGCCCAAAAGTTCCATTTCACACAGTTTTGGGATTTTAGTATTTTCAGGAGTCAAATGAATTTTTCTGCGAGCGTGGATAATTTATCTGGAGAGTAGACTTGCTAAGCTTTCCAGAAAGTCCAGTTTCATAATTTATTCACATCTACGTTGGTATGTAGAAATTGTCAAACCCAGACCCCCACAGAGGCCCAAAAGTTCCATTTCATACAATTTTGGGATTTTGGTATTTTCGGGCATCAAAGGAATTTCTCTGCCATCGTGGATAATTTATCTGGAAAGTAGACTTGCGAAGCTTTCCAGAAAGTCGAGTTTCATAATTTATGAACATCTACGTTGGTCTGTAGAAATCGTTAAACCCATATCCCCAAGGATGCCCAAAAGTTCTACTTCATACAGTTTTGGCATTTTGGTATTTTCGGGCGTCAAATGAATTTTTTCTGCGAGCGTGGATAATTTATCTGGAAAGTAGACTTGCCAAGCTTTCCAGAAAGTCTAGTTTCATAATTTATCGACATCTATGTTGGCCTATAGAAATTGTCAAACCCAAACCACCACGGAGGGCCAAAAGTTCCATTTCACACAGTTTTGGGATTTTGGTATTTTTGGGCGTCAAATGAATTTTTTCTGCGAGCGTGGATAATTTATCTGGAGAGTAGACTTGCTAAGCTTTTCAGAAAGTCCAGTTTCATAATTTATTGACATCTACGTTGGTCTTTTGAAATCGTCAAACCCAGACCCCCACGAAGGCCCAAAAGTTCCATTTCATACAGTTTTGGGATTTTGGTGTTTTCTGGCGTCAAATGAATTTTTCTGCGAGCGTGGATAATTTATCTGAAGAGTAGACTTACCAAGCTTTCCAGAAAGTTCAATTTCATAATTTATTGACATCTACGTTGGCCTATAGAAATTGTCAAACCCAGACCCCCACGGAGGCCAAAAGTTCCCAATTCTGGCAACTTTTGGATTTTGGTGTTTTCGGACATCAACTGAATTTTTCTGCGAGCGTGTATAATTTTTCTGGAAAGTAGACTAGCCAAGCTTTCCAGAAATTCCAGTTTATAATTTATCGACATCTACGTTGCCCTATAGAAATTGGCAAACCCAGACCCCGACGGAGGCCCAAAAGTTGCATTTCACACAGTTTTTGGATTTTAAAATATTCAGGCGTCAAATGAATTTTTCTGCGAGCGTGAATAATTTATCTAGAAAGTATACTTTCTAAGCTTTCCAGAAAGTCCAGTTTCATAATTTATTGACATCTACGTTGGTCTGTAGAAATTGTCACACCCAGACTCTCACGAAGGCCCAAAAGTTCCATTTCATACAAGTTTGGGATTTTGGTGTTTTCTGGCGTCAAATGAATTTTTCTGCGAGCGTGGATAATTTATCTGAAGAGTAGACTTACCAAGCTTTCCAGAAAGTTTAATTTCATAATTTATTGACATCTACGTTGGCCTATAGAAATTGTCAAACCCAGACCCCCACGGAGGCCAAAAGTTCCCAATTCTGGCAACTTTTGGATTTTGGTGTTTTCGGACATCAACTGAATTTTTCTGCGAGCGTGTATAATTTTTCTGGAAAGTAGACTAGCCAAGCTTTCCAGAAATTCCAGTTTATAATTTATCGATATCTACGTTGCCCTATAGAAATTGGCAAACCCAGACCCCGACGGAGGCACAAAAGTTGCATTTCACACAGTTTTTGGATTTTAAAATATTCAGGCGTCAAATGAATTTTTCTGCGAGCGTGAATAATTTATCTAGAAAGTATACTTTCTAAGCTTTCCAGAAAGTCCAGTTTCATAATTTATTGACATCTACGTTGGTCTGTAGAAATCGTCACACCCAGACCCCCACAGAGGCCCAAAAGTTCCATTTCATACAATTTTGAGATTTTGGTATTTTCGGGCATCAAATGAATTTCTCTGCCAGCATGGATAATTTATCTGGAAAGTAGACTTGCAAAGCTTTCTAGAAAGTCAAGTTTTATAATTTATTGACATCTACGTTGGTCTGTAGAAATCGTCAAACCCATATCCCTAAGGATGCCCAAAAGTTGCACTTCATACAGTTTTTGGATTTTGGTATTTTCAGGCATAAACTGAATTTTTCTGCGAGCGTGCATAATTTTTCCTGAAACTAGACTTGCCCAGCTTTCCAGAAATTCCAATTTTATAATTTATCGACATCTACGTTGGCCTATAGAAATTGCCAAACCCAGACCGCCAAGGAGGCGTAAAAGTTCCATTTCACACAGTTTTGGGATTTTAGTATTTTCGGGCGTCAAATGAATTTTTCTGCGAGCGTGGATAATTTATCTGGAGAGTAGACTTGCTAAGCTTTTCAGAAAGTCTAGTTTCATAATTTATCGACATCTACGTTGGTCTGTAGAAATTGTCACACCCAGACTCTCACGAAGGCCCAAAAGTTCCATTTCATACAAGTTTGGGATTTTGGTGTTTTCTGGCGTCAAATGAATTTTTCTGCGAGCGTGGATAATTTATCTGAAGAGTAGACTTGCCAAGCTTTCCAGAAAGTCTAGTTTCATAACTTATCGACATCTAAGTTGGGCTATAGAAATTGCTAAACCCAGACCCCGACGGAGGCCCAAAAGTTCCATTTCACACAGTTTTGGGATTTTAGTATTTTCAGGAGTCAAATGAATTTTTCTGCGAGCGTGGATAATTTATCTGGAGAGTAGACATGCTAAGCTTTCCAGAAAGTCCAGTTTCATAATTTATTCACATCTACGTTGGTATGTAGAAATTGTCAAACCCAGACCCCCACAGAGGCCCAAAAGTTCCATTTCATACAATTTTGGGATTTTTGTATTTTCGAGCATCAAAGGAATTTCTCTGCCAGCGTGGATAATTTATCTGGAAAGTAGACTTGCGAAGCTTTCCAGAAAGTCGAGTTTCATAATTTATGAACATCTACGTTGGTCTGTAGAAATCGTTAAACCCATATCCCCAAGGATGCCCAAAAGTTCTACTTCAAACAGTTTTGGGATTTTGGTATTTTCGGGCGTCAAATGAATTTTTTCTGCGAGCGTGGATAATTTAACTGGAGAGTAGACTTGCTAAGCTTTTCAGAAAGTCCAGTTTCATAATTTATTGACATCTACGTTGGTCTTTTGAAATCGTCAAACCCAGACCCCCACGAAGGCCCAAAAGTTCCATTTCATACAGTTTTGGGATTTTGGTGTTTTCTGGCGTCAAATGAATTTTTCTGCGAGCGTGGATAATTTATCTGGAGAGTAGACTTGCTAAGCTTTTCAGAAAGTCCAGTTTCATAATTTATTGACATCTACGTTGGCCTTTTGAAATCGTCAAACCCAGACCCCCACGGAGGCCAAAAGTTCCCAATTCTGGCAACTTTTGGATTTTGGTGTTTTCGGACATCAACTGAATTTTTCTGCGAGCGTGTATAATTTTTCTGGAAGGTAGACTAGCCAAGCTTTCCAGAAATTCCAGTTTATAATTTATCGACATCTACGTTGCCCTATAGAAATTGGCAAACCCAGACCCCGACGGAGGCCCAAAAGTTGCATTTCACACAGTTTTTGGATTTTAAAATATTCAGGCGTCAAATGAATTTTTCTGCGAGCGTGAATAATTTATCTAGAAAGTATACTTTCTAAGCTTTCCAGAAAGTCCAGTTTCATAATTTATTGACATCTACGTTGGTCTGTAGAAATCGTCAAACCCAGACCCCCACAGAGGCCCAAAAGTTCCATTTCATACAATTTTGAGATTTTGGTATTTTCGGGTATCAAATGAATTTCTCTGCCAGCATGGATAATTTATCTGGAAAGTAGACTTGCAAAGCTTTCTAGAAAGTCAAGTTTTATAATTTATTGACATCTACGTTGGTCTGTAGAAATCGTCAAACCCATATCCCTAAGGATGCCCAAAAGTTGCACTTCATACAGTTTTTGGATTTTGGTATTTTCAGGCATAAACTGAATTTTTCTGCGAGCGTGCATAATTTTTCCTGAAACTAGACTTGTCCAGCTTTCCAGAAATTCCAATTTTATAATTTATCGACATCTACGTTGGCCTATAGAAATTGCCAAACCCAGACCGCCAAGGAGGCGTAAAAGTTCCATTTCACACAGTTTTGGGATTTTAGTATTTTCGGGCGTCAAATGAATTTTTCTGCGAGCGTGGATAATTTATCTGGAGAGTAGACTTGCTAAGCTTTTCAGAAAGTCTAGTTTCATAATTTATCGACATCTACGTTGGTCTGTAGAAATTGTCACACCCAGACTCTCACGAAGGCCCAAAAGTTCCATTTCATACAAGTTTGGGATTTTGGTGTTTTCTGGCGTCAAATGAATTTTTCTGCGAGCGTGGATAATTTATCTGAAGAGTAGACTTGCCAAGCTTTCCAGAAAGTCTAGTTTCATAACTTATCGACATCTAAGTTGGGCTATAGAAATTGCTAAACCCAGACCCCGACGGAGGCCCAAAAGTTCCATTTCACACAGTTTTGGGATTTTAGTATTTTCAGGAGTCAAATGAATTTTTCTGCGAGCGTGGATAATTTATCTGGAGAGTAGACTTGCTAAGCTTTCCAGAAAGTCCAGTTTCATAATTTATTCACATCTACGTTGGTATGTAGAAATTGTCAAACCCAGACCCCCACAGAGGCCCAAAAGTTCCATTTCATACAATTTTGGGATTTTGGTATTTTCGGGCATCAAAGGAATTTCTCTGCCAGCGTGGATAATTTATCTGGAAAGTAGACTTGCGAAGCTTTCCAGAAAGTCGAGTTTCATAATTTATGAACATCTACGTTGGTCTGTAGAAATCGTTAAACCCATATCCCCAAGGATGCCCAAAAGTTCTACTTCATACAGTTTTGGGATTTTGGTATTTTCGGGCGTCAAATGAATTTTTTCTGCGAGCGTGGATAATTTATCTGGAGAGTAGACTTGCTAAGCTTTTCAGAAAGTCCAGTTTCATAATTTATTGACATCTACGTTGGTCTTTTGAAATCGTCAAACCCAGACCCCCACGAAGGCCCAAAAGTTCCATTTCATACAGTTTTGGGATTTTGGTGTTTTCTGGCGTCAAATGAATTTTTCTGCGAGCGTGGATAATTTATCTGGAGAGTAGACTTGCTAAGCTTTTCAGAAAGTCCAGTTTCATAATTCATTGACATCTACGTTGGCCTTTTGAAATCGTCAAACCCAGACCCCCACGGAGGCCAAAAGTTCCCAATTCTGGCAACTTTTGGATTTTGGTGTTTTCGGACATCAACTGAATTTTTCTGCGAGCGTGTATAATTTTTCTGGAAGGTAGACTAGCCAAGCTTTCCAGAAATTCCAGTTTATAATTTATCGACATCTACGTTGCCCTATAGAAATTGGCAAACCCAGACCCCGACGGAGGCCCAAAAGTTGCATTTCACACAGTTTTTGGATTTTAAAATATTCAGGCGTCAAATGAATTTTTCTGCGAGCGTGAATAATTTATCTAGAAAGTATACTTTCTAAGCTTTCCAGAAAGTCCAGTTTCATAATTTATTGACATCTACGTTCGTCTTTTGAAATCGTCAAACCCAGACCCCCACAGAGGCCCAAAAGTTCCATTTCATACAATTTTGAGATTTTGGTATTTTCGGGCATCAAATGAATTTCTCTGCCAGCATGGATAATTTATCTGGAAAGTAGACTTGCAAAGCTTTCTAGAAAGTCAAGTTTTATAATTTATTGACATCTACGTTGGTCTGTAGAAATCGTCAAACCCATATCCCTAAGGATGCCCAAAAGTTGCACTTCATACAGTTTTTGGATTTTGGTATTTTCAGGCATAAACTGAATTTTTCTGCGAGCGTGCATAATTTTTCCTGAAACTAGACTTGCCCAGCTTTCCAGAAATTCCAATTTTATAATTTATCGACATCTACGTTGGCCTATAGAAATTGCCAAACCCAGACCGCCAAGGAGGCGTAAAAGTTCCATTTCACACAGTTTTGGGATTTTAGTATTTTCGGGCGTCAAATGAATTTTTCTGCGAGCGTGGATAATTTATCTGGAGAGTAGACTTGCTAAGCTTTTCAGAAAGTCTAGTTTCATAATTTATCGACATCTACGTTGGTCTGTAGAAATTGTCACACCCAGACTCTCATGAAGGCCCAAAAGTTCCATTTCATACAAGTTTGGGATTTTGGTGTTTTCTGGCGTCAAATGAATTTTTCTGCGAGCGTGGATAATTTATCTGAAGAGTAGACTTGCCAAGCTTTCCAGAAAGTCTAGTTTCATAACTTATCGACATCTAAGTTGGGCTATAGAAATTGCTAAACCCAGACCCCGACGGAGGCCCAAAAGTTCCATTTCACACAGTTTTGGGATTTTAGTATTTTCAGGAGTCAAATGAATTTTTCTGCGAGCGTGGATAATTTATCTGGAGAGTAGACTTGCTAAGCTTTCCAGAAAGTCCAGTTTCATAATTTATTCACATCTACGTTGGTATGTAGAAATTGTCAAACCCAGACCCCCACAAAGGCCCAAAAGTTCCATTTCATACAATTTTGGGATTTTGGTATTTTCGGGCATCAAAGGAATTTCTCTGCCAGCGTGGATAATTTATCTGGAAAGTAGACTTGCGAAGCTTTCCAGAAAGTCGAGTTTCATAATTTATGAACATCTACGTTGGTCTGTAGAAATCGTTAAACCCATATCCCCAAGGATGCCCAAAAGTTCTACTTCATACAGTTTTGGGATTTTGGTATTTTCGGGCGTCAAATGAATTTTTTCTGCGAGCGTGGATAATTTATCTGGAGAGTAGACTTGCGAAGCTTTTCAGAAAGTCCAGTTTCATAATTTATTGACATCTACGTTGGTCTTTTGAAATCGTCAAACCCAGACCCCCACGAAGGCCCAAAAGTTCCATTTCATACAGTTTTGGGATTTTGGTGTTTTCTGGCGTCAAATGAATTTTTCTGCGAGCGTGGATAATTTATCTGAAGAGTAGACTTACCAAGCTTTCCAGAAAGTCTAGTTTCATAACTTATCGACATCTAAGTTGGGCTAATCGACATCTAAGTTGGGCTATAGAAATTGCTAAACCCAGACCCCGACGGAGGCCCAAAAGTTGCATTTCACACAGTTTTTGGATTTTAAAATATTCAGGCGTCAAATGAATTTTTCTGCGAGCGTGAATAATTTATCTAGAAAGTATACTTTCTAAGCTTTCCAGAAAGTCCAGTTTCATAATTTATTGACATCTACGTTGGTCTGTAGAAATCGTCACACCCAGACCCCCACAGAGGCCCAAAAGTTCCATTTCATACAATTTTGGGATTTTGGTATTTTCGGGCATCAAAGGAATTTCTCTGCCAGCGTGGATAATTTATCTGGAAAGTAGACTTGCGAAGCTTTCCAGAAAGTCGAGTTTCATAATTTATGAACATCTACGTTGGTCTGTAGAAATCGTTAAACCCATATCCCCAAGGATGCCCAAAAGTTCTACTTCATACAGTTTTGGGATTTTGGTATTTTCGGGCGTCAAATGAATTTTTCTGCGAGCGTGAATAATTTATCTAGAGAGTATACTTTCTAAGCTTTCCAGAAAGTCCAGTTTCATAATTTATTGACATCTACGTTGGTCTGTAGAAATTGTCACACCCAGACTCTCACGAAGGCCCAAAAGTTCCATTTCATACAAGTTTGGGATTTTGGTGTTTTCTGGCGTCAAATGAATTTTTCTGCGAGCGTGGATAATTTATCTGAAGAGTAGACTTACCAAGCTTTCCAGAAAGTTTAATTTCATAATTTATTGACATCTACGTTGGCCTATAGAAATTGTCAAACCCAGACCCCCACGGAGGCCAAAAGTTCCCAATTCTGGCAACTTTTGGATTTTGGTGTTTTCGGACATCAACTGAATTTTTCTGCGAGCGTGTATAATTTTTCTGGAAAGTAGACTAGCCAAGCTTTCCAGAAATTCCAGTTTATAATTTATCGATATCTACGTTGCCCTATAGAAATTGGCAAACCCAGACCCCGACGGAGGCACAAAAGTTGCATTTCACACAGTTTTTGGATTTTAAAATATTCAGGCGTCAAATGAATTTTTCTGCGAGCGTGAATAATTTATCTAGAAAGTATACTTTCTAAGCTTTCCAGAAAGTCCAGTTTCATAATTTATTGACATCTACGTTGGTCTGTAGAAATCGTCACACCCAGACCCCCACAGAGGCCCAAAAGTTCCATTTCATACAATTTTGAGATTTTGGTATTTTCGGGCATCAAATGAATTTCTCTGCCAGCATGGATAATTTATCTGGAAAGTAGACTTGCAAAGCTTTCTAGAAAGTCAAGTTTTATAATTTATTGACATCTACGTTGGTCTGTAGAAATCGTCAAACCCATATCCCTAAGGATGCCCAAAAGTTGCACTTCATACAGTTTTTGGATTTTGGTATTTTCAGGCATAAACTGAATTTTTCTGCGAGCGTGCATAATTTTTCCTGAAACTAGACTTGCCCAGCTTTCCAGAAATTCCAATTTTATAATTTATCGACATCTACGTTGGCCTATAGAAATTGCCAAACCCAGACCGCCAAGGAGGCGTAAAAGTTCCATTTCACACAGTTTTGGGATTTTAGTATTTTCGGGCGTCAAATGAATTTTTCTGCGAGCGTGGATAATTTATCTGGAGAGTAGACTTGCTAAGCTTTTCAGAAAGTCTAGTTTCATAATTTATCGACATCTACGTTGGTCTGTAGAAATTGTCACACCCAGACTCTCACGAAGGCCCAAAAGTTCCATTTCATACAAGTTTGGGATTTTGGTGTTTTCTGGCGTCAAATGAATTTTTCTGCGAGCGTGGATAATTTATCTGAAGAGTAGACTTGCCAAGCTTTCCAGAAAGTCTAGTTTCATAACTTATCGACATCTAAGTTGGGCTATAGAAATTGCTAAACCCAGACCCCGACGGAGGCCCAAAAGTTCCATTTCACACAGTTTTGGGATTTTAGTATTTTCAGGAGTCAAATGAATTTTTCTGCGAGCGTGGATAATTTATCTGGAGAGTAGACTTGCTAAGCTTTCCAGAAAGTCCAGTTTCATAATTTATTCACATCTACGTTGGTATGTAGAAATTGTCAAACCCAGACCCCCACAGAGGCCCAAAAGTTCCATTTCATACAATTTTGGGATTTTGGTATTTTCGGGCATCAAAGGAATTTCTCTGCCAGCGTGGATAATTTATCTGGAAAGTAGACTTGCGAAGCTTTCCAGAAAGTCGAGTTTCATAATTTATGAACATCTACGTTGGTCTGTAGAAATCGTTAAACCCATATCCCCAAGGATGCCCAAAAGTTCTACTTCATACAGTTTTGGGATTTTGGTATTTTCGGGCGTCAAATGAATTTTTTCTGCGAGCGTGGATAATTTATCTGGAGAGTAGACTTGCTAAGCTTTTCAGAAAGTCCAGTTTCATAATTTATTGACATCTACGTTCGTCTTTTGAAATCGTCAAACCCAGACCCCCACAGAGGCCCAAAAGTTCCATTTCATACAATTTTGAGATTTTGGTATTTTCGGGCATCAAATGAATTTCTCTGCCAGCATGGATAATTTATCTGGAGAGTAGACTTGCAAAGCTTTCTAGAAAGTCAAGTTTTATAATTTATTGACATCTACGTTGGTCTGTAGAAATCGTCAAACCCATATCCCTAAGGATGCCCAAAAGTTGCACTTCATACAGTTTTTGGATTTTGGTATTTTCAGGCATAAACTGAATTTTTCTGCGAGCGTGCATAATTTTTCCTGAAACTAGACTTGCCCAGCTTTCCAGAAATTCCAATTTTATAATTTATCGACATCTACGTTGGCCTATAGAAATTGCCAAACCCAGACCGCCAAGGAGGCGTAAAAGTTCCATTTCACACAGTTTTGGGATTTTAGTATTTTCGGGCGTCAAATGAATTTTTCTGCGAGCGTGGATAATTTATCTGGAGAGTAGACTTGCTAAGCTTTTCAGAAAGTCTAGTTTCATAATTTATCGACATCTACGTTGGTCTGTAGAAATTGTCACACCCAGACTCTCACGAAGGCCCAAAAGTTCCATTTCATACAAGTTTGGGATTTTGGTGTTTTCTGGCGTCAAATGAATTTTTCTGCGAGCGTGGATAATTTATCTGAAGAGTAGACTTGCCAAGCTTTCCAGAAAGTCTAGTTTCATAACTTATCGACATCTAAGTTGGGCTATAGAAATTGCTAAACCCAGACCCCGACGGAGGCCCAAAAGTTCCATTTCACACAGTTTTGGGATTTTAGTATTTTCAGGAGTCAAATGAATTTTTCTGCGAGCGTGGATAATTTATCTGGAGAGTAGACTTGCTAAGCTTTCCAGAAAGTCCAGTTTCATAATTTATTCACATCTACGTTGGTATGTAGAAATTGTCAAACCCAGACCCCCACAGAGGCCCAAAAGTTCCATTTCATACAATTTTGGGATTTTGGTATTTTCGGGCATCAAAGGAATTTCTCTGCCAGCGTGGATAATTTATCTGGAAAGTAGACTTGCGAAGCTTTCCAGAAAGTCGAGTTTCATAATTTATGAACATCTACGTTGGTCTGTAGAAATCGTTAAACCCATATCCCCAAGGATGCCCAAAAGTTCTACTTCATACAGTTTTGGGATTTTGGTATTTTCGGGCGTCAAATGAATTTTTTCTGCGAGCGTGGATAATTTATCTGGAGAGTAGACTTGCTAAGCTTTTCAGAAAGTCCAGTTTCATAATTTATTGACATCTACGTTGGTCTTTTGAAATCGTCAAACCCAGACCCCCACGAAGGCCCAAAAGTTCCATTTCATACAGTTTTGGGATTTTGGTGTTTTCTGGCGTCAAATGAATTTTTCTGCGAGCGTGGATAATTTATCTGGGGAGTAGACTTGCTAAGCTTTTCAGAAAGTCCAGTTTCATAATTCATTGACATCTACGTTGGCCTTTTGAAATCGTCAAACCCAGACCCCCACGGAGGCCAAAAGTTCCCAATTCTGGCAACTTTTGGATTTTGGTGTTTTCGGACATCAACTGAATTTTTCTGCGAGCGTGTATAATTTTTCTGGAAGGTAGACTAGCCAAGCTTTCCAGAAATTCCAGTTTATAATTTATCGACATCTACGTTGCCCTATAGAAATTGGCAAACCCAGACCCCGACGGAGGCCCAAAAGTTGCATTTCACACAGTTTTTGGATTTTAAAATATTCAGGCGTCAAATGAATTTTTCTGCGAGCGTGAATAATTTATCTAGAAAGTATACTTTCTAAGCTTTCCAGAAAGTCCAGTTTCATAATTTATTGACATCTACGTTGGTCTGTAGAAATCGTCAAACCCAGACCCCCACAGAGGCCCAAAAGTTCCATTTCATACAATTTTGAGATTTTGGTATTTTCGGGCATCAAATGAATTTCTCTGCCAGCATGGATAATTTATCTGGAAAGTAGACTTGCAAAGCTTTCTAGAAAGTCAAGTTTTATAATTTATTGACATCTACGTTGGTCTGTAGAAATCGTCAAACCCATATCCCTAAGGATGCCCAAAAGTTGCACTTCATACAGTTTTTGGATTTTGGTATTTTCAGGCATAAACTGAATTTTTCTGCGAGCGTGCATAATTTTTCCTGAAACTAGACTTGCCCAGCTTTCCAGAAATTCCAATTTTATAATTTATCGACATCTACGTTGGCCTATAGAAATTGCCAAACCCAGACCGCCAAGGAGGCGTAAAAGTTCCATTTCACACAGTTTTGGGATTTTAGTATTTTCGGGCGTCAAATGAATTTTTCTGCGAGCGTGGATAATTTATCTGGAGAGTAGACTTGCTAAGCTTTTCAGAAAGTCTAGTTTCATAATTTATCGACATCTACGTTGGTCTGTAGAAATTGTCACACCCAGACTCTCACGAAGGCCCAAAAGTTCCATTTCATACAAGTTTGGGATTTTGGTGTTTTTTGGCGTCAAATGAATTTTTCTGCGAGCGTGGATAATTTATCTGAAGAGTAGACTTGCCAAGCTTTCCAGAAAGTCCAATTTCATAATTTATTGACATCTACGTTGGCCTATAGAAATTGCCAAACCCAGACCCCCACGGAGGCCAAAAGTTCCCAATTCTGGCAACTTTTGGATTTTGGTGTTTTCGGACATCAACTGAATTTTTCTGCGAGCGTGGATAATTTTTCTGGAAAGTAGAATAGCCAAGCTTTCCAGAAATTCCAGTTTATAATTTATCGACATCTACGTTGGCCTATAGAAATTGCTAAAGCAAGACCCCCACGGAGGCCAAAAAGTTCCATTTCAGACACTTTTGGTATTTTGGTATTTTCGAGCATCAAATGAATTTCTCTTCCAGCGTGGATAATTTATCCGGAAAGTAGACTTGCCAAGCTTTCCAGAAAGTCGAGTTTCATCATTTATTGACATCTATGTTGGTCTGTAGAAATCGTCAAACCCATTCCCCCACAGAGGTCCAAAAGTTCCATTTCATACACTTGCTGGATTTTGGTATTTTCGGGCATCAAATGAATTTCTCTGCCAGCATGGATAATTTATCTGGAAAGTAGACTTGCGAAGCTTTCTAGAAAGTCGAGTTTCATAATTTATTGATATCTACGTTGGTCTGAAGAAATCGTCAAACCCATATCCCTAAGGATGCCCAAAAGTTCCACTTGATACGATTTTTGGATTTTGGTATTTTCAGGCATCAACTGAACTTTTCTGCGAGCGTGTTTAATTTTTCTTGAAACTAGACTTGCCAAGCTTCCCAGAATTCAAGTTTAATAATTTATCGACATCTACGTTGGCCTATAGAAATTGCCAAACCCATACCCCCACAGAGGCGCAAAAGTTCCATTTCACACAGTTTTGGGATTTTAGTATTTTGGGGCGTCAAATGAATTTTTCTGCGAGCGTGGATAATTTATCTGGAGAGTAGACTTGCTAAGCTTTTCAGAAAGTCCAGTTTCATAATTTATTGACATCTACGTAGGTCTGTTGAAATCGTCAAACCCAGACCCCCATGGAGGCCCAAAAGTTCCATTTCATACAATTTTGGGATTTTGGTGTTTTCTGGCGTCAAATGAATTTTTCTGCGAGCGTGGATAATTTATTTGAAGAGTAGGCTTCCCAAGCTTTCCAGAAAGTCCAGTTTCATAATTTATCGACATCTACGTTGGCCTATAGAAATTGCCAAACCCAGACCCCCACGCAGGCCAAAAGTTCCCATTTCTGGCAATTTTTGGATTTTGGTGTGTTCGGACATCAACTGAATTTTTCTGCGAGCGTGGATAATTTTTCTGGAAAGTAGAATAGCCAAGCTTTCCAGAAATTCCAGTTTATAATTTATCGACATCTACGTTGGCCTATAGAAATTGCTAAAGCAAGACCCCCACAAAGGCCAAAAAGTTCCATTTCAGACACTTTTGGTATTTTGGTATTTTCGAGCATCAAATGAATTTCTCTTCCAGCGTGGATAATTTATCCGGAAAGTAGACTTGCCAAGCTTTCCAGAAAGTCGAGTTTCATCATTTATTGACATCTATGTTGGTCTGTAGAAATCGTCAAACCCATTCCCCCACAGAGGCCCAAAAGTTCCATTTCATACACTTGCTGGATTTTGGTATTTTCGGGCATCAAATGAATTTCTCTGCCAGCATGGATAATTTATCTGGAAAGTAGACTTGCGAAGCTTTCTAGAAAGTCGAGTTTCATAATTTATTGATATCTACGTTGGTCTGAAGAAATCGTCAAACCCATATCCCTAAGGATGCCCAAAAGTTCCACTTGATACGGTTTTTGGATTTTGGTATTTTCAGGCATCAACTGAACTTTTCTGCGAGCGTGTTTAATTTTTCTTGAAACTAGACTTGCCAAGCTTCCCAGAAATTCAAGTTTAATAATTTATCGACATCTACGTTGGCCTATAGAAATTGCCAAACCCATACCCCCACAGAGGCGCAAAAGTTCCATTTCACACAGTTTTGGGATTTTAGTATTTTTGGGCGTCAAATGAATTTTTCTGCGAGCGTGGATAATTTATCTGGAGAGTAGACTTGCTAAGCTTTTCAGAAAATCCAGTTTCATAATTTATTGACATCTACGTTGGTCTGTTGAAATCGTCAAACCCAGACCCCCATAGAGGCCCAAAAGTTCCATTTCATACAATTTTGGGATTTTGGTGTTTTCTGGCGTCAAATGAATTTTTCTGCGAGCGTGGATAATTTATTTGAAGAGTAGGCTTCCCAAGCTTTCCAGAAAGTCCAGTTTCATAATTTATCGACATCTACGTTGGCCTATAGAAATTGCCAAACCCAGACCCCCACGCAGGCCAAAAGTTCCCATTTCTGGCAATTTTTGGATTTTGGTGTGTTCGGACATCAACTGAATTTTTCTGCGAGCGTGGATAATTTTTCTTGAAAGTAGACTTACCAAGCTTTCCAGAAATTCCAGTTTATAATTTATCGACATCTACGTTGGCCTATAGAAATTGCTAAAGCAAGACCCCCACGGAGGCCAAAAAGTTCCATTTCAGACACTTTTGGGATTTTGGTATTTTCGAGCATCAAATGAATTTCTCTTCCAGCGTGGATAATTTATCCGGAAAATAGACTTGCCAAGCTTTCCAGAAAGTCGAGTTTCATCATTTATTGACATCTATGTTGGTCTGTAGAAATCGTCAAACCCAGACCCCCACAGAGGCCCAAAAGTTCCATTTCATACACTTGCTGGATTTTGGCATTTTCAGGCATCAAATGAATTTCTCTGCCAGCATGGATAATTTATCTGGAAAGTAGACTTGCGAAGCTTTTTAGAAATTCGAGTTTCATAATTTATTGATATCTACGTTGGTTTGTAGAAATCGTCAAACCCATATCCCTAAGGATGCCCAAAAGTTCCACTTGATACGGTTTTTGGATTTTGGTATTTTCAGGCATCAACTGAACTTTTCTACGAGCGTGTATAATTTTTCTTGAAACTAGACTTGCCAAGCTTCCCAGAAATTCAAGTTTAATAATTTATCGACATCTACGTTGGCCTATAGAAATTGCCAAACCCAGACCCCCACAGAGGCGCAAAAGTTCCATTTCACACAGTTTTGGGGTTTTAGTATTTTCGGGCGTCAAATGAATTTTTCTGCGAGCGTGGATAATTTATCTGGAGAGTAGACTTGCTAAGCTTTTCAGAAAGTCCAGTTTCATAATTTATTGACATCTACGTTGGTCTATTGAAATCGTCAAACCCAGACCCCCACGGAGGCCCAAAAGTTCCATTTCATCCAATTTTGGGATTTTGGTGTTTTCTGGCGTCAAATGAATTTTTCTGCGAGCGTGGATAATTTATCTGAAGAGTGGACTTCCCAAGCTTGCCAGAAAGTCCAGTTTGATAATTTATCGACATCTACGTTGACCTATAGAAATTGCGAAACCCAGACCCCCACGGAGGCCAAAAGTTCCCATTTCTGGCAATTTTTGAATTTTGGTGTTTTCGGACATCAACTGAATTTTTCTGCGAGCGTGGATAATTTTTCTTGAAAGTAGACTTACCAAGCTTTCCAGAAATTCCAGTTTATAATTTCTCGACATCTACGTTGGCATATAAAAATTGCTAAAGCAAGACCCCCACAGAGGCCAAAAAGTTCCATTTCAGACACTTTTGGGATTTTGGTATTTTCGAGCATCAAATGAATTTCTCTTCCAGCGTGGATAATTTATCCGGAAAGTAGACTTGCCAAGCTTTCCAGAAAGTCGATCATTTGACATCTATGTTAGTCTGTAGAAATCGTCAAACCCAGACCCCACGGAGGCCAAAAGTTCCCATTTCTGGCAATTTTTGGATTTTGGTGTTTTTGGACATCAACTGAATTTTTCTGAGCGTGGATAATTTTTCTTGAAAGTAGACTTGCCAAGCTTTTCAGAAATTCCAGTTTATAATTTATCGACATCTACGTTGGCCTATAGAAATTGGCAAACCCAGACCCCGACAGAGGTCCAAAAGTTCCGTTTCATACAATTTTGGGATTTTGGTGTTTTCTGGGGTCAAATGAATTTTTCTGCGAGCGTGGATAATTTATTTGAAGAGTAGACTTCCCAAGCTCTCTAGAAAATCCAGATAATTTATCGACATCTACGTTGGCCTATAGAAATTGCCAAACCCAGACCCCCACGCAGGCCAAAAGTTCCCATTTCTGGCAATTTTTGGATTTTGGTGTTTTCGGACATCAACTGAATTTTTCTGGGAGCGTGGATAATTTTTCTGGAAAGTAGACTTGCCAAACTTTCCAGACCAGTTTATAATTTATCGACATCTACGTTGGCCTATAGAAATTGCTAAATCAAGACTCCCACGGGGTAAAAAGTTCCATTTCATACACTTTTGGGGTATTTTCGAGCATCAAATGAATTTCTCTTCCAGCGTGGATAATTTATCCGGAAAGTTGACTTGCCAAGCTTTCCAGAAAGTCGAGTTTCATCATTTATTGACATCTATGTTGGTCTGTAGAAATCGTCAAATCCAGACCCCACAGAGGCCCAAAAGTTCCATTTCATACATTTTCTGAATTTTGGTATTTTCGGGCATCAAATGAATTTCTATGCCAGCATGAATAATTTATCTGGAAAGTAGACTTGCGAAGGTTTCTAGAAAGTCGAGTTTCATAATTTATTGACATTTACTTTGGCCTATAGAAATTGCTAAATCAAGACTCCACAGAGGCCAAAAAGTTCCATTTCATACACTCTCTGGATTTTGGTATTTTCGGGCATCAAATGAATTTCTCTTCTAGCGTGGATAATTTATCTGGAAAGTAAACTTGCCAAGCTTTCCAGAAAGTCGAGTTTCATCATTTATTGACATCTACATTGGTATGTAGAAATCGTCAAACCCAGAGGCCCAAAAGTTCCATTTCATACACTTTCTGGATTTTGGTATTTTCGGGCATCGAATGAATTTCTCTGCCAGCATGGATAATTTATCTGGAAAATAGACTTGCGAAGCTTTCTAGAAAGTCGAGTTTCATAATTTATTGACATCTACGTTGGTCTCTAGAAATCGTCAAACCCATATTCCTAAGGATGCCCAAAAGTTTCACTTCATACAGTTTTTGGATTTTGGGATTTTGGGGTTTTCATAATTTATCTCTATAATTTATCAACATCTACACCCTATAAAAATTGCCCACTATAAAAATTGCCCACACGAGGCCCAAAAATTCCATTTTGGACAGTTTTAAACCTTTGGTGTTTTCGGGCGTCAAATAAATTTTTCTGCGAGTGGTGATAATTTATCTACACTTGCCATCCAACCCAATTTTATAATTTATCGACATCTAAATTGTCCTTTAGAGATTGGTAAATCGAGATCCCCACATAGACCTAAAGGTCCAATTTCAGAGATTTTGGTCTTTTCGGGCATGAAATAAATTTTCTGCGAACGGTTATAATTTATCTAAAGCATATACTTACAAGCTTTCCAGACAGTCTAATTTCATAATTTATTGATATCTACATTACCCTGTCCTGTAGAACTCGCCAAACCCATATCCCACAGAGGCCCAAACCCATATCCCACAGAGGCCCAAAAGTTCTATTTCAGATAGTTTTGGGATTTTGGTCGTCAAATAAATTTTTCTGCGAGCTGTGATAATTTATCTAGAAAACAGATTTGCCAAACTTTCAATATAATCCAGTTGTATAATTTATCAACATCTACCTAGAAATTGCCAAACCCAAACCCCCAGATGGGATTTTCGTATTTTTGGGCGTCAAATGAATTTTTCTGTGAGCAGTAATAATTTATCTAGAAAGTAGTCTTGCCAAGCTTTCTAGACAACCCAGTTTCATAATTTATCGACATCTACGTTGCCCTTTAGAAATTGTTAAACTCAAACCCCGGACCAAAAGTTATATTTAGGATAGTTTTAGTGTGATCTTGTGTGTGTTTGCGCTGGGCTTAATCTGAATGCCATATTCATTTAGAAGTAAATACCTTAAAATTTTCTCTAAAATTCTGAACATACTGTTTATCCTATAATCTCAAAAAAAAAAAAACCATAACCTCCCCAACAAAATAAATCAAATCAAATAAATTGAAGGGAGTAACTCAACGCCTCAAAAAAAAAGCATGATTCTATGACCTGATCAGGGAATAACAGCAAAATATTAATATTATCAAAGAATACCTGATTTTGAGTCGTGACTCTCATGAAAAATAGATCAACCCATCTTGGGGACCAAGCTTCTCTTCCTCAAGAATCGGGGCGTAGAGAAATATAGCTAGCTGTTAAAAGGAAGGGGAAAAACACTCTAAGGTGAAAAAGTAAAACCATATGACAACAGAGTTTTCAAATTATTTTGCAAACAGTGTCCATAGGTGATGGACATCACAACAAAAATAGGGAAAAGACCTTTGTATGAGCATAGTTACTAGGAAAACTAGCATGCAGAATCTGTGGTGGCAAAAATGGTGGGGAAAGAAGGGATGATGGTGGTGACAACAGTGGGGACAGTTATAGCGGCAATGCGTGTGGTGAAAGTGAACATGTTTTCAAGTTTGTGCACTGAACCAACAAGAACAAAGAAGCATCCATGGTGAGGGTCAATGGGTGCGGCGAACAGAGGAGAGTAATAATCATAACAAAGAGGATGAAAAAGAGGAACAACAAATTGATTACAACAAATTCACCAACAAAATAAGATGATCTATGCTCAGAAATCAACAAATGCAGTAACAGATGACAAAAGCAATAAAAAATTACAAATACAATCAAAAGAGGGAGGAGACTGCAAGGGGGATATTTCATTTTCATAATAAAATGAAAAGATAAACTTGATTTCCAAAAAATGCTAAATAGTAATACCTTAAATGAGATGAACTGCATTTGTTTTTGAAAACCAAAACTTCACACTTTATCATGATCCACAGAAGATATATCTTTGCCAATCTGTTCATGCAAATCCACATCACGAGCATCCTGGGGTGAGAATAGGAAGGTTAGACAAACTACTGCCAACACAATAATTATAACTCAACCCGCTTATGCCCATGCATTATATACAACACATCAAACCCCAACAATTGTTTAAGTGAGATAAAATAGCTAATTCAAACCTTTATGATAGTGTACAAATGAGCCTGTGCTTTTTCTTCCTCTTCTGGTTCATTTTTTAACCTTATCTGCATAGTGATTCTAAAGTTAACCATTCTTACATGAAAATATTATCACAATCAGCATATCAAATATCTTACTCTAAGGTGTTCAGCAATGTCCTTACCATCCACATTAGAGACAATCTTATCTTGTGCCTTCACTTACGTAAACAAACATGTAGACATTTGAGTGCTTTGTAAATTTGAAGGGAGAGTTGTTGATCCACTGATAGAGAAATAGGCTGAAAATCCTGATTCATTGTGCAAGTCATAACAAACAAGTCCATCTTAGTTACAAGTAAGTCAATAGTGAAATTTCATACCCAAGAAAACAATACCATAATTCAGAAGAACCAATAATTGAATTGACTCAAATTGTAAAATTAAAATAAATAGAACCACACAGACTTTCACACTCATGGGCAAAATCAATCTTGAAAATAGGCTTGAACTATGAAAAATAAAGAGGGAAAGAGGTCAAAAGAAAGACAAATTGAATTGACTCAAAAACAGCAGAACTCAAATAAATACAACCAAGGAACTAAGTATGCAATCCAAGTCATCAATAACAAATACATAAATTCATGTTTAGAAACAAAGTTTAGCAAGACAAGTGAGATAGCCACACAAGGATATAAAGTGTATCACTCAACTCACTAGCATAGGGGTTCTTTTCGCTCAATTCACCTGCTCAATCACCCTATCATAGGCTTGTAGTAGTTCTAATTATCTACCACCAGTTACATGTGCAATCAAAAATCAAGAGGTCTTTGTGGCTTGTAATGTAAGGGTGTGGAATGAAGTGCTCAAGAATGCATTGAATAGGGAAGATTAATGTAGGGTTAACATGGTGCTCAAGAGTTTGTGGAGTATTTAATGATAATCAAACTTCTTATCAAACAAATAGGATGCAGGGCTAATTTATTCTCTTTTTTCTTCTCTTTTCTCTCTCTTTCTTTTTCCTTTTTCTCTTCCAACTTTCTTGGGCCGTTATGTACATGCTCTTTTGAAGCGAACCTTCATATTGGTGATACAGAGGCCCGGTTACTCAAGCGTTAATAACTCCAATTGCACCAAGATGCTACTAGCACGCTCATGGCTCTTACCAGCCGTTTGACGCGAAGATCAACATTGGTGATGAAGACCCCCGGTTACTAAGCTAGCTTAAACCAGCGGAGCGGAGCCCCCCCCCCTTTTTACCATTTTTTCTTCCAACTTTCTTGGGCCGTTATGTACATGCTCTTTTGACGCGAACCTTCATATTGGTGATACAGAGGCCCGGTTACTCAAGCGTTAATAACTCCAATGGCACCAAGATGCTACTAGCACGCTCATGGCTCTTACCAGCCGTTTGACGCGAAGATCAACATTGGTGATGAAGACCCCCGGTTACTAAGCTAGCTTAAACCAGCGGAGCGGATTTTTTTTTTCTTTTACCATTTTTTCTTCCAACTTTCTTGGGCCGTTATGCACATGCTCTTTTGACGCGAACCTTCATATTGGTGATACAAAGGCCCAGTTACTCAAGCGTTAATAACTCCAATGGCACCAATATGCTACTAGCATGCTCATGGCTCTTACCAACTGTTTGACGCGAAGATCGACATTGGTGATGAAGACCCCCGGTTACTAAGCCAGCTTAAACCAGCGGAGCAGAATTTTTTTTCTTATTTTTTTTTCCTTTTCTTGTTCTTTTTTTCTTTTCTTTTGTTTTTTTTTTGCTATTGCCTCATTGCACCCTGACTACTAACAAACACGTGTAATGATAATGATAACACACTGTACGATGTCAATCCATATTAAAATCATAGATCATACTCCAATTAGGATGGGTTGAAATAATTTATGCATTCTTGTATGAAAAGGGGTATACAATGAATAATGGAATGAGAAGGCCAGTAGGCTCAAAGGGGTAGCAAAGGATACATTCATTGAAGGGTAGGCCATTTGGTCTAACTAGCTAGCAAAAATGAATGCCTCTATCATATAAATGAGTTGCACATGTGTAAGGTAGCCGTGTAAAGAACTAGGACAAGTTCTGTAGAGTAAGTCAAGACAAGTGAAAAATCACACAAGAATTGAATATTCAGGCTCAAAATTCCTTCCAACAGGGCTATACTATCTCACACAATTCAATCAAGCTAAACAATGCATCATCACATAAATCATGGTACACGCGATCAACTTCCCTTCATGCAACCTCAAAATCAACACAAAATGCCTTTGTTCCTTCCAAAAATATTTTTTTTTAAAAGATGGAAAAATAAAATTTTGCAAAGGTACAAATTTTCTAAAGCACCCCCAAACACACAATTAACCCTTGCATTGTCCTTAATGCAATATAAACTAATGATAAAAGTGATGAATTCAAAAATAAAACAAGGGAGGATATGGAGAGAGGAAGACGACTACTAGCTAAAGGAAGGAAAATACTGACTTCTAATAATCCCTCCCCCAAACTTGGCCTTGTCCATAAAAAAAATCCCACAGTTAATGCAAGTAAGAAAAGAGCAATTAAGGAAAGAGACAACCTAGTGTGTTCATGCTGCTTGAGGGTTTTGAAATTGAAATTCCTATCCTTGATGAGAAAAAGGCAACTACTCGAGTAGCTTTTTTCTTCAAATCTTTCTCTAGCATCTTTGGGTGGTGGCTCAAGTTTAATTTGTGGAGTCACAATGTACCATGACAGCCTCCTACTTGAAATCCCTACAAGAAATTTAGCAAACTGAAATCAACATCACTTCCAAACACCAAGTATGGTTACACTTGTGATAAACAATTATGCTATCACAAGAAGGAACAAAATATGGTTATATTTGGGGTGGGGTGGAACTACTTTTAGCTTACCAAGGAAAGAAACAATACTTAGGAGAGTTTGGGGTCCACATTAATGTATGACACACTTCATTTCAGAAACTGAATCAATATACTTTGAATCTTAACCACCTCAGACTATAATTAAGTATATACTTTGAATCAATAAAACTTTCATTTATGAGCTCCATTTTAATTAAGTATATAGCAGAGTATATAAAGAAAAATGCTACAATGCTCTCCTTTATACATAAAACAACCCCACCTAGAGAAGAAAAATGACTCAGTTTCTTATTACACATGGCAAAAGGAAAAATTATTGAAGAACACTTGCCACATAGAGAGTACCTTTACAGATTGAGTATTTGTTATGAATTGGATTAACGATGGTTGAGCTGAACTAAGTATATCTACTCCACCTATATGGCAATGTTGATGAATCCGCAACATCCAGATGCATTGATAAATGATCAAAATTGTTCCCTTTTGGGAATATAAGTATCTGCCTGTTCATTGCAATTCAATGGCAGTCAGAACCAACAGTCAAAACAATGCCATATAGCAATTCAATGGGAAAAAAAACAATACTGGAAGATATTAATTCAACCAAAAATATAAATGTAAAAATCAAGGTACCAGTTGTAACCACCAGAGTAGAGATTTCTTGTCAGCCCAGAAAAATTGTAAATGGTCCAAGTGAATCTCCCGGATGGTGAGTCATCCCCCACTGGAGGAGCTTCCACTGCATTACTGTTTTCCGCTTGGACAACTATAAGGCCAAAATAAAAGATGTGAAACCATTAAAAATAAGTACCAACCAGTAATACATACCACTATGCAATTTATAAAACAAAGGGAAAAGTTTTAAATCTTCATAATTTTAAATGGACCAAAAACACAAGACTAGACCCTGAGAATATCCGCACAGAATAACATCCACATACAAACCCAAATAACATCCTTGCCAACAGAAAAATAATAAAATGAACATTGCTAACTGCTTCGTGTTCATTAGGCCTAGCACTCAATTTACATTAAGCATAGTTGACCAAATCACTAAACTGCTGCCCTAAGCAATATTTGATAACAGTAAGGGAGATTATTTTCGTGCTAAGTATCATCATCATACATATTCAGTGTTTGAATTTCCAAATAGCAAGTTTTAAGTGACATGCAGAGCGTCTACGTTCCAACATCGAGGATCCTCTGGAAAGTCAAAATTTTCTTTCTTTCTTTCTTTCTGCTTTCTTATTCTTCTTCTCCTACCTTCTCGTAATGAAGACATCTCTTCGAAAGATGCACCAGCATGTTTTGATTTTACTTTCGCTAAACCAAGTTTCACCCAGTCTTATAGAAATTCACTGCACACCACACAACAGTAACAGTAAGTAACTACAAATTGAATTGGTAAAATGAATGTTTTATGTATGTGGACTTACGTAGAGGTGGATCCATCATTTGGAATAGAAAGAAGCCCCTTAATACAACCACAAGCACTATGCCCAATGACCACAATGTTCTGAACCTGTACAAATTACAATTGTACAGTCAAATTGTTAAGCCAAGGGATTAAGAAACAGAAAACATAATGACAATATTAAGGAAATCAAATGTTGAAAATAGAAATGGAAAACACAGCTTATTTAAACCTATTGGAACATTGAGATTTGAGCGTAAGTTTTGACATTAAGTGCCGACATCTGAGTGAAGCAAGCATTGAAAATGTGTCACACATGAAGTCATATGAAAAATTAATAGAAGCAATATTCATGCTATTTATTTGAGATTGCAGGACTACAAAATGAAGTTGAATAAGCGATTCAATAGTAGGAATGTCATAGGATACAGCATACCCAAGAATCACAGAAAAAATATGTACATATGCTATAGATAGTAAACTAGACCCATCGATTTTGACTGCTGAGATGAAAATGGAAGCAGAGTGACAGGGTTTTTACTAGGGCCATTTGACAAGTTTCAGGGTTGTCAATTCAAGATGTAAAGGTGGGCTTGCTTCAATTCAAGATTTTATTAGGAGTGATTACTTCAGGGTTGATTACTGCAAAACACTCTCTTTAGGTCCCGTGCCAACATATTTCAGCTTATATTAAGTAACAAAATGTTGAAAAGTCAGAAATAATGTTTGATATGTAATGATCAAGTACAATAACTTGAGTGAACGAAAGGACATTGTGGCACACTAGTGAAACCAATATTATCTATTTTGAAAGAAAATAGGGGACATTAGGTTTAGAGTTGCATAAACTTGAACAATGTAAATTATTAGGTATATTAAACATACAAGATAGAAAACATGTAGGTTTTTTACCATAATAAATGCATTGGAAAATAATCTTTCAGAAAACAGTCTTTCTTTAATTCAAGCAACATACCATTGTATGGTTCTTCAATTCTTTGAACTTCATACACACTAAAACCGGCATTCCCAGAGGTTTCCATTCCCCTATTTTCAACATCTATGTGGCCATCCATACTGCATAATATAAGATATCAACACTCTGCAAATAGAAAGCGCCTAACAATCAAGAACCCCTCAAGAAATAGCATATTGATATACAGACGAAGCTTGATGGTTTTATTTAGTAGAATAATAAATTTTAGAAGAGAAAAGATGAAGTTGAACAGGACATTCTCATAAATATGAAGCTATTTTACGGTTATCAAAGGCCAAGTTTATTTCAGATGAAATGATTAAATAATTATGCCATATTTTTCACAATAAACAAGAATTTTTTCTTGTCTTCAATTGATAAAGTACTGAAGAACCTAGAATTTTCCTCTCCCTTCGTTCTTAGAACTTTAAATTGAACTTACTCTGGAGTAGTAGAACATTACTGTTACCATTTTCTTTGGGATCCCCAACCCACACTTTTTTGCACACTGGTTAGAAACATTAAAGCTCTATTTTCTCTACCATTTTATTCCCTTACCTTTCTTCTTCAGCTATTGGCTTCAGTTACATAGAGAGGGTGAGAATAATAGCTGGGAAGATGTAAAACAAAGAATGGGACCATCTGTTTAGGCACAATACATTCATTCTCCTCAATAACTATAGTAAAAAATTGTTTTGACCCAAGCAGGAAAACCATTTCATGATCAGAGTTTGAGATGAAAACTTCCAAAAAGAAAAATGAAATGATAATGATTACTGACATTATCCAAATATGAACTAAATGTTCGGCTCAAAATGTAAACCGCACAACTAAACAAACAAGTCATGACAGAAAACTCAGGTCATACAATCCAAATTAAAAGGCAAGTATTAAAACAATTAAGTATACTAGCCAAACTTCAAACAGAGGAATAATAGAATACTTGGAAAAAAACAAAACTGTGTCGTATAACATCAACCACAATGAAACATTTATTCGTATTTCTCATCAACAATAAACATATTTTTGACGAAGTATTGAGAATAATAAGAAGTCCATATTAATGAAAACAAACAAGTAAAGCAACCTCATTAATTCATTGTTATTCAAGGAAACAATCCACAACCACAATCAAATCCAGAAACCATACGGAAATTCAGATCACGAACAACGAAATCAGGTCAGAAACTCTGTAAAATCATTAAGAACGACCCGTTACCTGCGTGGTGGAGCAGAAGAGAAGCGGCCGTCGAAGTGGGGAACGAGCAGCTCATCATCCTCCTGCTGATGTAAAGGGCAAAGAGAAAAAAGGAACCTTGATCACACTAATGGCAGAGGAGTCATCAGAGTCCTTTGCTAGACCATTGAAGCGGTTCCAACAACAGAATCCGGACAGTCACAGTAAGTGAGAAGAAGGCAAAGCAAACAGAAGGGAGAGATGCAACAAAGCGAAGATGATCTATGCGGTAAACGGGAGGCGATGGGTCTAGTCAAGAAAGCCACCGCCAAAGGTCAATGTCCAACGGATCACGAAAATGTAATAAAAACGCAACCCACGAAATGTAATAAAAACGCAACCCCCGAATTGGCATTGTCTGGTTAAAAATCCAAAACTATTTTTAATATTTTTTTTTTCAAACAAATTTCGATTTAGTTTTTTATGCTGGTTTTTATACTACTATTTTATTTTATCTTAAAATATTTGTCAACTACATAGAGAAGATTAGATTGAGTTGTTTGAGACCGACAATATATTTTTACTAGTTAGATATATTATTAATATTTATAAAAAATAATATTTCCCATATATATATATTTTATTTTTATATATTATCTATGTTAATTATATGTCTTTTATTTTTAGAAAAAAGTTCTTGTGAACTTGATGGTGTGTCTAAATTTAACCTCGTATATTTATAATAATTTTTAGTTTTATTCTTTTAAATTAAAATGACAGGATTTAGTTTGAGATAAAATTAGTCAAATTTTTATAGTTAGAGAGATCTTATAATCTATAAAAATTATATTCCTATTTATGCTTTTTTTAATATATTCCTTTTAATATATTCTTTTTTCAAACAAATTTCAATTTATTTTTTATGCTGCTTTTTTTATTACTATTTTATTTTATCTTAAAATATTTGTCAATTTTATAGAGAAGATTATATTGAGTTGTTTGGGACCGGCAATATATTGTTACTAGATATATTATTAATATTTATAAAGAATAATATTCCCCATATATATATCATTTTTATATATTGTCTATGTCAACTATATGTCTTTTATTTTTAGGAAAAAGCTTGTGTGAACTTCATGATATGTCCAAATTTAACCTCATATATTTATAATAAATTTTAGTTTTATTCTTTTAAATTAAAATAACGGAATTTAGTTTGAGGTAAAATTAGTCAAATTTTTATAGTTAGAGAGATCTTATAATCTATAAAAGTTATATTCCTATTTATGCTTTTTTAATATATTCCTTTTAATATATTCTTTTTTCAAACAAATTTTGGTTTATTTTTTATGCTGCTTTTTTTATTACTATTTTATTTTATCTTAAAATATTTGTCATCTATATAGAGAAGATTAGATTGAGTTGTTTGGGACCGGCAATATATTGTTACTAGTTAGATACATTATTAATATTTATAAAGAATAATATTCCCCATATATATATATATATTTCATTTTTATATATTGTCTATGTCAACTATATGTCTTTTATTTTTAGGCCAAAGTTTGTGTGAACTTCATGGTGTGTCCAAATTTAACCTCATATATTTGTAGATATTTTTAAAATAATTAATATAATATTTAATCCTTAAATGTAAATAAATTTTAGTTTTATTCTTTTAAATTAAAATAGCGGGTTGTAGTCTAAGGTAAAATTAGTCAAATTTTTATAGTGAGAAAGATCTTATAATCTATAAAAGTTATATTCCTATTGTCCTTAATATATAATATAGAAAATTATTCTTAATTTTAAATATAATATATCTATTTTCTATATTTTTAAAAAAAAAATTAATACTCTCTTTATAGTTATCAAACAAGAGAGAGGAAAGAAATTAAGTAAAATAATTAAAGTATTCTAAAATGACATATCATATTAATTAATTTAATTAATTTTTTAATTTAATTAATTAAATTTTATATTAAATATATGAAGAATATTAAATATTTGAAGTAAGAAAAGGGTGACGGAGAATAAAAAACTTGGATGGTTTACTATGATGCACAATTACTTCCTATTCCAAATCACCTAGAGATAATTAGTATTTTACTAGGATTCATATTTTATTGATCAGAATAATAAATATTTTTCAAATTCTTAGGCAAAATACATGATGGGGACAATTGTCAGATTTAAAAAATTATCTATAGATGTTTCGTATCTTCACCTTTATTTTTCTTTAGTGAAACAATCTTCACTTGATTTTAATTATGAATTTTTTAACATCATATTTAATTAATTTTTTATCTCGAAATGAGATGCCTATAAAAAAATTATATTCAGTGTTAACCTAATATTCTAGATATATGATATTTTTTAAATTTATTAACTCTTTCTTAAATTAATCATATTGATATTTTCTCAACAATAATTAAATAAGAGAATGGGGGATTAAATAAGGTGATTAGAGTATTTTAAGAAAAATATATTATAATAATCAATATAACTAATTTTTTTAATTTAATTAAATATATTTTATATTTAGGATTAAAAGAGTATTATTTATATCCGACGTAACACATTGAGTCTACTTAATTAAACCTTTGAACTTTTTTTTTGTCTCACAACAAATTAAGACCAAATTTTGTTTCTAACGATAAAATATATTAGTAGAGGTTTTTATTTACTGAAACAAACCATTAGCTGTTAAAGAAATAGATTATTTCTTTTATTTCACTCATTTTTCACTAATAGTTTCATGAGATTGAGCACAAGTAATGAACTAATGATATAAATTGAAGTAATACATTTGAGTATTCACTAATTGTATGATTAGTATTTTATCTTTAATATAAGAGTTATATATATAATTTGAATATATTAAAAAAATTAGATAAATTATTTAATTCTAATATTTGTGACATAATCTCCTTATGTCTTTTTTTTTTTTTGCTAGAACTCCTTATGTTAACATTTAATTTAATTGCAAAGTACATATCACCATTTAAATTTTTTGAGTCAGCTTTTTCCAAAAGCTAACGATATTAATATTAGGGGTTAAAAATATACTTATGAATTTAAACAATGTGAAAACATAATAATGTGGCGAACTGTTACTGTACATGAGCACGTCATCAAGAATGACTGTGTAGAGAAAGTGTTTTCCCTTTTCTTTTGAATAAGCAATGAAAATTCTGATATTCGAAATGATCAAATGGCAACATGCATGTAAATTTCTAACTTTGATAACATCTACAAAAGTAGTCCTAATCAAACAATCAGCACCCTTCTTTTATGCAAATCTCACCGTGCACCGTTACCTTTTTCTTGCATTCTGAAACACCAGCTTTGTTAGTGCGGCTACATCGAACCACCCTCTTGCTCCCAAACACTATGGAGAAAGATGGAAAATTGAGGTGACTGGGTCAAAACATTTCCTAGCGCAATTAACGTTAGGGCTGTATGGTTATGTGAAATTAAGAGCAATTTAGTCTTATTATATTTCAAGTAGCTCTTTTCTTGATTAACAATGGTGGAGCTGAATAGAGCATATCTACTCCACATATATGGCAATGTTGATAAATCCGTAACATCCAAATCCATTGACAAATGATCAACATTTTTCCCTTGAGGAAGATAAGTATACTCATGTTCATTGCAATTTAATGGCAATTAGAACCAGCAATCAAGACCATCATAATTTAGCATTCATACACACTAGTAGTCTAATACACATTGGCACATATCAATTCATCAAAAAAAACAATATTGGAAGATATTAATTCACCCAAAAATTATATTGAAAAAAAATATAGGTAAATCTTTTAACCACCGAATATTAAGTAACTTAACCAGTAATATACACCATTATGCGCATAATTTTAAATGGAGCAAATAAACAAGACTAGACCCCGGGAATATCCACACAGAATAACATCCACTAATACACACCATTATACGCATAATTTTAAATGGAGCAAATAAACAAGACCAGACCCCTAGAATATCTACACAGAGTAACATCCACTTTACAACCCAAATAACAACCTTGAAAATAACTCATGGCGTAGAACTTTGCTTTTAGCAAATAGGTGCAACAAGCTGCATTCTGTTAGGTTATAACCTTTTAATTAGTTTTAATTAATTGGAGGTTTGACTTTATTTTGTTAAAAAATCTCACTTTATATTATTAAGAAAGTATTGATTTTTTTTTAAAATTATACTCTTTAGCAATAAGGCTCATAATAAATATGAATTACTACCATTTAAGAAAAATGAAATTGTATTTTTATTAAAATTTAGACTATATACGTATTTATTAGCTTTTCTTTATATATGCATATACTCTACTAGCTATTTGAAGATGAGAATTAAGTGTTTTGGAAGAGAGAAAATCTTTTATTAAGTGACCAAGGGAAGGAAGAAACTAGACCATTATAGATATTAGCTTTAAAAAATAATCTGAACCACAGATAAAAGACACAAAATTAAAGATAACCCCTCAGAAATCCGTATTTGGGAGAAAATACCAATTTAGGTAAATCAAAAAAATTATTATAATCATACATGTTCAGTCACTGAACTTCTAAATAGCAACCTCTAAGTGACATGCAAAGCATTTACCTTCCATAGGTGGAGGATCCTCTGGAAAGTCGAGGTGGGGAACGAGCACCTCATCGTCCTCCTGATGAATATGATTTGTTGAGTTTATGTGCATAATTCTTTAAAAAATTGGAGAAGTAAGATTATAAAATTTTAACAAAGAGAATATATAGAATAAAAAAGTAAGACAAATTAATTAAAAACTTTTAACCCCACTTCTCTAGTATTTTTTTCTTAAATCCAACTCAAAAAATTTCTATTCGCTCCCTTCCATCTAAATCCCTCATATCAAACAGCTGATTAGTTTGTTCAAATTTGACCCCTACATTTTTGGAGATTTTAGAAATGTTAATTTCTCTATTACATTTACTGCTAAAATTTTATACATATTTATAAAATAATAAACACATATTTAGCGTATCAAATATTAGAAGGGAGAAGGAGAAAGAATCCTGCATAACTTTGGTATGATGCAAAATTCTGCATAACTTTGGTATGATGCAAAATTACTTCATATTTCTGTTTAGAGCTCCAAAGTAAATAATAGCTTAATTCATATAGCTCCAAATAAATTCAACAAATTAATCTTGTTGTTTTGTGCATGTAAATCAAGTAGTGACACATAACTTCCTTATGTAACAAAGACTGATGATCTAAACATATACATTAATCAAATATATCAACTGGAGTACAAATACCTAATGTATAAATTATATCGTAGTATAGTTATCTGTCAATCTAATTCAATTTTAATAATCATAAGAAAAGTTTAATTTTCTTGAGCAGATCTTATAATTTTTTATAACATATTTTTTTCTAAAATTTTGGATTTTAGCATTTTTGAGCATCAAATGAATTTTTCTTCAAACGGTGATACTTTATCTAGAAAGTAGACTTGCCAAGCTTTCCAAATAGTCCAGTTTCATAATTTATCGACATCTACGTTACCCTGCAGAACTCGTCAAACTCAGACCACCACGGAGGCCCAAAAGTTCCATTCCAGACAGTTTTAGGATTTTGGCATTTTCGAGTGTCAAATGAATTTTTCTGCGAGCGGTGATAATTTATTTAGAAAGTAGACTTGCCAAGCTTTCCAGATAGTCCAGTTTCATAATTTATCGATATCTATTTTGCCCTGTAGAAATTACCAAACCCAAACCACCACGATGGCCCAAAAGTTTCATTTCGAATAGTTTTGTGATTTTGATGTTTTTGGGCGTCAAATGAATTTTTCTACGAGCAGTGATAATTTATCTAGAAATTAGACTTGCCAAGCTTTCCAGATAGTCCAGTTTCATAAATTATCGACATTTATGTTGCCCTGTAGAAATTGCCAAACCCACACCACACGATGGCGCAAAAGTTCCACTTCGTACAGTTTTGGGATTTTTGTGTTTTCGGGCGTCACATGAATTTTTCTACAAGCGGGGATAATTTATCTGCAAAGTAGACTTGCCAAGCTGTCCAGGGAGTCCAGTTTCATAATTTATTGACATATACGCTACCCTGTAGAAATTGCCAAACCCAGACCACACGATGGCCCAAAAGTTCCATTTGGGATAGTTTTGAGATTTTTGTATTTTCGGGTGTCAGATGAATTTTTCTGCGAGTGGTGATAATTTATCTGGAAAGGAGACTTGCCAAGCTTTCCAGGGAGTCCGGTTTCATAATTTATCGACGTCGACGTTGCCTTGAAGAAATTGCCAAACCTAGACCACACGATCGCCCAAAATTTCTATTTCATACAGTTTTGGGATTTTTGTGTTTCGGGTGTCAGACGAATTTTTGTGCGAGCGGTGATAATTTATCTGGAAAGGAGACTTGCCAAGCTTTCCAGGGAGTCCGGTTTCATAATTTATCAATGTTGACATTGCCCTGTAGAAATTGCCAAACCCATACCACAAGATGGCATAAAAGTTCCATTTCTGACAGTTTTGGGATTTTTGTGTTTTCGCTTGTCAGATGAATTTGTTTGCGAGCGGTGATAATTTATCTGCAAAGCAGACTTGCCAAGCTTTCCAGGTAGTCCAGTTTCATAATTTCCTGACGTCGACGTTGCCTTATAGAAATTGTCAAACCGACACCACACGATGGCCCAAAAGTTCCATTTCAGACAGTTTTGGGATTTTTGTGTTTTCGGGTGTCAGATGAATTTTTCTGCCAGCGGCGATAATTTATCTGCAAAGTAGACTTGCCAAGCTTTCCAGGGAGTCCAGTTTCGTAATTTATCAACGTCGATGTTACCCTGTAGAAATTACCAAACCCACACCACACGATGGCCCAAAAGTTCCATTCCATAGAGTTTTGGGATTTTTGTGTTTTGGGACGTCAGATGAATTTTTCTGCGTGCGGTGATAATTTATCTGCAAAGTAGACTTACCAACCTGTCAGGGAGTCCGGTTTCATAATTTATTGACATCTACGTTACCTAGTAGAAATTGCCAAACCCACACCACACGATGGCCCAAAAGTTCCATTTGGGACAGTTTTGGGATTTTTGTGTTTTCAGGTGTCAGATGAATTTTTCTGCGAGCGGTGATAATTGATTTGGAAAGGAGACTTGCCAAGCTTTCCAGGTAGTCCAGTTTCATAATTTCCCGACCTCGAGGTTGCCCTGTAAAAATTGCCAAACCCAGACCACACGATGGCCCAAAAGTTCCATTTCGAACAGTTTTGGGATTTTTGTGTTTTCGGGCGTCACATGAATTTGTTTGCGAGCGGTGATAATTTATCTGCAAAGCAGACTTGCCAAGCTTTCCAGGTAGTCCAGTTTCATAATTTCCTGACGTCGACGTTGCCCTGTAGAAATTGTCAAACCGACACCACGCGATGGCCCAAAAGTTCCATTTCAGACAGTTTTGGGATTTTTGTGTTTTCGGGTGTCAGATGAATTTTTCTGCCAGCGGCGATAATTTATCTGCAAAGTAGACTTGCCAAGCTTTCCAGGGAGTCCAGTTTCGTAATTTATCAACGTCGATGTTGCCCTGTAGAAATTACCAAACCCACACCACACGATGGCCCAAAAGTTCCATTCCATAGAGTTTTGGGATTTTTGTGTTTTGGGGCGTCAGATGAATTTTTCTGCGTGCGGTGATAATTTATCTGCAAAGTAGACTTACCAACCTGTCAGGGAGTCCGGTTTCATAATTTATTGACATCTACGTTACCCAGTAGAAATTGCCAAACCCACACCACACGATGGCCCAAAAGTTCCATTTGGGACAGTTTTGGGATTTTTGTGTTTTCAGGTGTCAGATGAATTTTTCTGCGAGCGGTGATAATTGATTTGGAAAGGAGACTTGCCAAGCTTTCCAGGTAGTCCAGTTTCATAAATCCTGACCTCGAGGTTGCCCTGTAAAAATTGCCAAACCCAGACCACACGATGGCCCAAAAGTTCCATTTCGAACAGTTTTGGGATTTTTGTGTTTTCGGGCGTCACATGAATTTTTCTGGGAGCGGCGATAAATTATCTACAAAGTAGACTTGCCAAGCTTTCCAGGTAGTCCAGTTTCATAATTTCCCGACGTCGATGTTGCCCTGTAGAAATTGCCAAACCCAGACCATACGATGGCCCAAAAGTACCATTTCGTACAGTTTTGGGATTTTTGTGTTTTTGGGTGTCCGATGAATTTTTCTGGGAGCGGCGATAATTTATCTACAAAGTAGACTTGCCAAGCTTTCCAGGTAGTTTAGTTTCGTAATTTATTTGACATCTACATTGCCCTGCAGAAATTGCCAAACCCAGACCACACAATGGCCCAAAAGTTCCATTTCGTACAGTTTTGGGATTTTTGTGTTTTCAGGCGTCACATGAATTTTTCTGCGAGCGGTGATAATTTATCTGCAAAGTAGACTTGCCAAGCTTTCCAGGTAGTCCAGTTTCATAATTTCCCGACGTCTACGTTGCCCTGTAGAAATTGCCACACCCACACTATACGATGGCCCAAAAGTTCCATTTCGGATAGTTTTGGGATTTTTGTGTTTTCGGGCGTCACATGAATTTTTCTGGGAGCGGCGATAATTTATCTGCAAAGTAGACTTGCCAAGCTTTCCAGGTAGTTCAGTTTCGTAATTTCTCCACATCTATGTTGCCCTGTAGAAATTGCCAAACCCACACCACACGATGGCCCAAAAGTTCCATTTCGCACAATTTTAGGATTTTTATTTTTTCGGGCATCACATGAATTTTTCTACGAGCGGTGATAATTTATCTGTAAAGTAGACTTACCAAACTTTCCAGGTAGTCCAGTTTCATAATTTCCCGACGTCGACGTTGCCCTGCAGAAATTGCCAAACCCACACCACACAATGGCCAAAAAGTTCCATTTCGGACAGTTTTGGGATTTTTGTGTTTTCGGGCGTCACATGAATTTTTCTGGGAGCGGCGATAATTTATCTGCAAAGCAGACTTGCCAAGCTTTCCAAGTAGTCCAATTTCATAATTTTCCGACGTCGACGTTGCCCTGTAGAAATTGCCAAACCCACACCACACGATGGCCCAAAAGTTCCATTTCAGACAGTTTTGGGATTTTTGTGTTTTCGGGTGTCAGATGAATTTTTCTGCGAGCGGTGATAATTTATCTGCAAAGCAGACTTGCCAAGCTTTTCAGGTAGTCCGATTTCATAATTTTCTGACGTCGACGTTGTCCTCTAGAAATTACCAAACCCACACCACACGATGGCCCAAAAGTTCCATTTCGGACAGTTTTGGGATTTTTGTATTTTTGGGTGTCAGATGAATTTTTCTGCTTGCGGTGATAATTTATCTGCAAAGTAGACTTGCCAAGCTTTGCAGGGAGTCTAGTTTCATAATTTATCGACATGTACATTGCCCTGTAGAAATTGCCAAACCCGTACCACACGATTGCCCAAAAGTTCCATTCCAGACAGTTTTGGGATTTTTGTGTTTTCGGGTGTCAGATGAATTTTTCTGCGCGCGGTGATAATTTATCTGCAAAGTAGACTTGCCAAGCTTTCCAGGGAGTCCAGTTTAATAATTTATCGACGTCGACGTTGCCCTGTAAAAATTGTCAAAGCATACCACACGATGGCCCAAAAGTTCCATTTCAGACAGTTTTTTGGATTTTTGTGTTTTCGGGTGTCAGATGAATTTTTCTGCGAGCGGAGATAATTTATCTGCAAAGGAAACTTGCCAAGCTATCCAGGGGGTCCGGTTTCATAATTTATTGACATCTACGTTACCCTGTAGAAATTGCCAAACTCAAACACACGATTGCCAAAAGTTCTATTCCAGACACTTTTGGGATTTTTGTGTTTTCGGTTGTCACATGAATTTTTCTGTGAGCGGTGATAATTTATCTGCAAAGTAGACTTGCCAAGCTTTCCAGGGCAGTTTCACAATTTATCGACATCTACGTTGCCCTGTAAAAATTGCCAAACTCAGACAACACGATTGCCCAAAAGTTCTATTCCGGACAGTTTTGGGATTTTTGTGTTTTCGGGTGTCAAATAAATTTTTCTGTGAGCGGTGATAATTTATCTGCAAAGTAGACTTACCAAGCTTTCCAGGTAGTCCAGTTTCATAATTTATCAATATCAACGTTGCCCTCTAGAAATTGCCAAACCCAAACCACACGATTGTCCAAAAGTTCCATTTTGGACAGTTTTGGGATTTTTGTGTTTTCGGGTGTCAGATGAATTTTTCTGGGAGCGGCGATAATTTATCTGCAAAGTAGACTTGTCAAGCTTTCCAGGGAGTCCTGTTTCATAATTTATCGACGTCGACGTTGCCCTGTAGAAATTGCCAAACCCACACCACACGATAGCCCAAAAGTTCTATTTCATACCGTTTTGGGATTTTTGTGTTTTCGGGCGTCAGATGAATTTTTCTGCTTGCGGTGATAATTTATCTGCAAAGTAGACTTGCCAAGCTTTCCAGGGAGTCCAGTTTCATAATTTATCGACGTCGACGTTGCCCTTTAGAAATTGCCAAACCCACACCACACGATGGCCCAAAAGTTCCATTTCGGACAGTTTTGGGATTTTTGTGTTTTCGGGTGTCAAATAAATTTTTCTGCGAGCGGTGATAATTTATCTGCAAAGTAGACTTGCCAAGCTTTCCAGGGAGTCCAGTTTCATAATTTATCCATATCAACGTTGCCCTCTAGAAATTGCCAAACCCAAACCACACGATTGTCCAAAAGTTCCATTTTGGATAGTTTTGGGATTTTTGTGTTTTCGGGTGTCAGATGAATTTTTCTGGGAGCGGCGATAATTTATCTGCAAAGTAGGCTTGCCAAGCTTTGCAGAGAGTCTTGTTTCATAATTTATCGACCTCGACGTTGCGCTCTAGAAATTGCCAAACCCAAACCACACGATTGTCCAAAAGTTTCATTTTGGACAGTTTTGGGATTTTTGTGTTTTCGGGTGTCAGATGAATTTTTCTGGGAGCGGCGATAATTTATCTGCAAAGTAGACTTGCCAAGCTTTCCAGGGAGTCCAGTTTCATAATTTATCGACCTCGATGTTGCCCTGTAGAAATTGACAAACTCAAACAACACGATTGCCCAAAAGTTCCATTCCGGACAGTTTTGGGATTTTTGTGTTTTCGGGTGTCAACTAAATTTTTTTGCGGGCGGAGATAATTTATCTGCAAAGTAGACTTGCCAAGCTTTCCAGGGAGTCCAGTTTCATAATTTATCAATATCAACGTTGCCCTCTAGAAATTGCCAAACCCAAACCACACGATTGTCCAAAAGTTCCATTTTTGACAGTTTTGGGATTTTTGTGTTTTCGGGTGTCAAAGGAATTTTTCTGGGAGCGGCGATAATTTATCTGCAAAGTAGACTTGCCAAGCTTTCCAGGGAGTCCTGTTTCATAATTTATCGACATCGACGTTGCCCTATAGAAATTGCCAAACCCACGCCACACGATGGCCCAAAAGTTCCATTACAGACAGTTTTGGGATTTTTGTGTTTTCGGATGTCAGATGAATTTTTCCGCGAGCGGTAATGATTTATCTGTAAAGTAGACATGCCAAGCTTTCCAGGTAGTCCAATTTCATAATTTCCCGACGTCGACGTTGCCCTGTAGAAATTGTCGAAGCCACATTACACGATGGCCCAAAAGTTCAATTTCGGACAGTTTTGGGATTTTTGTGTCTTCGGGAGTCAGATGAATTTTTCTGCGAGCGGTGATAATTTATCTGCAAAGTAGACTTGCCAAGCTTTCCAGGGAGTCCGGTTTCACAATTTATCGACATCTACGTTGCCCTGTAGAAATTACCAAACTCAGACAACACGATTGCCCAAAAGTTCCATTCCGGACAGTTTTGGGATTTTTGTGTTTTCATGCCGCAGATGAATTTTTCTGCGAGCGGTGATAATTTATCTGCAAAGTAGACTTGCCAAGCTTTCGAGGGAGTCCTGTTTCATAATTTATCGACATCGACGTTGCCCTATAGAAATTGCCAAACCCAAACCACACGATCGCCCAAAAGTTCCATTCCGGACAGTTTTGGGATTTTTGTGTTTTCGGGTGTCAAATAAATTTTTTTGCGGGCGGAGATAATTTATCTGCAAAGTAGACTTGCCAAGCTTTCCAGGGAGTCCAGTTTCATAATTTATCAATATCAACGTTGCCCTCTAGAAATTGCCAAACCCAAACCACACGATTGTCCAAAAGTTCCATTTTTGACAGTTTTGGGATTTTTGTGTTTTCGGGTGTCAAATGAATTTTTCTGGGAGCGGCGATAATTTATCTGCAAAGTAGACATGCCAAGCTTTCCAGGGAGTCCTGTTTCATAATTTATCGACATCGACGTTGCCCTATAGAAATTGCCAAACCCACACCACACGATGGCCCAAAAGTTCCATTTCGGACAGTTTTGGGATTTTTGTGTTTTCGGGTGTCAGATGAATTTTTCCGCGAGCGGTAATGATTTATCTGTAAAGTAGACATGCCAAGCTTTCCAGGTAGTCCAATTTCATAATTTCCCGACGTCGACGTTGCCCTGTAGAAATTGTGGAAGCCACATTACACGATGGCCCAAAAGTTCAATTTCGGACAGTTTTGGGATTTTTGTGTCTTCGGGAGTCAGATGAATTTTTCTGCGAGCGGTGATAATTTATCTGCAAAGTAGACTTGCCAAGCTTTCCAGGGAGTCCGGTTTCACAATTTATCGACATCTACGTTGCCCTGTAGAAATTGCCAAACTCAGACAACACGATTGCCCAAAAGTTCCATTCCGGACAGTTTTGGGATTTTTGTGTTTCCATGCCGCAGATGAATTTTTCTGCGAGCGGTGATAATTTATCTGCAAAGTAGACTTGCCAAGCTTTCCAGCGAGTCCAGTTTCCTAATTTATCGACGTCGACGTTGCCCTCTAGAAATTGCCAAACCCAAACCACACGATTCTCCAAAAGTTCTATTTTGGACAGTTTTGGGATTTTTGTGTTTTCGGGTGTCAGATGAATTTTTCTGGGAGCGGCGATAATTTATCTGCAAAGTAGACTTGCCAAGCTTTCCAGGGAGTCCTGTGTCACAATTTATCGACATCGACGTTGCCCTATAGAAATTGCCAAACCCACACCACATGATGGCCCAAAAGTTCCATTTCGAACAGTTTTGGGATTTTTGTGTTTTCGGGCGTCAGTTGAATTTTTCTGCTTGCGGTGATAATTTATCTGCAAAGTAGACTTGCCAAGCTTTCCAGGGAGTCCAGTTTCATAATTTATCCATATCAACGTTGCCCTCTAGAAATTGCCAAACCCAAACCACACGATTGTCCAAAAGATCCATTTTGGACAGTTTTGGGATTTTTGTGTTTTCGGGTGTCAGATGAATTTTTCTGGGAGGGGCGATAATTTATCTGCAAAGTAGACTTTCCAAGCTTTCCAGGGAGTCCTGTTTCATAATTTATCGACCTCGACGTTGCCCTGTAGAAATTGCCAAACCCACACCACACGATGGTTAAAAAGTTCTATTTCTGATAGTTTTGGGGTTTTTGTGTCTTCGGGAGTCAGATGATTTTTTCTGCGAGCGGTGATAATTTATCTGCAAAGTAGACTTGCCAAGCTTTCCAGGGAGTCCAGTTTCATAATTTATCGACATGTACATTGCCCTGTAGAAATTGCCAAACCCAAACCACACGATTGCCCTAAAGTTCCATTCCATACAGCTTTGGGATTTTTGTGTCTTCGGGTGTCAGATGAATTTTTCTGCGAGCGGTAATAATTTATCTGTAAAGTAGACATGCCAAGCTTTCTAGGTAGTCCAGTTTCATAATTTCCCGACGTCGACGTTGCCCTGTAGAAATTGTCGAACCCACATCACACGATGGCCCAAAAGTTCCATTTCGGACAGTTTTGGGATTTTTTTGTTTTCGATCGTCAGATGAATTTTTCTACGAGCGGTGATAATTTATCTGCAAAGTAGACTTGCCAAGCTTTCCAGAGAGTCCAGTTTCATAATTTATCGACGTCGACGTTGCCCTGTATAAATTGCCAAACCCACACCACAGGATGGCCCAAAAGTTCCATTTCGAACAATTTTGGGATTTTTGTGTTTTCATGCCGCAGATAAATTTTTCTGCGAGCGGTGATAATTTATCTGCAAAGTAGACTTGCCAAGCTTTCCAGGGAGTCCAGTTTCATAATTTATCAATATCAACGTTGCCCTCTAAAAATTTCCAAACCCAAACCACACGATTGTCCAAAAGTTCCATTTTGGACAATTTTGGGCTTTTTTTGTTTTCGGGTGTCAGATGAATTTTTCTGGGAGCGGCGATAATTTATCTGCAAAGTAGACTTTCCAAGCTTTCCAGGGAGTCCTGTTTCATAATTTATCGACCTCGACGTTGCCCTGTAGAAATTGCCAAACCCACACCACACGATGGTTAAAAAGTTCCATTTCTGACAGTTTTGGGGTTTTTGTGTCTTTGGGAGTCAGATGATTTTTTCTGCGAGCGGTGATAATTTATCTGCAAAGTAGACTTGCCAAGCTTTCCAGGGAGTCCAGTTTCAAAATTTATCGACATGTACATTGCCCTGTAGAACTTGCCAAACCCAGACCACACGATTGCCCAAAAGTTCTATTCCATACAGTTTTGGGATTTTTGTGTTTTCGGGTGTCAGATGAATTTTTCTGCGAGCGGTAATGATTTATCTGTAAAGTAGACATGCCAAGCTTTCCAGGTAGTCCAGTTTCATAATTTCCCGACGTCGACGTTGCCCAGTAGAAATTGTCGAACCCACATCACATGATGGCCCAAAAGTTCCATTTCGGACAGTTTTGGGATTTTTTTGTTTTCGGGCGTCAGATGAATTTTTCCGCGAGTGGTGATAATTTATCTGCAAAGTAGACTTGCCAAGTTTTCCAGGGAGTCTAGTTTCATAATTTATCGACGTCGACATTGCCCTGTAGAAATTGCCACACCCACCCCACAGGATGGCCCAAAAGTTCCATTTCGTACAGTTTTGGGATTTTTGTGTTTTCATGTCGCAGATGAATTTTTCTGCAAGCGGTGATAATTTATCTTCAAAGTAGACTTGCCAAGCTTTCTAGGGAGTCCATTTTCATAATTTATTGACTTCGACATTGCCCTGTAGAAATTGCCAAACCTACGCCACACGATGACCCAAAAGTTCCATTTCGGACAATTTTGGGATTTTTTTGTTTTCGGGGGTCATAGAAATTTTTCTGCGGACGGGGATAATTTATCTGCAAAGTAGACTTGCCAAGCTTTCTAGGGAGTCCAGTTTCATAATTTATCGACATCTACGTTGTCCTGTAGAAATTGCCAGACCCATGCCACACGATGGCCCAAAAGTTCCATTTTGGACAGTTTTGGGGTTTTTGTGTTTTTGGGTGTCAGATGAATTTTTCTGGGAGCGGCGATAATTTATCTGCAAAGTAGACTTGCCAAGCTTTCCAGGGAGTCCAGTTTCATAATTTATCGACGTCGATGTTGCCCTGTAGAAATTGCCAAACCCACACCACACAATGGTTAAAAAGTTCCATTTCTGACAGTTTTGGGGTTTTTGTGTCTTCGGGAGTCAGATGAATTTTTCTGCGAGCGGTGATAATTTATCTCCAAAGTAGACTTGCCAAGCTTTCCAGAGAGTCCAGTTTCATAATTTATCGACATGTACATTGCCCTGTAGAAATTGCCAAACCCAGACCACACGATTGCCCAAAAGTTCCATTCCAGACAGTTTTGGGATTTTTGTGTTTTCGGGTGTCAGATGAATTTTTCTGGGAGCGGCAATAATTTATCTGCAAAGTAGACTTGGCAAGCTTTCCAGGGAGTCCTGTGTCATAATTTATCGACATCGACGTTGCCCTATAGAAATTGCCAAACCCACACCACATGATGGCCCAAAAGTTCCATTTCGGACAGTTTTGGGATTTTTGTGTTTTCGGGCGTCAGTTGAATTTTTCTGCTTGCGGTGATAATTTATCTGCAAAGTAGACTTGCCAAGCTTTGCAGGGAGTCTAGTTTCAGAATTTATCGACATGTACATTGCCCTGTAGAAATTGCCAAATGCAGACCACACGATTGCCCAAAAGTTCCATTCCAGACATTTTTGGGATTTTTGTGTTTTCGGGTGTCAGATGAATTTTTCTGCGAGCAGTAATGAGTTATCTGTAAAGTAGACATGCCAAGCTTTCCAGGTAGTCCAGTTTCATAATTTCCCGATGTCGACGTTGCCCTGTAGAAATTGTCGAACCCACATCACACGATGGCCCAAAAGTTCTATTTCGTACAGTTTTGGGATTTTTGTGTTTTCGGGCGTCAGATGAATTTTTCTACGAGCGGTGATAATTTATCTGCAAAGTAGACTTGCCAAGCTTTCCAGGGAGTCCAGTTTCATAATTTATCGACGTCGACGTTGCCCTGTAGAAATTGCCAAACCCACACCACAGGATGGCCCAAAAGTTCCATTTCGAACAGTTTTGGGATTTTTGTGTTTTCATGCCGCAGATGAATTTCTCTGCGCACGGTGATAATTTATCTGCAAAGTAGACTTGCCAAGCTTTCCAGGGAGTCCAGTTTCATAATTTATCAATATCAACGTTGCCCTCTAGAAATTGCCAAACCCAAACCACACGATTGTCCAAAAGTTCCATTTTGGACAGTTTTGGGCTTTTTATGTTTTCGGGTGTCAGATGAATTTTTCTGGGAGCGGCGATAATTTATCTGCAAAGTAGACTTTCCAAGCTTTCCAGGGAGTCCTGCTTCATAATTTATCGACCTCGACGTTGCCCTGTAGAAATTGCCAAACCCACACCACACGATGGTTAAAAAGTTCCATTTCTGACAGTTTTGGGGTTTTTGTGTCTTTGGGAGTCAGATGATTTTTTCTGCGAGCGATGATAATTTATCTGCAAAGTAGACTTGCCAAGCTTTCCAGGGAGTCCAGTTTCATAATTTATCAATATCAACGTTGCCCTCTAGAAATTGCCAAACCCAAACCACACGATTGTCCAAAAGTTCCATTTTGGACAGTTTTGGGCTTTTTGTGTTTTCGGGTGTCAGATGAATTTTTCTGGGAGCGGCGATAATTTATCTGCAAAGTAGACTTGCCAAGCTTTCCAGGGAGTCCTGTGTCACAATTTATCGACATCGACGTTGCCCTATAGAAATTGCCAAACCCACACCACATGATGGCCCAAAAGTTCCATTTCGAACAGTTTTGGGATTTTTGTGTTTTCGGGCGTCAGTTGAATTTTTCTGCTTGCGGTGATAATTTATCTGCAAAGTAGACTTGCCAAGCTTTCCAGGGAGTCCAGTTTCATAATTTATCCATATCAACGTTGCCCTCTAGAAATTGCCAAACCCAAACCACACGATTGTCCAAAAGATCCATTTTGGACAGTTTTGGGATTTTTGTGTTTTCGGGTGTCAGATGAATTTTTCTGGGAGGGGCGATAATTTATCTGCAAAGTAGAGTTTCCAAGCTTTCCAGGGAGTCCTGTTTCAGAATTTATCGACCTCGACGTTGCCCTGTAGAAATTGCCAAACCCACACCACAGGATGGCCCAAAAGTTCCATTTCGTACAGTTTTGGGATTTTTGTGTTTTCGGTCGTCAGATGAATTTTTCTGCGAGCGTTGATAATTTATCTGCAAAGTAGACTTGCCAAGCTTTCCAGGGAGTCTAGTTTCATAATTTATCGACGTCGACGTTGCCATGTATAAATTGCCAAACCCACACCACAAGATGGCCCAAAAGTTCCATTTCGAACAGTTTTGGGATTTTTGTGTTTTCATGCAGCAGATGAATTTTTCTGCGAGCGGTGATAATTTATCTGCAAAGTAGACTTGCCAAGCTTTCCAGGGAGTCCTGTTTCATAATTTATCGACATCGACGTTGCCCTATAGAAATTGCCAAACCCACACCACACGATGGCCCAAAAGTTCCATTTCGGACAGTTTTGGGATTTTTGTGTTTTCGGGCGTCAGATGAATTTTTCTGCTTGCGGTGATAATTTATCTGCAAAGTAGACTTGCCAAGCTTTGCAGAGAGTCTAGTTTCATAATTTATCGACGTCGATGTTGCCCTGTAGAAATTGCCAAACCCACCCCACAGGATGGCCCAAAAGTTCCATTTCGAACAGTTTTGGGATTTTTGTGTTTTCATGCCGCAGATGAATTTCTCTGCGCACGGTGATAATTTATCTGCAAAGTAGACTTGCCAAGCTTTCCAGGGAGTCCAGTTTCATAATTTATCAATATCAACGTTGCCCTCTAGAAATTGCCAAACCCAAACCACACGATTGTCCAAAAGTTCCATTTTGGACAGTTTTGGGATTTTTTTGTTTTCGGGTGTCAGATGAATTTTTCTGGGAGTGGCGATAATTTATCTGCAAAGTAGACTTGCCAAGCTTTCCAGGGAGTCCTGTGTCACAATTTATCGACATCGACGTTGCCCTATAGAAATTGCCAAACCCACACCACATGATGGCCCAAAAGTTCCATTTCGAACAGTTTTGGGATTTTTGTGTTTTCGGGCGTCAGTTGAATTTTTCTGCTTGCGGTGATAATTTATCTGCAAAGTAGACTTGCCAAGCTTTCCAGGGAGTCCAGTTTCATAATTTATCCATATCAACGTTGCCCTCTAGAAATTGCCAAACCCAAACCACACGATTGTCCAAAAGATCCATTTTGGACAGTTTTGGGATTTTTGTGTTTTCGGGTGTCAGATGAATTTTTCTGGGAGGGGCGATAATTTATCTGCAAAGTAGAGTTTCCAAGCTTTCCAGGGAGTCCTGTTTCAGAATTTATCGACCTCGACGTTGCCCTGTAGAAATTGCCAAACCCACACCACAGGATGGCCCAAAAGTTCCATTTCGTACAGTTTTGGGATTTTTGTGTTTTCGGTCGTCAGATGAATTTTTCTGCGAGCGTTGATAATTTATCTGCAAAGTAGACTTGCCAAGCTTTCCAGGGAGTCTAGTTTCATAATTTATCGACGTCGACGTTGCCATGTATAAATTGCCAAACCCACACCACAAGATGGCCCAAAAGTTCCATTTCGAACAGTTTTGGGATTTTTGTGTTTTCATGCAGCAGATGAATTTTTCTGCGAGTGGTGATAATTTATCTGCAAAGTAGACTTGCCAAGCTTTCCAGGGAGTCCTGTTTCATAATTTATCGACATCGACGTTGCCCTATAGAAATTGCCAAACCCACACCACACGATGGCCCAAAAGTTCCATTTCGGACAGTTTTGGGATTTTTGTGTTTTCGGGCGTCAGATGAATTTTTCTGCTTGCGGTGATAATTTATCTGCAAAGTAGACTTGCCAAGCTTTGCAGAGAGTCTAGTTTCATAATTTATCGACGCCGATGTTGCCCTGTAGAAATTGCCAAACCCACCCCACAGGATGGCCCAAAAGTTCCATTTCGAACAGTTTTGGGATTTTTGTGTTTTCATGCCGCAGATGAATTTTTCTGCGAGCGGTGATAATTTATCTGCAAAGTAGACTTGCCAAGCTTTCCAGGGAGTCCAGTTTCATAATTTATCAATATCAACGTTGCCCTCTAGAAATTGCCAAACCCAAACCACACGATTGTCCAAAAGTTCCATTTTTGACAGTTTTGGGATTTTTTTGTTTTCGGGTGTCAGATGAATTTTTCTGGGAGCGGCGATAATTTATCTGCAAAGTAGACTTGCCAAGCTTTCCAGGGAGTCCTGTGTCACAATTTATCGACATCGACGTTGCCCTATAGAAATTGCCAAACCCACACCACATGATGGCCCAAAAGTTCCATTTCGAACAGTTTTGGGATTTTTGTGTTTTCGGGCGTCAGTTGAATTTTTCTGCTTGCGGTGATAATTTATCTGCAAAGTAGACTTGCCAAGCTTTCCAGGGAGTCCAGTTTCATAATTTATCCATATCAACGTTGCCCTCTAGAAATTGCCAAACCCAAACCACACGATTGTCCAAAAGATCCATTTTGGACAGTTTTGGGATTTTTGTGTTTTCGGGTGTCAGATGAATTTTTCTGGGAGGGGCGATAATTGATCTGCAAAGTAGAGTTTCCAAGCTTTCCAGGGAGTCCTGTTTCAGAATTTATCGACCTCGACGTTGCCCTGTAGAAATTGCCAAACCCACACCACAGGATGGCCCAAAAGTTCCATTTCGTACAGTTTTGGGATTTTTGTGTTTTCGGTCGTCAGATGAATTTTTCTGCGAGCGTTGATAATTTATCTGCAAAGTAGACTTGCCAAGCTTTCCAGGGAGTCTAGTTTCATAATTTATCGACGTCGACGTTGCCATGTATAAATTGCCAAACCCACACCACAAGATGGCCCAAAAGTTCCATTTCGAACAGTTTTGGGATTTTTGTGTTTTCATGCAGCAGATGAATTTTTCTGCGAGCGGTGATAATTTATCTGCAAAGTAGACTTGCCAAGCTTTCCAGGGAGTCCTGTTTCATAATTTATCGACATCGACGTTGCCCTATAGAAATTGCCAAACCTACACCACACGATGGCCCAAAAGTTCCATTTCGGACAGTTTTGGGATTTTTGTGTTTTCGGGCGTCAGGTGAATTTTTCTGCTTGCGGTGATAATTTATCTGCAAAGTAGACTTGCCAAGCTTTGCAGAGAGTCTAGTTTCATAATTTATCGACGTCGATGTTGCCCTGTAGAAATTGCCAAACCCACCCCACAGGATGGCCCAAAAGTTCCATTTCGAACAGTTTTGGGATTTTTGTGTTTTCATGCCGCAGATGAATTTTTCTGCGAGCGGTGATAATTTATCTGCAAAGTAGACTTGCCAAGCTTTCCAGGGAGTCCAGTTTCATAATTTATCAATATCAACGTTGCCCTCTAGAAATTGCCAAACCCAAACCACACGATTGTCCAAAAGTTCCATTTTGGACAGTTTTGGGATTTTTTTGTTTTCGGGTGTCAGATGAATTTTTCTGGGAGTGGCGATAATTTATCTGCAAAGTAGACTTGCCAAGCTTTCCAGGGAGTCCTGTGTCACAATTTATCGACATCGACGTTGCCCTATAGAAATTGCCAAACCCACACCACATGATGGCCCAAAAGTTCCATTTCGAACAGTTTTGGGATTTTTGTGTTTTCGGGCGTCAGTTGAATTTTTCTGCTTGCGGTGATAATTTATCTGCAAAGTAGACTTGCCAAGCTTTCCAGGGAGTCCAGTTTCATAATTTATCCATATCAACGTTGCCCTCTAGAAATTGCCAAACCCAAACCACACGATTGTCCAAAAGATCCATTTTGGACAGTTTTGGGATTTTTGTGTTTTCGGGTGTCAGATGAATTTTTCTGGGAGGGGCGATAATTTATCTGCAAAGTAGAGTTTCCAAGCTTTCCAGGGAGTCCTGTTTCAGAATTTATCGACCTCGACGTTGCCCTGTAGAAATTGCCAAACCCACACCACAGGATGGCCCAAAAGTTCCATTTCGTACAGTTTTGGGATTTTTGTGTTTTCGGTCGTCAGATGAATTTTTCTGCGAGCGTTGATAATTTATCTGCAAAGTAGACTTGCCAAGCTTTCCAGGGAGTCTAGTTTCATAATTTATCGACGTCGACGTTGCCATGTATAAATTGCCAAACCCACACCACAAGATGGCCCAAAAGTTCCATTTCGAACAGTTTTGGGATTTTTGTGTTTTCATGCAGCAGATGAATTTTTCTGCGAGCGGTGATAATTTATCTGCAAAGTAGACTTGCCAAGCTTTCCAGGGAGTCCTGTTTCATAATTTATCGACATCGACGTTGCCCTATAGAAATTGCCAAACCCACACCACACGATGGCCCAAAAGTTCCATTTCGGACAGTTTTGGGATTTTTGTGTTTTCGGGCGTCAGATGAATTTTTCTGCTTGCGGTGATAATTTATCTGCAAAGTAGACTTGCCAAGCTTTGCAGAGAGTCTAGTTTCATAATTTATCGACGTCGATGTTGCCCTGTAGAAATTGCCAAACCCACCCCACAGGATGGCCCAAAAGTTCCATTTCGAACAGTTTTGGGATTTTTGTGTTTTCATGCCGCAGATGAATTTCTCTGCGCACGGTGATAATTTATCTGCAAAGTAGACTTGCCAAGCTTTCCAGGGAGTCCAGTTTCATAATTTATCAAAATCAACGTTGCCCTCTAGAAATTGCCAAACCCAAACCACACGATTGTCCAAAAGTTCCATTTTGGACAGTTTTGGGCTTTTTGTGTTTTCGGGTGTCAGATGAATTTTTCTGGGAGCGGCGATAATTTATCTGCAAAGTAGACTTGCCAAGCTTTCCAGGGAGTCCTGTGTCACAATTTATCGACATCGACGTTGCCCTATAGAAATTGCCAAACCCACACCACATGATGGCCCAAAAGTTCCATTTCGAACAGTTTTGGGATTTTTGTGTTTTCGGGCGTCAGTTGAATTTTTCTGCTTGCGGTGATAATTTATCTGCAAAGTAGACTTGCCAAGCTTTCCAGGGAGTCCAGTTTCATAATTTATCCATATCAACGTTGCCCTCTAGAAATTGCCAAACCCAAACCACACGATTGTCCAAAAGATCCATTTTGGACAGTTTTGGGATTTTTGTGTTTTCGGGTGTCAGATGAATTTTTCTGGGAGGGGCGATAATTGATCTGCAAAGTAGAGTTTCCAAGCTTTCCAGGGAGTCCTGTTTCAGAATTTATCGACCTCGACGTTGCCCTGTAGAAATTGCCAAACCCACACCACAGGATGGCCCAAAAGTTCCATTTCGTACAGTTTTGGGATTTTTGTGTTTTCGGTCGTCAGATGAATTTTTCTGCGAGCGTTGATAATTTATCTGCAAAGTAGACTTGCCAAGCTTTCCAGGGAGTCTAGTTTCATAATTTATCGACGTCGACGTTGCCATGTATAAATTGCCAAACCCACACCACAAGATGGCCCAAAAGTTCCATTTCGAACAATTTTGGGATTTTTGTGTTTTCATGCAGCAGATGAATTTTTCTGCGAGCGGTGATAATTTATCTGCAAAGTAGACTTGCCAAGCTTTCCAGGGAGTCCTGTTTCATAATTTATCGACATCGACGTTGCCCTATAGAAATTGCCAAACCCACACCACACGATGGCCCAAAAGTTCCATTTCGGACAGTTTTGGGATTTTTGTGTTTTCGGGCGTCAGATGAATTTTTCTGCTTGCGGTGATAATTTATCTGCAAAGTAGACTTGCCAAGCTTTGCAGAGAGTCTAGTTTCATAATTTATCGACGTCGATGTTGCCCTGTAGAAATTGCCAAACCCACCCCACAGGATGGCCCAAAAGTTCCATTTCGAACAGTTTTGGGATTTTTGTGTTTTCATGCCGCAGATGAATTTTTCTGCGAGCGGTGATAATTTATCTGCAAAGTAGACTTGCCAAGCTTTCCAGGGAGTCCAGTTTCATAATTTATCAATATCAACGTTGCCCTCTAGAAATTGCCAAACCCAAACCACACGATTGTCCAAAAGTTCCATTTTTGACAGTTTTGGGATTTTTTTGTTTTCGGGTGTCAGATGAATTTTTCTGGGAGCGGCGATAATTTATCTGCAAAGTAGACTTGCCAAGCTTTCCAGGGAGTCCTGTGTCATAATTTATCGACATCGACGTTGCCCTATAGAAATTGCCAAACCCACACCACATGATGGCCCAAAAGTTCCATTTCGGACAGTTTTGGGATGTTTGTGTTTTCGGGCGTCAGTTGAATTTTTCTGCTTGCGGTGATAATTTATCTGCAAAGTAGACTTGCCAAGCTTTCCAGGGAGTCCAGTTTCATAATTTATCAATATCAACGTTGCCCTCTAGAAATTGCCAAACCCAAACCACACGATTGTCCAAAAGTTCTATTTTTGACAGTTTTGGGATTTTTGTGTTTTCGGGTGTCAGATGAATTTTTCTGGGAGCGGCGATAATTTATCTGCAAAGTAGACTTGCCAAGCTTTCCAGGGAGTCCTGTTTCATAATTTATCGACATCGACGTTGCCCTATAGAAATTACCAAACCCACACCACACGATGGCCCAAAAGTTCCATTTCGTACAGTTTTGGGATTTTTGTGTTTTCGGGCGTCAGATGAATTTTTCTACGAGCGGTGATAATTTATCTGCAACGTAGACTTGCCAAGCTTTCCAGGGAGTCCAGTTTCATAATTTATCGACGTCGACGTTGCCCTGTAGAAATTGCCAAACCCACACCACAGGATGGCCCAAAAGTTCCATTTCGTACAGTTTTGGGATTTTTGTGTTTTCATGCCGCAGATGAATTTTTCAGCGAGCGGTGATAATTTATCTGCAAAGTAGACTTGCCAAGCTTTCCAGGGAGTCCAGTTTCATAATTTATCAATATCAACGTTGCCCTCTAGAAATTGCCAAACCCAAACCACACGATTGTCCAAAAGTTCCATTTTTGACAGTTTTGGGATTTTTTTGTTTTCAGGTGTAAGATGAATTTTTCTACGAGCGGTGATAATTTATCTGCAACGTAGACTTGCCAAGCTTTCCAGGGAGTCCAGTTTCATAATTTATCAATGTCAACGTTGCCCTCTAGAAATTGCCAAACCCAAACCACACGATTGTCCAAAAGTTCCATTTTTGACAGTTTTGGGATTTTTGTGTTTTCGGGCGTCAGATGAATTTTTCTACGAGCGGTGATAATTTATCTGCAAAGTAGACTTGCCAAGCTTTCCAGGGAGTCCAGTTTCATAATTTATCGACGTCGACGTTGCCCTGTAGAAATTGCCAAACCCACACCACAGGATGGCCCAAAAGTTCCATTTCGTACAGTTTTGGGATTTTTGTGTTTTCATGCCGCAGATGAATTTTTCTGCGAGCGGTGATAATTTATCTGCAAAGTAGACTTGCCAAGCTTTCCAGGGAGTCCAGTTTCATAATTTATCAAAATCAACGTTGCCCTCTAGAAATTGCCAAACCCAAACCACACGATTGTCCAAAAGTTTCATTTGGGACAGTTTTGGGCTTTTTGTGTTTTCGGGTGTCAGATGAATTTTTCTGGGAGCGGCGATAATTTATCTGCAAAGTAGACTTTCCAAGCTTTCCAGGGAGTCCTGTTTCATAATTTATCGACCTCGACGTTGCCCTGTAGAAATTGCCAAACCCACCCCACAGGATGGCCCAAAAGTTCCATTTCGAACAGTTTTGGGATTTTTGTGTTTTCATGCCGCAGATGAATTTTTCTACGCGCGGTGATAATTTATCTGCAAAGTCGACTTGCCAAGCTTTCCAGGGAGTCCAGTTTCATAATTTATCAATATCAACGTTGCCCTCTAGAAATTGCCAAACCCAAACCACACGATTGTCCAAAAGTTCCATTTTGGACAGTTTTGGGCTTTTTGTGTTTTCGGGTGTCAGATGAATTTTTCTGGGAGCGGCGATAATTTATCTGCAAAGTAGACTTTCCAAGCTTTCCAGGGAGTCCTGTTTCATAATTTATCGGCCTCGACGTTGCCCTGTAGAAATTGCCAAACCCACACCACACGATGGTTAAAAAGTTCCATTTTTGACAGTTTTGGGGTTTTTGTGTCTTCGGGAGTCAGATGATTTTTTCTGCGAGCGGTGATAATTTATCTGCAAAGTAGACTTGCCAAGCTTTCCAGGAAGTCCAGTTTCATAATTTATCGACATGTACATTGCCCTGTAGAAATTGCCAAACCCAGACCACACGATTGCCCAAAAGTTCCATTCCATACAGTTTTGGGATTTTTGTGTTTTCGGGTGTCAGATGAATTTTTCTGCGAGCGGTAATAATTTATCTGTAAAGTAGACATGCCAAGCTTTCCAGGTAGTCCAGTTTCATAATTTCCCGACGTCGACGTTGCCCTGTAGAAATTGTCGAACCCACATCACACGATGGCCCAAAAGTCCCATTCCGGACAGTTTTGGGATTTTTTTGTTTTCGGGCGTCAGATGAATTTTTCCGCGAGCGGTGATAATTTATCTACAAAGTCGACTTGCCAAGCTTTCCAGGGAGTCTAGTTTCATAATTTATCGACGTCGACGTTGCCCTGTAGAAATTGCCAAACCCACCCCACAGGATGGCCCAAAAGTTCCATTTCGAACAGTTTTGGGATTTTAGTGTTTTCATGTCGCAGATGAATTTTTCTGCAAGCGGTGATAATTTATCTGCAAAGTAGACTTGCCAAGCTTTCCAGGGAGTCCAGTTTCATAATTTATCAATATCAACGTTGCCCTGTAGAAATTGTCAAACCCACATCACACGATGGCCCAAAAGTTCCATTTCGGACAATTTTGGGATTTTTTTGTTTGCGGGGGTCATAGAAATTTTTCTGCGGGCGGGGATAATTTATCTGCAAAGTAGACTTGCCAAGCTTTCTAGGGAGTCCAGTTTCATAATTTATCGACATCTACGTTGTCCTGTAGAAATTGCCAGACCCATGCCACATGATGGCCCAAAAGTTCCATTTTGGACAGTTTTGGGGTTTTTGTGTTTTCGGGTGTCAGATGAATTTTTCTGGGAGCGGCGATAATTTATCTGCAAAGTAGACTTGCCAAGCTTTCCAGGGAGTCCAGTTTCATAATTTATCGACGTCGATGTTGCCCTGTAGAAATTGCCAAACCCACACCACACAATGGTTAAAAAGTTCCATTTCTGACAGTTTTGGGGTTTTTGTGTTTTCGGGTGTCAGTTGAATTTTTATGCGGGCGGTGATAATTTATCTGCAAAGTACACTTGCCAAGCTTTCCAGGGAGTCCCGTTCCATAATTTATCGTCGTCGACGTTGCCCTGTAGAAATTGCCAAACCCACACCACACGATGGCCCAAAAGTTCCATTTCGGACAGTTTTGGGGTTTTTCTGTTTTCGGGTGTCAGATGAATTTTTATGTGGGCGGTGATAATTTATCTGTAAAGTAGACTTGCCAAGCTTTCCAGGGAGTCCAGTTCCATAATTTATCGATGTCGACGTTGCCCTGTAGAAATTCCAAAACCCACACCACACGATGGCCCAAAAGTTCCATTTCAGACAGTTTTGTGGTTTTTGTGTTTTCGGGTGTCAGTTGAATTTTTATGCAGGCGGTGATAATTTATCTGCAAAGTACACTTGCCAAGTTTTCCAGGGAGTCCCGTTCCATAATTTATCGATATCAACGTTGCCCTCTAGAAATTGCCAAACCCAAACCACACGATTGTCCAAAAGTTCCATTTTGGACAGTTTTGGGATTTTTGTGTCTTCGGGAGTCAGATGAATTTTTCTGCGAGCGGTGATAATTTATCTGCAAAGTAGACTTGCCAAGCTTTCCAGGGAGTCTAGTTTCATAATTTATCGACGTCGACGTTGCCCTGTAGAAATTGCCAAACCCACCCCACAGGATGGCCCAAAAGTTCAATTTCGAACAGTTTTGGGATTTTTGTGTTTTCATGCCGCAGATGAATTTTTCTACGCGCGGTGATAATTTATCTGCAAAGTCGACTTGCCAAGCTTTCCAGGGAGTCCAGTTTCATAATTTATCAATATCAACGTTGCCCTCTAGAAATTGCCAAACCCAAACCACACGATTGTCCAAAAGTTCCATTTTGGACAGTTTTGGGCTTTTTGTGTTTTCGGGTGTCAGATGAATTTTTCTGGGAGCGGCGATAATTTATCTGCAAAGTAGACTTTCCAAGCTTTCCAGGGAGTCCTGTTTCATAATTTATCGGCCTCGACGTTGCCCTGTAGAAATTGCCAAACCCACACCACACGATGGTTAAAAAGTTCCATTTTTGACAGTTTTGGGGTTTTTGTGTCTTCGGGAGTCAGATGATTTTTTCTGCGAGCGGTGATAATTTATCTGCAAAGTAGACTTGCCAAGCTTTCCAGGAAGTCCAGTTTCATAATTTATCGACATGTACATTGCCCTGTAGAAATTGCCAAACCCAGACCACACGATTGCCCAAAAGTTCCATTCCATACAGTTTTGGGATTTTTGTGTTTTCGGGTGTCAGATGAATTTTTCTGCGAGCGGTAATAATTTATCTGTAAAGTAGACATGCCAAGCTTTCCAGGTAGTCCAGTTTCATAATTTCCCGACGTCGACGTTGCCCTGTAGAAATTGTCGAACCCACATCACACGATGGCCCAAAAGTCCCATTCCGGACAGTTTTGGGATTTTTTTGTTTTCGGGCGTCAGATGAATTTTTCCGCGAGCGGTGATAATTTATCTACAAAGTCGACTTGCCAAGCTTTCCAGGGAGTCTAGTTTCATAATTTATCGACGTCGACGTTGCCCTGTAGAAATTGCCAAACCCACCCCACAGGATGGCCCAAAAGTTCCATTTCGAACAGTTTTGGGATTTTAGTGTTTTCATGTCGCAGATGAATTTTTCTGCAAGCGGTGATAATTTATCTGCAAAGTAGACTTGCCAAGCTTTCCAGGGAGTCCAGTTTCATAATTTATCAATATCAACGTTGCCCTGTAGAAATTGTCAAACCCACATCACACGATGGCCCAAAAGTTCCATTTCGGACAATTTTGGGATTTTTTTGTTTGCGGGGGTCATAGAAATTTTTCTGCGGGCGGGGATAATTTATCTGCAAAGTAGACTTGCCAAGCTTTCTAGGGAGTCCAGTTTCATAATTTATCGACATCTACGTTGTCCTGTAGAAATTGCCAGACCCATGCCACATGATGGCCCAAAAGTTCCATTTTGGACAGTTTTGGGGTTTTTGTGTTTTCGGGTGTCAGATGAATTTTTCTGGGAGCGGCGATAATTTATCTGCAAAGTAGACTTGCCAAGCTTTCCAGGGAGTCCAGTTTCATAATTTATCGACGTCGATGTTGCCCTGTAGAAATTGCCAAACCCACACCACACAATGGTTAAAAAGTTCCATTTCTGACAGTTTTGGGGTTTTTGTGTCTTCGGGAGTCAGATGAATTTTTCTGCGAGCGGTGATAATTTATCTGCAAAGTAGACTTGCCAAGCTTTGCAGAGAGTCCAGTTTCATAATTTATCGACATGTACATTGCCCTGTAGAAATTGCCAAACCCAGACCACACGATTGCCCAAAAGTTCCATTCCAGACAGTTTTGGGATTTTTGTGTTTTCGGGTGTCAGATGAATTTTTCTGCGCGCGGTGATAATTTATCTGCAAAGTAGACTTGCCAAGCTTTCCAGGGAGTCCAGTTTCATAATTTATCGATATCAACATTGCCCTGTAAAAATTGCCAAATCCAGACCACACGATTGCCCAAAAGTTCCATTCCATACAGTTTTGGGATTTTTGTGTTTTCGGGTGTCAGATGAATTTTTCTGGGAGCGGCAATAATTTATCTGCAAAGTAGACTTGGCAAGCTTTCCAGGGAGTCCTGTGTCATAATTTATCGACATCGACGTTGCCCTATAGAAATTGCCAAACCCACACAACACGATGGCCCAAAAGTTCCATTTCAGACAGTTTTGGGATTTTTGTGTTTTCGGGCGTCAGATGAATGTTTCTGCGAGCGGTAATGATTTATCTGTAAAGTAGACATGCCAAGCTTTCCAGGTAGTCCAGTTTCATAATTTCCCGACGTCGACGTTGCCCTGTAGAAATTGTCGAACCCACATCACACGATGGCCCAAAAGTTCCATTTCGGACAGTTTTGGGATTTTTTTTGTTTTCGGGCGTCAGATGAATTTTTCCGCGAGCGGTGATAATTTATCTGCAAAGTAGACTTGCCAAGCTTTCCAGGGAGTCTAGTTTCATAATTTATCGACGTCGACGTTGCCCTGTAGAAATTGCCAAACCCACCCCACAGGATGGCCCAAAAGTTCCAATCCGTAGAGTTTTAGGATTTCTGTGTTTTCGGATGTCAAATGAATTTTTATGCGGGCGGTGATGATTTATCTGCAAAGTAGACTTGCCAAGCTTTCCAGGGAGTCCAGTTTCATAATTTATTGACTTCGACGTTGCCCTGTAGAAATTGCCAAACCTACGCCACACGATTGCCCAACAGTTCCATTTCGGATACTTTTGGGAATTTTCTCTTTTCGGGCGTCACTTGAATTTTTCTGCGAGCGGTGATAACTTATCTGCAAAGTAGACTTGCCAAGCTTTCCAGGGAGTCCAGTTTTGTAATTTATCGATGTCGACGTTGCCCTGTAGAAATTGTCAAACCCACACCACACGATCACCCAAAAGTTCCAATCCGTAGAGTTTTGGGATTTCTGTGTTTTCGGGTGTCAAATGATTTTTTATGCGGGCGGTGATGATTTACCTGTAAAGTAGACTTGCCAAGATTTCCAGGGAGTCCAGTTTCATAATTTATCGACGTCGACGATGCCATGTAGAAATTCCAAAACCCACACCACACGATGGCCCAAAAGTTCCATTACAGACAGTTTTGGGGTTTTTGTGTTTTCGGGTGTCAGTTGAATTTTTATGCGGGCGGTGATAATTTATCTGCAAAGTACACTTGCCAAGCTTTCCAGGGAGTCCCGTTCCATAATTTATCGTCGTCGACGTTGCCCTGTAGAAATTGCCAAACCCACACCACACGATGGCCCAAAAGTTCCATTTCAGACAGTTTTGGGGTTTTTGTGTTTTCGGGTGTCAGTTGAATTTTTATGCGGGCGGTGATAATTTATCTGCAAAGTACACTTGCCAAGCTTTCCAGGGAGTCCCGTTCCATAATTTATCGTCGTCGACGTTGCCCTGTAGAAATTGCCAAACCCACACCACACGATGGCCCAAAAGTTCCATTTCAGACAGTTTTGGGGTTTTTCTGTTTTCAGGAGTCAGATGAATTTTTATGTGGGCGGTGATAATTTATCTGTAAAGTAGACTTGCCAAGCTTTCCAGGGAGTCCAGTTCCATAATTTATCGATGTCGACGTTGCCCTGTAGAAATTCCAAAACCCACACCACACGATGGCCCAAAAGTTCCATTTCAGACAGTTTTGTGGTTTTTGTGTTTTCGGGTGTCAGTTGAATTTTTATGCAGGCGGTGATAATTTATCTGCAAAGTACACTTGCCAAGTTTTCCAGGGAGTCCCGTTCCATAATTTATCGATATCAACGTTGCCCTCTAGAAATTGCCAAACCCAAACCACACGATTGTCCAAAAGTTCCATTTTGGACAGTTTTGGGATTTTTGTGTCTTCGGGAGTCAGATGAATTTTTCTGCGAGCGGTGATAATTTATCTGCAAAGTAGACTTGCCAAGCTTTCCAGGGAGTCTAGTTTCATAATTTATCGACGTCGACGTTGCCCTGTAGAAATTGCCAAACCCACCCCACAGGATGGCCCAAAAGTTCCATTTCGAACAGTTTTGGGATTTTTGTGTTTTCATGTCGCAGATGAATTTTTCTGCAAGCGGTGATAATTTATCTGCAAAGTAGACTTGCCAAGCTTTCCAGGGAGTCTAGTTTCATAATTTATTGACTTCGACGTTGCCCTGTAGAAATTGCCAAACCTATGCCACACGATGGCCCAAAAGTTCTATTCCAGACAGTTTTGGGATTTTTGTGTTTTCGGGTGTCAGATGAATTTTTCTGCGCGCGGTGATAATTTATTTGCAAAGTAGACTTGCCAAGCTTTTCAGGGAGTCCAGTTTTATAATTTATCGATATCAACGTTGCCCTCTAAAAATTGCCAAACCCAAACCACACGATTGTCCAAAAGTTCCATTTTGGACATTTTTGGGATTTTTATGTTTTCGGGTGTCAGATGAATTTTTCTGGGAGCGGCGATAATTTATCTGCAAAGTAGACTTGCCAAGCTTTCCAGGGAGTCCTGTTTCATAATTTATCGATGTCGACGTTGCCCTATAGAAATTGCCAAACCCACAGCAGACGATGGCCCAAAAGTTCCATTTCGGACAGTTTTGGTATTTTTGTGTTTTCGGGCAGCAGATGAATTTTTCTGCGCACGGTGGTAATTTATCTGCAAAGTAGACTTGCCAAGCTTTCCAGGGAGTCCAGTTTCATAATTTATCGATATCAACGTTGCCCTCTAGAAATTGCCAAACCCAAACCACACGATTGTCCAAAAGTTCCATTTTGGACAGTTTTGGGATTTTTGTGTCTTCGGGAGTCAGATGAATTTTTCTGCGAGCGGTGATAATTTATCTGCAAAGTAGACTTGCCAAGCTTTCCAGGGAGTCTAGTTTCATAATTTATCGACGTCGACGTTGCCCTGTAGAAATTGCCAAACCCACCCCACAGGATGGCCCAAAAGTTCCAATCCGTAGAGTTTTGGGATTTCTGTGTTTTCGGATGTCAAATGAATTTTTATGCGGGCGGTGATGATTTATCTGCAAAGTAGACTTGCCAAGCTTTCCAGGGAGTCCAGTTTCATAATTTATTGACTTCGACGTTGCCCTGTAGAAATTGCCAAACCTACGCCACACGATGGCCCAAAAGTTCCTTTTTGGCGTGTTTTGGGATTTTTTTGTTTTCGGGGGTCATAGAAATTTTTCTGCGGGCGGTGATAATTTATCTGCAAAGTAGACTTGCCAAGCTTTGCAGGGAGTCTAGTTTCATAATTTATCGACATGTACATTGCCCTGTAGAAATTGCCAAACCCAGACCACACGATTGCCCAAAAGTTCTATTCCGGACAGTTTTGAGATTTTTGTATTTTTGGGTGTCAGATGAATTTTTCTGCGAGCGGTGATAATTTATCTGCAAAGTAGACTTGCCAAGCTTTCTAGGTAGTCCAGTTTCATAATTTCCCGACGTCGACGTTGCCCTATAGAAATTGTCAAACCAACACCACACGATGGCCCAAAATTTCAATTTCAGACAGTTTTGGGATTTTTGTGTTTTGGGGTGTCAGATGATTTTTTCTGCGAGCGTTGATAATTTATCTGGAAAGGAGACTTGCCAAGCTTTCCAGGGAGTCCAATTTCATAATTTATCGATATCAATGTTGCCCTCTAGAAATTGCCAAGCCCTGACCACACGATTGCCCAACAGTTCCATTTCGGATACTTTTGGGAATTTTCTCTTTTCGGGCGTCACTTGAATTTTTCTACGAGCGATGATAATTTATCTGCAAAGTAGACTTGCCAAGCTTTACAGGGAGTCCAGTTTTGTAATTTATCGATGTCGACGTTGCCCTGTAGAAATTGCCAAAACCACACCACACGATCACCCAAAAGTTCCAATCCGTAGAGTTTTGGGATTTCTGTGTTTTCGGGTGTCAAATGATTTTTTATGCGGGCGGTGATGATTTAGCTGCAAAGTAGACTTGCCAAGCTTTCCAGGGAGACCAGTTTCATAATTTATTGACGTCGATGTTGCCCTGTAAAAATTGCCAAACCCACACCACACGATAGCCGAGAAGTTCCATTTCGGACAGTTTTGGGATTTTTGTGTTTTCGGGTGTCAGATGAATTTTTCTGCGAGCGATGATAATTTATCTGTAAAGTAGACTTGCCAAGCTTTCCAGGGAGTCCAATTTCATAATTTATCGATATCAATGTTGCCCTCTAGAAATTGCCAAGCCCTGACCACACGATTGCCCAACAGTTCCATTTCGGATACTTTTGGGAATTTTCTCTTTTCGGGCGTCACTTGAATTTTTCTGCGAGCGGTGATAACTTATCTGCAAAGTAGACTTGCCAAGCTTTCCAGGGAGTCCAGTTTTGTAATTTATCGATGTCGACGTTGCCCTGTAGAAATTGCCAAACCCACACCACACGATCACCCAAAAGTTCCAATCCGTAGAGTTTTGGGATTTCGGTGTTTTCGGGTGTCAAATGATTTTTTATGCGGGCGGTGATGATTTACCTGTAAAGTAGACTTGCCAAGATTTCCAGAGAGTCCAGTTTCATAATTTATCGACGTCGACGATGCCCTGTAGAAATTCCAAAACACACACCACACGATGGCCCAAAAGTTCCATTTCAGACAGTTTTAGGGTTTTTGTGTTTTCGGGTGTCAGTTGAATTTTTATGCGGGCGGTGATAATTTATCTGCAAAGTACACTTGCCAAGCTTTCCAGGGAGTCCCGTTCCATAATTTATCGTCGTCGACGTTGCCCTGTAGAAATTGCCAAACCCACACCACACGATGGCCCAAAAGTTCCATTTCGGACAGTTTTGGGGTTTTTCTGTTTTCAGGAGTCAGATGAATTTTTATGCGGGCGGTGATAATTTATCTGCAAAGTAGACTTGCCAAGCTTTCCAGGGAGTCCAGTTCCATAATTTATCGAGGTCGACGTTGCCCTGTAGAAATTCCAAAACCCACACCACACGATGGCCCAAAAGTTCCATTTCGGACAGTTTTGTGGTTTTTGTGTTTTCGGGTGTCAGTTGAATTTTTATGCAGGCGGTGATAATTTATCTGCAAAGTAAACTTGCCAAGCTTTCTAGGGAGTCCCGTTCCATAATTTATCGACGTCGACGTTGCCCTGTAGAAATTGCCAAACCCACACCACACGATGGCCCAAAAGTTCCATTTCGGAGAGTTTTGGGATTTTTGTGTTTTCGGGTGTCCGATGAATTTTTATGCGGGCGGTGATAATTTATCTGCAAAGTACACTTGCCAAGCTTTCCAGGGAGTCCCGTTCCATAATTTATCGACGTCGACGTTACCTTGTAGAAATTGCCAAACCCACACCACACGATGGCCCAAAAGTTCCTTTTTGGAGTGTTTTGGGATTTTTGTGTTTTCGGGTGTCAGATGAATTTTTCTACGGGCGGTGATAATTTATCTGCAAAGTAGACTTGCCAAGGTTTCCAGCGAGTCCAGTTTCATAATTTATCGACGTCGAGGTTGCCCTGTAGAAATTGCCAAACCCACACCACACGATGGCCCAAAAGTTCCATTCCGGACAGTTTTGGGGTTTTTCTGTTTTCGGGTGTCAGTTGAATTTTTATGCGGGCGGTGATAATTTATCTGCAAAGTACACTTGCCAAGCTTTCCAGGGAGTCCCATTCCATAATTTATCGTCGTCGACGTTGCCCTGTAGAAATTGCCAAACCCACACCACATGATGGCCCAAAAGTTCCATTCCGGACAGTTTTAGGTTTTTTCTGTTTTCAGGAGTCAGATGAATTTTTATGTGGGCGGTGATAATTTATCTGTAAAGTAGACTTGCCAAGCTTTCCAGGGAGTCCAGTTCGATAATTTATCGATGTCGACGTTGCCCTGTAGAAATTCCAAAACCCACACCACACGATGGCCCAAAAGTTCCATTTCGGACAGTTTTGTGGTTTTTGTATTTTCGGGTGTCAGTCGAATTTTTATGCAGGCGGTGATAATTTATCTGCAAAGTACACTTGCCAAATTTTCCAGGGAGTCCCGTTCCATAATTTATCGACGTCGACGTTGCCCTGTAGAAATTGCCAAACCCACACCACACGATGGCCCAAAAGTTCCATTTCGGAGAGTTTTGGGATTTTTGTGTTTTCGGGTGTCCGATGAATTTTTATGCGGGCGGTGATAATTTATCTGCAAAGTACACTTACCAAGCTTTCCAGGGAGTCCCGTTCCATAATTTATCGACGTCGACGTTACCTTGTAGAAATTGCCAAACCCACACCACACGATGGCCCAAAAGTTCCTTTTTGGAGTGTTTTGGGATTTTTGTGTTTTCGGGTGTCAGATGAATTTTTCTACCGGCGGTGATAATTTATCTGCAAAGTAGACTTGCCAAGCTTTCCAGCGAGTCCAGTTTCATAATTTATCGACGTCGAGGTTGCCCTGTAGAAATTGCCAAACCCACACCACACGATGGCCCAAAAGTTCCATTCCGGACAGATTTGGGGTTTTTCTGTTTTCGGGTGTCAGTTGAATTTTTATGCGGGCGGTGATAATTTATCTACAAAGTACACTGGCCAAGCTTTCCAGGGAGTCCCGTTCCATAATTTATCGACGTCGACGTTGCCCTGTAGAAATTGCCAAACCCACACCACACGATGGCCCAAAAGTTCCATTTCGGAGAGTTTTGGGATTTTTGTGTTTTCGGGTGTCAGATGAATTTTTCTACGGGCGGTGATAATTTATCTGCAAAGTAGAGTTGCCAAGATTTCCAGCGACTCCAGTTTGATAATTTATCGACGTCGATGTTGCCCTGTAGAAATTGACAAACCCACACCACACGATGGCCCAAAAGTTCCATTCCGTAGAGTTTTGGGATTTTTGTGTTTTCGGGTGTCAGATGAATTTTTATGCGGGCGGTGATAATTTATCTGCAAAGTAGACTTGCCAAGATTTCCAGCGAGTCCAGTTTCCTAATTTATCGACATGTACATTGCCCTGTAGAAATTGCAAAACCCACACCATACGATGGCCCAAAAGTTCCATTTCGGACAGTTTTGGGGTTTTTGTATTTTCGGGAGACAGATGAATTTTTTCTGCGGGCGGTGATAATTTATCTGCAAAGTTGACTTGCCAAGCTTTCCAGGGAGTCTGGTTTCATAATTTATCGACGTCGACGTTGCCCTGTAGAAATTGCCAAACCCACACCAGACGATGGCCCAAAACTTCCATTTCGCACAGTTTTGGGATTTTTCTGTTTTCGGGCGTCAGATGAATTTTTCTGCGGGCGGTGATAATTTATCTGCAAAGTAGACTTGCCAAGATTTCCAGGGAGTCCAGTTTCGTAATTTATTGACTTCAACATTGCCCTGTAGAAATTGCCAAACCCACACTAGACGATGGCCCAAAAGTTCCATTTCGGACAGTTTTGGCATTTTTGTGTTTTCGGGGAGCAGATGAATTTTTCTGCGGGCGGTGATAATTTATCTGCAAAGTAGACTTGCCAAGCTTTCCAGGGAGTCCAGTTTCCTAATTTATCGATGTCGACGTTGCCCTTTAGAAGTTGCCAAACCCACGCCACACGATGGCCTAAAAGTTCCATTTCGGACAGTTTTGGCATTTTTGTGTTTTCGGGTAGCAGATGATTTTTTCTGCGGGCGGTGATAATTTATCTGCAAAGCAGACTTGCCAAGCTTTCCAGCGAGTCCAGTTTCCTAATTTATCGACGTCGACGTTGCCCTTTAGAAATTGCCAAACCCACACCACACGATGGCCCAAAAGTTCCATTTCGGACAGTTTTGGGATTTTTGTGTTTTCGGGCGGCAGATGAATTTTTCTGCGGGATGTGATAATTTATCTGCAAAGTAGACTTGCCAAGCTTTCCAGGGAGTCCAGTTTCCTAATTTATCGACGTCGACGTTGCCAAACCCACACCACACGATGGCCCAAAAGTTCCATTTCGGACAGTTTTGGCATTTTTGTGTTTTCGGGTAGCAGATAAATTTTTCTGCGGGCGGTGATAATTTATCTGCAAAGTAGACTTGCCAAGCTTTCCAGGGAGTCCAGTTTCCTAATTTATCGACGTCGACGTTGCCCTTTAGAAATTGCCAAACCCACACCACACGATGGCCCAAAAGTTCCATTTCGGACAGTTTTGGGATTTTTGTGTTTTCTGGCGGCAGATGAATTTTTCTGCGGGCGGTGATAATTTATCTGCAAAGTAGACTTGCCAAGCTTTCCAGTGAGTCCAGTTTCCTAATTTATCGACGTCGACGTTGCCCTTTAGAAATTGCCAAACCCACACCACACGATGGCCCAAAAGTTCCATTTCGGACAGTTTTGGGATTTTTGTGTTTTCGGGTGGCAGATGAATTTTTCTGCGGGCGGTGATAATTTATCTGCAAAGTAGACTTGCCAAGCTTTCCAGGGAGTCCAGTTTCATAATTTATCGACGTCGACGTTGCCCTTTAGAAATTGCCAAACCCACACCACACGATGGCCCAAAAGTTCCATTTCGGACAGTTTTGGGATTTTTGTGTTTTCGGGCGGCAGATGAATTTTTCTGCGGGCGGTGATAATTTATCTGCAAAGTAGACTTGCCAAGCTTTCCAGGGAGTCCAGTTTCATAATTTATCGACGTCGATGTTGCCCTGTAGAAATTGCCAAACCCACACCACACGATGGCCCAAAAGTTCCATTTCGGACAGTTTTGGGATTTTTGTGTTTTCGGGCGGCAGATGAATTTTTCTGCGGGCGGTGATAATTTATCTGCAAAGTAGACTTGCCAAGGTTTCCAGGGAGTCCAGTTTCCTAATTTATCGACGTCGACGTTGCCCTGTAGAAATTGCCAAACCCACACTAGACGATGGCCCAAAAGTTCCATTTCGGACAGTTTTGGCATTTTTTTGTTTTCGGGCAGCAGATGAATTTTTCTGCGGGCGGTGATAATTTATCTGCAAAGTAGACTTGCCAAGCTTTCCAGGGAGTCCAGTTTCCTAATTTATCGACGTCGATGTTGCCCTGTAGAAATTGTCAAATCCACACTAGACGATGGCCCAAAAGTTCCATTTCTGACAGTTTTGGGATTTTTGTGTTTTCGGGCGGCAGATGAATTTTTCTGCGGGCTGTGACAATTTATCTGCAAAGTAGACTTGCCAAGCTTTCCAGGGAGTCCAATTTCATAATTTATCGACGTCGACGTTACCCTTTAGAAATTGCCAAACCCACGCCACACGATGGCCCAAAAGTTCCATTTCGGACAGTTTTGGCATTTTTGTGTTTTCGGGTAGCAGATGAATTTTTCTGCGGGCGGTGATAATTTATCTGCAAAGCAGACTTGCCAAGCTTTCCAGGGAGTCCAGTTTCCTAATTTATCGACGTCGACGTTGCCAAACCCACACCACACGATGGCCCAAAAGTTCCATTTCGGACAGTTTTGGCATTTTTGTGTTTTCGGGCAGCAGATGAATTTTTCTGCGGGCGGTGATAATTTATCTGCAAAGTAGACTTGCCAAGCTTTCCAGGGAGTCCAGTTTCCTAATTTATCGACGTCGACGTTGCCCTTTAGAAATTGCCAAACCCACACCACACGATGGCCCAAAAGTTCCATTTCGGACAGTTTTGGGATTTTTGTGTTTTCTGGCGGCAGATGAATTTTTCTGCGGGCGGTGATAATTTATCTGCAAAGTAGACTTGCCAAGCTTTCCAGCGAGTCCAGTTTCCTAATTTATCGACGTCGACGTTGCCCTTTAGAAATTGCCAAACCCACACCACACGATGGCCCAAAAGTTCCATTTCGGACAGTTTTGGGATTTTTGTGTTTTCGGGCGGCAGATGAATTTTTCTGCGCGCGGTGATAATTTATCTGCAAAGTAGACTTGCCAAGCTTTCCAGGGAGTCCAGTTTCATAATTTATCGACGTCGATGTTGCCCTGTAGAAATTGCCAAACCCACACTAGACGATGGCCAAAAAGTTCCATTTCGGACAGTTTTGGGATTTTTGTGTTTTCGGGCGGCAGATGAATTTTTCTGCGGGCGGTGATAATTTATCTGCAAAGTAGACTTGCCAAGCTTTCCAGGGAGTCCAGTTTCATAATTTATCGACGTCGATGTTGCCCTGTAGAAATTGCCAAACCCACACCACACGATGGCCCAAAATTTCCATTTCGGACAGTTTTGGCATTTTTTTGTTTTCGGGCAGCAGATGAATTTTTTTGCGGGCGGTGATAATTTATCTGCAAAGTAGACTTGCCAAGCTTTCCAGGGAGTCCAGTTTCCTAATTTATCGACGTCGACGTTGCCCTGTAGAAATTGCCAAACCCACACTAGACGATGGCTCAAAAGTTCCATTTCGGACAGTTTTGGGATTTTTGTGTTTTTGGGTCGCAGATGAATTTTTCTGCGGGCGGTGATAATTTATCTGCAAAGTAGACTTGCCAAGCTTTCCAGCGAGTCCAGTTTCCTAATTTATCGACGTCGACGTTGCCCTTCAGAAATTGCCAAACCCACACTAGACGATGGCCCAAAAGTTCCATTTCGGACAGTTTTGGGATTTTTGTGTTTTCGGGTAGCAGATGAATTTTTCTGCGGGCGGTGATAATTTATCTGTAAAGTAGACTTGCCAAGCTTTCCAGCGAGTCCAGTTTCCTAATTTATCGACGTCGATGTTGCCCTGTAGAAATTGTCAAACCCACACTAGACGATGGCCCAAAAGTTCCATTTTGGACAGTTTTGGGATTTTTGTGTTTTTGGGCGGCAGATGAATTTTTCTGCGGGCTGTGACAATTTATCTGCAAAGTAGACTTGCCAAGCTTTCCAGGGAGTCCAATTTCATAATTTATCGACGTCGACGTTACCCTCTAGAAATTGCCAAACCCACACCACACGATGGCCCAAAAGTTCCATTTCGGACAGTTTTGGGATTTTTGTGTTTTCGGGCGGCAGATGAATTTTTCTGCGGGCGGTGATAATTTATCTGCAAAGTAGACTTGCCAAGGTTTCCAGGGAGTCCAGTTTCCTAATTTATCGACGTCGACGTTGCCCTGTAGAAATTGCCAAACCCACACTAGACGATGGCCCAAAAGTTCCATTTCGGACAGTTTTGGCATTTTTGTGTTTTCGGGGCGCAGATGAATTTTTCTGCGGGCGGTGATAATTTATCTGCAAAGTAGACTTGCCAAGCTTTCCAGCGAGTCCAGTTTCATAATTTATCGACGTCGACGTTACCCTTTAGAAATTGCCAAACCCACGCCACACGATGGCCCAAAAGTTCCATTTCGGACAGTTTTGGCATTTTTGTGTTTTCGGGTAGCAGATGAATTTTTCTGCGGGCGGTGATAATTTATCTGCAAAGCAGACTTGCCAAGCTTTCCAGGGAGTCCAGTTTCCTAATTTATCGACGTCGACGTTGCCAAACCCACACCACACGATGGCCCAAAAGTTCCATTTCGGACAGTTTTGGCATTTTTGTGTTTTCGGGCAGCAGATGAATTTTTCTGCGGGCGGTGATAATTTATCTGCAAAGCAGACTTGCCAAGCTTTCCAGGGAGTCCAGTTTCCTAATTTATCGACGTCGACGTTGCCCTTTAGAAGTTGCCAAACCCACACCACACGATGGCCCAAAAGTTCCATTTCGGACAGTTTTGGGATTTTTGTGTTTTCTGGCGGCAGATGAATTTTTCTGCGGGCGGTGATAATTTATCTGCAAAGTAGACTTGCCAAGCTTTCCAGCGAGTCCAGTTTCCTAATTTATCGACGTCGACGTTGCCCTTTAGAAATTGCCAAACCCACACCACACGATGGCCCAAAAGTTCCATTTCGGACAGTTTTGGCATTTTTGTGTTTTCGGGCGGCAGATGAATTTTTCTGCGGGCGGTGATAATTTATCTGCAAAGTAGACTTGCCAAGCTTTCCAGCGAGTCCAGTTTCCTAATTTATCGACGTCGACGTTGCCCTTTAGAAATTGCCAAACCCACACCACACGATGGCCCAAAAGTTCCATTTCGGACAGTTTTGGCATTTTTGTGTTTTCGGGGAGCAGATGAATTTTTCTGCGGGCGGTGATAATTTATCTGCAAAGTAGACTTGCCAAGATTTCCAGGGAGTCCAGTTTCCTAATTTATCGACGTCGACGTTGCCCTGTAGAAATTGCCAAACCCACACTAGACGATGGCCCAAAAGTTCCATTTCGGACAGTTTTGGGATTTTTGTGTTTTTGGGTAGCAGATGAATTTTTCTGCGGGCGGTGATAATTTATCTGCAAAGTAGACTTGCCAAGCTTTCCAGCGAGTCCAGTTTCCTAATTTATCGACGTCGACGTTGCCCTGTAGAAATTGCCAAACCCACACTAGACGATGGCCCAAAAGTTCCATTTCAGACAGTTTTGGCATTTTTGTGTTTTCGGGTAGCAGATGAATTTTTCTGCGGGCGGTGATAATTTATCTGCAAAGTAGACTTGCCAAGCTTTCCAGGGAGTCCAGTTTCCTAATTTATCGACGTCGACGTTGCCCTTTAGAAGTTGCCAAACCCACACCACACGATGGCCCAAAAGTTCCATTTTGGACAGTTTTGGCATTTTTGTGTTTTCGGGCAGTAGATGAATTTTTCTGCGCGCGGTGATAATTTATCTGCAAAGTAGACTTGCCAAGCTTTCCAGGGAGTCCAGTTTCATAATTTATCGACGTCGATGTTGCCCTGTAGAAGTTGCCAAACCCACACCACACGATGGCCCAAAAGTTCCATTTCGGACAGTTTTGGGATTTTTGTGTTTTCTGGCGGCAGATGAATTTTTCTGCGGGCGGTGATAATTTATCTGCAAAGTAGACTTGCCAAGCTTTCCAGCGAGTCCAGTTTCCTAATTTATCGACGTCGACGTTGCCCTTTAGAAATTGCCAAACCCACACCACACGATGGCCCAAAAGTTCCATTTCGGACAGTTTTGGGATTTTTGTGTTTTCGGGCGGAAGATGAATTTTTCTGCGCGCGATGATAATTTATCTGCAAAGTAGACTTGCCAAGCTTTCCAGGGAGTCCAGTTTCATAATTTATCGACGTCAATGTTGCCCTGTAGAAATTGCCAAACCCACACTAGACGATGGCCCAAAAGTTCCATTTCAGACAGTTTTGGGATTTTTGTGTTTTCGGGCGGTAGATGAATTTTTCTGCGGGCGGTGATAATTTATCTGCAAAGTAGACTTGCCAAGCTTTCCAGGGAGTCCAGTTTCCTAATTTATCGACGTCGACGTTACCCTTTAGAAATTGCCAAACCCACGCCACACGATGGCCCAAAAGTTCCATTTCGGACAGTTTTGGCATTTTTGTGTTTTCGGGCGGCAGATGAATTTTTCTGGGCGGTGATAATTTATCTGCAAAGTAGACTTGCCAAGCTTTCCAGGGAGTCCAGTTTCGTAATTTATCGACGTCGATGTTGCCCTGTAGAAATTGCCAAACCCACACTAGACGATGGCTCAAAAGTTCCATTTCGGACAGTTTTGGGATTTTTGTGTTTTCGGGTGGCAGATGAATTTTTCTGCGGGCGGTGATAATTTATCTGCAAAGTAGACTTGCCAAGCTTTCCAGGGAGTCCAGTTTCATAATTTATCGACGTCGATGTTGCCCTGTAGAAATTGCCAAACCCACACTAGACGATGGCCCAAAAGTTCCATTTCTGACAGTTTTGGCATTTTTGTGTTTTCGGGGAGCAGATGAATTTTTCTGCGGGCGGTGATAATTTATCTGCAAAGTAGACTTGCCAAGCTTTCCAGGGAGTCCAGTTTCCTAATTTATCGACGTCGACGTTGCCCTTTAGAAGTTGCCAAACCCACACCACACGATGGCCCAAAAGTTCCATTTCGGACAGTTTTGGCATTTTTGTGTTTTCGGGGAGCAGATGAATTTTTCTGCGGGCGGTGATAATTTATCTGCAAAGTAGACTTGCCAAGCTTTCCAGGGAGTCCAGTTTCCTAATTTATCGACGTCAACGTTGCCCTGTAGAAATTGCCAAACCCACACTAGACGATGGCCCAAAAGTTTCATTTCGGACAGTTTTGGGATTTTTGTGTTTTTGGGTAACAGATGAATTTTTCTGCGGGCAGTGATAATTTATCTGCAAAGTAGACTTGCCAAGCTTTCCAGCGAGTCCAGTTTCCTAATTTATCGACGTCGACGTTGCCCTTTAGAAATTGCCAAACCCACGCCACACGATGGCCCAAAAGTTCCATTTCGGACAGTTTTGGCATTTTTGTGTTTTCGTGTAGCAGATGAATTTTTCTGCGGGCGGTGATAATTTATCTGCAAAGCAGATTTGCCAAGCTTTCCAGGGAGTCCAGTTTCCTAATTTATCGACGTCGACGTTCCCCTTTAGAAGTTGCCAAACCCACACCACACGATGGCCCAAAAGTTCCATTTCGGACAGTTTTGGCATTTTTGTGTTTTCGGGCAGCAGATGAATTTTTCTGCGGGCGGTGATAATTTATCTGCAAAGTAGACTTGCCAAGCTTTCCAGGGAGTCCAGTTTCCTAATTTATCGACGTCGACGTTGCCCTGTAGAAATTGCCAAACCCACACTAGACGATGGCTCAAAAGTTCCATTTCGGACAGTTTTGGGATTTTTGTGTTTTCGGGTGGCAGATGAATTTTTCTGCGAGCGGTGATAATTTATCTGCAAAGTAGACTTGCCAAGCTTTCCAGCGAGTCCAGTTTCCTAATTTATCGACGTCGACGTTGCCCTTTAGAAATTGCCAAACCCACACCACACGATGGCCCAAAAGTTCCATTTCGGACAGTTTTGGGATTTTTGTGTTTTCGGGCGGCAGATGAATTTTTCTGCGCGCGGTGATAATTTATCTGCAAAGTAGACTTGCCAAGCTTTCCAGGGAGTCCAGTTTCCTAATTTATTGACGTCGACGTTGCCCTTTAGAAATTGCCAAACCCACACCCCACGATGGCCCAAAAGTTCCATTTCGGACAGTTTTGGGATTTTTGTGTTTTCGGGCGGCAGATGAATTTTTCTGCGGGCGGTGATAATTTATCTGCAAAGTAGACTTGCCAAGCTTTCCAGCGAGTCCAGTTTCCTAATTTATCGACGTCGACGTTGCCCTTTAGAAATTGCCAAACCCACACTACACGATGGCCCAAAAGTTCCATTTCGGACAGTTTTGGCATTTTTGTGTTTTCGGGGAGCAGATGAATTTTTCTGCGGGCGGTGATAATTTATCTGCAAAGTAGACTTGCCAAGATTTCCAGGGAGTCCAGTTTCCTAATTTATCGACGTCGACGTTGCCCTGTAGAAATTGCCAAACCCACACTAGACGATGGCCCAAAAGTTCCATTTCGGACAGTTTTGGGATTTTTGTGTTTTTGGGTAGCAGATGAATTTTTCTGCGGGCGGTGATAATTTATCTGCAAAGTAGACTTGCCAAGCTTTCCAGCGAGTCCAGTTTCCTAATTTATCGACGTCGACGTTGCCCTGTAGAAATTGCCAAACCCACACTAGACGATGGCCCAAAAGTTCCATTTCGGACAGTTTTGGCATTTTTGTGTTTTCGGGTAGCAGATGAATTTTTCTGCGGGCGGTGATAATTTATCTGCAAAGTAGACTTGCCAAGCTTTCCAGGGAGTCCAGTTTCCTAATTTATCGACGTCGACGTTGCCCTTTAGAAGTTGCCAAACCCACACCACACGATGGCCCAAAAGTTCCATTTTGGACAGTTTTGGCATTTTTGTGTTTTCGGGCAGTAGATGAATTTTTCTGCGCGCGGTGATAATTTATCTGCAAAGTAGACTTGCCAAGCTTTCCAGGGAGTCCAGTTTCATAATTTATCGACGTCGATGTTGCCCTGTAGAAGTTGCCAAACCCACACCACACGATGGCCCAAAAGTTCCATTTCGGACAGTTTTGGGATTTTTGTGTTTTCTGGCGGCAGATGAATTTTTCTGCGGGCGGTGATAATTTATCTGCAAAGTAGACTTGCCAAGCTTTCCAGCGAGTCCAGTTTCCTAATTTATCGACGTCGACGTTGCCCTTTAGAAATTGCCAAACCCACACCACACGATGGCCCAAAAGTTCCATTTCGGACAGTTTTGGGATTTTTGTGTTTTCGGGCGGCAGATGAATTTTTCTGCGCGCGGTGATAATTTATCTGCAAAGTAGACTTGCCAAGCTTTCCAGGGAGTCCAGTTTCATAATTTATCGACGTCGATGTTGCCCTGTAGAAATTGCCAAACCCACACTAGACGATGGCCCAAAAGTTCCATTTCGGACAGTTTTGGGATTTTTGTGTTTTCGGGCGGCAGATGAATTTTTCTGCGGGCGGTGATAATTTATCTGCAAAGTAGACTTGCCAAGCTTTCCAGGGAGTCCAGTTTCATAATTTATCGACGTCGATGTTGCCCTGTAGAAATTGCCAAACCCACACCACACGATGGCCCAAAAGTTCCATTTCGGACAGTTTTGGCATTTTTTTGTTTTCGGGCAGCAGATGAATTTTTCTGCGGGCGGTGATAATTTATCTGCAAAGTAGACTTGCCAAGCTTTCCAGGGAGTCCAGTTTCCTAATTTATCGACGTCGACGTTGCCCTGTAGAAATTGCCAAACCCACACTAGACGATGGCTCAAAAGTTCCATTTCGGACAGTTTTGGGATTTTTGTGTTTTTGGGTCGCAGATGAATTTTTCTGCGGGCGGTGATAATTTATCTGCAAAGTAGACTTGCCAAGCTTTCCAGCGAGTCCAGTTTCCAAATTTATCGACGTCGACGTTGCCCTGTAGAAATTGCCAAACCCACACTAGACGATGGCCCAAAAGTTTCATTTCGGACAGTTTTGGGATTTTTGTGTTTTTGGGTAGCAGATGAATTTTTCTGCGGGCGGTGATAATTTATCTGCAAAGTAGACTTGCCAAGCTTTCCAGCGAGTCCAGTTTCCTAATTTATCGACGTCGACGTTGCCCTTTAGAAATTGCCAAACCCACGCCACACGATGGCCCAAAAGTTCCATTTCGGACAGTTTTGGCATTTTTGTGTTTTCGTGTAGCAGATGAATTTTTCTGCGGGCGGTGATAATTTATCTGCAAAGCAGATTTGCCAAGCTTTCCAGGGAGTCCAGTTTCCTAATTTATCGACGTCGACGTTCCCCTTTAGAAGTTGCCAAACCCACACCACACGATGGCCCAAAAGTTCCATTTCGGACAGTTTTGGCATTTTTGTGTTTTCGGGCAGCAGATGAATTTTTCTGCGGGCGGTGATAATTTATCTGCAAAGTAGACTTGCCAAGCTTTCCAGGGAGTCCAGTTTCCTAATTTATCGACGTCGACGTTGCCCTGTAGAAATTGCCAAACCCACACCACACGATGGCCCAAAAGTTCCATTTCGGACAGTTTTGGGATTTTTGTGTTTTCTGGCGGCAGATGAATTTTTCTGCGGGCGGTGATAATTTATCTGCAAAGTAGACTTGCCAAGCTTTCCAGCGAGTCCAGTTTCCTAATTTATCGACGTCGACGTTGCCCTTTAGAAATTGCCAAACCCACACCACACGATGGCCCAAAAGTTCCATTTCGGACAGTTTTGGGATTTTTGTGTTTTCGGGCGGCAGATGAATTTTTCTGCGCGCGGTGATAATTTATCTGCAAAGTAGACTTGCCAAGCTTTCCAGGGAGTCCAGTTTCATAATTTATCGACGTCGATGTTGCCCTGTAGAAATTGCCAAACCCACACTAGACGATGGCCCAAAAGTTCCATTTCGGACAGTTTTGGGATTTTTGTGTTTTCGGGCGGCAGATGAATTTTTCTGCGGGCGGTGATAATTTATCTGCAAAGTAGACTTGCCAAGCTTTCCAGGGAGTCCAGTTTCATAATTTATCGACGTCGATGTTGCCCTGTAGAAATTGCCAAACCCACACCACACGATGGCCCAAAAGTTCCATTTCGGACAGTTTTGGCATTTTTTTGTTTTCGGGCAGCAGATGAATTTTTCTGCGGGCGGTGATAATTTATCTGCAAAGTAGACTTGCCAAGCTTTCCAGGGAGTCCAGTTTCCTAATTTATCGACGTCGACGTTGCCCTGTAGAAATTGCCAAACCCACACTAGACGATGGCTCAAAAGTTCCATTTCGGACAGTTTTGGGATTTTTGTGTTTTTGGGTCGCAGATGAATTTTTCTGCGGGCGGTGATAATTTATCTGCAAAGTAGACTTGCCAAGCTTTCCAGCGAGTCCAGTTTCCTAATTTATCGACGTCGACGTTGCCCTTTAGAAATTGCCAAACCCACACTAGACGATGGCCCAAAAGTTCCATTTCGGACAGTTTTGGGATTTTGTGTTTTCGGGTAGCAGATGAATTTTTCTGCGGGCGGTGATAATTTATCTGTAAAGTAGACTTGCCAAGCTTTCCAGCGAGTCCAGTTTCCTAATTTATCGACGTCGATGTTGCCCTGTAGAAATTGTCAAACCCACACTAGACGATGGCCCAAAAGTTCCATTTTGGACAGTTTTGGGATTTTTGTGTTTTCGGGAAGCAGATGAATTTTTCTGCGGGCTGTGACAATTTATCTGCAAAGTAGACTTGCCAAGCTTTCCAGGGAGTCCAATTTCATAATTTATCGACGTCGACGTTACCCTCTAGAAATTGCCAAACCCACACCACACGATGGCCCAAAAGTTCCATTTCGGACAGTTTTGGGATTTTTGTGTTTTCGGGCGGCAGATGAATTTTTCTGCGGGCGGTGATAATTTATCTGCAAAGTAGACTTGCCAAGGTTTCCAGGGAGTCCAGTTTCCTAATTTATCGACGTCGACGTTGCCCTGTAGAAATTGCCAAACCCACACTAGACGATGGCCCAAAAGTTCCATTTCGGACAGTTTTGGCATTTTTGTGTTTTCGGGGCGCAGATGAATTTTTCTGCGGGCGGTGATAATTTATCTGCAAAGTAGACTTGCCAAGCTTTCCAGCGAGTCCAGTTTCCTAATTTATCGACGTCGACGTTGCCCTTTAGAAATTGCCAAACCCACGCCACACGATGGCCCAAAAGTTCCATTTCGGACAGTTTTGGCATTTTTGTGTTTTCGGGCAGCAGATGAATTTTTCTGCGGGCGGTGATAATTTATCTGCAAAGCAGACTTGCCAAGCTTTCCAGGGAGTCCAGTTTCCTAATTTATCGACGTCGACGTTGCCCTTTAGAAGTTGCCAAACCCACACCACACGATGGCCCAAAAGTTCCATTTCGGACAGTTTTGGGATTTTTGTGTTTTCTGGCGGCAGATGAATTTTTCTGCGGGCGGTGATAATTTATCTGCAAAGTAGACTTGCCAAGCTTTCCAGCGAGTCCAGTTTCCTAATTTATCGACGTCGACGTTGCCCTTTAGAAATTGCCAAACCCACACCACACGATGGCCCAAAAGTTCCATTTCGGACAGTTTTGGCATTTTTGTGTTTTCGGGCGGCAGATGAATTTTTCTGCGGGCGGTGATAATTTATCTGCAAAGTAGACTTGCCAAGCTTTCCAGCGAGTCCAGTTTCCTAATTTATCGACGTCGACGTTGCCCTTTAGAAATTGCCAAACCCACACCACACGATGGCCCAAAAGTTCCATTTCGGACAGTTTTGGCATTTTTGTGTTTTCGGGGAGCAGATGAATTTTTCTGCGGGCGGTGATAATTTATCTGCAAAGTAGACTTGCCAAGATTTCCAGGGAGTCCAGTTTCCTAATTTATCGACGTCGACATTGCCCTGTAGAAATTGCCAAACCCACACTAGACGATGGCCCAAAAGTTCCATTTCGGACAGTTTTGGGATTTTTGTGTTTTTGGGTAGCAGATGAATTTTTCTGCGGGCGGTGATAATTTATCTGCAAAGTAGACTTGCCAAGCTTTCCAGCGAGTCCAGTTTCCTAATTTATCGACGTCGACGTTGCCCTGTAGAAATTGCCAAACCCACACTAGACGATGGCCCAAAAGTTCCATTTCGGACAGTTTTGGCATTTTTGTGTTTTCGGGTAGCAGATGAATTTTTCTGCGGGCGGTGATAATTTATCTGCAAAGTAGACTTGCCAAGCTTTCCAGGGAGTCCAGTTTCCTAATTTATCGACGTCGACGTTGCCCTTTAGAAGTTGCCAAACCCACACCACACGATGGCCCAAAAGTTCCATTTTGGACAGTTTTGGCATTTTTGTGTTTTCGGGCAGTAGATGAATTTTTCTGCGCGCGGTGATAATTTATCTGCAAAGTAGACTTGCCAAGCTTTCCAGGGAGTCCAGTTTCATAATTTATCGACGTCGATGTTGCCCTGTAGAAGTTGCCAAACCCACACCACACGATGGCCCAAAAGTTCCATTTCGGACAGTTTTGGGATTTTTGTGTTTTCTGGCGGCAGATGAATTTTTCTGCGGGCGGTGATAATTTATCTGCAAAGTAGACTTGCCAAGCTTTCCAGCGAGTCCAGTTTCCTAATTTATCGACGTCGACGTTGCCCTTTAGAAATTGCCAAACCCACACCACACGATGGCCCAAAAGTTCCATTTCGGACAGTTTTGGGATTTTTGTGTTTTCGGGCGGAAGATGAATTTTTCTGCGCGCGATGATAATTTATCTGCAAAGTAGACTTGCCAAGCTTTCCAGGGAGTCCAGTTTCATAATTTATCGACGTCAATGTTGCCCTGTAGAAATTGCCAAACCCACACTAGACGATGGCCCAAAAGTTCCATTTCAGACAGTTTTGGGATTTTTGTGTTTTCGGGCGGTAGATGAATTTTTCTGCGGGCGGTGATAATTTATCTGCAAAGTAGACTTGCCAAGCTTTCCAGGGAGTCCAGTTTCCTAATTTATCGACGTCGACGTTACCCTTTAGAAATTGCCAAACCCACGCCACACGATGGCCCAAAAGTTCCATTTCGGACAGTTTTGGCATTTTTGTGTTTTCGGGCGGCAGATGAATTTTTCTGGGCGGTGATAATTTATCTGCAAAGTAGACTTGCCAAGCTTTCCAGGGAGTCCAGTTTCGTAATTTATCGACGTCGATGTTGCCCTGTAGAAATTGCCAAACCCACACTAGACGATGGCTCAAAAGTTCCATTTCGGACAGTTTTGGGATTTTTGTGTTTTCGGGTGGCAGATGAATTTTTCTGCGGGCGGTGATAATTTATCTGCAAAGTAGACTTGCCAAGCTTTCCAGGGAGTCCAGTTTCATAATTTATCGACGTCGATGTTGCCCTGTAGAAATTGCCAAACCCACACTAGACGATGGCCCAAAAGTTCCATTTCTGACAGTTTTGGCATTTTTGTGTTTTCGGGGAGCAGATGAATTTTTCTGCGGGCGGTGATAATTTATCTGCAAAGTAGACTTGCCAAGCTTTCCAGGGAGTCCAGTTTCCTAATTTATCGACGTCGACGTTGCCCTTTAGAAGTTGCCAAACCCACACCACACGATGGCCCAAAAGTTCCATTTCGGACAGTTTTGGCATTTTTGTGTTTTCGGGGAGCAGATGAATTTTTCTGCGGGCGGTGATAATTTATCTGCAAAGTAGACTTGCCAAGCTTTCCAGGGAGTCCAGTTTCCTAATTTATCGACGTCAACGTTGCCCTGTAGAAATTGCCAAACCCACACTAGACGATGGCCCAAAAGTTTCATTTCGGACAGTTTTGGGATTTTTGTGTTTTTGGGTAGCAGATGAATTTTTCTGCGGGCGGTGATAATTTATCTGCAAAGTAGACTTGCCAAGCTTTCCAGGGAGTCCAGTTTCCTAATTTATCGACGTCGACGTTGCCCTGTAGAAGTTGCCAAACCCACACTAGACGATGGCCCAAAAGTTTCATTTCGGACAGTTTTGGGATTTTTGTGTTTTTGGGTAGCAGATGAATTTTTCTGCGGGCGGTGATAATTTATCTGCAAAGTAGACTTGCCAAGCTTTCCAGCGAGTCCAGTTTCCTAATTTATCGACGTCGACGTTGCCCTTTAGAAATTGCCAAACCCACGCCACACGATGGCCCAAAAGTTCCATTTCGGACAGTTTTGGCATTTTTGTGTTTTCGTGTAGCAGATGAATTTTTCTGCGGGCGGTGATAATTTATCTGCAAAGCAGATTTGCCAAGCTTTCCAGGGAGTCCAGTTTCCTAATTTATCGACGTCGACGTTCCCCTTTAGAAGTTGCCAAACCCACACCACACGATGGCCCAAAAGTTCCATTTCGGACAGTTTTGGCATTTTTGTGTTTTCGGGCAGCAGATGAATTTTTCTGCGGGCGGTGATAATTTATCTGCAAAGTAGACTTGCCAAGCTTTCCAGGGAGTCCAGTTTCCTAATTTATCGACGTCGACGTTGCCCTGTAGAAATTGCCAAACCCACACTAGACGATGGCTCAAAAGTTCCATTTCGGACAGTTTTGGGATTTTTGTGTTTTCGGGTGGCAGATGAATTTTTCTGCGGGCGGTGATAATTTATCTGCAAAGTAGACTTGCCAAGCTTTCCAGGGAGTCCAGTTTCATAATTTATCGACGTCGATGTTGCCCTGTAGAAATTGCCAAACCCACACTAGACGATGGCCCAAAAGTTTCATTTCGGACAGTTTTGGGATTTTTGTGTTTTTGGGTAGCAGATGAATTTTTCTGCGGGCGGTGATAATTTATCTGCAAAGTAGACTTGCCAAGCTTTCCAGCGAGTCCAGTTTCCTAATTTATCGACGTCGACGTTGCCCTTTAGAAATTGCCAAACCCACGCCACACGATGGCCCAAAAGTTCCATTTCGGACAGTTTTGGCATTTTTGTGTTTTCGTGTAGCAGATGAATTTTTCTGCGGGCGGTGATAATTTATCTGCAAAGCAGATTTGCCAAGCTTTCCAGGGAGTCCAGTTTCCTAATTTATCGACGTCGACGTTCCCCTTTAGAAGTTGCAAAACCCACACCACACGATGGCCCAAAAGTTCCATTTCGGACAGTTTTGGCATTTTTGTGTTTTCGGGCAGCAGATGAATTTTTCTGCGGGCGGTGATAATTTATCTGCAAAGTAGACTTGCCAAGCTTTCCAGGGAGTCCAGTTTCCTAATTTATCGACGTCGACGTTGCCCTGTAGAAATTGCCAAACCCACACTAGACGATGGCTCAAAAGTTCCATTTCGGACAGTTTTGGGATTTTTGTGTTTTCGGGTGGCAGATGAATTTTTCTGCGGGCGGTGATAATTTATCTGCAAAGTAGACTTGCCAAGCTTTCCAGGGAGTCCAGTTTCATAATTTATCGACGTCGATGTTGCCCTGTAGAAATTGCCAAACCCACACTAGACGATGGCCCAAAAGTTCCATTTCTGACAGTTTTGGCATTTTTGTGTTTTCGGGGAGCAGATGAATTTTTCTGCGGGCGGTGATAATTTATCTGCAAAGTAGACTTGCCAAGCTTTCCAGGGAGTCCAGTTTCCTAATTTATCGACGTCGACGTTGCCCTTTAGAAGTTGCCAAACCCACACCACACGATGGCCCAAAAGTTCCATTTCGGACAGTTTTGGCATTTTTGTGTTTTCGGGGAGCAGATGAATTTTTCTGCGGGCGGTGATAATTTATCTGCAAAGTAGACTTGCCAAGCTTTCCAGGGAGTCCAGTTTCCTAATTTATCGACGTCAACGTTGCCCTGTAGAAATTGCCAAACCCACACTAGACGATGGCCCAAAAGTTTCATTTCGGACAGTTTTGGGATTTTTGTGTTTTTGGGTAGCAGATGAATTTTTCTGCGGGCGGTGATAATTTATCTGCAAAGTAGACTTGCCAAGCTTTCCAGCGAGTCCAGTTTCCTAATTTATCGACGTCGACGTTGCCCTTTAGAAATTGCCAAACCCACGCCACACGATGGCCCAAAAGTTCCATTTCGGACAGTTTTGGCATTTTTGTGTTTTCGTGTAGCAGATGAATTTTTCTGCGGGCGGTGATAATTTATCTGCAAAGCAGATTTGCCAAGCTTTCCAGGGAGTCCAGTTTCCTAATTTATCGACGTCGACATTCCCCTTTAGAAGTTGCCAAACCCACACCACACGATGGCCCAAAAGTTCCATTTCGGACAGTTTTGGCATTTTTGTGTTTTCGGGCAGCAGATGAATTTTTCTGCGGGCGGTGATAATTTATCTGCAAAGTAGATTTGCCAAGCTTTCCAGGGAGTCCAGTTTCCTAATTTATCGACGTCGACGTTCCCCTTTAGAAGTTGCCAAACCCACACCACACGATGGCCCAAAAGTTCCATTTTGGACAGTTTTGGCATTTTTGTGTTTTCGGGCAGTAGATGAATTTTTCTGCGCGCGGTGATAATTTATCTGCAAAGTAGACTTGCCAAGCTTTCCAGGGAGTCCAGTTTCATAATTTATCGACGTCGATGTTGCCCTGTAGAAGTTGCGAAACCCACACCACACGATGGCCCAAAAGTTCCATTTCGGACAGTTTTGGGATTTTTGTGTTTTCTGGCGGCAGATGAATTTTTCTGCGGGCGGTGATAATTTATCTGCAAAGTAGACTTGCCAAGCTTTCCAGCGAGTCCAGTTTCCTAATTTATCGACGTCGACGTTGCCCTTTAGAAATTGCCAAACCCACACCACACGATGGCCCAAAAGTTCCATTTCGGACAGTTTTGGGATTTTTGTGTTTTCGGGCGGAAGATGAATTTTTCTGCGCGCGATGATAATTTATCTGCAAAGTAGACTTGCCAAGCTTTCCAGGGAGTCCAGTTTCATAATTTATCGACGTCAATGTTGCCCTGTAGAAATTTCCAAACCCACACTAGACGATGGCCCAAAAGTTCCATTTCAGACAGTTTTGGGATTTTTGTGTTTTCGGGCGGTAGATGAATTTTTCTGCGGGCGGTGATAATTTATCTGCAAAGTAGACTTGCCAAGCTTAGCAGCGAGTCCAGTTTCCTAATTTATCGACGTCGACGTTGCCCTTTAGAAATTGTCAAACCCACACCACACGATGGCCCAAAAGTTCCATTTCGGACAGTTTTGGGATTTTTGTGTTTTCGGGCAGCAGATGAATTTTTCTGCGCGCGGTGATAATTTATCTGCAAAGTAGACTTGCCAAGCTTTCCAGGGAGTCCAGTTTCCTAATTTATCGACGTCGACGGTTCCCTTTAGAAATTGCCAAACCCACACCACACGATGGCCCAAAAGTTCCATTTCGGACAGTTTTGGGATTTTTGTGTTTTCGGGCGGAAGATGAATTTTTCTGCGCGCGATGATAATTTATCTGCAAAGTAGACTTGCCAAGCTTTCCAGGGAGTCCAGTTTCCTAATTTATCGACGTCGACGTTGCCCTTTAGAAATTGCCAAACCCACGCCACACGATGGCCCAAAAGTTCCATTTCGGACAGTTTTGGCATTTTTGTGTTTTCGGGTAGCAGATGAATTTTTCTGCGGGCGGTGATAATTTATCTGCAAAGCAGACTTGCCAAGCTTTCCAGGGAGTCCAGTTTCCTAATTTATCGACGTCGACGTTGCCCTGTAGAAATTACCAAACCCACACTAGACGATGACTCAAAAGTTCCATTTCGGACAGTTTTGGGATTTTTGTGTTTTCGGGTAGCAGATGAATTTTTCTGCGGGCGGTGATAATTTATCTGCAAAGTAGACTTGCCAAGCTTTCCAGGGAGTCCAGTTTCCTAATTTATCGACGTCGACGTTGCCCTGTAGAAATTGCCAAACCCACACTAGACGATGGCCCAAAAGTTCAATTTCGGACAGTTTTGGGATTTTTGTGTTTTCGGGCGGCAGATGAATTTTTCTGCGGGCGGTGATAATTTATCTGCAAAGTAGACTTGCCAAGCTTAGCAGCGAGTCCAGTTTCCTAATTTATCGACGTCGACGTTGCCCTTTAGAAATTGTCAAACCCACACCACACGATGGCCCAAAAGTTCCATTTCGGACAGTTTTGGGATTTTTGTGTTTTCGGGCAGCAGATGAATTTTTCTGCGCGCGGTGATAATTTATCTGCAAAGTAGACTTGCCAAGCTTTCCAGGGAGTCCAGTTTCATAATTTATCGACGTCGATGTTGCCCTGTAGAAATTGCCAAACCCACACTAGACGATGGCCCAAAAGTTCCATTTCGGACAGTTTTGGGATTTGTGTTTTCGGGCGGCAGATGAATTTTTATGCGGGCGGTGATAATTTATCTGCAAAGTAGACTTGCCAAGCTTTCCAGGGAGTCCAGTTTCCTAATTTATCGACGTCGACGTTGCCCTGTAGAAATTGCCAAACCCACACTAGACGATGGCCCAAAAGTTCCATTCCGGACAGTTTTGGGATTTTTGTGTTTTCGGGTAGCAGATGAATTTTTCTGCAGGCGGTGATAATTTATCTGCAAAGCAGACTTGCCAAGCTTTCCAGCGAGTCCAGTTTCCTAATTTATCGACGTCGACGTTTCCCTTTAGAAATTGCCAAACCCACACCACACGATGGCCCAAAAGTTCCATTTCGGACAGTTTTGGGATTTTTGTGTTTTCGGGCGGCAGATGAATTTTTCTGCGGGCGGTGATAATTTATCTGCAAAGTAGACTTGCCAAGCTTTCCAGCGAGTCCAGTTTCCTAATTTATCGAGGTCACGTTGCCCTTTAGAAATTGCCAAACCCACACCACACGATGGCCCAAAAGTTCCATTTCGGACAATTTTGGGATTTTTGTGTTTTCGGGTGCCAGATGAATTTTTCTGCGCGCGGTGATAATTTATCTGCAAAGTAGACTTGCCAAGCTTTCCAGGGAGTCCAGTTTCATAATTTATCGACGTCGATGTTGCCCTGTAGAAATTGCCAAACCCACACTAGACGATGGCCCAAAAGTTCCATTTCGGACAGTTTTGGGATTTTTGTGTTTTCTGGTGGCAGATGAATTTTTCTGCGCGCGGTGATAATTTATTTGCAAAGTAGACTTGCCAAGCTTTCCAGGGAGTCCGTTTCCTAATTTATCGACGTCGACGTTGCCCTGTAGAAATTGCCAAACCCACACTAGACGATGGCTCAAAAGTTCCATTTCGGACAGTTTTGGGATTTTTGTGTTTTCGGGTAGCAGATGAATTTTTCTGCGGGCGGTGATAATTTATCTGCAAAGAAGACTTGCCAAGCTTTCCAGTGAGTCCAGTTTCCTAATTTATCGACGTCGACGTTGCCCTTTAGAAATTGCCAAACCCACGCCACACGATGGCCCAAAAGTTCCATTTCGGACAGTTTTGACATTTTTGTGTTTTCGGGTAGCAGATGAATTTTTCTGCACGCGGTGATAATTTATCTGCAAAGTAGACTTGCCAAGCTTTCCAGCGAGTCCAGTTTCCTAATTTATCGACGTCGACGTTGCCCTTTAGAAATTGCCAAACCCACACCACACGATGGCCCAAAAGTTCCATTTCGGACAGTTTTGGGATTTTTGTGTTTTCAGGCGGCAGATGAATTTTTCTGCGGGCGGTGATAATTTATCTGCAAAGTAGACTTGCCAAGCTTTCCAGGGAGTCCAGTTTCCTAATTTATCGACGTCGACGGTTCCCTTTAGAAGTTGCCAAACCCACACCACACGATGGCTCAAAAGTTCCATTTCGGACAGTTTTGGCATTTTTGTGTTTTCGGGCAGCAGATGAATTTTTCTGCGGGCGGTGATAATTTATCTGCAAAGTAGACTTGCCAAGGTTTCCAGGGAGTCTAGTTTCCTAATTTATCGACGTCGACGTTGCCCTGTAGAAATTGCCAAACCCACACTAGACGATGGCCCAAAAGTACCATTTCGGTCAGTTTTGGCATTTTTGTGTTTTCGGGGAGCAGATGAATTTTTCTGCGGGCGGTGATAATTTATCTGCAAAGTAGACTTGCCAAGCTTTCCAGGGAGTCCAGTTTCCTAATTTATCGACGTCGACGTTGCCCTTTAGAAGTTGCTAAACCCACACCACACGATGGCCCAAAAGTTCCATTTCGGACAGTTTTGGGATTTTTGTGTTTCCGGGCCGCAGATGAATTTTTCTGCGGGCGGTGATAATTAATCTGCAAAATAGACTTGCCAAGCTTTCCAGGGAGTCCAGTTTCCTAATTTATCGACGTCAACGTTGCCCTGTAGAAATTGCCAAACCCACACTAGACGATGGCCCAAAAGTTCCATTTCGGACAGTTTTGGGATTTTTGTGTTTTCGGGTAGCAGATGAATTTTTCTGCGGGCGGTGATAATTTATCTGCAAAGTAGACTTGCCAAGCTTTCCAGCGAGTCCAGTTTCTTAATTTATCGACGTCGACATTGCCCTTTAGAAATTGCCAAACCCACACCACACGATGGCCCAAAAGTTCCATTTCGGACAGTTTTGGGATTTTTGTGTTTTCGGGCGGCAGATGAATTTTTCTGCGGGCGGTGATAATTTATCTGCAAAGTAGACTTGCCAAGCTTTCCAGCGAGTCCAGTTTCCTAATTTATCGACATCGACGTTACCCTCTAGAAATTGCCAAACCCACACCACACGATGGCCCAAAAGTTCCATTTCGGACAGTTTTGGGATTTTTGTGTTTTCGGGGAGCAGATGAATTTTTCTGCGGGCGGTGATAATTTATCTGCAAAGTAGACTTGCCAAGCTTTCCAGCGAGTCCAGTTTCCTAATTTATCCACGTCGACGTTGCCCTTTAGAAATTGCCAAACCCACGCCACACGATGACCCAAAAGTTCCCTTTCGGACAGTTTTGGCATTTTTGTGTTTTCGGGTAGCAGATGAATTTTTCTGCACGCGGTGATAATTTATCTGCAAAGTAGACTTGCCAAGCTTTCCTGCGAGTCCAGTTTCCTAATTTATCGACGTCGACGTTGCCCTTTAGAAGTTGCCAAACCCACGCCACACGATGGCCCAAAAGTTCCATTTCTGACAGTTTTGGCATTTTTGTGTTTTCGGGTAGCAGATGAATTTTTCTGCGGGCGGTGATAATTTATCTGCAAAGTAGACTTGCCAAGCTTTCCAGGGAGTCCAGTTTCCTAATTTATCGACGTCAACGTTGCCCTGTAGAAATTGCCAAACCCACACTAGACGATGGCCCAAAAGTTTCATTTCGGACAGTTTTGGGATTTTTGTGTTTTTGGGTAGCAGATGAATTTTTCTGCGGGCGGTGATAATTTATCTGCAAAGTAGACTTGCCAAGCTTTCCAGGGAGTCCAGTTTCCTAATTTATCGACGTCGACGTTGCCCTTTAGAAATTGCCAAACCCACGCCACACGATGGCCCAAAAGTTCCATTTCGGACAGTTTTGGCATTTTTGTGTTTTCGTGTAGCAGATGAATTTTTCTGCGGGCGGTGATAATTTATCTGCAAAGCAGATTTGCCAAGCTTTCCAGGGAGTCCAGTTTCCTAATTTATCGACGTCGACGTTGCCCTTTAGAAGTTGCCAAACCCACACCACACGATGGCCCAAAAGTTCCATTTCGGACAGTTTTGGCATTTTTGTGTTTTCGGGGAGCAGATGAATTTTTCTGCGGGCGGTGATAATTTATCTGCAAAGTAGACTTGCCAAGCTTTCCAGGGAGTCCAGTTTCCTAATTTATCGACGTCAACGTTGCCCTGTAGAAATTGCCAAACCCACACTAGACGATGGCCCAAAAGTTTCATTTCGGACAGTTTTGGGATTTTTGTGTTTTTGGGTAGCAGATGAATTTTTCTGCGGGCGGTGATAATTTATCTGCAAAGTAGACTTGCCAAGCTTTCCAGCGAGTCCAGTTTCCTAATTTATCGACGTCGACGTTGCCCTTTAGAAATTGCCAAACCCACGCCACACGATGGCCCAAAAGTTCCATTTCGGACAGTTTTGGCATTTTTGTGTTTTCGTGTAGCAGATGAATTTTTCTGCGGGCGGTGATAATTTATCTGCAAAGCAGATTTGCCAAGCTTTCCAGGGAGTCCAGTTTCCTAATTTATCGACGTCGACGTTCCCCTTTAGAAGTTGCCAAACCCACACCACACGATGGCCCAAAAGTTCCATTTCGGACAGTTTTGGCATTTTTGTGTTTTCGGGCAGCAGATGAATTTTTCTGCGGGCGGTGATAATTTATCTGCAAAGTAGACTTGCCAAGCTTTCCAGGGAGTCCAGTTTCCTAATTTATCGACGTCGACGTTGCCCTGTAGAAATTGCCAAACCCACACTAGACGATGGCTCAAAAGTTCCATTTCGGACAGTTTTGGGATTTTTGTGTTTTCGGGTGGCAGATGAATTTTTCTGCGGGCGGTGATAATTTATCTGCAAAGTAGACTTGCCAAGCTTTCCAGGGAGTCCAGTTTCATAATTTATCGACGTCGATGTTGCCCTGTAGAAATTGCCAAACCCACACTAGACGATGGCCCAAAAGTTCCATTTCTGACAGTTTTGGCATTTTTGTGTTTTCGGGGAGCAGATGAATTTTTCTGCGGGCGGTGATAATTTATCTGCAAAGTAGACTTGCCAAGCTTTCCAGGGAGTCCAGTTTCCTAATTTATCGACGTCGACGTTGCCCTTTAGAAGTTGCCAAACCCACACCACACGATGGCCCAAAAGTTCCATTTCGGACAGTTTTGGCATTTTTGTGTTTTCGGGGAGCAGATGAATTTTTCTGCGGGCGGTGATAATTTATCTGCAAAGTAGACTTGCCAAGCTTTCCAGGGAGTCCAGTTTCCTAATTTATCGACGTCAACGTTGCCCTGTAGAAATTGCCAAACCCACACTAGACGATGGCCCAAAAGTTTCATTTCGGACAGTTTTGGGATTTTTGTGTTTTTGGGTAGCAGATGAATTTTTCTGCGGGCGGTGATAATTTATCTGCAAAGTAGACTTGCCAAGCTTTCCAGCGAGTCCAGTTTCCTAATTTATCGACGTCGACGTTGCCCTTTAGAAATTGCCAAACCCACGCCACACGATGGCCCAAAAGTTCCATTTCGGACAGTTTTGGCATTTTTGTGTTTTCGTGTAGCAGATGAATTTTTCTGCGGGCGGTGATAATTTATCTGCAAAGCAGATTTGCCAAGCTTTCCAGGGAGTCCAGTTTCCTAATTTATCGACGTCGACGTTCCCCTTTAGAAGTTGCCAAACCCACACCACACGATGGCCCAAAAGTTCCATTTCGGACAGTTTTGGCATTTTTGTGTTTTCGGGCAGCAGATGAATTTTTCTGCGGGCGGTGATAATTTATCTGCAAAGTAGATTTGCCAAGCTTTCCAGGGAGTCCAGTTTCCTAATTTATCGACGTCGACGTTCCCCTTTAGAAGTTGCCAAACCCACACCACACGATGGCCCAAAAGTTCCATTTTGGACAGTTTTGGCATTTTTGTGTTTTCGGGCAGCAGATGAATTTTTCTGCGCGCGGTGATAATTTATCTGCAAAGTAGACTTGCCAAGCTTTCCAGGGAGTCCAGTTTCATAATTTATCGACGTCGATGTTGCCCTGTAGAAGTTGCCAAACCCACACCACACGATGGCCCAAAAGTTCCATTTCGGACAGTTTTGGGATTTTTGTGTTTTCTGGCGGCAGATGAATTTTTCTGCGGGCGGTGATAATTTATCTGCAAAGTAGACTTGCCAAGCTTTCCAGCGAGTCCAGTTTCCTAATTTATCGACGTCGACGTTACCCTTTAGAAGTTGCCAAACCCACACCACACGATGGCCCAAAAGTTCCATTTCGGACAGTTTTGGCATTTTTGTGTTTTTGGGTAGCAGATGAATTTTTCTGCGGGCGGTGATAATTTATCTGCAAAGTAGACTTGCCAAGCTTTCCAGCGAGTCCAGTTTCCTAATTTATCGACGTCGACGTTGCCCTTTAGAAATTGCCAAACCCACGCCACACGATGGCCCAAAAGTTCCATTTCGGACAGTTTTGGCATTTTTGTGTTTTCGTGTAGCAGATGAATTTTTCTGCGGGCGGTGATAATTTATCTGCAAAGCAGATTTGCCAAGCTTTCCAGGGAGTCCAGTTTCCTAATTTATCGACGTCGACGTTGCCCTTTAGAAGTTGCCAAACCCACACCACACGATGGCCCAAAAGTTCCATTTCAGACAGTTTTGGCATTTTTGTGTTTTCGGGGAGCAGATGAATTTTTCTGCGGGCGGTGATAATTTATCTGCAAAGTAGACTTGCCAAGCTTTCCAGGGAGTCCAGTTTCCTAATTTATCGACGTCAACGTTGCCCTGTAGAAATTGCCAAACCCACACTAGACGATGGCCCAAAAGTTTCATTTCGGACAGTTTTGGGATTTTTGTGTTTTTGGGTAGCAGATGAATTTTTCTGCGGGCGGTGATAATTTATCTGCAAAGTAGACTTGCCAAGCTTTCCAGCGAGTCCAGTTTCCTAATTTATCGACGTCGACGTTGCCCTTTAGAAATTGCCAAACCCACGCCACACGATGGCCCAAAAGTTCCATTTCGGACAGTTTTGGCATTTTTGTGTTTTCGTGTAGCAGATGAATTTTTCTGCGGGCGGTGATAATTTATCTGCAAAGCAGATTTGCCAAGCTTTCCAGGGAGTCCAGTTTCCTAATTTATCGACGTCGACGTTGCCCTTTAGAAGTTGCCAAACCCACACCACACGATGGCCCAAAAGTTCCATTTCGGACAGTTTTGGCATTTTTGTGTTTTCGGGGAGCAGATGAATTTTTCTGCGGGCGGTGATAATTTATCTGCAAAGTAGACTTGCCAAGCTTTCCAGGGAGTCCAGTTTCCTAATTTATCGACGTCAACGTTGCCCTGTAGAAATTGCCAAACCCACACTAGACGATGGCCCAAAAGTTTCATTTCGGACAGTTTTGGGATTTTTGTGTTTTTGGGTAGCAGATGAATTTTTCTGCGGGCGGTGATAATTTATCTGCAAAGTAGACTTGCCAAGCTTTCCAGCGAGTCCAGTTTCCTAATTTATCGACGTCGACGTTGCCCTTTAGAAATTGCCAAACCCACGCCACACGATGGCCCAAAAGTTCCATTTCGGACAGTTTTGGCATTTTTGTGTTTTCGTGTAGCAGATGAATTTTTCTGCGGGCGGTGATAATTTATCTGCAAAGCAGATTTGCCAAGCTTTCCAGGGAGTCCAGTTTCCTAATTTATCGACGTCGACGTTCCCCTTTAGAAGTTGCCAAACCCACACCACACGATGGCCCAAAAGTTCCATTTCGGACAGTTTTGGCATTTTTGTGTTTTCGGGCAGCAGATGAATTTTTCTGCGGGCGGTGATAATTTATCTGCAAAGTAGACTTGCCAAGCTTTCCAGGGAGTCCAGTTTCCTAATTTATCGACGTCGACGTTGCCCTGTAGAAATTGCCAAACCCACACTAGACGATGGCTCAAAAGTTCCATTTCGGACAGTTTTGGGATTTTTGTGTTTTCGGGTGGCAGATGAATTTTTCTGCGGGCGGTGATAATTTATCTGCAAAGTAGACTTGCCAAGCTTTCCAGGGAGTCCAGTTTCATAATTTATCGACGTCGATGTTGCCCTGTAGAAATTGCCAAACCCACACTAGACGATGGCCCAAAAGTTCCATTTCTGACAGTTTTGGCATTTTTGTGTTTTCGGGGAGCAGATGAATTTTTCTGCGGGCGGTGATAATTTATCTGCAAAGTAGACTTGCCAAGCTTTCCAGGGAGTCCAGTTTCCTAATTTATCGACGTCGACGTTGCCCTTTAGAAGTTGCCAAACCCACACCACACGATGGCCCAAAAGTTCCATTTCGGACAGTTTTGGCATTTTTGTGTTTTCGGGGAGCAGATGAATTTTTCTGCGGGCGGTGATAATTTATCTGCAAAGTAGACTTGCCAAGCTTTCCAGGGAGTCCAGTTTCCTAATTTATCGACGTCAACGTTGCCCTGTAGAAATTGCCAAACCCACACTAGACGATGGCCCAAAAGTTTCATTTCGGACAGTTTTGGGATTTTTGTGTTTTTGGGTAGCAGATGAATTTTTCTGCGGGCGGTGATAATTTATCTGCAAAGTAGACTTGCCAAGCTTTCCAGCGAGTCCAGTTTCCTAATTTATCGAGGTCACGTTGCCCTTTAGAAATTTCCAAACCCACACCACACGATGGCCCAAAAGTTCCATTTCGGACAGTTTTGGGATTTTTGTGTTTTCGGGCGCCAGATGAATTTTTCTGCGCGCGGTGATAATTTATCTGCAAAGTAGACTTGCCAAGCTTTCCAGGGAGTCCAGTTTCATAATTTATCGACGTCGATGTTGCCCTGTAGAAATTGCCAAACCCACACCACACGATGGCCCAAAAGTTCCATTTCGGACAGTTTTGGGATTTTTGTGTTTTCGGGCGCCAGATGAATTTTTCTGCGCGCGGTGATAATTTATCTGCAAAGTAGATTTGCCAAGCTTTCCAGGGAGTCCAGTTTCCTAATTTATCGACGTCGACGTTCCCCTTTAGAAGTTGCCAAACCCACACCACACGATGGCCCAAAAGTTCCATTTTGGACAGTTTTGGCATTTTTGTGTTTTCGGGCAGCAGATGAATTTTTCTGCGCGCGGTGATAATTTATCTGCAAAGTAGACTTGCCAAGCTTTCCAGGGAGTCCAGTTTCATAATTTATCGACGTCGATGTTGCCCTGTAGAAGCTGCCAAACCCACACCACACGATGGCCCAAAAGTTCCATTTCAGACAGTTTTGGGATTTTTGTGTTTTCTGGCGGCAGATGAATTTTTCTGCGGGCGGTGATAATTTATCTGCAAAGTAGACTTGCCAAGCTTTCCAGCGAGTCCAGTTTCCTAATTTATCGACGTCGACGTTGCCCTTTAGAAATTGCCAAACCCACACCACACGATGGCCCAAAAGTTCCATTTCGGACAGTTTTGGGATTTTTGTGTTTTCGGGCGGAAGATGAATTTTTCTGCGCGCGATGATAATTTATCTGCAAAGTAGACTTGCCAAGCTTTCCAGGGAGTCCAGTTTCATAATTTATCGACGTCAATGTTGCCCTGTAGAAATTGCCAAACCCACACTAGACGATGGCCCAAAAGTTCCATTTCAGACAGTTTTGGGATTTTTGTGTTTTCGGGCGGTAGATGAATTTTTCTGCGGGCGGTGATAATTTATCTGCAAAGTAGACTTGCCAAGCTTTCCAGAGAGTCCAGTTTCCTAATTTATCGACGTCGACGTTGCCCTTTAGAACTTGCCAAACCCACGCCACACGATGGCCCAAAAGTTCCATTTCGGACAGTTTTGGCATTTTTGTGTTTTCGGGTAGTAGATGAATTTTTCTGCGGGCGGTGATAATTTATCTGCAAAGTAGACTTGCCAAGCTTAGCAGCGAGTCCAGTTTCCTAATTTATCGACGTCGACGTTGCCCTTTAGAAATTGTCAAACCCACACCACACGATGGCCCAAAAGTTCCATTTCGGACAGTTTTGGGATTTTTGTGTTTTCGGGCAGCAGATGAATTTTTCTGCGCGCGGTGATAATTTATCTGCAAAGTAGACTTGCCAAGCTTTCCAGGGAGTCCAGTTTCCTAATTTATCGACGTCGACGGTTCCCTTTAGAAATTGCCAAACCCACACCACACGATGGCCCAAAAGTTCCATTTCGGACAGTTTTGGGATTTTTGTGTTTTCGGGTAGCAGATGAATTTTTCTGCGGGCGGTGATAATTTATCTGCAAAGCAGACTTGCCAAGCTTTCCAGGGAGTCCAGTTTCCTAATTTATCGACGTCGACGTTGCCCTTTAGAAGTTGCCAAACCCACACCACACGATGGCCCAAAAGTTCCATTTCGGACAGTTTTTGCATTTTTGTGTTTTCGGGCAGCAGATGAATTTTTCTGCGGGCGGTGATAATTTATCTGCAAAGTAGACTTGCCAAGCTTTCCAGGGAGTCCAGTTTCCTAATTTATCGACGTCGACGTTGCCCTGTAGAAATTACCAAACCCACACTAGACGATGGCTCAAAAGTTCCATTTCGGACAGTTTTGGGATTTTTGTGTTTTCGGGTAGCAGATGAATTTTTCTGCGGGCGGTGATAATTTATCTGCAAAGTAGACTTGCCAAGCTTTCCAAGGAGTCCAGTTTCCTAATTTATCGACGTCGACGTTGCCCTGTAGAAATTGCCAAACCCACACTAGACGATGGCCCAAAAGTTCCATTTCGGACAGTTTTGGGATTTTTGTGTTTTCGGGCGGCAGATGAATTTTTCTGCGGGCGGTGATAATTTATCTGCAAAGTAGACTTGCCAAGCTTAGCAGCGAGTCCAGTTTCCTAATTTATCGACGTCGACGTTGCCCTTTAGAAATTGTCAAACCCACACCACACGATGGCCCAAAAGTTCCATTTCGGACAGTTTTGGGATTTTTGTGTTTTCGGGCGCCAGATGAATTTTTCTGCGCGCGGTGATAATTTATCTGCAAAGTAGACTTGCCAAGCTTTCCAGGGAGTCCAGTTTCATAATTTATCGACGTCGATGTTGCCCTGTAGAAGTTGCCAAACCCACACCACACGATGGCCCAAAAGTTCCATTTCGGACAGTTTTGGGATTTTTGTGTTTTCGGGCGGCAGATGAATTTTTCTGCGGGCGGTGATAATTTATCTGCAAAGTAGACTTGCCAAGGTTTCCAGGGAGTCCAGTTTCCTAATTTATCGATGTCGACGTTGCCCTTTAGAAGTTGCCAAACCCACGCCACACGATGGCCCAAAAGTTCCATTTCGGACAGTTTTGGCATTTTTGTGTTTTCGGGGAGCAGATGAATTTTTCTGCGGGCGGTGATAATTTATCTGCAAAGTAGACTTGCCAAGCTTTCCAGGGAGTCCAGTTTCCTAATTTATCGACGTCGACGTTGCCCTTTAGAAGTTGCCAAACCCACACCACACGATGGCCCAAAAGTTCCATTTCGGACAGTTTTGGCATTTTTGTGTTTTCGGGCAGCAGATGAATTTTTCTGCGGGCGGTGATATTTTATCTGCAAAGTAGACTTGCCAAGCTTTCCAGGGAGTCCAGTTTCCTAATTTATCGACGTCGACGGTTCCCTTTAGAAGTTGCCAAACCCACACCACACGATGGCGCAAAAGTTCCATTTCGGACAGTTTTGGCATTTTTGTGTTTTCGGGCAGCAGATGAATTTTTCTGCGGGCGGTGATAATTTATCTGCAAAGTAGACTTGCCAAGGTTTCCAGGGAGTCTAGTTTCCTAATTTATCGACGTCGACGTTGCCCTGTAGAAATTGCCAAACCCACACTAGACGATGGCCCCAAAGTACCATTTCGGACAGTTTTTGCATTTTTGTGTTTTCGGGGAGCAGATGAATTTTTCTGCGGGCGGTGATAATTTATCTGCAAAGTAGACTTGCCAAGCTTTCCAGGGAGTCCAGTTTCCTAATTTATCGATGTCGACGTTGCCCTTTAGAAGTTGCCAAACCCACGCCACACGATGGCCTAAAAGTTCCATTTCGGACAGTTTTGGCATTTTTGTGTTTTCGGGTAGCAGATGAATTTTTCTGCGGGCGGTGATAATTTATCTGTAAAGTAGACTTGCCAAGTTTTCCAGCGAGTCCAGTTTCCTAATTTATCGACGTCGACGTTGCCCTTTAGAAATTGCCAAACCCACGCCACACGATGGCCCAAAAGTTCCATTTCGGACAGTTTTGGGATTTTTGTGTTTTCGGGCGGCAGATGAATTTTTCTGTGGGCGGTGATAATTTATCTGCAAAGTAGACTTGCCAAGCTTTCCAGCGAGTCCAGTTTCCTAATTTATCGACATCGACGTTACCCTCTAGAAATTGCCAAACCCACACCACACGATGGCCCAAAAGTTCCATTTCGGACAGTTTTGGGATTTTTGTGTTTTCGGGGAGCAGATGAATTTTTCTGCGGGCGGTGATAATTTATCTGCAAAGTAGACTTGCCAAGCTTTCCAGCGAGTCCAGTTTCCTAATTTATCAACGTCGACGTTGCCCTTTAGAAATTGCCAAACCCACGCCACACGATGACCCAAAAGTTCCCTTTCGGACAGTTTTGGCATTTTTGTGTTTTTGGGTAGCAGATGAATTTTTCTGCACGCGGTGATAATTTATCTGCAAAGTAGACTTGCCAAGCTTTCCAGCGAGTCCAGTTTCCTAATTTATCGACGTCGACGTTGCCCTTTAGAAGTTGCCAAACCCACGCCACACGATGGCCCAAAAGTTCCATTTCGGACAGTTTTGGCATTTTTGTGTTTTCGGGTAGCAGATGAATTTTTCTGCGGGCGGTGATAATTTATCTGCAAAGCAGACTTGCCAAGCTTTCCAGGGAGTCCAGTTTCCTAATTTATCGACGTCGACGTTGCCCTCTAGAAGTTGCCAAACCCACCCCACACGATGGCCCAAAAGTTCCATTTCGGACAGTTTTGGCATTTTTGTGTTTTCGGGCAGCAGATGAATTTTTCTGCGGGCGGTGATAATTTATCTGCAAAGTAGACTTGCCAAGGTTTCCAGGGAGTCTAGTTTCCTAATTTATCGACGTCGACGTTGCCCTGTAGAAATTGCCAAACCCACACTAGACGATGGCCCAAAAGTACCATTTCGGACAGTTTTTGCATTTTTGTGTTTTCGGGGAGCAGATGAATTTTTCTGCGGGCTGTGACAATTTATCTGCAAAGTAGACTTGCCAAGCTTTCCAGGGAGTCCAGTTTCATAATTTATCGACGTCGACGTTACCCTCTAGAAATTGCCAAACCCACACCACACGATGGCCCAAAAGTTCCATTTCGGACAGTTTTGGGATTTTTGTGTTTTCGGGGAGCAGATGAATTTTTCTGCGGGCGGTGATAATTTATCTGCAAAGTAGACTTGCCAAGCTTTCCATAGAGTCCAGTTTCATAATTTATCGACGTCGATGTTGCCCTGTAGAAATTGCCAAACCCACACTAGACGATGGCCCAAAAGTTCCATTTCGGACAGTTTTGGCATTTTTGTGTTTTCGGGGAGCAGATGAATTTTTCTGCGGGCGGTGATAATTTATCTGAAGTAGACTTGCCAAGCTTTCCAGGGAGTCCAGTTTCCTAATTTATCGACGTCGACGTTGCCCTTTAGAAGTTGCCAAACCCACACCACACGATGGCTCAAAAGTTCCATTTCGGACAGTTTTGGCATTTTTGTGTTTTCGGGCAGCAGATGAATTTTTCTGCGGGCGGTGATAATTTATCTGCAAAGTAGACTTGCCAAGCATTCCAGGGAGTCCAGTTTCCTAATTTATCGACGTCGACGTTGCCCTGTAGAAATTGCCAAACCCACACTAGACGATGGCCCAAAAGTACCATTTCGGACAGTTTTTGCATTTTTGTGTTTTCGGGGAGCAGATGAATTTTTCTGCGGGCGGTGATAATTTATCTGCAAAGTAGACTTGCCAAGCTTTCCAGGGAGTCCAGTTTCCTAATTTATCGACGTCGATGTTGCCCTTTAGAAGTTTCCAAACCCACACCACACGATGGCCCAAAAGTTCCATTTCGGACAGTTTTGGGATTTTTGTGTTTCCGGGCCGCGGATGAATTTTTCTGCGGGCGGTGATAATTAATCTGCAAAGTAGACTTGCCAAGCTTTCCAGGGAGTCCAGTTTCCTAATTTATCGACGTCAACGTTGCCCTGTAGAAATTGCCAAACCCACACTAGACGATGGCCCAAAAGTTCCATTTCGGACAGTTTTGGGATTTTTGTGTTTTCGGGTAGCAGATGAATTTTTCTGCGGGCGGTGATAATTTATCTGCAAAGTAGACTTGCCAAGCTTTCCAGCGAGTCCAGTTTCTTAATTTATCGACGTCGACATTGCCCTTTAGAAATTGCCAAACCCACACCACACGATGGCCCAAAAGTTCCATTTCGGACAGTTTTGGGATTTTTGTGTTTTCGGGCGGCAGATGAATTTTTCTGCGGGCGGTGATAATTTATCTGCAAAGTAGACTTGCCAAGCTTTCCAGCGAGTCCAGTTTCCTAATTTATCGACATCGACGTTACCCTCTAGAAATTGCCAAACCCACACCACACGATGGCCCAAAAGTTCCATTTCGGACAGTTTTGGGATTTTTGTGTTTTCGGGGAGCAGATGAATTTTTCTGCGGGCGGTGATAATTTATCTGCAAAGTAGACTTGCCAAGCTTTCCAGCGAGTCCAGTTTCCTAATTTATCAACGTCGACGTTGCCCTTTAGAAATTGCCAAACCCACGCCACACGATGACCCAAAAGTTCCCTTTCGGACAGTTTTGGCATTTTTGTGTTTTCGGGTAGCAGATGAATTTTTCTGCACGCGGTGATAATTTATCTGCAAAGTAGACTTGCCAAGCTTTCCAGCGAGTCCAGTTTCCTAATTTATCGACGTCGACGTTGCCCTTTAGAAGTTGCCAAACCCACGCCACACGATGGCCCAAAAGTTCCATTACGGACAGTTTTGGCATTTTTGTGTTTTCGGGTAGCAGATGAATTTTTCTGCGGGCGGTGATAATTTATCTGCAAAGCAGACTTGCCAAGCTTTCCAGGGAGTCCAGTTTCCTAATTTATCGACGTCGACGTTGCCCTCTAGAAGTTGCCAAACCCACCCCACACGATGGCCCAAAAGTTCCATTTCGGACAGTTTTGGCATTTTTGTGTTTTCGGGCAGCAGATGAATTTTTCTGCGGGCGGTGATAATTTATCTGCAAAGTAGACTTGCCAAGCTTTCCAGCGAGTCCAGTTTCCTAATTTATCGACGTCGACGTTGCCCTGTAGAAATTGCCAAACCCACACTAGACGATGGCCCAAAAGTACCATTTCGGACAGTTTTTGCATTTTTGTGTTTTCGGGGAGCAGATGAATTTTTCTGCGGGCTGTGACAATTTATCTGCAAAGTAGACTTGCCAAGCTTTCCAGGGAGTCCAGTTTCATAATTTATCGACGTCGACGTTACCCTCTAGAAATTGCCAAACCCACACCACACGATGGCCCAAAAGTTCCATTTCGGACAGTTTTGGGATTTTTGTGTTTTCGGGGAGCAGATGAATTTTTCTGCGGGCGGTGATAATTTATCTGCAAAGTAGACTTGCCAAGCTTTCCAGCGAGTCCAGTTTCCTAATTTATCAACGTCGACGTTGCCCTTTAGAAATTGCCAAACCCACGCCACACGATGACCCAAAAGTTCCCTTTCGGACAGTTTTGGCATTTTTGTGTTTTCGGGGAGCAGATGAATTTTTCTGCGCGCGGTGATAATTTATCTGCAAAGTAGACTTGCCAAGCTTTCCAGCGAGTCCAGTTTCCTAATTTATCGACGTCGACGTTGCCCTTTAGAAATTGCCAAACCCACACCACACGATGGCCCAAAAGTTCCATTTCGGACAGTTTTGGGATTTTTGTGTTTTCGGGGTGCAGATGAATTTTTCTGCGCGCGGTGATAATTTATCTGCAAAGTAGACTTGCCAAGCTTTCCATGGAGTCCAGTTTCGTAATTTATCGACGTCGATGTTGCCCTGTAGAAATTGCCAAACCCACACTAGACGATGGCCCAAAAGTTCCATTTCGGACAGTTTTGGGATTTTTGTGTTTTCGGGCGGCAGATGAATTTTTCTGCGGGCGATGATAATTTATCTGCAAAGTAGACTTGCCAAGCTTTCCAGGGAGTCCAGTTTCATAATTTATCGACGTCGACGTTCCCCTCTAGAAATTGCCAAACCCACACCACACGATGGCCCAAAAGTTCCATTTCGGACAGTTTTGGGATTTTTGTGTTTTCGGGCGGCAGATGAAGTTTTCTGCGCGCGGTGATAATTTATCTGCAAAGTAGACTTGCCAAGCTTTCCAGGGGGTCTAGTTTCGTAATTTATCGACATCGACGTTGCCCTGTAGAAATTGCCAAACCCACACTAGACGATGGCCCAAAAGTTCCATTTCGGACAGTTTTGGCATTTTTGTGTTTTCGGGGAGCAGATGAATTTTTCTGCGGGCGGAGATAATTTATCTGCAAAGTAGACTTGCCAAGCTTTCCAGCGAGTCCAGTTTCCTAATTTATCGACGTCGACGTTGCCCTTTAGAAATTGCCAAACCCACACCACACGATGGCCCAAAAGTTCCATTTCGGACAGTTTTGGCATTTTTGTGTTTTCGGGCAGCAGATGAATTTTTCTGCGGGCGGTGATAATTTATCTGCAAAGTAGACTTGCCAAGGTTTCCAGGGAGTCTAGTTTCCTAATTTATCGACGTCGACGTTGCCCTTTAGAAGTTGCCAAAACCACACCACACGATGGCTCAAAAGTTCCATTTCGGACAGTTTTGGCATTTTTGTGTTTTCGGGCAGCAGATGAATTTTTCTGCGGGCGGTGATAATTTATCTGCAAAGTAGACTTGCCAAGCATTCCAGGGAGTCCAGTTTCCTAATTTATCGACGTCGACGTTGCCCTGTAGAAATTGCCAAACCCACACTAGACGATGGCCCAAAAGTACCATTTCGGACAGTTTTTGCATTTTTGTGTTTTCGGGGAGCAGATGAATTTTTCTGCGGGCGGTGATAATTTATCTGCAAAGTAGACTTGCCAAGCTTTCCAGGGAGTCCAGTTTCCTAATTTATCGACGTCGATGTTGCCCTTTAGAAGTTTCCAAACCCACACCACACGATGGCCCAAAAGTTCCATTTCGGACAGTTTTGGGATTTTTGTGTTTCCGGGCCGCGGATGAATTTTTCTGCGGGCGGTGATAATTAATCTGCAAAGTAGACTTGCCAAGCTTTCCAGGGAGTCCAGTTTCATAATTTATCGACGTCGACGTTCCCCTCTAGAAATTGCCAAACCCACACTAGACGATGGCCCAAAAGTTCCATTTCGGACAGTTTTGGCATTTTTGTGTTTTCGGGGAGCAGATGAATTTTTCTGCGGGCGGAGATAATTTATCTGCAAAGTAGACTTGCCAAGCTTTCCAGCGAGTCCAGTTTCCTAATTTATCGACGTCGACGTTGCCCTTTAGAAGTTGCCAAACCCACACCACACGATGGCCCAAAAGTTCCATTTCGGACAGTTTTGCATTTTTGTGTTTTCGGGCAGCAGATGAATTTTTCTGCGGGCGGTGATAATTTATCTGCAAAGTAGACTTGCCAAGCTTTCCAGGGAGTCCAGTTTCATAATTTATCGACGTCGACGTTGCTCTGTAGAAATTGCCAAACCCACACTAGACGATGGCTCAAAAGTTCCATTTCGGACAGTTTTGGGATTTTTGTGTTTTCGGGTAGCAGATGAATTTTTCTGCGGGCGGTGATAATTTATCTGCAAAGTAGACTTGCCAAGCTTTCCATAGAGTCCAGTTTCATAATTTATCGACGTCGATGTTGCCCTGTAGAAATTGCCAAACCCACACTAGACGATGGCCCAAAGGTTCCATTTCGGACAGTTTTGGCATTTTTGTGTTTTCGGGGAGCAGATGAATTTTTCTGCGGGCGGTGATAATTTATCTGAAGTAGACTTGCCAAGCTTTCCAGGGAGTCCAGTTTCCTAATTTATCGACGTCGACGTTGCCCTTTAGAAGTTGCCAAACGCACACCACACGATGGCTCAAAAGTTCCATTTTGGACAGTTTTGGCATTTTTGTGTTTTCGGGCAGCAGATGAATTTTTCTGCGGGCGGTGATAATTTATCTGCAAAGTAGACTTGCCAAGCTTTCCAGGGAGTCCAGTTTCCTAATTTATCGACGTCGACGTTGCCCTGTAGAAATTGCCAAACCCACACTAGACGATGGCCCAAAAGTTCCATTTCGGACAGTTTTGACATTTTTGTGTTTTCGGGGAGCAGATGAATTTTTCTGCGGGCGGTGATAATTTATCTGAAGTAGACTTGCCAAGCTTTCCAGGGAGTCCAGTTTCCTAATTTATCGACGTCGACGTTGCCCTTTAGAAGTTGCCAAACGCACACCACACGATGGCTCAAAAGTTCCATTTCGGACAGTTTTGGGATTTTTGTGTTTTCGGGTAGCAGATGAATTTTTCTGCGGGCGGTGATAATTTATCTGCAAAGTAGACTTGCCAAGCTTTCCATAGAGTCCAGTTTCCTAATTTATCGACGTCGACGTTGCCCTTTAGAAATTGCCAAACCCACGCCACACGATGGCCCAAAAGTTCCATTTCGGACAGTTTTGGCATTTTTGTGTTTTCGGGCAGCAGATGAATTTTTCTGCGGGCGGTGATAATTTATATGCAAAGCAGACTTGCCAAGCTTTCCAGGGAGTCCAGTTTCCTAATTTATCGACGTCGACGTTGCCCTCTAGAAGTTGCCAAACCCACACCACACGATGGCCCAAAAGTTCCATTTCGGACAGTTTTGGCATTTTTGTGTTTTCGGGCAGCAGATGAATTTTTCTGCGGGCGGTGATAATTTATCTGCAAAGTAGACTTGCCAAGGTTTCCAGGGAGTCTAGTTTCCTAATTTATCGACGTCGACGTTGCCCTGTAGAAATTGCCAAACCCACACTAGACAATGGCCCAAAAGTACCATTTCGGACAGTTTTTGCATTTTTGTGTTTTCGGGGAGCAGATGAATTTTTCTGCGGGCTGTGACAATTTATCTGCAAAGTAGACTTGCCAAGCTTTCCAGGGAGTCCAGTTTCATAATTTATCGACGTCGACGTTACCCTCTAGAAATTGCCAAACCCACACCACACGATGGCCCAAAAGTTCCATTTCAGACAGTTTTGGGATTTTTGTGTTTTCGGGCGGCAGATGAATTTTTCTGCGGGCGGTGATAATTTATCTGCAAAGTAGACTTGCCAAGCTTTCCAGGGAGTCCAGTTTCCTAATTTATCGATGTCGACGTTGCCCTTTAGAAGTTGCCAAACCCACGCCACACGATGGCCCAAAAGTTCCATTTCGGACAGTTTTGGCATTTTTGTGTTTTCGGGGAGCAGATGAATTTTTCTGCGGGCGGTGATAATTTATCTGCAAAGTAGACTTGCCAAGCTTTCCAGGGAGTCCAGTTTCCTAATTTATCGACGTCGACGTTGCCCTTTAGAAGTTGCCAAACCCACACCACACGATGGCCCAAAAGTTCCATTTCGGACAGTTTTGGCATTTTTGTGTTTTCGGGCAGCAGATGAATTTTTCTGCGGGCGGTGATATTTTATCTGCAAAGTAGACTTGCCAAGCTTTCCAGGGAGTCCAGTTTCCTAATTTATCGACGTCGACGTTGCCCTGTAGAAATTGCCAAACCCACGCCACACGATGACCCAAAAGTTCCCTTTCGGACAGTTTTGGCATTTTTGTGTTTTCGGGTAGCAGATGAATTTTTCTGCACGCGGTGATAATTTATCTGCAAAGTAGACTTGCCAAGCTTTCCAGCGAGTCCAGTTTCCTAATTTATCGACGTCGACGTTGCCCTTTAGAAATTGCCAAACCCACGCCACACGATGGCCCAAAAGTTCCATTTCGGACAGTTTTGGCATTTTTGTGTTTTCGGGTAGCAGATGAATTTTTCTGCGGGCGGTGATAATTTATCTGCAAAGCAGACTTGCCAAGCTTTCCAGGGAGTCCAGTTTCCTAATTTATCGACGTCGACGTTGCCCTCTAGAAGTTGCCAAACCCACACCACACGATGGCCCAAAAGTTCCATTTCGGACAGTTTTGGCATTTTTGTGTTTTCGGGCAGCAGATGAATTTTTCTGCGGGCGGTGATAATTTATCTGCAAAGCAGACTTGCCAAGCTTTCCAGGGAGTCCAGTTTCCTAATTTATCGACGTCGACGTTGCCCTCTAGAAGTTGCCAAACCCACACCACACGATGGCCCAAAAGTTCCATTTCGGACAGTTTTGGCATTTTTGTGTTTTCGGGCAGCAGATGAATTTTTCTGCGGGCGGTGATAATTTATCTGCAAAGTAGACTTGCCAAGGTTTCCAGGGAGTCTAGTTTCCTAATTTATCGACGTCGACGTTGCCCTGTAGAAATTGCCAAACCCACACTAGACGATGGCCCAAAAGTTCCATTTCGGACAGTTTTGGGATTTTTGTGTTTTCGGGCGGCAGATGAATTTTTCTGCGGGCGATGATAATTTATCTGCAAAGTAGACTTGCCAAGCTTTCCAGGGAGTCCAGTTTCATAATTTATCGACGTCGACGTTCCCCTCTAGAAATTGCCAAACCCACACCACACGATGGCCCAAAAGTTCCATTTCGGACAGTTTTGGGATTTTTGTGTTTTCGGGCGGCAGATGAAGTTTTCTGCGCGCGGTGATAATTTATCTGCAAAGTAGACTTGCCAAGCTTTCCAGGGGGTCTAATTTCGTAATTTATCGACGTCGACGTTGCCCTGTAGAAATTGCCAAACCCACACTAGACGATGGCCCAAAAGTTCCATTTCGGACAGTTTTGGCATTTTTGTGTTTTCGGGGAGCAGATGAATTTTTCTGCGGGCGGAGATAATTTATCTGCAAAGTAGACTTGCCAAGCTTTCCAGCGAGTCCAGTTTCCTAATTTATCGACGTCGACGTTGCCCTTTAGAAGTTGCCAAACCCACACCACACGATGGCTCAAAAGTTCCATTTCGGACAGTTTTGGCATTTTTGTGTTTTCGGGCAGCAGATGAATTTTTCTGCGGGCGGTGATAATTTATCTGCAAAGTAGACTTGCCAAGCTTTCCAGCGAGTCCAGTTTCCTAATTTATCGATGTCGACGTTGCCCTGTAGAAATTGCCAAACCCACACTAGACGATGGCCCAAAAGTACCATTTCGGACAGTTTTTGCATTTTTGTGTTTTCGGGGAGCAGATGAATTTTTCTGCGGGCTGTGACAATTTATCTGCAAAGTAGACTTGCCAAGCTTTCCAGGGAGTCCAGTTTCATAATTTATCGACGTCGACGTTACCCTCTAGAAATTGCCAAACCCACACCACACGATGGCCCAAAAGTTCCATTTCGGACAGTTTTGGCATTTTTGTGTTTTCGGGTAGCAGATGAATTTTTCTGCGGGCGGTGATAATTTATCTGAAGTAGACTTGCCAAGCTTTCCAGGGAGTCCAGTTTCCTAATTTATCGACGTCGACGTTGCCCTTTAGAAGTTGCCAAACCCACACCACACGATGGCTCAAAAGTTCCATTTCGGACAGTTTTGACATTTTTGTGTTTTCGGGCAGCAGATGAATTTTTCTGCGGGCGGTGATAATTTATCTGCAAAGTAGACTTGCCAAGCTTTCCAGCGAGTCCAGTTTCCTAATTTATCGACGTCGACGTTGCCCTGTAGAAATTGCCAAACCCACACTAGACGATGGCCCAAAAGTTCCCTTTCGGACAGTTTTGGCATTTTTGTGTTTTCGGGTAGCAGATGAATTTTTCTGCACGCGGTGATAATTTATCTGCAAAGTAGACTTGCCAAGCTTTCCAGCGAGTCCAGTTTCCTAATTTATCGACATCGACGTTGCCCTTTAGAAATTGCCAAACCCACGCCACACGATGGCCCAAAAGTTCCATTTCGGACAGTTTTGGCATTTTTGTGTTTTCGGGTAGCAGATGAATTTTTCTGCGGGCGGTGATAATTTATCTGCAAAGCAGACTTGCCAAGCTTTCCAGGGAGTCCAGTTTCCTAATTTATCGACGTCGACGTTGCCCTCTAGAAGTTGCCAAACCCACACCACACGATGGCCCAAAAGTTCCATTTCGGACAGTTTTGGCATTTTTGTGTTTTCGGGCAGCAGATGAATTTTTCTGCGGGCGGTGATAATTTATCTGCAAAGTAGACTTGCCAAGGTTTCCAGGGAGTCTAGTTTCCTAATTTATCGACGTCGACGTTGCCCTGTAGAAATTGCCAAACCCACACTAGACGATGGCCCAAAAGTACCATTTTGGACAGTTTTTGCATTTTTGTGTTTTCGGGGAGCAGATGAATTTTTCTGCGGGCTGTGACAATTTATCTGCAAAGTAGACTTGCCAAGCTTTCCAGGGAGTCCAGTTTCATAATTTATCGACGTCGACGTTACCCTCTAGAAATTGCCAAACCCACACCACACGATGGCCCAAAAGTTCCATTTCAGACAGTTTTGGGATTTTTGTGTTTTCGGGCGGCAGATGAATTTTTCTGCGGGCGGTGATAATTTATCTGCAAAGTAGACTTGCCAAGGTTTCCAGGGAGTCCAGTTTCCTAATTTATCGATGTCGACGTTGCCCTGTAGAAATTGCCAAACCCACACTAGACGATGGCCCAAAAGTTCCATTTCGGACAGTTTTGGCATTTTTGTGTTTTCGGGGAGCAGATGAATTTTTCTGCGGGCGGTGATAATTTATCTGCAAAGTAGACTTGCCAAGCTTTCCAGGGAGTCCAGTTTCCTAATTTATCGACGTCGACGTTGCCCTTTAGAAGTTGCCAAACCCACGCCACACGATGGCCCAAAAGTTCCATTTCGGACAGTTTTGGCATTTTTGTGTTTTCGGGTAGCAGATGAATTTTTCTGCGCGCGGTGATAATTTATCTGCAAAGTAGACTTGCCAAGCTTTCCAGCGAGTCCAGTTTCCTAATTTATCGACGTCGACGTTGCCCTGTAGAAATTGCCAAACCCACACTAGACGATGGCCCAAAAGTTCCATTTCGGACAGTTTTGGGATTTTTGTGTTTTCGGGCGGCAGATGAATTTTTCTGCGGGCGGTGATAATTTATCTGCAAAGTAGACTTGCCAAGGTTTCCAGGGAGTCCAGTTTCCTAATTTATCGATGTCGACGTTGCCCTGTAGAAATTGCCAAACCCACACTAGACGATGGCCCAAAAGTTCCATTTCGGACAGTTTTGGCATTTTTGTGTTTTCGGGCGGCAGATGAATTTTTCTGCGGGCGGTGATAATTTATCTGCAAAGTAGACTTGCCAAGCTTTCCAGGGAGTCCAGTTTCCTAATTTATCGACGTCGACGTTGCCCTTTAGAAGTTGCCAAACCCACGCCACACGATGGCCCAAAAGTTCCATTTCGGACAGTTTTGGCATTTTTGTGTTTTCGGGTAGCAGATGAATTTTTCTGCGCGCGGTGATAATTTATCTGCAAAGTAGACTTGCCAAGCTTTCCAGCGAGTCCAGTTTCCTAATTTATCGACGTCGACGTTGCCCTTTAGAAAATGCCAAACCCACGCCATACGATGGCCCAAAAGTTCCATTTCGGACAGTTTTGGCATTTTTGTGTTTTCAGGTAGCAGATGAATTTTTCTGCGCGCGGTGATAATTTATCTGCAAAGTAGACTTGCCAAGCTTTCCAGCGAGTCCAGTTTCCTAATTTATCGACGTCGACGTTGCCCTTTAGAAATTGCCAAACCCACACCACACGATGGCCCAAAAGTTTCGTTTCGGACAGTTTTGGGATTTTTGTGTTTTCGGGCGGCAGATGAATTTTTCTGCGGGCGGTGATAATTTATCTGCGAAGTAGACTTGCCAAGCTTTCCAGCGAGTCCAGTTTCCTAATTTATCGACGTCGACGTTGCCCTGTAGAAATTGCCAAACCCACACTAGACGATGGCCCAAAAGTTCCATTCCGGACAGTTTTGGGATTTTTGTGTTTTCGGGTAGCAGATGAATTTTTCTGCAGGCGGTGATGATTTATCTGCAAAGTAGACTTGCCAAGCTTTCCAGCGAGTCCAGTTTCCTAATTTATCAACGTCGACGTTGCCCTTTAGAAATTGCCAAACCCACGCCACACGGTGGCCCAAAAGTTCCATTTCGGACAGTTTTGGCATTTTTGTGTTTTCGGGTAGCAGATGAATTTTTCTGCGGGCGGTGATAATTTATATGCAAAGCAGACTTGCCAAGCTTTCCAGGGAGTCCAGTTTCCTAATTTATCGACGTCGACGTTGCCCTCTAGAAGTTGCCAAACCCACACCACACGATGGCCCAAAAGTTCCATTTCGGACAGTTTTGGCATTTTTGTGTTTTCGGGCAGCAGATGAATTTTTCTGCGGGCGGTGATAATTTATCTGCAAAGTAGACTTGCCAAGGTTTCCAGGGAGTCTAGTTTCCTAATTTATCGACGTCGACGTTGCCCTGTAGAAATTGCCAAACCCACACTAGACGATGGCCCAAAAGTACCATTTCGGACAGTTTTTGCATTTTTGTGTTTTCGGGGAGCAGATGAATTTTTCTGCGGGCTGTGACAATTTATCTGCAAAGTAGACTTGCCAAGCTTTCCAGGGAGTCCAGTTTCCTAATTTATCGACGTCGACGTTGCCCTGTAGAAATTGCCAAACCCACACTAGACGATGGCCCAAAAGTTCCATTTCGGACAGTTTTGGCATTTTTGTGTTTTTGGGTAGCAGATGAATTTTTCTGCGGGCGGTGATAATTTATCTGCAAAGTAGACTTGCCAAGCTTTCCAGCGAGTCCAGTTTCCTAATTTATCGACGTCGACGTTGCCCTTTAGAAATTGCCAAACCCACGCCACACGGTGGCCCAAAAGTTCCATTTCGGACAGTTTTGGCATTTTTGTGTTTTCGGGTAGCAGATGAATTTTTCTGCGGGCGGTGATAATTTATCTGCAAAGCAGACTTGCCAAGCTTTCCAGGGAGTCCAGTTTCCTAATTTATCGACGTCGACGTTGCCCTTTAGAAGTTGCCAAACCCACACCACACGATGGCCCAAAAGTTCCATTTCGGACAGTTTTGGCATTTTTGTGTTTTCGGGCAGCAGATGAATTTTTCTGCGGGCGGTGATATTTTATCTGCAAAGTAGACTTGCCAAGCTTTCCAGGGAGTCCAGTTTCCTAATTTATCGACGTCGACGTTGCCCTGTAGAAATTGCCAAACCCACGCCACACGATGACCCAAAAGTTCCCTTTCGGACAGTTTTGGCATTTTTGTGTTTTCGGGTAGCAGATGAATTTTTCTGCACGCGGTGATAATTTATCTGCAAAGTAGACTTGCCAAGCTTTCCAGCGAGTCCAGTTTCCTAATTTATCGACGTCGACGTTGCCCTTTAGAAATTGCCAAACCCACGCCACACGATGGCCCAAAAGTTCCATTTCGGACAGTTTTGGCATTTTTGTGTTTTCGGGTAGCAGATAAATTTTTCTGCGGGCGGTGATAATTTATCTGCAAAGCAGACTTGCCAAGCTTTCCAGGGAGTCCAGTTTCCTAATTTATCGACGTCGACGTTGCCCTCTAGAAGTTGCCAAACCCACACCACACGATGGCCCAAAAGTTCCATTTCGGACAGTTTTGGCATTTTTGTGTTTTCGGGCAGCAGATGAATTTTTCTGCGGGCGGTGATAATTTATCTGCAAAGTAGACTTGCCAAGGTTTCCAGGGAGTCTAGTTTCCTAATTTATCGACGTCGACGTTGCCCTGTAGAAATTGCCAAACCCACACTAGACGATGGCCCAAAAGTACCATTTCGGACAGTTTTTGCATTTTTGTGTTTTCGGGGAGCAGATGAATTTTTCTGCGGGCTGTGACAATTTATCTGCAAAGTAGACTTGCCAAGCTTTCCAGGGAGTCCAGTTTCATAATTTATCGACGTCGACGTTACCCTCTAGAAATTGCCAAACCCACACCACACGATGGCCCAAAAGTTCCATTTCAGACAGTTTTGGGATTTTTGTGTTTTCGGGCGGCAGATGAATTTTTCTGCGGGCGGTGATAATTTATCTGCAAAGTAGACTTGCCAAGGTTTCCAGGGAGTCCAGTTTCCTAATTTATCGATGTCGACGTTGCCCTTTAGAAATTGCCAAACCCACGCCATACGATGGCCCAAAAGTTCCATTTCGGACAGTTTTGGCATTTTTGTGTTTTCGGGTAGCAGATGAATTTTTCTGCGCGCGGTGATAATTTATCTGCAAAGTAGACTTGCCAAGCTTTCCAGCGAGTCCAGTTTCCTAATTTATCGACGTCGACGTTGCCCTTTAGAAATTGCCAAACCCACGCCATACGATGGCCCAAAAGTTCCATTTCGGACAGTTTTGGCATTTTTGTGTTTTCGGGTAGCAGATGAATTTTTCTGCGCGCGGTGATAATTTATCTGTAAAGTAGACTTGCCAAGCTTTCCAGGGAGTCCAGTTTCATAATTTATCGACGTCGACGTTACCCTCTAGAAATTGCCAAACCCACACCACACGATGGCCCAAAAGTTCCATTTCAGACAGTTTTGGGATTTTTGTGTTTTCGGGCGGCAGATGAATTTTTCTGCGGGCGGTGATAATTTATCTGCAAAGTAGACTTGCCAAGGTTTCCAGGGAGTCCAGTTTCCTAATTTATCGACGTCGACGTTGCCCTTTAGAAGTTGCCAAACCCACGCCACACGATGGCCCAAAAGTTCCATTTCGGACAGTTTTGGCATTTTTGTGTTTTCGGGTAGCAGATGAATTTTTCTGCGCGCGGTGATAATTTATCTGCAAAGTAGACTTGCCAAGCTTTCCAGCGAGTCCAGTTTCCTAATTTATCGACGTCGACGTTGCCCTTTAGAAATTGCCAAACCCACGCCATACGATGGCCCAAAAGTTCCATTTCGGACAGTTTTGGCATTTTTGTGTTTTCGGGTAGCAGATGAATTTTTCTGCGCGCGGTGATAATTTATCTGCAAAGTAGACTTGCCAAGCTTTCCAGCGAGTCCAGTTTCCTAATTTATCGACGTCGACGTTGCCCTTTAGAAATTGCCAAACCCACACCACACGATGGCCCAAAAGTTCCATTTCGGACAGTTTTGGGATTTTTGTGTTTTCGGGCGGCAGATGAATTTTTCTGCGGGCGGTGATAATTTATCTGCAAAGTAGACTTGCCAAGCTTTCCAGCGAGTCCAGTTTCCTAATTTATCGACGTCGACGTTGCCCTTTAGAAATTGCCAAACCCACGCCATACGATGGCCCAAAAGTTCCATTTCGGACAGTTTTGGCATTTTTGTGTTTTCGGGTAGCAGATGAATTTTTCTGCGCGCGGTGATAATTTATCTGCAAAGTAGACTTGCCAAGCTTTCCAGCGAGTCCAGTTTCCTAATTTATCGACGTCGACGTTGCCCTTTAGAAGTTGCCAAACCCACGCCACACGATGGCCCAAAAGTTCCATTTCGGACAGTTTTGGCATTTTTGTGTTTTCGGGTAGCAGATGAATTTTTCTGCGCGCGGTGATAATTTATCTGCAAAGTAGACTTGCCAAGCTTTCCAGCGAGTCCAGTTTCCTAATTTATCGACGTCGACGTTGCCCTTTAGAAATTGCCAAACCCACGCCATACGATGGCCCAAAAGTTCCATTTCGGACAGTTTTGGCATTTTTGTGTTTTCGGGTAGCAGATGAATTTTTCTGCGCGCGGTGATAATTTATCTGCAAAGTAGACTTGCCAAGCTTTCCAGCGAGTCCAGTTTCCTAATTTATCGACGTCGACGTTGCCCTTTAGAAATTGCCAAACCCACACCACACGATGGCCCAAAAGTTCCATTTCGGACAGTTTTGGGATTTTTGTGTTTTCGGGCGGCAGATGAATTTTTCTGCGGGCGGTGATAATTTATCTGCAAAGTAGACTTGCCAAGCTTTCCAGCGAGTCCAGTTTCCTAATTTATCGAGGTCACGTTGCCCTTTAGAAATTGCCAAACCCACACCACACGATGGCCCAAAAGTTCCATTTCGGACAGTTTTGGCATTTTTGTGTTTTCGGGCAGCAGATGAATTTTTCTGCGGGCGATGATAATTTATCTGCAAAGTAGACTTGCCAAGGTTTCCAGGGAGTCTAGTTTCCTAATTTATCGACGTCGACGTTGCCCTGTAGAAATTGCCAAACCCACACTAGACGATGGCCCAAAAGTACCATTTCGGACAGTTTTTGCATTTTTGTGTTTTCGGGGAGCAGATGAATTTTTCTGCGGGCTGTGACAATTTATCTGTAAAGTAGACTTGCCAAGCTTTCCAGGGAGTCCAGTTTCATAATTTATCGACGTCGACGTTACCCTCTAGAAATTGCCAAACCCACACCACACGATGGCCCAAAAGTTCCATTTCAGACAGTTTTGGGATTTTTGTGTTTTCGGGCGGCAGATGAATTTTTCTGCGGGCGGTGATAATTTATCTGCAAAGTAGACTTGCCAAGGTTTCCAGGGAGTCCAGTTTCCTAATTTATCGATGTCGACGTTGCCCTTTAGAAATTGCCAAACCCACGCCATACGATGGCCCAAAAGTTCCATTTCGGACAGTTTTGGCATTTTTGTGTTTTCGGGTAGCAGATGAATTTTTCTGCGCGCGGTGATAATTTATCTGCAAAGTAGACTTGCCAAGCTTTCCAGCGAGTCCAGTTTCCTAATTTATCGACGTCGACGTTGCCCTTTAGAAATTGCCAAACCCACGCCATACGATGGCCCAAAAGTTCCATTTCGGACAGTTTTGGCATTTTTGTGTTTTCGGGTAGCAGATGAATTTTTCTGCGCGCGGTGATAATTTATCTGTAAAGTAGACTTGCCAAGCTTTCCAGGGAGTCCAGTTTCATAATTTATCGACGTCGACGTTACCCTCTAGAAATTGCCAAACCCACACCACACGATGGCCCAAAAGTTCCATTTCAGACAGTTTTGGGATTTTTGTGTTTTCGGGCGGCAGATGAATTTTTCTGCGGGCGGTGATAATTTATCTGCAAAGTAGACTTGCCAAGGTTTCCAGGGAGTCCAGTTTCCTAATTTATCGACGTCGACGTTGCCCTTTAGAAGTTGCCAAACCCACGCCACACGATGGCCCAAAAGTTCCATTTCGGACAGTTTTGGCATTTTTGTGTTTTCGGGTAGCAGATGAATTTTTCTGCGCGCGGTGATAATTTATCTGCAAAGTAGACTTGCCAAGCTTTCCAGCGAGTCCAGTTTCCTAATTTATCGACGTCGACGTTGCCCTTTAGAAATTGCCAAACCCACGCCATACGATGGCCCAAAAGTTCCATTTCGGACAGTTTTGGCATTTTTGTGTTTTCGGGTAGCAGATGAATTTTTCTGCGCGCGGTGATAATTTATCTGCAAAGTAGACTTGCCAAGCTTTCCAGCGAGTCCAGTTTCCTAATTTATCGACGTCGACGTTGCCCTTTAGAAATTGCCAAACCCACACCACACGATGGCCCAAAAGTTCCATTTCGGACAGTTTTGGGATTTTTGTGTTTTCGGGCGGCAGATGAATTTTTCTGCGGGCGGTGATAATTTATCTGCAAAGTAGACTTGCCAAGGTTTCCAGGGAGTCCAGTTTCCTAATTTATCGATGTCGACGTTGCCCTGTTGAAATTGCCAAACCCACACTAGACGATGGCCCAAAAGTTCCATTTCGGACAGTTTTGGCATTTTTGTGTTTTCGGGGAGCAGATGAATTTTTCTGCACGCGGTGATAATTTATCTGCAAAGTAGACTTGCCAAGCTTTCCAGCGAGTCCAGTTTCCTAATTTATCGACGTCGACGTTGCCCTTTAGAAGTTGCCAAACCCACGCCACACGATGGCCCAAAAGTTCCATTTCGGATAGTTTTGGCATTTTTGTGTTTCCGGGGAGCAGATGAATTTTTCTGCGGGCGGTGATAATTTATCTGCAAAGTAGACTTGCCAAGCTTTCCAGGGAGTCCAGTTTCCTAATTTATCGACGTCGACGTTGCCCTGTAGAAATTGCCAAACCCACACTAGACGATGGCACAAAAGTTCCATTTCGGACAGTTTTGGGATTTTTGTGTTTTCGGGCGGCAGATGAATTTTTCTGCGGGCGGTGATAATTTATCTGCAAAGTAGACTTGCCAAGGTTTCCAGGGAGTCCAGTTTCCTAATTTATCGACGTCGACGTTGCCCTGTAGAAATTGCCAAACCCACACTAGACGATGGCCCAAAAGTTCCATTTCGGACAGTTTTGGCATTTTTGTGTTTTCGGGCAGCAGATGAATTTTTCTGCGGGCGGTGATAATTTATCTGCAAAGTAGACTTGCCAAGCTTTCCAGGGAGTCCAGTTTCCTAATTTATCGACGTCGACGTTGCCCTTTAGAAGTTGCCAAACCCACGCCACACGATGGCCCAAAAGTTCCATTTCGGACAGTTTTGGCATTTTTGTGTTTTCGGGTAGCAGATGAATTTTTCTGCGCGCGGTGATAATTTATCTGCAAAGTAGACTTGCCAAGCTTTCCAGGGAGTCCAGTTTCCTAATTTATCGACGTCGACGTTGCCCTTTAGAAATTGCCAAACCCACACTAGACGATGGCCCAAAAGTTCCATTTCGGACAGTGTTGGGATTTTTGTGTTTTCGGGCGGCAGATGAATTTTTCTGCGGGCGGTGATAATTTATCTGCAAAGTAGACTTGGCAAGCTTTCCAGCGAGTCCAGTTTCCTAATTTATCGATGTCGACGTTGCCCTGTAGAAGTTGCCAAACCCACGCCACACGATGGCCCAAAAGTTCCATTTCGGATAGTTTTGGCATTTTTGTGTTTCCGGGGAGCAGATGAATTTTTCTGCGGGCGGTGATAATTTATCTGCAAAGTAGACTTGCCAAGCTTTCCAGGGAGTCCAGTTTCCTAATTTATCGACGTCGACGTTGCCCTGTAGAAATTGCCAAACCCACACTAGACGATGGCACAAAAGTTCCATTTCGGACAGTTTTGGGATTTTTGTGTTTTCGGGCGGCAGATGAATTTTTCTGCGGGCGGTGATAATTTATCTGCAAAGTAGACTTGCCAAGGTTTCCAGGGAGTCCAGTTTCCTAATTTATCGACGTCGACGTTGCCCTGTAGAAATTGCCAAACCCACACTAGACGATGGCCCAAAAGTTCCATTTCGGACAGTTTTGGCATTTTTGTGTTTTCGGGCAGCAGATGAATTTTTCTGCGGGCGGTGATAATTTATCTGCAAAGTAGACTTGCCAAGCTTTCCAGGGAGTCCAGTTTCCTAATTTATCGACGTCGACGTTGCCCTTTAGAAGTTGCCAAACCCACGCCACACGATGGCCCAAAAGTTCCATTTCGGACAGTTTTGGCATTTTTGTGTTTTCGGGTAGCAGATGAATTTTTCTGCGCGCGGTGATAATTTATCTGCAAAGTAGACTTGCCAAGCTTTCCAGCGAGTCCAGTTTCCTAATTTATCGACGTCGACGTTGCCCTTTAGAAATTGCCAAACCCACGCCATACGATGGCCCAAAAGTTCCATTTCGGACAGTTTTGGCATTTTTGTGTTTTCGGGTAGCAGATGAATTTTTCTGCGCGCGGTGATAATTTATCTGCAAAGTAGACTTGCCAAGCTTTCCAGCGAGTCCAGTTTCCTAATTTATCGACGTCGACGTTGCCCTTTAGAAATTGCCAAACCCACACCACACGATGGCCCAAAAGTTCCATTTCGGACAGTGTTGGGATTTTTGTGTTTTCGGGCGGCAGATGAATTTTTCTGCGGGCGGTGATAATTTATCTGCAAAGTAGACTTGCCAAGCTTTCCAGCGAGCCCAGTTTCCTAATTTATCGACGTCGACGTTGCCCTTTAGAAATTGCCAAACCCACGCCACACGATGGCCCAAAAGTTCCATTTCGGACAGTTTTGGCATTTTTGTGTTTTCGGGGAGCAGATGAATTTTTCTGCGGGCGGTGATAATTTATCTGCAAAGTAGACTTGCCAAGCTTTCCAGCGAGTCCAGTTTCCTAATTTATTGACGTCGACGTTGCCCTTTAGAAATTGCCAAACTCACACCACACGATGGCCCAAAAGTTCCATTTCGGACAGTGTTGGGATTTTTGTGTTTTCGGGCGGCAGATGAATTTTTCTGCGGGCGGTGATAATTTATCTGCAAAGTAGACTTGCCAAGCTTTCCAGCGAGTCCAGTTTCCTAATTTATCGAGGTCACGTTGCCCTTTAGAAATTGCCAAACTCACACCACACGATGGCCCAAAAGTTCCATTTCGGACAGTTTTGGCATTTTTGTGTTTTCGGGCGGCAGATGAATTTTTCTGCGCGCGGTGATAATTTATCTGCAAAGTAGACTTGCCAAGCTTTCCAGGGAGTCCAGTTTCCTAATTTATCGACGTCGACGTTGCCCTTTAGAAATTGCCAAACCCACACTAGACGATGGCCCAAAAGTTCCATTTCGGACAGTGTTGGGATTTTTGTGTTTTCGGGCGGCAGATGAATTTTTCTGCGGGCGGTGATAATTTATCTGCAAAGTAGACTTGGCAAGCTTTCCAGCGAGTCCAGTTTCCTAATTTATCGATGTCGACGTTGCCCTGTAGAAGTTGCCAAACCCACACCACACGATGGCCCAAAAGTTCCATTTCGGAGAGTTTTGGCAATTTTGTGTTTTCGGGGAGCAGATGAATTTTTCTGCGGGCGGTGATAATTTATCTGCAAAGTAGACTTGCCAAGCTTTCCAGCGAGTCCAGTTTCCTAATTTATCGAGGTCACATTGCCCTTTAGAAATTGCCAAACCCACACCACACGATGGCCCAAAAGTTCCATTTCGGACAGTTTTGGGATTTTTGTGTTTTCGGGCGCCAGATGAATTTTTCTGCGCGCGGTGATAATTTATCTGCAAAGTAGACTTGCCAAGCTTTCCAGGGAGTCGAGTTTTATAATTTATCGACGTCGATGTTGCGCTGTAGAAATTGCCAAACCCACACTAGACGATGGCCCAAAAGTTCCATTTCGGACAATTTTGGGATTTTTGTGTTTTCGGGCGGCAGATGAATTTTTCTGCGGGCTGTGACAATTTATCTGCAAAGTAGACTTGCCAAGCTTTCCAGGGAGTCCAGTTTCATAATTTATCGACGTCGACGTTACCCTTTAGAAATTGCCAAACCCACACCACACGATGGCCCAAAAGTTCCATTTCGGACAGTTTTGGGATTTTTGTGTTTTCGGGTAGCAGATGAATTTTTCTGCGCGCGGTGATAATTTATCTGCAAAGTAGACTTGCCAAGGTTTCCAGGGAGTCCAGTTTCCTAATTTATCAACGTCGACGTTGCCCTGTAGAAATTGCCAAACCCACAATAGACGATGGCCCAAAAGTTCCATTTCGGACAGTTTTGGCATTTTTGTGTTTTCGGGCGGCAGATGAATTTTTCTGCGGGCGGTGATAATTTATCTGCAAAGTAGACTTGCCAAGCTTTCCAGGGAGTCCAGTTTCCTAATTTATCGACGTCGACGTTGCCCTTTAGAAATTGCCAAACCCACGCCACACGATGGCCCAAAAGTTCCATTTCGGACAGTTTTGGCATTTTTGTGTTTTCGGGTAGCAGATGAATTTTTCTGCGGGCGGTGATAATTTATCTGCAAAGCAGACTTGCCAGGCTTTCCAGCGAGTCCAGTTTCCTAATTTATCGACGTCGACGTTGCCCTTTAGAAATTGCCAAACCCACACCACACGATGGCCCAAAAGTTCCATTTCGGACAGTTTTGGCATTTTTGTGTTTTCGGGGAGCAGATGAATTTTTCTGCGGGCGGTGATAATTTATCTGCAAAGTAGACTTGCCAAGCTTTCCAGGGAGTCCAGTTTCATAATTTATCGACGTCGACGTTACCCTCTAGAAATTGCCAAACCCACACCACACGATGGCCCAAAAGTTCCATTTCGGACAGTTTTGGGATTTTTGTGTTTTCGGGCGGCAGATGAATTTTTCTGCGGGCGGTGATAATTTATCTGCAAAGTAGACTTGCCAAGCTTTCCAGGGAGTCCAGTTTCATAATTTATCGAGGTCACGTTGCCCTTTAGAAATTGCCAAACTCACACCACACGATGGCCCAAAAGTTCCATTTCGGACAGTTTTGGGATTTTTGTGTTTTCGGGTAGCAGATGAATTTTTCTGCGCGCGGTGATAATTTATCTGCAAAGTAGACTTGCCAAGCTTTCCAGCGAGTCCAGTTTCCTAATTTATCGACGTCGACGTTGCCCTTTAGAAATTGCCATACCCACACCACACGATGGCCCAAAAGTTCCATTTCGGACAGTTTTGGGATTTTTGTGTTTTCGGGCGGCAGATGAATTTTTCTGCGGGCGGTGATAATTTATCTGCAAAGTAGACTTGCCAAGCTTTCCAGCGAGTCCAGTTTCCTAATTTATCGACGTCGACGTTGCCCTTTAGAAATTGCCAAACCCACACCACACGATGGCCCAAAAGTTCCATTTCGGACAGTTTTGGGATTTTTGTGTTTTCGGGCGGCAGATGAATTTTTCTGCGGGCGGTGATAATTTATCTGCAAAGTAGACTTGCCAAGCTTTCCAGCGAGTCCAGTTTCCTAATTTATCGAGGTCACGTTGCCCTTTAGAAATTGCCAAACCCACACCACACGATGGCCCAAAAGTTCCATTTCGGACAGTTTTGGGATTTTTGTGTTTTCGGGCGCCAGATGAATTTTTCTGCGTGCGGTGATAATTTATCTGCAAAGTAGACTTGCCAAGCTTTCCAGGGAGTCCAGTTTCGTAATTTATCGACGTCGATGTTGCCCTGTAGAAATTGCCAAACCCACACTAGACGATGGCCCAAAAGTTCCATTTCGGACAGTTTTGGGATTTTTGTGTTTTCGGGCGGCAGATGAATTTTTCTGCGCGCGGTGATAATTTATCTGCAAAGTAGACTTGCCAAGCTTTCCAGGGAGTCCAGTTTCATAATTTATCGACGTCAATGTTGCCCTGTAGAAATTGCCAAACCCACACTAGACGATGGCCCAAAAGTTCCATTTCGGACAGTTTTGGGATTTTTGTGTTTTCGGGCGGCAGATGAATTTTTCTGCGGGCGGTGATAATTTATCTGCAAAGTAGACTTGCCAAGCTTTCCAGCGAGTCCAGTTTCCTAATTTATCGACGTCGACGTTGCCCTTTAGAAATTGCCAAACCCACGCCACACGATGGCCCAAAAGTTCCATTTCGGACAGTTTTGGCATTTTTGTGTTTTCGGGTAGCAGATGAATTTTTCTGCGGGCGGTGATAATTTATCTGCAAAGCAGACTTGCCAGGCTTTCCAGCGAGTCCAGTTTCCTAATTTATCGACGTCGACGTTGCCCTTTAGAAATTGCCAAACCCACACCACACGATGGCCCAAAAGTTCCATTTCGGACAGTTTTGGGATTTTTGTGTTTTCGGGCGGCAGATGAATTTTTCTGCGCGCGGTGATAATTTATCTGCAAAGTAGACTTGCCAAGCTTTCCAGGGAGTCCAGTTTCATAATTTATCGACGTCGATGTTGCCCTGTAGAAATTGCCAAACCCACACTAGACGATGGCCCAAAAGTTCCATTTCGGACAGTTTTGGGATTTTTGTGTTTTCGGGCGGCAGATGAATTTTTCTGCGGGCTGTGACAATTTATCTGCAAAGTAGACTTGCCAAGCTTTCCAGGGAGTCCAGTTTCATAATTTATCGACGTCGACGTTACCCTCTAGAAATTGCCAAACCCACACCACACGATGGCCCAAAAGTTCCATTTCAGACAGTTTTGGGATTTTTGTGTTTTCGGGCGGCAGATGAATTTTTCTGCGGGCGGTGATAATTTATCTGCAAAGTAGACTTGCCAAGGTTTCCAGGGAGTCCAGTTTCCTAATTTATCGAGGTCACGTTGCCCTGTAGAAATTGCCAAACCCACACTAGACGATGGCCCAAAAGTTCCATTTCGGACAGTTTTGACATTTTTGTGTTTTCGGGGAGCAGATGAATTTTTCTGCGGGCGGTGATAATTTATCTGCAAAGTAGACTTGCCAAGCTTTCCAGGGAGTCCAGTTTCATAATTTATCGACGTCGACGTTGCCCTTTAGAAGTTGCCAAACCCACACCACACGATGGCCCAAAAGTTCCATTTCGGACAGTTTTGGCATTTTTGTGTTTCCGGGTAGCAGATGAATTTTTCTGCGGGTGGTGATAATTTATCTGCAAAGTAGACTTGCCAAGCTTTCCAGGGAGTCCAGTTTCATAATTTATCGACGTCGACGTTGCCCTGTAGAAATTGCCAAACCCACACTAGACGATGGCCCAAAAGTTCCATTTCGGACAGTTTTGGGATTTTTGTGTTTTCGGGTAGCAGATGAATTTTTCTGCGGGCGGTGATAATTTATCTGTAAAGTAGACTTGCCAAGCTTTCCAGCGAGTCCAGTTTCCTAATTTATCGACGTCGACGTTGCCCTTTAGAAATTGCCAAACCCACACCACACGATGGCCCAAAAGTTCCATTTCAGACAGTTTTGGGATTTTTGTGTTTTCGGGCGGCAGATGAATTTTTCTGCGGGCGGTGATAATTTATCTGCAAAGTAGACTTGCCAAACTTTCCAGCGAGTCCAGTTTCCTAATTTATCGAGGTCACGTTGCCCTTTAGAAATTGCCAAACCCACACCACACGATGGCCCAAAAGTTCCATTTCGGACAGTTTTGGGATTTTTGTGTTTTCGGGCGCCAGATGAATTTTTCTGCGCGCGGTGATAATTTATCTGCAAAGTAGACTTGCCAAGGTTTCCAGGGAGTCCAGTTTCCTAATTTATCGACGTCGACGTTGCCCTGTAGAAATTGCCAAACCCACACTAGACGATGGCCCAAAAGTTCCATTTCGGACAGTTTTGGGATTTTTGTGTTTTCGGGCGGCAGATGAATTTTTCTGCGGGCTGTGACAATTTATCTGCAAAGTAGACTTGCCAAGCTTTCCAGGGAGTCCAGTTTCATAATTTATCGACGTCGACGTTACCCTCTAGAAATTGCCAAACCCACACCACACGATGGCCCAAAAGTTCCATTTCGGACAGTTTTGGCATTTTTGTGTTTTCGGGGAGCAGATGAATTTTTCTGCGGGCGGTGATAATTTATCTGCAAAGTAGACTTGCCAAGCTTTCTAGGGAGTCCAGTTTCATAATTTATCGACGTCGACGTTACCCTCTAGAAATTGCCAAACCCACACCACACGATGGCCCAAAAGTTCCATTTCGGACAGTTTTGGGATTTTTGTGTTTTCGGGCGGCAGATGAATTTTTCTGCGGGCGGTGATAATTTATCTGCAAAGTAGACTTGCCAAGCTTTCCAGGGAGTCCAGTTTCATAATTTATCGAGGTCACGTTGCCCTTTAGAAATTGCCAAACTCACACCACACGATGGCCCAAAAGTTCCATTTCGGACAGTTTTGGGATTTTTGTGTTTTCGTGTAGCAGATGAATTTTTCTGCGCGCGGTGATAATTTATCTGCAAAGTAGACTTGCCAAGCTTTCCAGCGAGTCCAGTTTCCTAATTTATCGACGTCGACGTTGCCCTTTAGAAATTGCCAAACCCACACCACACGATGGCCCAAAAGTTCCATTTCGGACAGTTTTGGGATTTTTGTGTTTTCGGGCGGCAGATGAATTTTTCTGCGGGCGGTGATAATTTATCTGCAAAGTAGACTTGCCAAGCTTTCCAGCGAGTCCAGTTTCCTAATTTATCGACGTCGACGTTGCCCTTTAGAAATTGCCAAACCCACACCACACGATGGCCCAAAAGTTCCATTTCGGACAGTTTTGGGATTTTTGTGTTTTCGGGCGGCAGATGAATTTTTCTGCGGGCGGTGATAATTTATCTGCAAAGTAGACTTGCCAAGCTTTCCAGCGAGTCCAGTTTCCTAATTTATCGAGGTCACGTTGCCCTTTAGAAATTGCCAAACCCACACCACACGATGGCCCAAAAGTTCCATTTCGGACAGTTTTGGGATTTTTGTGTTTTCGGGCGCCAGATGAATTTTTCTGCGTGCGGTGATAATTTATCTGCAAAGTAGACTTGCCAAGCTTTCCAGGGAGTCCAGTTTCGTAATTTATCGACGTCGATGTTGCCCTGTAGAAATTGCCAAACCCACACTAGACGATGGCCCAAAAGTTCCATTTCGGACAGTTTTGGGATTTTTGTGTTTTTGGGCGGCAGATGAATTTTTCTGCGCGCGGTGATAATTTATCTGCAAAGTAGACTTGCCAAGCTTTCCAGGGAGTCCAGTTTCATAATTTATCGACGTCAATGTTGCCCTGTAGAAATTGCCAAACCCACACTAGACGATGGCCCAAAAGTTCCATTTCGGACAGTTTTGGGATTTTTGTGTTTTCGGGCGGCAGATGAATTTTTCTGCGGGCGGTGATAATTTATCTGCAAAGTAGACTTGCCAAGCTTTCCAGCGAGTCCAGTTTCCTAATTTATCGACGTCGACGTTGCCCTTTAGAAATTGCCAAACCCACGCCACACGATGGCCCAAAAGTTCCATTTCGGACAGTTTTGGCATTTTTGTGTTTTCGGGTAGCAGATGAATTTTTCTGCGGGCGGTGATAATTTATCTGCAAAGCAGACTTGCCAGGCTTTCCAGCGAGTCCAGTTTCCTAATTTATCGACGTCGACGTTGCCCTTTAGAAATTGCCAAACCCACACCACACGATGGCCCAAAAGTTCCATTTCGGACAGTTTTGGGATTTTTGTGTTTTCGGGCGGCAGATGAATTTTTCTGCGCGCGGTGATAATTTATCTGCAAAGTAGACTTGCCAAGCTTTCCAGGGAGTCCAGTTTCATAATTTATCGACGTCGATGTTGCCCTGTAGAAGTTGCCAAACCCACACCACACGATGGCCCAAAAGTTCCATTTCGGACAGTTTTGGCATTTTTGTGTTTCCGGGTAGCAGATGAATTTTTCTGCGGGTGGTGATAATTTATCTGCAAAGTAGACTTGCCAAGCTTTCCAGGGAGTCCAGTTTCATAATTTATCGACGTCGACGTTGCCCTGTAGAAATTGCCAAACCCACACTAGACGATGGCCCAAAAGTTCCATTTCGGACAGTTTTGGGATTTTTGTGTTTTCGGGTAGCAGATGAATTTTTATGCGGGCGGTGATAATTTATCTGTAAAGTAGACTTGCCAAGCTTTCCAGCGAGTCCAGTTTCCTAATTTATCGACGTCGACGTTGCCCTTTAGAAATTGCCAAACCCACACCACACGATGGCCCAAAAGTTCCATTTCAGACAGTTTTGGGATTTTTGTGTTTTCGGGCGGCAGATGAATTTTTCTGCGGGCGGTGATAATTTATCTGCAAAGTAGACTTGCCAAGCTTTCCAGGGAGTCCAGTTTCATAATTTATCGACGTCGACGTTGCCCTTTAGAAGTTGCCAAACCCACACCACACGATGGCCCAAAAGTTCCATTTCGGACAGTTTTGGCATTTTTGTGTTTCCGGGTAGCAGATGAATTTTTCTGCGGGTGGTGATAATTTATCTGCAAAGTAGACTTGCCAAGCTTTCCAGGGAGTCCAGTTTCATAATTTATCGACGTCGACGTTGCCCTGTAGAAATTGCCAAACCCACACTAGACGATGGCCCAAAAGTTCCATTTCGGACAGTTTTGGGATTTTTGTGTTTTCGGGTAGCAGATGAATTTTTATGCGGGCGGTGATAATTTATCTGTAAAGTAGACTTGCCAAGCTTTCCAGCGAGTCCAGTTTCCTAATTTATCGACGTCGACGTTGCCCTTTAGAAATTGCCAAACCCACACCACACGATGGCCCAAAAGTTCCATTTCAGACAGTTTTGGGATTTTTGTGTTTTCGGGCGGCAGATGAATTTTTCTGCGGGCGGTGATAATTTATCTGCAAAGTAGACTTGCCAAACTTTCCAGCGAGTCCAGTTTCCTAATTTATCGAGGTCACGTTGCCCTTTAGAAATTGCCAAACCCACACCACACGATGGCCCAAAAGTTCCATTTCGGACAGTTTTGGGATTTTTGTGTTTTCGGGCGCCAGATGAATTTTTCTGCGCGCGGTGATAATTTATCTGCAAAGTAGACTTGCCAAGGTTTCCAGGGAGTCCAGTTTCCTAATTTATCGACGTCGACGTTGCCCTGTAGAAATTGCCAAACCCACACTAGACGATGGCCCAAAAGTTCCATTTCGGACAGTTTTGGCATTTTTGTGTTTCCGGGTAGCAGATGAATTTTTCTGCGGGTGGTGATAATTTATCTGCAAAGTAGACTTGCCAAGCTTTCCAGGGAGTCCAGTTTCATAATTTATCGACGTCGACGTTGCCCTGTAGAAATTGCCAAACCCACACTAGACGATGGCCCAAAAGTTCCATTTCGGACAGTTTTGGGATTTTTGTGTTTTCGGGTAGCAGATGAATTTTTCTGCGGGCGGTGATAATTTATCTGTAAAGTAGACTTGCCAAGCTTTCCAGCGAGTCCAGTTTCCTAATTTATCGACGTCGACGTTGCCCTTTAGAAATTGCCAAACCCACACCACACGATGGCCCAAAAGTTCCATTTCAGACAGTTTTGGGATTTTTGTGTTTTCGGGCGGCAGATGAATTTTTCTGCGGGCGGTGATAATTTATCTGCAAAGTAGACTTGCCAAACTTTCCAGCGAGTCCAGTTTCCTAATTTATCGAGGTCACGTTGCCCTTTAGAAATTGCCAAACCCACACCACACGATGGCCCAAAAGTTCCATTTCGGACAGTTTTGGGATTTTTGTGTTTTCGGGCGCCAGATGAATTTTTCTGCGCGCGGTGATAATTTATCTGCAAAGTAGACTTGCCAAGGTTTCCAGGGAGTCCAGTTTCCTAATTTATCGACGTCGACGTTGCCCTGTAGAAATTGCCAAACCCACACTAGACGATGGCCCAAAAGTTCCATTTCGGACAGTTTTGGCATTTTTGTGTTTTCGGGCGGCAGATGAATTTTTCTGCGCGCGGTGATAATTTATCTGCAAAGTAGACTTGCCAAGGTTTCCAGGGAGTCCAGTTTCGTAATTTATCGACGTCGATGTTGCCCTGTAGAAATTGCGAAACCCACACTAGACGATGGCCCAAAAGTTCCATTTCGGACAGTTTTGGGATTTTTGTGTTTTTGGGCGGCAGATGAATTTTTCTGCGGGCTGTGACAATTTATCTGCAAAGTAGACTTGCCAAGCTTTCCAGGGAGTCCAGTTTCATAATTTATCGACGTCGATGTTGCCCTGTAGAAATTGCCAAACCCACACTAGACGATGGCCCAAAAGTTCCATTTCGGACAGTTTTGGGATTTTATTGTTTTCGGGCGGCAGATGAATTTTTCTGCGGGCTGTGACAATTTATCTGCAAAGTAGACTTGCCAAGCTTTCCAGGGAGTCCAGTTTCATAATTTATCGACGTCGACGTTACCCTCTAGAAATTGCCAAACCCACACCACACGATGGCCCAAAAGTTCCATTTCAGACAGTTTTGGGATTTTTGTGTTTTCGGGCGGCAGATGAATTTTTCTGCGGGCGGTGATAATTTATCTGCAAAGTAGACTTGCCAAGGTTTCCAGGGAGTCCAGTTTCCTAATTTATCGACGTCGACGTTGCCCTTTAGAAATTGCCAAACCCACACCACACGATGGCCCAAAAGTTCCATTTCGGACAGTTTTGGGATTTTTTTGTTTTCGGGAAGTAGATGAATTTTTCTGCGGGCGGTGATAATTTATCTGCAAAGTAGACTTGCCAAGCTTTCCAGCGAGTCCAGTTTCCTAATTTATCGACGTCGACGTTGCCCTTTAGAAGTTGCCAAACCCACACCACACGATGGCCCAAAAGTTCCATTTCGGATAGTTTTGGCATTTTTGTGTTTCCGGGGAGCAGATGAATTTTTCTGCGCGCGGTGATAATTTATCTGCAAAGTAGACTTGCCAAGCTTTCCAGCGAGTCCAGTTTCCTAATTTATCGACGTCGACGTTGCCCTGTAGAAATTGCCAAACCCACACTAGACGATGGCCCAAAAGTTCCATTTCGGACAGTTTTGGGATTTTTGTGTTTTCGGGCGGCAGATGAATTTTTCTGCGGGCGGTGATAATTTATCTGCAAAGTAGACTTGCCAAGCTTTCCAGCGAGTCCAGTTTCCTAATTTATCGAGGTCACGTTGCCCTTTAGAAATTGCCAAACCCACACCACACGATGGCCCAAAAGTTCCATTTCGGACAGTTTTGGGATTTTTGTGTTTTCGGGCGCCAGATGAATTTTTCTGCGCGCGGTGATAATTTATCTGCAAAGTAGACTTGCCAAGCTTTCCAGGGAGTCCAGTTTCATAATTTATCGACGTCGATGTTGCCCTGTAGAAATTGCCAAACCCACACTAGACGATGGCCCAAAAGTTCCATTTCGGACAGTTTTGGGATTTTTGTGTTTTCGGGGAGCAGATGAATTTTTCTGCGGGCGGTGATAATTTATCTGCAAAGTAGACTTGCCAAGCTTTCCAGGGAGTCCAGTTTCCTAATTTATTGACGTCGACGTTGCCCTTTAGAAGTTGCCAAACCCACGCCACACGATGGCCCAAAAGTTCCATTTCGGACAGTTTTGGCATTTTTGTGTTTTCGGGCGGCAGATGAATTTTTCTGCGGGCTGTGACAATTTATCTGCAAAGTAGACTTGCCAAGCTTTCCAAGGAGTCCAGTTTCATAATTTATCGACGTCGACGTTACCCTCTAGAAATTGCCAAACCCACACCACACGATGGCCCAAAAGTTCCATTTCGGACAGTTTTGGCATTTTTGTGTTTTCGGGTAGCAGATGAATTTTTCTGCGCGCGGTGATAATTTATCTGCAAAGTAGACTTGCCAAGCTTTCCAGCGAGTCCAGTTTCCTAATTTATCGACGTCGACGTTGCCCTTTAGAAATTGCCAAACCCACACCACACGATGGCCCAAAAGTTCCATTTCGGACAGTGTTGGGATTTTTGTGTTTTCGGGCGGCAGATGAATTTTTCTGCGGGCGGTGATAATTTATCTGCAAAGTAGACTTGCCAAGCTTTCCAGGGAGTCTAGTTTCCTAATTTATCGACGTCGACGTTGCCCTGTAGAAATTGCCAAACCCACACTAGACGATGGCCCAAAAGTTCCATTTCGGACAGTTTTGGGATTTTTGTGTTTTCGGGTAGCAGATGAATTTTTCTGCGGGCGGTGATAATTTATCTGTAAAGTAGACTTGCCAAGCTTTCCAGCGAGTCCAGTTTCCTAATTTATCGACGTCGACGTTGCCCTTTAGAAATTGCCAAACCCACGCCACATGATGGCCCAAAAGTTCCATTTCGGACAGTTTTGGCATTTTTGTGTTTTCGGGAAGCAGATGAATTTTTCTGCGCGCGGTGATAATTTATCTGCAAAGTAGACTTGGCAAGCTTTCCAGGGAGTCCAGTTTCATAATTTATCGACGTCGATGTTGCCCTGTAGAAATTGCCAAACCCACACTAGACGATGGCCCAAAAGTTCCATTTCGGACAGTTTTGGGATTTTTGTGTTTTCGGGCGGCAGATGAATTTTTCTGCGGGCTGTGACAATTTATCTGCAAAGTAGACTTGCCAAGGTTTCCAGGGAGTCCAGTTTCATAATTTATCGACGTCGACGTTACCCTCTAGAAATTGCCAAACCCACACCACACGATGGCCCAAAAGTTCCATTTCGGACAGTTTTGGCATTTTTGTGTTTTCGGGCGGCAGATGAATTTTTCTGCGCGCGGTGATAATTTATCTGCAAAGTAGACTTGCCAAGCTTTCCAGGGAGTCCAGTTTCCTAATTTATCGACGTCGACGTTACCCTCTAGAAATTGCCAAACCCACACCACACGATGGCCCAAAAGTTCCATTTCGGACAGTTTTGGCATTTTTGTGTTTTCGGGAAGCAGATGAATTTTTCTGCGCGCGGTGATAATTTATCTGCAAAGTAGACTTGGCAAGCTTTCCAGGGAGTCCAGTTTCATAATTTATCGACGTCGATGTTGCCCTGTAGAAATTGCCAAACCCACACTAGACGATGGCCCAAAAGTTCCATTTCGGACAGTTTTGGGATTTTTGTGTTTTCGGGCGGCAGATGAATTTTTCTGCGGGCTGTGACAATTTATCTGCAAAGTAGACTTGCCAAGGTTTCCAGGGAGTCCAGTTTCATAATTTATCGACGTCGACGTTACCCTCTAGAAATTGCCAAACCCACGCCACACGATGGCCCAAAAGTTCCATTTCGGACAGTTTTGGGATTTTTGTGTTTTCGGGCGGCAGATGAATTTTTCTGCGGGCGGTGATAATTTATCTGCAAAGTAGACTTGCCAAGGTTTCCAGGGAGTCCAGTTTCCTAATTTATCGACGTCGATGTTGCCTGTAGAAATTGCGAAACCCACACTAGACGATGGCCCAAAAGTTCCATTTCGGACAGTTTTGGGATTTTTGTGTTTTCGGGCGGCAGATGAATTTTTCTGCGGGCTGTGACAATTTATCTGCAAAGTAGACTTGCCAAGCTTTCCAGGGAGTCCAGTTTCATAATTTATCGACGTCGATGTTGCCCTGTAGAAATTGCCAAACCCACACTAGACGATGGCCCAAAAGTTCCATTTCGGACAGTTTTGGCATTTTTGTGTTTTCGGGCGGCAGATGAATTTTTCTGCGCGCGGTGATAATTTATCTGCAAAGTAGACTTGCCAAGGTTTCCAGGGAGTCCAGTTTCGTAATTTATCGACGTCGATGTTGCCCTGTAGAAATTGCGAAACCCACACTAGACGATGGCCCAAAAGTTCCATTTCGGACAGTTTTGGGATTTTTGTGTTTTCGGGCGGCAGATGAATTTTTCTGCGGGCTGTGACAATTTATCTGCAAAGTAGACTTGCCAAGCTTTCCAGGGAGTCCAGTTTCATAATTTATCGACGTCGATGTTGCCCTGTAGAAATTGCCAAACCCACACTAGACGATGGCCCAAAAGTTCCATTTCAGACAGTTTTGGGATTTTTGTGTTTTCGGGCGGCAGATGAATTTTTCTGCGGGCGGTGATAATTTATCTGCAAAGGAGACTTGCCAAGCTTTCCAGCGAGTCCAGTTTCCTAATTTATCGACGTCGACGTTGCCCTTTAGAAATTGCCAAACCCACGCCACACGATGCCCAAAAGTTCCATTTCGGACAGTTTTGGCATTTTTGTGTTTTCGGGTAGCAGATGAATTTTTCTGCGGGCGGTGATAATTTATCTGCAAAGCAGACTTGCCAAGATTTCCAGCGAGTCCAGTTTCCTAATTTATCGACGTCGACGGTGCCCTTTAGAAATTGCCAAACCCACACCACACGATGGCCCAAAAGTTCCATTTCGGACAGTTTTGGGATTTTTGTGTTTTCGGGCGGCAGATGAATTTTTCTGCGCGCGGTGATAATTTATCTGCAAAGTAGACTTGCCAAGCTTTCCAGGGAGTCCAGTTTCATAATTTATCGACGTCGATGTTGCCCTGTAGAAATTGCCAAACCCACACTAGACGATGGCCCAAAAGTTCCATTTCGGACAGTTTTGGGATTTTTGTGTTTTCGGGCGGCAGATGAATTTTTCTGCGGGCGGTGACAATTTATCTGCAAAGTAGACTTGCCAAGCTTTCCAGGGAGTCCAGTTTCATAATTTATCGACGTCGACGTTACCCTCTAGAAATTGCCAAACCCACACCACACGATGGCCCAAAAGTTCCATTTCAGACAGTTTTGGGATTTTTGTGTTTTCGGGCGGCAGATGAATTTTTCTGCGGGCGGTGATAATTTATCTGCAAAGTAGACTTGCCAAGGTTTCCAGGGAGTCCAGTTTCCTAATTTATCGAGGTCACGTTGCCCTGTAGAAATTGCCAAACCCACACTAGACGATGGCCCAAAAGTTCCATTTCGGACAGTTTTGACATTTTTGTGTTTTCGGGGAGCAGATGAATTTTTCTGCGGGCGGTGATAATTTACCTGCAAAGTAGACTTGCCAAGCTTTCCAAGGAGTCCAGTTTCATAATTTATCGACGTCGACGTTGCCCTTTAGAAGTTGCCAAACCCACACCACACGATGGCCCAAAAGTTCCATTTCGGACAGTTTTGGCATTTTTGTGTTTCCGGGTAGCAGATGAATTTTTCTGCGGGTGGTGATAATTTATCTGCAAAGTAGACTTGCCAAGCTTTCCAGGGAGTCCAGTTTCATAATTTATCGACGTCGACGTTGCCCTGTAGAAATTGCCAAACCCACACTAGACGATGGCCCAAAAGTTCCATTTCGGACAGTTTTGGGATTTTTGTGTTTTCGGGTAGCAGATGAATTTTTCTGCGGGCGGTGATAATTTATCTGTAAAGTAGACTTGCCAAGCTTTCCAGCGAGTCCAGTTTCCTAATTTATCGACGTCGACGTTGCCCTTTAGAAATTGCCAAACCCACACCACACGATGGCCCAAAAGTTCCATTTCAGACAGTTTTGGGATTTTTGTGTTTTCGGGCGGCAGATGAATTTTTCTGCGGGCGGTGATAATTTATCTGCAAAGTAGACTTGCCAAACTTTCCAGCGAGTCCAGTTTCCTAATTTATCGAGGTCACGTTGCCCTTTAGAAATTGCCAAACCCACACCACACGATGGCCCAAAAGTTCCATTTCGGACAGTTTTGGGATTTTTGTGTTTTCGGGCGCCAGATGAATTTTTCTGCGCGCGGTGATAATTTATCTGCAAAGTAGACTTGCCAAGGTTTCCAGGGAGTCCAGTTTCCTAATTTATCGACGTCGACGTTGCCCTGTAGAAATTGCCAAACCCACACTAGACGATGGCCCAAAAGTTCCATTTCGGACAGTTTTGGCATTTTTGTGTTTTCGGGCGGCAGATGAATTTTTCTGCGCGCGGTGATAATTTATCTGCAAAGTAGACTTGCCAAGGTTTCCAGGGAGTCCAGTTTCGTAATTTATCGACGTCGATGTTGCGCTGTAGAAATTGCGAAACCCACACTAGACGATGGCCCAAAAGTTCCATTTCGGACAGTTTTGGGATTTTTGTGTTTTCGGGCGGCAGATGAATTTTTCTGCGGGCTGTGACAATTTATCTGCAAAGTAGACTTGCCAAGCTTTCCAGGGAGTCCAGTTTCATAATTTATCGACGTCGATGTTGCCCTGTAGAAATTGCCAAACCCACACTAGACGATGGCCCAAAAGTTCCATTTCGGACAGTTTTGGGATTTTATTGTTTTCGGGCGGCAGATGAATTTTTCTGCGGGCTGTGACAATTTATCTGCAAAGTAGACTTGCCAAGCTTTCCAGGGAGTCCAGTTTCATAATTTATCGACGTCGACGTTACCCTCTAGAAATTGCCAAACCCACACCACACGATGGCCCAAAAGTTCCATTTCAGACAGTTTTGGGATTTTTGTGTTTTCGGGCGGCAGATGAATTTTTCTGCGGGCGGTGATAATTTATCTGCAAAGTAGGCTTGCCAAGGTTTCCAGGGAGTCCAGTTTCCTAATTTATCGACGTCGACGTTACCCTGTAGAAATTGCCAAACCCACACTAGACGATGGCCCAAAAGTTCCATTTCGGACAGTTTTGGCATTTTTGTGTTTTCGGGGAGCAGATGAATTTTTCTGCGGGCGGTGATAATTTATCTGCAAAGTAGACTTGCCAAGCTTTCCAGGGAGTCCAGTTTCCTAATTTATCGACGTCGACGTTGCCCTTTAGAAGTTGCCAAACCCACACCACACGATGGCCCAAAAGTTCCATTTCGGACAGTTTTGGCATTTTTGTGTTTCCGGGCAGCAGATGAATTTTTCTGCGGGCGGTGATAATTTATCTGCAAAGTAGACTTGCCAAGCTTTCCAGGGAGTCCAGTTTCCTAATTTATCGACGTCGACGTTGCCCTGTAGAAATTGCCAAACCCACACTAGACGATGGCCCAAAAGTTCCATTTCGGACAGTTTTGGGATTTTTGTGTTTTCGGGTAGCAGATGAATTTTTCTGCGGGCGGTGATAATTTATCTGTAAAGTAGACTTGCCAAGTTTTCCAGCGAGTCCAGTTTCCTAATTTATCGACGTCGACGTTGCCCTTTAGAAATTGCCAAACCCACGCCACACGATGGCCCAAAAGTTCCATTTCGGACAGTTTTGGCATTTTTGTGTTTTCGGGTAGCAGATGAATTTTTCTGCGGGCGGTGATAATTTATCTGCAAAGCAGACTTGCCAAGCTTTCCAGTGAGTCCAGTTTCCTAATTTATCGACGTCGACGTTGCCCTTTAGAATTTGCCAAACCCACACCACACGATGGCCCAAAAGTTCCATTTCGGACAGTTTTGGGATTTTTGTGTTTTCGGGCGGCAGATGAATTTTTCTGCGGGCGGTGATAATTTATATGCAAAGTAGACTTGCCAAGCTTTCCAGCGAGTCCAGTTTCCTAATTTATCGACGTCGACGTTGCCCTTTAGAAATTGCCAAACCCACACCACACGATGGCCCAAAAGTTCCATTTCGGACAATTTTGGGATTTTTGTGTTTTCGGGCGACAGATGAATTTTTCTGCGCGCGGTGATAATTTATCTGCAAAGTAGACTTGCCAAGCTTTCCAGCGAGTCCAGTTTCCTAATTTATCGACGTCGACGTTGCCCTTTAGAAATTGCCAAACCCACACCACACGATGGCCCAAAAGTTCCATTTCGGACAGTTTTGGGATTTTTGTGTTTTCGGGCGGCAGATGAATTTTTCTGCGCGCGGTGATAATTTATCTGCAAAGCAGACTTGCCATGCTTTCCAGCGAGTCCAGTTTCCTAGTTTATCGACGTCGACGTTGCCCTTTAGAAATTGCCAAACCCACACCACACGATGGCCCAAAAGTTCCATTTCGGACAGTTTTGGGATTTTTGTGTTTTCGGGCGGCAGATGAATTTTTCTGCGGGCGGTGATAATTTATCTGCAAAGTAGACTTGCCAAGCTTTCCAGGGAGTCCAGTTTCCTAATTTATCGACGTCGACGTTACCCTCTAGAAATTGCCAAACCCACACCACACGATGGCCCAAAAGTTCCATTTCGGACAGTTTTGGGATTTTTGTGTTTTCGGGCGGCAGATGAATTTTTCTGCGGGCGGTGATAATTTATCTGCAAAGTAGACTTGCCAAGCTTTCCAGCGAGTCCAGTTTCCTAATTTATCGACGTCGACGTTGCCCTGTAGAAATTGCCAAACCCACACTAGACGATGGCCCAAAAGTTCCATTTCGGACAGTTTTGGCATTTTTGTGTTTTCGGGGAGCAGATGAATTTTTCTGCGGGCGGTGATAATTTATCTGCAAAGTAGACTTGCCAAGCTTTCCAGGGAGTCCAGTTTCCTAATTTATCGACGTCGACGTTGCCCTTTAGAAGTTGCCAAACCCACACCACACGATGGCCCAAAAGTTCCATTTCGGACAGTTTTGGCATTTTTGTGTTTCCGGGCAGCAGATGAATTTTTCTGCGGGCGGTGATAATTTATCTGCAAAGTAGACTTGCCAAGCTTTCCAGCGAGTCCAGTTTCCTAATTTATCGACGTCGACGTTGCCCTGTAGAAATTGCCAAACCCACACTAGACGATGGCCCAAAAGTTCCATTTCGGACAGTTTTGGCATTTTTGTGTTTTCGGGGAGCAGATGAATTTTTCTGCGGGCGGTGATAATTTATCTGCAAAGTAGACTTGCCAAGCTTTCCAGGGAGTCCAGTTTCCTAATTTATCGACGTCGACGTTGCCCTTTAGAAGTTGCCAAACCCACCCCACACGATGGCCCAAAAGTTCCATTTCGGACAGTTTTGGGATTTTTTTGTTTTCGGGTAGCATATGAATTTTTCTGCGGGCGGTGATAATTTATCTGTAAAGTAGACTTGCCAAGCTTTCCAGTGAGTCCAGTTTCCTCATTTATCGACGTCGACGTTGCCCTTTAGAAATTGCCAAACCCACGCCACACGATGGCCCAAAAGTTCCATTTCGGACAGTTTTGGCATTTTTGGGTTTTCGGGTAGCAGATGAATTTTTCTGCGGGCGGTGATAATTTATCTGCAAAGCAGACTTGCCAAGCTTTCCAGCGAGTCCAGTTTCCTAATTTATCGACGTCGACGTTGCCCTTTAGAAATTGCCAAACCCACACCACACGATGGCCCAAAAGTTCCATTTCGGACAGTTTTGGGATTTTTGTGTTTTTGGGCGGCAGATGAATTTTTCTGCGGGCGGTGATAATTTATCTGCAAAGCAGACTTGCCAAGATTTCCAGCGAGTCCAGTTTCCTAATTTATCAACGTCCACGTTGCCTTTTAGAAATTGCCAAACCCACACCACACGATGGCCCAAAAGTTCCATTTCTGACAGTTTTGGGATTTTTGTGTTTTCGGGCGGCAGATGAATTTTTCTACGCGCGGTGATAATTTATCTGCAAAGTAGACTTGCCAAGCTTTCCAGGGAGTCCAGTTTCATAATTTATCGACGTCGACGTTGCCCTGTAGAAATTGCCAAACCCACACTAGACGATGGCCCAAAAGTTCCATTTCGGACAGTTTTGGGATTTTTGTGTTTTCGGGCGGCAGATGAATTTTTCTGCTGGCGGTGATAATTTATCTGCAAAGTAGACTTGCCAAGCTTTCCAGGGAGTCCAGTTTCCTAATTTATCAACGTCGACGTTGCCCTTTAGAAGTTGCCAAACCCACACCACACGATGGCCCAAAAGTTCCATTTCGGACAGTTTTGGCATTTTTGTGTTTCCGGGCGGCAGATGAATTTTTCTGCGGGCGGTGATAATTTATCTGCAAAGTAGACTTGCCAAGCTTTCCAGGGAGTCCAGTTTCCTAATTTATCGACGTCGACGTTGCCCTTTAGAAGTTGCCAAACCCACACCACACGATGGCCCAAAAGTTCCATTTTGGACAGTTTTGGCATTTTTGTGTTTCCGGGCAGCAGATGAATTTTTCTGCGGGCGGTGATAATTTATCTGCAAAGTAGACTTGCCAAGCTTTCCAGGGAGTCCAGTTTCCTAATTTATCGACGTCGACGTTGCCCTGTAGAAATTGCCAAACCCACACTAGGCGATGGCCCAAAAGTTCCATTTCGGACAGTTTTGGGATTTTTGTGTTTTCGGGTAGCATATGAATTTTTCTGCGGGCGGTGATAATTTATCTGCAAAGCAGACTTGCCAAGCTTTCCAGCGAGTCCAGTTTCCTAATTTATCGACGTCGACGTTGCCCTTTAGAAATTGCCAAACCCACACCACACGATGGCCCAAAAGTTCCATTTCGGACAGTTTTGGGATTTTTGTGTTTTCGGGCGGCAGATGAATTTTTCTGCGGGCGGTGATAATTTATCTGCAAAGCAGACTTGCCAAGCTTTCCAGCGAGTCCAGTTTCCTAATTTATCGACGTCGACGTTGCCCTTTAGAAATTGCCAAACCCACACCACACGATGGCCCAAAAGTTCCATTTCGGACAGTTTTGGGATTTTTGTGTTTTCGGGCGGCAGATGAATTTTTCTGCGGGCGGTGATAATTTATCTGCAAAGCAGACTTGCCAAGCTTTCCAGCGAGTCCAATTTCCTAATTTATCGACGTCGACGTTGCCCTGTAGAAATTGCCAAACCCACACTAGACGATGGCCCAAAAGTTCCATTTCGGACAGTTTTGGCATTTTTGTGTTTTCGGGGAGCAGATGAATTTTTCTGCACGCGGTGATAATTTATCTGCAAAGTAGACTTGCCAAGCTTTCCAGGGAGTCCAGTTTCATAATTTATCGACATCGATGTTGCCCTGTAGAAATTGCCAAACCCACACTAGACGATGGCCCAAAAGTTCCATTTTGGACAGTTTTGGGATTTTATTGTTTTCGGGCGGCAGATGAATTTTTCTGCGGGCTGTGACAATTTATCTGCAAAGTAGACTTGCCAAGCTTTCCAGGGAGTCCAGTTTCATAATTTATCGACGTCGACGTTGCCCTGTAGAAATTGCCAAACCCACACCACACGATGGCCCAAAAGTTCCATTTCAGACAGTTTTGGGATTTTTGTGTTTTCGGGCGGCAGATGAATTTTTCTGCGGGCGGTGATAATTTATCTGCAAAGTAGACTTGCCAAGCTTTCCAGCGAGTCCAGTTTCCTAATTTGTCGACGTCGACGTTGCCCTTTAGAAATTGCCAAACCCACACCACACGATGGCCCAAAAGTTCCATTTCGGACAGTTTTGGGATTTTTGTGTTTTCGGGCGGCAGATGAATTTTTCTGCGGGCGGTGATAATTTATCTGCAAAGTAGACTTGCCAAGCTTTCCAGGGAGTCCAGTTTCCTAATTTATCGACGTCGACGTTACCCTCTAGAAATTGCCAAACCCACACCACACGATGGCCCAAAAGTTCCATTTCGGACAGTTTTGGGATTTTTGTGTTTTCGGGCGGCAGATGAATTTTTCTGCGGGCGGTGATAATTTATCTGCAAAGTAGACTTGCCAAGCTTTCCAGCGAGTCCAGTTTCCTAATTTATCGACGTCGACGTTGCCCTGTAGAAATTGCCAAACCCACACTAGACGATGGCCCAAAAGTTCCATTTCGGACAGTTTTGGCATTTTTGTGTTTTCGGGGAGCAGATGAATTTTTCTGCGGGCGGTGATAATTTATCTGCAAAGTAGACTTGCCAAGCTTTCCAGGGAGTCCAGTTTCCTAATTTATCGACGTCGACGTTGCCCTTTAGAAGTTGCCAAACCCACACCACACGATGGCCCAAAAGTTCCATTTCGGACAGTTTTGGGATTTTTGTGTTTTCGGGTAGCATATGAATTTTTCTGCGGGCGGTGATAATTTATCTGTAAAGTAGACTTGCCAAGCTTTCCAGTGAGTCCAGTTTCCTCATTTATCGACGTCGACGTTGCCCTTTAGAAATTGCCAAACCCACGCCACACGATGGCCCAAAAGTTCCATTTCGGACAGTTTTGGCATTTTTGGGTTTTCGGGTAGCAGATGAATTTTTCTGCGGGCGGTGATAATTTATCTGCAAAGCAGACTTGCCAAGCTTTCCAGCGAGTCCAGTTTCCTAATTTATCGACGTCGACGTTGCCCTTTAGAAATTGCCAAACCCACACCACACGATGGCCCAAAAGTTCCATTTCGGACAGTTTTGGGATTTTTGTGTTTTTGGGCGGCAGATGAATTTTTCTGCGGGCGGTGATAATTTATCTGCAAAGCAGACTTGCCAAGATTTCCAGCGAGTCCAGTTTCCTAATTTATCAACGTCCACGTTGCCTTTTAGAAATTGCCAAACCCACACCACACGATGGCCCAAAAGTTCCATTTCGGACAGTTTTGGGATTTTTGTGTTTTCGGGCGGCAGATGAATTTTTCTACGCGCGGTGATAATTTATCTGCAAAGTAGACTTGCCAAGCTTTCCAGGGAGTCCAGTTTCATAATTTATCGACGTCGACGTTGCCCTGTAGAAATTGCCAAACCCACACTAGACGATGGCCCAAAAGTTCCATTTCGGACAGTTTTGGGATTTTTGTGTTTTCGGGCGGCAGATGAATTTTTCTGCTGGCGGTGATAATTTATCTGCAAAGTAGACTTGCCAAGCTTTCCAGGGAGTCCAGTTTCCTAATTTATCAACGTCGACGTTGCCCTTTAGAAGTTGCCAAACCCACACCACACGATGGCCCAAAAGTTCCATTTCGGACAGTTTTGGCATTTTTGTGTTTCCGGGCGGCAGATGAATTTTTCTGCGGGCGGTGATAATTTATCTGCAAAGTAGACTTGCCAAGCTTTCCAGGGAGTCCAGTTTCCTAATTTATCGACGTCGACGTTGCCCTTTAGAAGTTGCCAAACCCACACCACACGATGGCCCAAAAGTTCCATTTCGGACAGTTTTGGCATTTTTGTGTTTCCGGGCAGCAGATGAATTTTTCTGCGGGCGGTGATAATTTATCTGCAAAGTAGACTTGCCAAGCTTTCCAGGGAGTCCAGTTTCCTAATTTATCGACGTCGACGTTGCCCTGTAGAAATTGCCAAACCCACACTAGGCGATGGCCCAAAAGTTCCATTTCGGACAGTTTTGGGATTTTTGTGTTTTCGGGTAGCATATGAATTTTTCTGCGGGCGGTGATAATTTATCTGTAAAGTAGACTTGCCAAGCTTTCCAGCGAGTCCAGTTTCCTCATTTATCGACGTCGACGTTGCCCTTTAGAAATTGCCAAACCCACGCCACACGATGGCCCAAAAGTTCCATTTCGGACAGTTTGGGCATTTTTGTGTTTTCGGGTAGCAGATGAATTTTTCTGCGGGCGGTGATAATTTATCTGCAAAGCAGACTTGCCAAGCTTTCCAGCGAGTCCAGTTTCCTAATTTATCGACGTCGACGTTGCCCTTTAGAAATTGCCAAACCCACACCACACGATGGCCCAAAAGTTCCATTTCGGACAGTTTTGGGATTTTTGTGTTTTCGGGCGGCAGATGAATTTTTCTGCGGGCGGTGATAATTTATCTGCAAAGCAGACTTGCCAAGCTTTCCAGCGAGTCCAGTTTCCTAATTTATCGACGTCGACGTTGCCCTTTAGAAATTGCCAAACCCACACCACACGATGGCCCAAAAGTTCCATTTCGGACAGTTTTGGGATTTTTGTGTTTTCGGGCGGCAGATGAATTTTTCTGCGGGCGGTGATAATTTATCTGCAAAGCAGACTTGCCAAGCTTTCCAGCGAGTCCAGTTTCCTAATTTATCGACGTCGACGTTGCCCTGTAGAAATTGCCAAACCCACACTAGACGATGGCCCAAAAGTTCCATTTCGGACAGTTTTGGCATTTTTGTGTTTTCGGGGAGCAGATGAATTTTTCTGCACGCGGTGATAATTTATCTGCAAAGTAGACTTGCCAAGCTTTCCAGGGAGTCCAGTTTCATAATTTATCGACATCGATGTTGCCCTGTAGAAATTGCCAAACCCACACTAGACGATGGCCCAAAAGTTCCATTTTGGACAGTTTTGGGATTTTATTGTTTTCGGGCGGCAGATGAATTTTTCTGCGGGCTGTGACAATTTATCTGCAAAGTAGACTTGCCAAGCTTTCCAGGGAGTCCAGTTTCATAATTTATCGACGTCGACGTTGCCCTGTAGAAATTGCCAAACCCACACCACACGATGGCCCAAAAGTTCCATTTCAGATAGTTTTGGGATTTTTGTGTTTTCGGGCGGCAGATGAATTTTTCTGCGGGCGGTGATAATTTATCTGCAAAGTAGACTTGCCAAGCTTTCCAGGGAGTCCATTTTCCTAATTTATCGACGTCGACGTTGCCCTGTAGAAATTGCCAAACCCACACTAGACGATGGCCCAAAAGTTCCATTTCGGACAGTTTTGGCATTTTTGTGTTTTCGGGGAGCAGATGAATTTTTCTGCGGGCGGTGATAATTTATCTGCAAAGTAGACTTGCCAAGCTTTCCAGGGAGTCCAGTTTCCTAATTTATCGACGTCGACGTTGCCCTTTAGAAGTTGCCAAACCCACACCACACGATGGCCCAAAAGTTCCATTTCGGACAGTTTTGGGATTTTTGTGTTTCCGGGCAGCAGATGAATTTTTCTGCGGGCGGTGATAATTTATCTGTAAAGTAGACTTGCCAAGCTTTCCAGTGAGTCCAGTTTCCTAATTTATCGACGTCGACGTTGCCCTTTAGAAATTGCCAAACCCACGCCACACGATGGCCCAAAAGTTCCATTTCGGACAGTTTTGGGATTTTTGTGTTTTCGGGCGGCAGATGAATTTTTGTGCGCGCGGTGATAATTTATCTGCAAAGTAGACTTGCCAAGCTTTCCAGCGAGTCCAGTTTCCTAATTTATCGACGTCGACGTTGCCCTTTAGAAATTGCCAAACCCACACCACACGATGGCCCAAAAGTTCCATTTCGGACAGTTTTGGGATTTTTGTGTTTTCGGGCGGCAGATGAATTTTTCTGCGCGCGGTGATAATTTATCTGCAAAGCAGACTTGCCATGCTTTCCAGCGAGTCCAGTTTCCTAGTTTATCGACGTCGACGTTGCCCTTTAGAAATTGCCAAACCCACACCACACGATGGCCCAAAAGTTCCATTTCGGACAGTTTTGGGATTTTTGTGTTTTCGGGCGGCAGATGAATTTTTCTGCGGGCGGTGATAATTTATCTGCAAAGTAGACTTGCCAAGCTTTCTAGGGAGTCCAGTTTCCTACTTTATCGACGTCGACGTTACCCTCTAGAAATTGCCAAACCCACACCACACGATGGCCCAAAAGTTCCATTTCGGACAGTTTTGGGATTTTTGTGTTTTCGGGCGGCAGATGAATTTTTCTGCGGGCGGTGATAATTTATCTGCAAAGTAGACTTGCCAAGCTTTCCAGCGAGTCCAGTTTCCTAATTTATCGACGTCGACGTTGCCCTGTAGAAATTGCCAAACCCACACTAGACGATGGCCCAAAAGTTCCATTTCGGACAGTTTTGGCATTTTTGTGTTTTCGGGGAGCAGATGAATTTTTCTGCGGGCGGTGATAATTTATCTGCAAAGTAGACTTGCCAAGCTTTCCAGGGAGTCCAGTTTCCTAATTTATCGACGTCGACGTTGCCCTTTAGAAGTTGCCAAACCCACACCACACGATGGCCCAAAAGTTCCATTTCGGACAGTTTTGGGATTTTTGTGTTTTCGGGTAGCATATGAATTTTTCTGCGGGCGGTGATAATTTATCTGTAAAGTAGACTTGCCAAGCTTTCCAGTGAGTCCAGTTTCCTCATTTATCGACGTCGACGTTGCCCTTTAGAAATTGCCAAACCCACGCCACACGATGGCCCAAAAGTTCCATTTCGGACAGTTTTGGCATTTTTGGGTTTTCGGGTAGCAGATGAATTTTTCTGCGGGCGGTGATAATTTATCTGCAAAGCAGACTTGCCAAGCTTTCCAGCGAGTCCAGTTTCCTAATTTATCGACGTCGACGTTGCCCTTTAGAAATTGCCAAACCCACACCACACGATGGCCCAAAAGTTCCATTTCGGACAGTTTTGGGATTTTTGTGTTTTTGGGCGGCAGATGAATTTTTCTGCGGGCGGTGATAATTTATCTGCAAAGCAGACTTGCCAAGATTTCCAGCGAGTCCAGTTTCCTAATTTATCAACGTCCACGTTGCCTTTTAGAAATTGCCAAACCCACACCACACGATGGCCCAAAAGTTCCATTTCGGACAGTTTTGGGATTTTTGTGTTTTCGGGCGGCAGATGAATTTTTCTACGCGCGGTGATAATTTATCTGCAAAGTAGACTTGCCAAGCTTTCCAGGGAGTCCAGTTTCATAATTTATCGACGTCGACGTTGCCCTGTAGAAATTGCCAAACCCACACTAGACGATGGCCCAAAAGTTCCATTTCGGACAGTTTTGGGATTTTTGTGTTTTCGGGCGGCAGATGAATTTTTCTGCTGGCGGTGATAATTTATCTGCAAAGTAGACTTGCCAAGCTTTCCAGGGAGTCCAGTTTCCTAATTTATCAACGTCGACGTTGCCCTTTAGAAGTTGCCAAACCCACACCACACGATGGCCCAAAAGTTCCATTTCGGACAGTTTTGGCATTTTTGTGTTTCCGGGCGGCAGATGAATTTTTCTGCGGGCGGTGATAATTTATCTGCAAAGTAGACTTGCCAAGCTTTCCAGGGAGTCCAGTTTCCTAATTTATCGACGTCGACGTTGCCCTTTAGAAGTTGCCAAACCCACACCACACGATGGCCCAAAAGTTCCATTTCGGACAGTTTTGGCATTTTTGTGTTTCCGGGCAGCAGATGAATTTTTCTGCGGGCGGTGATAATTTATCTGCAAAGTAGACTTGCCAAGCTTTCCAGGGAGTCCAGTTTCCTAATTTATCGACGTCGACGTTGCCCTGTAGAAATTGCCAAACCCACACTAGGCGATGGCCCAAAAGTTCCATTTCGGACAGTTTTGGGATTTTTGTGTTTTCGGGTAGCATATGAATTTTTCTGCGGGCGGTGATAATTTATCTGTAAAGTAGACTTGCCAAGCTTTCCAGCGAGTCCAGTTTCCTCATTTATCGACGTCGACGTTGCCCTTTAGAAATTGCCAAACCCACACCACACGATGGCCCAAAAGTTCCATTTCGGACAGTTTTGGGATTTTTGTGTTTTCGGGCGGCAGATGAATTTTTCTGCGGGCGGTGATAATTTATCTGCAAAGCAGACTTGCCAAGCTTTCCAGCGAGTCCAGTTTCCTAATTTATCGACGTTGACATTGCCCTGTAGAAATTGCCAAACCCACACTAGACGATGGCCCAAAAGTTCCATTTCGGACAGTTTTGGCATTTTTGTGTTTTCGGGGAGCAGATGAATTTTTCTGCACGCGGTGATAATTTATCTGCAAAGTAGACTTGCCAAGCTTTCCAGGGAGTCCAGTTTCATAATTTATCGACATCGATGTTGCCCTGTAGAAATTGCCAAACCCACACTAGACGATGGCCCAAAAGTTCCATTTTGGACAGTTTTGGGATTTTATTGTTTTCGGGCGGCAGATGAATTTTTCTGCGGGCTGTGACAATTTATCTGCAAAGTAGACTTGCCAAGCTTTCCAGGGAGTCCAGTTTCATAATTTATCGACGTCGACGTTGCCCTGTAGAAATTGCCAAACCCACACCACACGATGGCCCAAAAGTTCCATTTCAGACAGTTTTGGGATTTTTGTGTTTTCGGGCGGCAGATGAATTTTTCTGCGGGCGGTGATAATTTATCTGCAAAGTAGACTTGCCAAGCTTTCCAGGGAGTCCATTTTCCTAATTTATCGACGTCGACGTTGCCCTGTAGAAATTGCCAAACCCACACTAGATGATGGCCCAAAAGTTCCATTTCGGACAGTTTTGGCATTTTTGTGTTTTCGGGGAGCAGATGAATTTTTCTGCGGGCGGTGATAATTTATCTGCAAAGTAGACTTGCCAAGCTTTCCAGGGAGTCCAGTTTCCTAATTTATCGACGTCGACGTTGCCCTTTAGAAGTTGCCAAACCCACACCACACGATGGCCCAAAAGTTCCATTTCGGACAGTTTTGGGATTTTTGTGTTTCCGGGCAGCAGATGAATTTTTCTGCGGGCGGTGATAATTTATCTGTAAAGTAGACTTGCCAAGCTTTCCAGTGAGTCCAGTTTCCTAATTTATCGACGTCGACGTTGCCCTTTAGAAATTGCCAAACCCACGCCACACGATGGCCCAAAAGTTCCATTTCGGACAGTTTTGGGATTTTTGTGTTTTCGGGTAGCATATGAATTTTTCTGCGGGCGGTGATAATTTATCTGTAAAGTAGACTTGCCAAGCTTTCCAGCGAGTCCAGTTTCCTAATTTATCGACGTCGACGTTGCCCTTTAGAAATTGCCAAACCCACGCCACACGATGGCCCAAAAGTTCCATTTCGGACAGTTTTGGCATTTTTGTGTTTTCGGGCGGCAGATGAATTTTTCTGCGGGCGGTGATAATTTATCTGCAAAGCAGACTTGCCAAGCTTTCCAGCGAGTCCAGTTTCCTAATTTATCGACGTCGACGTTGCCCTTTAGAAATTGCCAAACCCACACCACACGATGGCCCAAAAGTTCCATTTCGGACAGTTTTGGGATTTTTGTGTTTTCGGGCGGCAGATGAATTTTTCTGCGGGCTGTGATAATTTATCTGCAAAGCAGACTTGCCAAGCTTTCCAGGGAGTCCAGTTTCATAATTTATCGACGTCGACGTTACCCTCTAGAAATTGCCAAACCCACACCACACGATGGCCCAAAAGTTCCATTTCGGACAGTTTTGGGATTTTTGTGTTTTCGGGCGGCAGATGAATTTTTCTGCGCGCGGTGATAATTTATCTGCAAAGTAGACTTGCCAAGCTTTCCAGGGAGTCCATTTTCCTAATTTATCGACGTCGACGTTGCCCTGTAGAAATTGCCAAACCCACACTAGATGATGGCCCAAAAGTTCCATTTCGGACAGTTTTGGCATTTTTGTGTTTTCGGGGAGCAGATGAATTTTTCTGCGGGCGGTGATAATTTATCTGCAAAGTAGACTTGCCAAGCTTTCCAGGGAGTCCAGTTTCCTAATTTATCGACGTCGACGTTGCCCTTTAGAAGTTGCCAAACCCACACCACACGATGGCCCAAAAGTTCCATTTCGGACAGTTTTGGGATTTTTGTGTTTCCGGGCAGCAGATGAATTTTTCTGCGGGCGGTGATAATTTATCTGTAAAGTAGACTTGCCAAGCTTTCCAGTGAGTCCAGTTTCCTAATTTATCGACGTCGACGTTGCCCTTTAGAAATTGCCAAACCCACGCCACACGATGGCCCAAAAGTTCCATTTCGGACAGTTTTGGGATTTTTGTGTTTTCGGGTAGCATATGAATTTTTCTGCGGGCGGTGATAATTTATCTGTAAAGTAGACTTGCCAAGCTTTCCAGCGAGTCCAGTTTCCTAATTTATCGACGTCGACGTTGCCCTTTAGAAATTGCCAAACCCACGCCACACGATGGCCCAAAAGTTCCATTTCGGACAGTTTTGGCATTTTTGTGTTTTCGGGCGGCAGATGAATTTTTCTGCGGGCGGTGATAATTTATCTGCAAAGCAGACTTGCCAAGCTTTCCAGCGAGTCCAGTTTCCTAATTTATCGACGTCGACGTTGCCCTTTAGAAATTGCCAAACCCACACCACACGATGGCCCAAAAGTTCCATTTCGGACAGTTTTGGGATTTTTGTGTTTTCGGGCGGCAGATGAATTTTTCTGCGGGCTGTGATAATTTATCTGCAAAGCAGACTTGCCAAGCTTTCCAGGGAGTCCAGTTTCATAATTTATCGACGTCGACGTTACCCTCTAGAAATTGCCAAACCCACACCACACGATGGCCCAAAAGTTCCATTTCGGACAGTTTTGGGATTTTTGTGTTTTCGGGCGGCAGATGAATTTTTCTGCGCGCGGTGATAATTTATCTGCAAAGTAGACTTGCCAAGCTTTCCAGGGAGTCCAGTTTCCTAATTTATCGACGTCGACGTTGCCCTGTAGAAATTGCCAAACCCACACTAGACGATGGCCCAAAAGTTTCATTTCAGACAGTTTTGGGATTTTTTTGTTTTCGGGTAGCAGATGAATTTTTCTGCTGGCGGTGATAATTTATCTGCAAAGTAGACTTGCCAAGCTTTCCAGGAAGTCCAGTTTCCTAATTTATCGACGTCGACGTTGCCCTTTAGAAGTTGCCAAACCCACGCCACACGATGGCCCAAAAGTTCCATTTCGGACAGTTTTGGGATTTTTGTGTTTTCGGGTAGCATATGAATTTTTCTGCGGGCGGTGATAATTTATCTGCAAAGTAGACTTGCCAAGCTTTCCAGGGAGTCCATTTTCCTAATTTATCGACGTCGACGTTGCCCTGTAGAAATTGCCAAACCCACACTAGACGATGGCCCAAAAGTTTCATTTCAGACAGTTTTGGGATTTTTTTGTTTTCAGGTAGCAGATGAATTTTTCTGCTGGCGGTGATAATTTATCTGCAAAGTAGACTTGCCAAGCTTTCCAGGAAGTCCAGTTTCCTAATTTATCGACGTCGACGTTGCCCTTTAGAAGTTGCCAAACCCACACCACACGATGGCCCAAAAGTTCCATTTCGGACAGTTTTGGCATTTTTGTGTTTCCGGGCAGCAGATGAATTTTTCTGCGGGCGGTGATAATTTATCTGCAAAGTAGACTTGCCAAACTTTCCAGCGAGTCCAGTTTCCTAATTTATCGACGTCGACGTTGCCCTGTAGAAATTGCCAAACCCACACTAGACGATGGCCCAAAAGTTCCATTTCGGACAGTTTTGGGATTTTTGTGTTTTCGGGTAGCATATGAATTTTTCTGTGGGCGGTGATAATTTATCTGCAAAGTAGACTTGCCAAGCTTTCCAGGGAGTCCAGTTTCCTAATTTATCGACGTCGACGTTGCCCTGTAGAAATTGCCAAACCCACACTAGACGATGGCCCAAAAGTTCCATTTCGGACAGTTTTGGCATTTTTGTGTTTCCGGGCAGCAGATGAATTTTTCTGCGGGCGGTGATAATTTATCTGCAAAGTAGACTTGCCAAACTTTCCAGCGAGTCCAGTTTCCGAATTTATCGACGTCGACGTTGCCCTTTAGAAGTTGCCAAACCCACACCACACGATGGCCCAAAAGTTCCATTTCGGACAGTTTTGGCATTTTTGTGTTTCCGGGCAGCAGATGAATTTTTCTGCGGGCGGTGATAATTTATCTGCAAAGTAGACTTGCCAAACTTTCCAGCGAGTCCAGTTTCCTAATTTATCGACGTCGACGTTGCCCTGTAGAAATTGCCAAACCCACACTAGACGATGGCCCAAAAGTTCCATTTCGGACAGTTTTGGGATTTTTGTGTTTTCGGGTAGCATATGAATTTTTCTGCGGGCGGTGATAATTTATCTGTAAAGTAGACTTGCCAAGCTTTCCAGCGAGTCTAGTTTCCTAATTTATCGACGTCGACGTTGCCCTTTAGAAATTGCCAAACCCACGCCACACGATGGCCCAAAAGTTCCATTTCGGACAGTTTTGGGATTTTTGTGTTTTCGGGTAGCATATGAATTTTTCTGCGGGCGGTGATAATTTATCTGTAAAGTAGACTTGCCAAGCTTTCCAGCGAGTCCAGTTTCCTAATTTATCGACGTCGACGTTGCCCTTTAGAAATTGCCAAACCCACGCCACACGATGGCCCAAAAGTTCCATTTCGGACAGTTTTGGGATTTTTGTGTTTTCGGGTAGCAGATGAATTTTTCTGCGGGCGGTGATAATTTATCTGCAAAGCAGACTTGCCAAGCTTTCCAGCGAGTCCAGTTTCCTAATTTATCGACGTCGACGTTGCCCTTTAGAAATTGCCAAACCCACACCACACGATGGCCCAAAAGTTCCATTTCGGACAGTTTTGGGATTTTTGTGTTTTCGGGCGGCAGATGAATTTTTCTGCGGGCTGTGATAATTTATCTGCAAAGTAGACTTGCCAAGCTTTCCAGGGAGTCCAGTTTCATAATTTATCGACGTCGACGTTACCCTCTAGAAATTGCCAAACCCACACCACACGATGGCCCAAAAGTTCCATTTCGGACAGTTTTGGGATTTTTGTGTTTTCGGGCGGCAGATGAATTTTTCTGCGCGCGGTGATAATTTATCTGCAAAGTAGACTTGCCAAGCTTTCCAGGGAGTCCAGTTTCCTAATTTATCGACGTCGACGTTGCCCTGTAGAAATTGCCAAACCCACACTAGACGATGGCCCAAAAGTTTCATTTCAGACAGTTTTGGGATTTTTTTGTTTTCGGGTAGCAGATGAATTTTTCTGCTGGCGGTGATAATTTATCTGCAAAGTAGACTTGCCAAGCTTTCCAGGAAGTCCAGTTTCCTAATTTATCGACGTCGACGTTGCCCTTTAGAAGTTGCCAAACCCATACCACACGATGGCCCAAAAGTTCCATTTCGGACAGTTTTGGCATTTTTGTGTTTTCGGGTAGCAGATGAATTTTTCTGCGGGCGGTGATAATTTATCTGCAAAGCAGACTTGCCAAGCTTTCCAGCGAGTCCAGTTTCCTAATTTATCGACGTCGACGTTGCCCTGTAGAAATTGCCAAACCCACACTAGACGATGGCCCAAAAGTTCCATTTCGGACAGTTTTGGTATTTTTGTGTTTTCGGGGAGCAGATGAATTTTTCTGCGGGCGGTGATAATTTATCTGCAAAGTAGACTTGCCAAGCTTTCCAGGGAGTCCAGTTTCCTAATTTATCGACGTCGACGTTGCCCTTTAGAAGTTGCCAAACCCACACCACACGATGGCCCAAAAGTTCCATTTCGGACAGTTTTGGCATTTTTGTGTTTCCGGGCAGCAGATGAATTTTTCTGCGGGCGGTGATAATTTATCTGCAAAGTAGACTTGCCAAACTTTCCAGCGAGTCCAGTTTCCTAATTTATCGACGTCGACGTTGCCCTGTAGAAATTGCCAAACCCACACTAGACGATGGCCCAAAAGTTCCATTTCGGACAGTTTTGGGATTTTTGTGTTTTCGGGTAGCATATGAATTTTTCTGCGGGCGGTGATAATTTATCTGTAAAGTAGACTTGCCAAGCTTTCCAGCGAGTCCAGTTTCCTAATTTATCGACGTCGACGTTGCCCTTTAGAAATTGCCAAACCCACGCCACACGATGGCCCAAAAGTTCCATTTCGGACAGTTTTGGGATTTTTGTGTTTTCGGGTAGCATATGAATTTTTCTGCGGGCGGTGATAATTTATCTGTAAAGTAGACTTGCCAAGCTTTCCAGCGAGTCCAGTTTCCTAATTTATCGACGTCGACGTTGCCCTTTAGAAATTGCCAAACCCACGCCACACGATGGCCCAAAAGTTCCATTTCGGACAGTTTTGGCATTTTTGTGTTTTCGGGTAGCAGATGAATTTTTCTGCGGGCGGTGATAATTTATCTGCAAAGCAGACTTGCCAAGCTTTCCAGCGAGTCCAGTTTCCTAATTTATCGACGTCGACGTTGCCCTTTAGAAATTGCCAAACCCACACCACACGATGGCCCAAAAGTTCCATTTCGGACAGTTTTGGGATTTTTGTGTTTTCGGGCGGCAGATGAATTTTTCTGCGGGCTGTGATAATTTATCTGCAAAGCAGACTTGCCAAGCTTTCCAGGGAGTCCAGTTTCATAATTTATCGACGTCGACGTTACCCTCTAGAAATTGCCAAACCCACACCACACGATGGCCCAAAAGTTCCATTTCGGACAGTTTTGGGATTTTTGTGTTTTCGGGCGGCAGATGAATTTTTCTGCGGGCGGTGATAATTTATCTGCAAAGTAGACTTGCCAAGCTTTCCAGGGAGTCCAGTTTCCTAATTTATCGACGTCGACGTTGCCCTGTAGAAATTGCCAAACCCTCACTAGACGATGGCCCCAAAGTTCCATTTCGGACAGTTTTGGCATTTTTGTGTTTCCGGGCAGCAGATGAATTTTTCTGCGGGCGGTGATAATTTATCTGCAAAGTAGACTTGCCAAACTTTCCAGGGAGTCCAGTTTCCTAATTTATCGACGTCGACGTTGCCCTTTAGAAGTTGCCAAACCCACACCACACGATGGCCCAAAAGTTCCATTTCGGACAGTTTTGGCATTTTTGTGTTTCCGGGCAGCAGATGAATTTTTCTGCGGGCGGTGATAATTTATCTGCAAAGCAGACTTGCCAAACTTTCCAGCGAGTCCAGTTTCCTAATTTATCGACGTCGACGTTGCCCTTTAGAAATTGCCAAACCCACACCACACGATGGCCCAAAAGTTCCATTTCGGACAGTTTTGGGATTTTTGTGTTTTCGGGCGGCAGATGAATTTTTCTGCGGGCTGTGATAATTTATCTGCAAAGCAGACTTGCCAAGCTTTCCAGGGAGTCCAGTTTCATAATTTATCGACGTCGACGTTGCCCTGTAGAAATTGCCAAACCCACACTAGACGATGGCCCAAAAGTTCCATTTCGGACAGTTTTGGGATTTTTGTGTTTTCGGGTAGCATATGAATTTTTCTGCGGGCGGTGATAATTTATCTGTAAAGTAGACTTGCCAAGCTTTCCAGCGAGTCCAGTTTCCTAATTTATCGACGTCGACGTTGCCCTTTAGAAATTGCCAAACCCACGCCACACGATGGCCCAAAAGTTCCATTTCGGACAGTTTTGGGATTTTTGTGTTTTCGGGTAGCATATGAATTTTTCTGCGGGCGGTGATAATTTATCTGTAAAGTAGACTTGCCAAGCTTTCCAGCGAGTCCAGTTTCCTAATTTATCGACGTCGACGTTGCCCTTTAGAAATTGCCAAACCCACACCACACGATGGCCCAAAAGTTCCATTTCGGACAGTTTTGGGATTTTTGTGTTTTCGGGCGGCAGATGAATTTTTCTGCGGGCTGTGATAATTTATCTGCAAAGTAGACTTGCCAAGCTTTCCAGGGAGTCCAGTTTCATAATTTATCGACGTCGACGTTACCCTCTAGAAATTGCCAAACCCACACCACACGATGGCCCAAAAGTTCCATTTCGGACAGTTTTGGGATTTTTGTGTTTTCGGGCGGCAGATGAATTTTTCTGCGGGCTGTGATAATTTATCTGCAAAGTAGACTTGCCAAGCTTTCCAGGGAGTCCAGTTTCCTAATTTATCGACGTCGACGTTGCCCTGTAGAAATTGCCAAACCCACACTAGACGATGGCCCAAAAGTTTCATTTCAGACAGTTTTGGGATTTTTTTGTTTTCGGGTAGCAGATGAATTTTTCTGCTGGCGGTGATAATTTATCTGCAAAGTAGACTTGCCAAGCTTTCCAGGAAGTCCAGTTTCCTAATTTATCGACGTCGACGTTGCCCTTTAGAAGTTGCCAAACCCACACCACACGATGGCCCAAAAGTTCCATTTCGGACAGTTTTGGCATTTTTGTGTTTCCGGGCGGCAGATGAATTTTTCTGCGGGCGGTGATAATTTATCTGCAAAGTAGACTTGCCAAGCTTTCCAGGGAGTCCAGTTTCATAATTTATCGACGTCGACGTTACCCTCTAGAAATTGCCAAACCCACACCACACGATGGCCCAAAAGTTCCATTTCGGACAGTTTTGGGATTTTTGTGTTTTCGGGCGGCAGATGAATTTTTCTGCGGGCGGTGATAATTTATCTGCAAAGTAGACTTGCCAAACTTTCCAGCGAGTCCAGTTTCCTAATTTATCGACGTCGACGTTGCCCTTTAGAAGTTGCCAAACCCACACCACACGATGGCCCAAAAGTTCCATTTCGGACAGTTTTGGCATTTTTGTGTTTCCGGGCAGCAGATGAATTTTTCTGCGGGCGGTGATAATTTATCTGCAAAGCAGACTTGCCAAACTTTCCAGCGAGTCCAGTTTCCTAATTTATCGACGTCGACGTTGCCCTTTAGAAATTGCCAAACCCACACCACACGATGGCCCAAAAGTTCCATTTCGGACAGTTTTGGGATTTTTGTGTTTTCGGGCGGCAGATGAATTTTTCTGCGGGCTGTGATAATTTATCTGCAAAGCAGACTTGCCAAGCTTTCCAGGGAGTCCAGTTTCATAATTTATCGACGTCGACGTTGCCCTGTAGAAATTGCCAAACCCACACTAGACGATGGCCCAAAAGTTCCATTTCGGACAGTTTTGGGATTTTTGTGTTTTCGGGTAGCATATGAATTTTTCTGCGGGCGGTGATAATTTATCTGTAAAGTAGACTTGCCAAGCTTTCCAGCGAGTCCAGTTTCCTAATTTATCGACGTCGACGTTGCCCTTTAGAAGTTGCCAAACCCACACCACACGATGGCCCAAAAGTTCCATTTCGGACAGTTTTGGCATTTTTGTGTTTCCGGGCAGCAGATGAATTTTTCTGCGGGCGGTGATAATTTATCTGCAAAGTAGACTTGCCAAACTTTCCAGCGAGTCCAGTTTCCTAATTTATCGACGTCGACGTTGCCCTGTAGAAATTGCCAAACCCACACTAGACGATGGCCCAAAAGTTCCATTTCGGACAGTTTTGGGATTTTTGTGTTTTCGGGTAGCATATGAATTTTTCTGCGGGCGGTGATAATTTATCTGTAAAGTAGACTTGCCAAGCTTTCCAGCGAGTCCAGTTTCCTAATTTATCGACGTCGACGTTGCCCTTTAGAAATTGCCAAACCCACGCCACACGATGGCCCAAAAGTTCCATTTCGGACAGTTTTGGGATTTTTGTGTTTTCGGGTAGCATATGAATTTTTCTGCGGGCGGTGATAATTTATCTGTAAAGTAGACTTGCCAAGCTTTCCAGCGAGTCCAGTTTCCTAATTTATCGACGTCGACGTTGCCCTTTAGAAATTGCCAAACCCACGCCACACGATGGCCCAAAAGTTCCATTTCGGACAGTTTTGGGATTTTTGTGTTTTCGGGTAGCAGATGAATTTTTCTGCGGGCGGTGATAATTTATCTGCAAAGTAGACTTGCCAAGCTTTCCAGGGAGTCCAGTTTCATAATTTATCGACGTCGACGTTACCCTCTAGAAATTGCCAAACCCACACCACACGATGGCCCAAAAGTTCCATTTCGGACAGTTTTGGGATTTTTGTGTTTTCGGGCGGCAGATGAATTTTTCTGCGCGCGGTGATAATTTATCTGCAAAGTAGACTTGCCAAGCTTTCCAGGGAGTCCAGTTTCCTAATTTATCGACGTCGACGTTGCCCTGTAGAAATTGCCAAACCCACACTAGACGATGGCCCAAAAGTTTCATTTCAGACAGTTTTGGGATTTTTTTGTTTTCGGGTAGCAGATGAATTTTTCTGCTGGCGGTGATAATTTATCTGCAAAGTAGACTTGCCAAGCTTTCCAGGAAGTCCAGTTTCCTAATTTATCGACGTCGACGTTGCCCTTTAGAAGTTGCCAAACCCACACCACACGATGGCCCAAAAGTTCCATTTCGGACAGTTTTGGCATTTTTGTGTTTTCGGGTAGCAGATGAATTTTTCTGCGGGCGGTGATAATTTATCTGCAAAGCAGACTTGCCAAGCTTTCCAGGAAGTCCAGTTTCCTAATTTATCGACGTCGACGTTGCCCTTTAGAAGTTGCCAAACCCACACCACACGATGGCCCAAAAGTTCCATTTCGGACAGTTTTGGCATTTTTGTGTTTCCGGGTGGCAGATGAATTTTTCTGCGGGCGGTGATAATTTATCTGCAAAGTAGACTTGCCAAGCTTTCCAGGGAGTCCAGTTTCATAATTTATCGACGTCGACGTTACCCTCTAGAAATTGCCAAACCCACACCACACGATGGCCCAAAAGTTCCATTTCGGACAGTTTTGGGATTTTTGTGTTTTCGGGCGGCAAATGAATTTTTCTGCGGGCGGTGATAATTTATCTGCAAAGTAGACTTGCCAAGCTTTACAGGGAGTCCAGTTTCCTAATTTATCGACGTCGATGTTGCCCTGTAGAAATTGCCAAACCCACACTAGACGATGGCCCAAAAGTTCCATTTCGGACAGTTTTGGCATTTTTGTGTTTTCGGGGAGCAGATGAATTTTTCTGCGGGCGGTGATAATTTATCTGCAAAGTAGACTTGCCAAGCTTTCCAGGGAGTCCAGTTTCCTAATTTATCGACGTCGACGTTGCCCTTTAGAAGTTGCCAAACCCACACCACACGATGGCCCAAAAGTTCCATTTCGGACAGTTTTGGCATTTTTGTGTTTCCGGGCAGCAGATGAATTTTTCTGCGGGCGGTGATAATTTATCTGCAAAGTAGACTTGCCAAACTTTCCAGCAAGTCCAGTTTCCTAATTTATCGACGTCGACGTTGCCCTGTAGAAATTGCCAAACCCACACTAGACGATGGCCCAAAAGTTCCATTTCGGACAGTTTTGGGATTTTTGTGTTTTCGGGTAGCATATGAATTTTTCTGCGGGCGGTGATAATTTATCTGTAAAGTAGACTTGCCAAGCTTTCCAGCGAGTCCAGTTTCCTAATTTATCGACGTCGACGTTGCCCTTTAGAAATTGCCAAACCCACGCCACACGATGGCCCAAAAGTTCCATTTCGGACAGTTTTGGGATTTTTGTGTTTTCGGGTAGCATATGAATTTTTCTGCGGGCGGTGATAATTTATCTGTAAAGTAGACTTGCCAAGCTTTCCAGCGAGTCCAGTTTCCTAATTTATCGACGTCGACGTTGCCCTTTAGAAATTGCCAAACCCACGCCACACGATGGCCCAAAAGTTCCATTTCGGACAGTTTTGGCATTTTTGTGTTTTCGGGTAGCAGATGAATTTTTCTGCGGGCGGTGATAATTTATCTGCAAAGCAGACTTGCCAAGCTTTCCAGCGAGTCCAGTTTCCTAATTTATCGACGTCGACGTTGCCCTTTAGAAATTGCCAAACCCACACCACACGATGGCCCAAAAGTTCCATTTCGGACAGTTTTGGGATTTTTGTGTTTTCGGGCGGCAGATGAATTTTTCTGCGGGCTGTGATAATTTATCTGCAAAGCAGACTTGCCAAGCTTTCCAGGGAGTCCAGTTTCATAATTTATCGACGTCGACGTTACCCTCTAGAAATTGCCAAACCCACACCACACGATGGCCCAAAAGTTCCATTTCGGACAGTTTTGGGATTTTTGTGTTTTCGGGCGGCAGATGAATTTTTCTGCGCGCGGTGATAATTTATCTGCAAAGTAGACTTGCCAAGCTTTCCAGGGAGTCCAGTTTCCTAATTTATCGACGTCGACGTTGCCCTGTAGAAATTGCCAAACCCACACTAGACGATGGCCCAAAAGTTTCATTTCAGACAGTTTTGGGATTTTTTTGTTTTCGGGTAGCAGATGAATTTTTCTGCTGGCGGTGATAATTTATCTGCAAAGTAGACTTGCCAAGCTTTCCAGGAAGTCCAGTTTCCTAATTTATCGACGTCGACGTTGCCCTTTAGAAGTTGCCAAACCCACACCACACGATGGCCCAAAAGTTCCATTTCGGACAGTTTTGGCATTTTTGTGTTTCCGGGCGGCAGATGAATTTTTCTGCGGGCGGTGATAATTTATCTGCAAAGTAGACTTGCCAAGCTTTCCAGGGAGTCCAGTTTCATAATTTATCGACGTCGACGTTACCCTCTAGAAATTGCCAAACCCACACCACACGATGGCCCAAAAGTTCCATTTCGGACAGTTTTGGGATTTTTGTGTTTTCGGGCGGCAGATGAATTTTTCTGCGGGCGGTGATAATTTATCTGCAAAGTAGACTTGCCAAGCTTTCCAGGGAGTCCAGTTTCCTAATTTATCGACGTCGACGTTGCCCTGTAGAAATTGCCAAACCCACACTAGACGATGGCCCAAAAGTTCCATTTCGGACAGTTTTGGCATTTTTGTGTTTCCGGGCAGCAGATGAATTTTTCTGCGGGCGGTGATAATTTATCTGCAAAGTAGACTTGCCAAACTTTCCAGCGAGTCCAGTTTCCTAATTTATCGACGTCGACGTTGCCCTTTAGAAGTTGCCAAACCCACACCACACGATGGCCCAAAAGTTCCATTTCGGACAGTTTTGGCATTTTTGTGTTTCCGGGCAGCAGATGAATTTTTCTGCGGGCGGTGATAATTTATCTGCAAAGTAGACTTGCCAAACTTTCCAGCGAGTCCAGTTTCCTAATTTATCGACGTCGACGTTGCCCTGTAGAAATTGCCAAACCCACACTAGACGATGGCCCAAAAGTTCCATTTCGGACAGTTTTGGGATTTTTGTGTTTTCGGGTAGCATATGAATTTTTCTGCGGGCGGTGATAATTTATCTGTAAAGTAGACTTGCCAAGCTTTCCAGCGAGTCCAGTTTCCTAATTTATCGACGTCGACGTTGCCCTTTAGAAATTGCCAAACCCACGCCACACGATGGCCCAAAAGTTCCATTTCGGACAGTTTTGGGATTTTTGTGTTTTCGGGTAGCATATGAATTTTTCTGCGGGCGGTGATAATTTATCTGTAAAGTAGACTTGCCAAGCTTTCCAGCGAGTCCAGTTTCCTAATTTATCGACGTCGACGTTGCCCTTTAGAAATTGCCAAACCCACGCCACACGATGGCCCAAAAGTTCCATTTCGGACAGTTTTGGGATTTTTGTGTTTTCGGGTAGCAGATGAATTTTTCTGCGGGCGGTGATAATTTATCTGCAAAGTAGACTTGCCAAGCTTTCCAGGGAGTCCAGTTTCATAATTTATCGACGTCGACGTTACCCTCTAGAAATTGCCAAACCCACACCACACGATGGCCCAAAAGTTCCATTTCGGACAGTTTTGGGATTTTTGTGTTTTCGGGCGGCAGATGAATTTTTCTGCGCGCGGTGATAATTTATCTGCAAAGTAGACTTGCCAAGCTTTCCAGGGAGTCCAGTTTCCTAATTTATCGACGTCGACGTTGCCCTGTAGAAATTGCCAAACCCACACTAGACGATGGCCCAAAAGTTTCATTTCAGACAGTTTTGGGATTTTTTTGTTTTCGGGTAGCAGATGAATTTTTCTGCTGGCGGTGATAATTTATCTGCAAAGTAGACTTGCCAAGCTTTCCAGGAAGTCCAGTTTCCTAATTTATCGACGTCGACGTTGCCCTTTAGAAGTTGCCAAACCCACACCACACGATGGCCCAAAAGTTCCATTTCGGACAGTTTTGGCATTTTTGTGTTTTCGGGTAGCAGATGAATTTTTCTGCGGGCGGTGATAATTTATCTGCAAAGCAGACTTGCCAAGCTTTCCAGGAAGTCCAGTTTCCTAATTTATCGACGTCGACGTTGCCCTTTAGAAGTTGCCAAACCCACACCACACGATGGCCCAAAAGTTCCATTTCGGACAGTTTTGGCATTTTTGTGTTTCCGGGTGGCAGATGAATTTTTCTGCGGGCGGTGATAATTTATCTGCAAAGTAGACTTGCCAAGCTTTCCAGGGAGTCCAGTTTCATAATTTATCGACGTCGACGTTACCCTCTAGAAATTGCCAAACCCACACCACACGATGGCCCAAAAGTTCCATTTCGGACAGTTTTGGGATTTTTGTGTTTTCGGGCGGCAAATGAATTTTTCTGCGGGCGGTGATAATTTATCTGCAAAGTAGACTTGCCAAGCTTTACAGGGAGTCCAGTTTCCTAATTTATCGACGTCGATGTTGCCCTGTAGAAATTGCCAAACCCACACTAGACGATGGCCCAAAAGTTCCATTTCGGACAGTTTTGGCATTTTTGTGTTTTCGGGGAGCAGATGAATTTTTCTGCAGGCGGTGATAATTTATCTGCAAAGTAGACTTGCCAAGCTTTCCAGGGAGTCCAGTTTCCTAATTTATCGACGTCGACGTTGCCCTTTAGAAGTTGCCAAACCCACACCACACGATGGCCCAAAAGTTCCATTTCGGACAGTTTTGGCATTTTTGTGTTTCCGGGCAGCAGATGAATTTTTCTGCGGGCGGTGATAATTTATCTGCAAAGTAGACTTGCCAAACTTTCCAGCAAGTCCAGTTTCATAATTTATCGACGTCGACGTTACCCTCTAGAAATTGCCAAACCCACACCACACGATGGCCCAAAAGTTCCATTTCGGACAGTTTTGGGATTTTTGTGTTTTCGGGCGGCAGATGAATTTTTCTGCGCGCGGTGATAATTTATCTGCAAAGTAGACTTGCCAAGCTTTCCAGGGAGTCCAGTTTCCTAATTTATCGACGTCGACGTTGCCCTGTAGAAATTGCCAAACCCACACTAGACGATGGCCCAAAAGTTTCATTTCAGACAGTTTTGGGATTTTTTTGTTTTCGGGTAGCAGATGAATTTTTCTGCTGGCGGTGATAATTTATCTGCAAAGTAGACTTGCCAAGCTTTCCAGGAAGTCCAGTTTCCTAATTTATCGACGTCGACGTTGCCCTTTAGAAGTTGCCAAACCCACACCACACGATGGCCCAAAAGTTCCATTTCGGACAGTTTTGGCATTTTTGTGTTTTCGGGTAGCAGATGAATTTTTCTGCGGGCGGTGATAATTTATCTGCAAAGCAGACTTGCCAAGCTTTCCAGCGAGTTCAGTTTCCTAATTTATCGACGTCGACGTTGCCCTTTAGAAATTGCCAAACCCACACCACACGATGGCCCAAAAGTTCCATTTCGGACAGTTTTGGGATTTTTGTGTTTTCGGGCGGCAGATGAATTTTTCTGCGGGCTGTGATAATTTATCTGCAAAGTAGACTTGCCAAGCTTTCCAGGGAGTCCAGTTTCATAATTTATCGACGTCGACGTTACCCTCTAGAAATTGTCAAACCCACCCCACACGATGGCCCAAAAGTTCCATTTCGGACAGTTTTGGGATTTTTGTGTTTTCGGGCGGCAGATGAATTTTTCTGCGCGCGGTGATAATTTATCTGCAAAGTAGACTTGCCAAGCTTTCCAGGGAGTCCAGTTTCCTAATTTATCGACGTCGACGTTGCCCTGTAGAAATTGCCAAACCCACACTAGACGATGGCCCAAAAGTTTCATTTCAGACAGTTTTGGGATTTTTTTGTTTTCGGGTAGCAGATGAATTTTTCTGCTGGCGGTGATAATTTATCTGCAAAGTAGACTTGCCAAGCTTTCCAGGAAGTCCAGTTTCCTAATTTATCGACGTCGACGTTGCCCTTTAGAAGTTGCCAAACCCACACCACACGATGGCCCAAAAGTTCCATTTCGGACAGTTTTGGCATTTTTGTGTTTCCGGGCAGCAGATGAATTTTTCTGCGGGCGGTGATAATTTATCTGCAAAGTAGACTTGCCAAACTTTCCAGGGAGTCCAGTTTCATAATTTATCGACGTCGACGTTACCCTCTAGAAATTGTCAAACCCACCCCACACGATGGCCTAAAAGTTCCATTTCGGACAGTTTTGGGATTTTTGTGTTTTCGGGCGGCAGATGAATTTTTCTGCGCGCGGTGATAATTTATCTGCAAAGTAGACTTGCCAAGCTTTCCAGGGAGTCCAGTTTCCTAATTTATCGACGTCGACGTTGCCCTGTAGAAATTGCCAAACCCACACTAGACGATGGCCCAAAAGTTTCATTTCAGACAGTTTTGGGATTTTTTTGTTTTCGGGTAGCAGATGAATTTTTCTGCTGGCGGTGATAATTTATCTGCAAAGTAGACTTGCCAAGCTTTCCAGGAAGTCCAGTTTCCTAATTTATCGACGTCGACGTTGCCCTGTAGAAATTGCCAAACCCACACTAGACGATGGCCCAAAAGTTCCATTTCGGACAGTTTTGGGATTTTTGTGTTTTCGGGTAGCATATGAATTTTTCTGCGGGCGGTGATAATTTATCTGTAAAGTAGACTTGCCAAGCTTTCCAGCGAGTCCAGTTTCCTAATTTATCGACGTCGACGTTGCCCTTTAGAAATTGCCAAACCCACGCCACACGATGGCCCAAAAGTTCCATTTCGGACAGTTTTGGGATTTTTGTGTTTTCGGGTAGCATATGAATTTTTCTGCGGGCGGTGATAATTTATCTGTAAAGTAGACTTGCCAAGCTTTCCAGCGAGTCCAGTTTCCTAATTTATCGACGTCGACGTTGCCCTTTAGAAATTGCCAAACCCACGCCACACGATGGCCCAAAAGTTCTATTTCGGACAGTTTTGGGATTTTTGTGTTTTCGGGTAGCAGATGAATTTTTCTGCGGGCGGTGATAATTTATCTGCAAAGTAGACTTGCCAAGCTTTCCAGGGAGTCCAGTTTCATAATTTATCGACGTCGACGTTACCCTCTAGAAATTGCCAAACCCACACCACACGATGGCCCAAAAGTTCCATTTCGGACAGTTTTGGGATTTTTGTGTTTTCGGGCGGCAGATGAATTTTTCTGCGCGCGGTGATAATTTATCTGCAAAGTAGACTTGCCAAGCTTTCCAGGGAGTCCAGTTTCCTAATTTATCGACGTCGACGTTGCCCTGTAGAAATTGCCAAACCCACACTAGACGATGGCCCAAAAGTTTCATTTCAGACAGTTTTGGGATTTTTTTGTTTTTGGGTAGCAGATGAATTTTTCTGCTGGCGGTGATAATTTATCTGCAAAGTAGACTTGCCAAGCTTTCCAGGAAGTCCAGTTTCCTAATTTATCGACGTCGACGTTGCCCTTTAGAAGTTGCCAAACCCACACCACACGATGGCCCAAAAGTTCCATTTCGGACAGTTTTGGCATTTTTGTGTTTTCGGGTAGCAGATGAATTTTTCTGCGGGCGGTGATAATTTATCTGCAAAGCAGACTTGCCAAGCTTTCCAGGAAGTCCAGTTTCCTAATTTATCGACGTCGACGTTGCCCTTTAGAAGTTGCCAAACCCACACCACACGATGGCCCAAAAGTTCCATTTCGGACAGTTTTGGCATTTTTGTGTTTCCGGGCGGCAGATGAATTTTTCTGCGGGCGGTGATAATTTATCTGCAAAGTAGACTTGCCAAGCTTTCCAGGGAGTCCAGTTTCATAATTTATCGACGTCGACGTTACCCTCTAGAAATTGCCAAACCCACACCACACGATGGCCCAAAAGTTCCATTTCGGACAGTTTTGGGATTTTTGTGTTTTCGGGCGGCAAATGAATTTTTCTGCGGGCGGTGATAATTTATCTGCAAAGTAGACTTGCCAAGCTTTCCAGGGAGTCCAGTTTCCTAATTTATCGACGTCGACGTTGCCCTGTAGAAATTGCCAAACCCACACTAGACGATGGCCCAAAAGTTCCATTTCGGACAGTTTTGGCATTTTTGTGTTTTCGGGGAGCAGATGAATTTTTCTGCGGGCGGTGATAATTTATCTGCAAAGTAGACTTGCCAAGCTTTCCAGGGAGTCCAGTTTCCTAATTTATCGACGTCGACGTTGCCCTTTAGAAGTTGCCAAACCCACACCACACGATGGCCCAAAAGTTCCATTTCGGACAGTTTTGGCATTTTTGTGTTTCCGGGCAGCAGATGAATTTTTCTGCGGGCGGTGATAATTTATCTGCAAAGTAGACTTGCCAAACTTTCCAGCGAGTCCAGTTTCCTAATTTATCGACGTCGACGTTGCCCTGTAGAAATTGCCAAACCCACACTAGACGATGGCCCAAAAGTTCCATTCCGGACAGTTTTGGGATTTTTGTGTTTTCGGGTAGCATATGAATTTTTCTGCGGGCGGTGATAATTTATCTGTAAAGTAGACTTGCCAAGCTTTCCAGCGAGTCCAGTTTCCTAATTTATCGACGTCGACGTTGCCCTTTAGAAATTGCCAAACCCACGCCACACGATGGCCCAAAAGTTCCATTTCGGACAGTTTTGGGATTTTTGTGTTTTCGGGTAGCATATGAATTTTTCTGCGGGCGGTGATAATTTATCTGTAAAGTAGACTTGCCAAGCTTTCCAGCGAGTCCAGTTTCCTAATTTATCGACGTCGACGTTGCCCTTTAGAAATTGCCAAACCCACGCCACACGATGGCCCAAAAGTTCCATTTCGGACAGTTTTGGCATTTTTGTGTTTTCGGGTAGCAGATGAATTTTTCTGCGGGCGGTGATAATTTATCTGCAAAGCAGACTTGCCAAGCTTTCCAGCGAGTCCAGTTTCCTAATTTATCGACGTCGACGTTGCCCTTTAGAAATTGCCAAACCCACACCACACGATGGCCCAAAAGTTCCATTTCGGACAGTTTTGGGATTTTTGTGTTTTCGGGCGGCAGATGAATTTTTCTGCGCGCGGTGATAATTTATCTGCAAAGTAGACTTGCCAAGCTTTCCAGGGAGTCCAGTTTCCTAATTTATCGACGTCGACGTTGCCCTGTAGAAATTGCCAAACCCACACTAGACGATGGCCCAAAAGTTTCATTTCAGACAGTTTTGGGATTTTTTTGTTTTCGGGTAGCAGATGAATTTTTCTGCTGGCGGTGATAATTTATCTGCAAAGTAGACTTGCCAAGCTTTCCAGGAAGTCCAGTTTCCTAATTTATCGACGTCGACGTTGCCCTTTAGAAGTTGCCAAACCCACACCACACGATGGCCCAAAAGTTCCATTTCGGACAGTTTTGGCATTTTTGTGTTTCCGGGCGGCAGATGAATTTTTCTGCGGGCGGTGATAATTTATCTGCAAAGTAGACTTGCCAAGCTTTCCAGGGAGTCCAGTTTCATAATTTATCGACGTCGACGTTACCCTCTAGAAATTGCCAAACCCACACCACACGATGGCCCAAAAGTTCCATTTCGGACAGTTTTGGGATTTTTGTGTTTTCGGGCGGCAGATGAATTTTTCTGCGGGCGGTGATAATTTATCTGCAAAGTAGACTTGCCAAGCTTTCCAGGGAGTCCAGTTTCCTAATTTATCGACGTCGACGTTGCCCTGTAGAAATTGCCAAACCCACACTAGACGATGGCCCAAAAGTTCCATTTCGGACAGTTTTGGCATTTTTGTGTTTCCGGGCAGCAGATGAATTTTTCTGCGGGCGGTGATAATTTATCTGCAAAGTAGACTTGCCAAACTTTCCAGCGAGTCCAGTTTCCTAATTTATCGACGTCGACGTTGCCCTTTAGAAGTTGCCAAACCCACACCACACGATGGCCCAAAAGTTCCATTTCGGACAGTTTTGGCATTTTTGTGTTTCCGGGCAGCAGATGAATTTTTCTGCGGGCGGTGATAATTTATCTGCAAAGTAGACTTGCCAAACTTTCTAGCGAGTCCAGTTTCCTAATTGATCGACGTCGACGTTGCCCTGTAGAAATTGCCAAACCCACACTAGACGATGGCCCAAAAGTTCCATTTCGGACAGTTTTGGGATTTTTGTGTTTTCGGGTAGCATATGAATTTTTCTGCGGGCGGTGATAATTTATCTGTAAAGTAGACTTGCCAAGCTTTCCAGCGAGTCCAGTTTCCTAATTTATCGACGTCGACGTTGCCCTTTAGAAATTGCCAAACCCACGCCACACGATGGCCCAAAAGTTCCATTTCGGACAGTTTTGGGATTTTTGTGTTTTCGGGTAGCATATGAATTTTTCTGCGGGCGGTGATAATTTATCTGTAAAGTAGACTTGCCAAGCTTTCCAGCGAGTCCAGTTTCCTAATTTATCGACGTCGACGTTGCCCTTTAGAAATTGCCAAACCCACGCCACACGATGGCCCAAAAGTTCCATTTCGGACAGTTTTGGGATTTTTGTGTTTTCGGGTAGCAGATGAATTTTTCTGCGGTTGGTGATAATTTATCTGCAAAGCAGACTTGCCAAGCTTTCCAGCGAGTCCAGTTTCCTAATTTATCGACGTCGACGTTGCCCTTTAGAAATTGCCAAACCCACACCACACGATGGCCCAAAAGTTCCATTTCGGACAGTTTTGGGATTTTTGTGTTTTCGGGCGGCAGATGAATTTTTCTGCGCGCGGTGATAATTTATCTGCAAAGTAGACTTGCCAAGCTTTCCAGGGAGTCCAGTTTCCTAATTTATCGACGTCGACGTTGCCCTGTAGAAATTGCCAAACCCACACTAGACGATGGCCCAAAAGTTTCATTTCAGACAGTTTTGGGATTTTTTTGTTTTCGGGTAGCAGATGAATTTTTCTGCTGGCGGTGATAATTTATCTGCAAAGTAGACTTGCCAAGCTTTCCAGGAAGTCCAGTTTCCTAATTTATCGACGTCGACGTTGCCCTTTAGAAGTTGCCAAACCCACACCACACGATGGCCCAAAAGTTCCATTTCGGACAGTTTTGGCATTTTTGTGTTTTCGGGTAGCAGATGAATTTTTCTGCGGGCGGTGATAATTTATCTGCAAAGCAGACTTGCCAAGCTTTCCAGGAAGTCCAGTTTCCTAATTTATCGACGTCGACGTTGCCCTTTAGAAGTTGCCAAACCCACACCACACGATGGCCCAAAAGTTCCATTTCGGACAGTTTTGGCATTTTTGTGTTTCCGGGCGGCAGATGAATTTTTCTGCGGGCGGTGATAATTTATCTGCAAAGTAGACTTGCCAAGCTTTCCAGGGAGTCCAGTTTCATAATTTATCGACGTCGACGTTACCCTTTAGAAATTGCCAAACCCACACCACACGATGGCCCAAAAGTTCCATTTCGGACAGTTTTGGGATTTTTGTGTTTTCGGGCGGCAAATGAATTTTTCTGCGGGCGGTGATAATTTATCTGCAAAGTAGACTTGCCAAGCTTTCCAGGGAGTCCAGTTTCCTAATTTATCGACGTCGACGTTGCCCTGTAGAAATTGCCAAACCCACACTAGACGATGGCCCAAAAGTTCCATTTCGGACAGTTTTGGCATTTTTGTGTTTTCGGGGAGCAGATGAATTTTTCTGCGGGCGGTAATAATTTATCTGCAAAGTAGACTTGCCAAGCTTTCCAGGGAGTCCAGTTTCCTAATTTATCGACGTCGACGTTGCCCTTTAGAAGTTGCCAAACCCACACCACACGATGGCCCAAAAGTTCCATTTCGGACAGTTTTGGCATTTTTGTGTTTCCGGGCAGCAGATGAATTTTTCTGCGGGCGGTGATAATTTATCTGCAAAGTAGACTTGCCAAACTTTCCAGCGAGTCCAGTTTCCTAATTTATCGACGTCGACGTTGCCCTGTAGAAATTGCCAAACCCACACTAGACGATGGCCCAAAAGTTCCATTTCGGACAGTTTTGGGATTTTTGTGTTTTCGGGTAGCATATGAATTTTTCTGCGGGCGGTGATAATTTATCTGTAAAGTAGACTTGCCAAGCTTTCCAGCGAGTCCAGTTTCCTAATTTATCGACGTCGACGTTGCCCTTTAGAAATTGCCAAACCCACGCCACACGATGGCCCAAAAGTTCCATTTCGGACAGTTTTGGGATTTTTGTGTTTTCGGGTAGCATATGAATTTTTCTGCGGGCGGTGATAATTTATCTGTAAAGTAGACTTGCCAAGCTTTCCAGCGAGTCCAGTTTCCTAATTTATCGACGTCGACGTTGCCCTTTAGAAATTGCCAAACCCACGCCACACGATGGCCCAAAAGTTCCATTTCGGACAGTTTTGGCATTTTTGTGTTTTCGGGTAGCAGATGAATTTTTCTGCGGGCGGTGATAATTTATCTGCAAAGCAGACTTGCCAAGCTTTCCAGCGAGTCCAGTTTCCTAATTTATCGACGTCGACGTTGCCCTTTAGAAATTGCCAAACCCACACCACACGATGGCCCAAAAGTTCCATTTCAGACAGTTTTGGGATTTTTGTGTTTTCGGGCGGCAGATGAATTTTTCTGCGGGCTGTGATAATTTATCTGCAAAGCAGACTTGCCAAGCTTTCCAGGGAGTCCAGTTTCATAATTTATCGACGTCGACGTTACCCTCTAGAAATTGCCAAACCCACACCACACGATGGCCCAAAAGTTCCATTTCGGACAGTTTTGGGATTTTTGTGTTTTCGGGCGGCAGATGAATTTTTCTGTGCGCGGTGATAATTTATCTGCAAAGTAGACTTGCCAAGCTTTCCAGGGAGTCCAGTTTCCTAATTTATCGACGTCGACGTTGCCCTGTACAAATTGCCAAACCCACACTAGACGATGGCCCAAAAGTTTCATTTCAGACAGTTTTGGGATTTTTTTGTTTTCGGGTAGCAGATGAATTTTTCTGCTGGCGGTGATAATTTATCTGCAAAGTAGACTTGCCAAGCTTTCCAGGAAGTCCAGTTTCCTAATTTATCGACGTCGACGTTGCCCTTTAGAAGTTGCCAAACCCACACCACACGATGGCCCAAAAGTTCCATTTCGGACAGTTTTGGCATTTTTGTGTTTTCGGGTAGCAGATGAATTTTTCTGCGGGCGGTGATAATTTATCTGCAAAGCAGACTTGCCAAGCTTTCCAGCGAGTCCAGTTTCCTAATTTATCGACGTCGACGTTGCCCTTTAGAAATTGCCAAACCCACACCACACGATGGCCCAAAAGTTCCATTTCGGACAGTTTTGGGATTTTTGTGTTTTCGGGCGGCAGATGAATTTTTCTGCGGGCTGTGATAATTTATCTGCAAAGTAGACTTGCCAAGCTTTCCAGGGAGTCCAGTTTCATAATTTATCGACGTCGACGTTACCCTCTAGAAATTGCCAAACCCACACCACACGATGGCCCAAAAGTTCCATTTCGGAGAGTTTTGGGATTTTTGTGTTTTCGGGTGTCCGATGAATTTTTATGCGGGCGGTGATAATTTATCTGCAAAGTACACTTACCAAGCTTTCCAGGGAGTCCCGTTCCATAATTTATCGACGTCGACGTTACCTTGTAGAAATTGCCAAACCCACACCACACGATGGCCCAAAAGTTCCTTTTTGGAGTGTTTTGGGATTTTTGTGTTTTCGGGTGTCAGATGAATTTTTCTACCGGCGGTGATAATTTATCTGCAAAGTAGACTTGCCAAGCTTTCCAGCGAGTCCAGTTTCCTAATTTATCGACGTCGACGTTGCCCTGTAGAAATTGCCAAACCCACACTAGACGATGGCCCAAAAGTTCCATTTCGGACAGTTTTGGGATTTTTGTGTTTTCGGGTAGCATATGAATTTTTCTGCGGGCGGTGATAATTTATCTGTAAAGTAGACTTGCCAAGCTTTCCAGCGAGTCCAGTTTCCTAATTTATCGACGTCGACGTTGCCCTTTAGAAATTGCCAAACCCACGCCACACGATGGCCCAAAAGTTCCATTTCGGACAGGTTTGGGATTTTTGTGTTTTCGGGTAGCATATGAATTTTTCTGCGGGCGGTGATAATTTATCTGTAAAGTAGACTTGCCAAGCTTTCCAGCGAGTCCAGTTTCCTAATTTATCGACGTCGACGTTGCCCTTTAGAAATTGCCAAACCCACGCCACACGATGGCCCAAAAGTTCCATTTCGGACAGTTTTGGCATTTTTGTGTTTTCGGGTAGCAGATGAATTTTTCTGCGGGCGGTGATAATTTATCTGCAAAGCAGACTTGCCAAGCTTTCCAGCGAGTCCAGTTTCCTAATTTATCGACGTCGACGTTGCCCTTTAGAAATTGCCAAACCCACACCACACGATGGCCCAAAAGTTCCATTTCGGACAGTTTTGGGATTTTTGTGTTTTCGGGCGGCAGATGAATTTTTCTGCGGGCTGTGATAATTTATCTGCAAAGCAGACTTGCCAAGCTTTCCAGGGAGTCCAGTTTCATAATTTATCGACGTCGACGTTACCCTCTAGAAATTGCCAAACCCACACCACACGATGGCCCAAAAGTTCCATTTCGGACAGTTTTGGGATTTTTGTGTTTTCGGGCGGCAGATGAATTTTTCTGCGCGCGGTGATAATTTATCTGCAAAGTAGACTTGCCAAGCTTTCCAGGGAGTCCAGTTTCCTAATTTATCGACGTCGACGTTGCCCTGTAGAAATTGCCAAACCCACACTAGACGATGGCCCAAAAGTTTCATTTCAGACAGTTTTGGGATTTTTTTGTTTTCGGGTAGCAGATGAATTTTTCTGCTGGTGGTGATAATTTATCTGCAAAGTAGACTTGCCAAGCTTTCCAGGAAGTCCAGTTTCCTAATTTATCGACGTCGACGTTGCCCTTTAGAAGTTGCCAAACCCACACCACACGATGGCCCAAAAGTTCCATTTCGGACAGTTTTGGCATTTTTGTGTTTTCGGGTAGCAGATGAATTTTTCTGCGGGCGGTGATAATTTATCTGCAAAGCAGACTTGCCAAGCTTTCCAGCGAGTCCAGTTTCCTAATTTATCGACGTCGACGTTGCCCTTTAGAAATTGCCAAACCCACACCACACGATGGCCCAAAAGTTCCATTTCGGACAGTTTTGGGATTTTTGTGTTTTCGGGCGGCAGATGAATTTTTCTGCGGGCTGTGATGATTTATCTGCAAAGTAGACTTGCCAAGCTTTCCAGGGAGTCCAGTTTCATAATTTATCGACGTCGACGTTACCCTCTAGAAATTGCCAAACCCACCCCACACGATGGCCCAAAAGTTCCATTTCGGACAGTTTTGGGATTTTTGTGTTTTCGGGCGGCAGATGAATTTTTCTGCGCGCGGTGATAATTTATCTGCAAAGTAGACTTGCCAAGCTTTCCAGGGAGTCCAGTTTCCTAATTTATCAACGTCGACGTTGCCCTGTAGAAATTGCCAAACCCACACTAGACGATGGCCCAAAAGTTTCATTTCAGACAGTTTTGGGATTTTTTTGTTTTCGGGTAGCAGATGAATTTTTCTGCTGGCGGTGATAATTTATCTGCAAAGTAGACTTGCCAAGCTTTCCAGGAAGTCCAGTTTCCTAATTTATCGACGTCGACGTTGCCCTTTAGAAGTTGCCAAACCCACACCACACGATGGCCCAAAAGTTCCATTTCGGACAGTTTTGGCATTTTTGTGTTTCCGGGCGGCAGATGAATTTTTCTGCGGGCGGTGATAATTTATCTGCAAAGTAGACTTGCCAAGCTTTCCAGGGAGTCCAGTTTCATAATTTATCGACGTCGACGTTACCCTCTAGAAATTGCCAAACCCACACCACACGATGGCCCAAAAGTTCCATTTCGGACAGTTTTGGGATTTTTGTGTTTTCGGGCGGCAAATGAATTTTTCTGCGGGCGGTGATAATTTATCTGCAAAGTAGACTTGCCAAGCTTTCCAGGGAGTCCAGTTTCCTAATTTATCGACGTCGACGTTGCCCTGTAGAAATTGCCAAACCCACACTAGACGATGGCCCAAAAGTTCCATTTCGGACAGTTTTGGCATTTTTGTGTTTTCGGGCAGCAGATGAATTTTTCTGCGGGCTGTGATAATTTATCTGCAAAGTAGACTTGCCAAGCTTTCCAGGGAGTCCAGTTTCCTAATTTATCGACGTCGACGTTGCCCTTTAGAAGTTGCCAAACCCACACCACACGATGGCCCAAAAGTTCCATTTCGGACAGTTTTGGCATTTTTGTGTTTCCGGGCAGCAGATGAATTTTTCTGCGGGCGGTGATAATTTATCTGCAAAGTAGACTTGCCAAACTTTCCAGCGAGTCCAGTTTCCTAATTTATCGACGTCGACGTTGCCCTGTAGAAATTGCCAAACCCACACTAGACGATGGCCCAAAAGTTCCATTTCGGACAGTTTTGGGATTTTTGTGTTTTCGGGTAGCATATGAATTTTTCTGCGGGCGGTGATAATTTATCTGTAAAGTAGACTTGCCAAGCTTTCCAGCGAGTCCAGTTTCCTAATTTATCGACGTCGACGTTGCCCTTTAGAAATTGCCAAACCCACGCCACACGATGGCCCAAAAGTTCCATTTCGGACAGTTTTGGGATTTTTGTGTTTTCGGGTAGCATATGAATTTTTCTGCGGGCGGTGATAATTTATCTGTAAAGTAGACTTGCCAAGCTTTCCAGCGAGTCCAGTTTCCTAATTTATCGACGTCGACGTTGCCCTTTAGAAATTGCCAAACCCACACCACACGATGGCCCAAAAGTTCCATTTCAGACAGTTTTGGCTTTTTTGTGTTTTCGGGTAGCAGATGAATTTTTCTGCGGGCGGTGATAATTTATCTGCAAAGCAGACTTGCCAAGCTTTCCAGCGAGTCCAGTTTCCTAATTTATCGACGTCGACGTTGCCCTTTAGAAATTGCCAAACCCACACCACACGATGGCCCAAAAGTTCCATTTCGGACAGTTTTGGGATTTTTGTGTTTTCGGGCGGCAGATGAATTTTTCTGCGGGCTGTGATAATTTATCTGCAAAGCAGACTTGCCAAGCTTTCCAGGGAGTCCAGTTTCATAATTTATCGACGTCGACGTTACCCTCTAGAAATTGCCAAACCCACACCACACGATGGCCCAAAAGTTCCATTTCGGACAGTTTTGGGATTTTTGTGTTTTCGGGCGGCAGATGAATTTTTCTGCACGCGGTGATAATTTATCTGCAAAGTAGACTTGCCAAGCTTTCCAGGGAGTCTAGTTTCCTAATTTATCGACGTCGACGTTGCCCTGTAGAAATTGCCAAACCCACACTAGACGATGGCCCAAAAGTTTCATTTCAGACAGTTTTGGGATTTTTTTGTTTTCGGGTAGCAGATGAATTTTTCTGCTGGCGGTGATAATTTATCTGCAAAGTAGACTTGCCAAGCTTTCCAGGAAGTCCAGTTTCCTAATTTATCGACGTCGACGTTGCCCTTTAGAAGTTGCCAAACCCACACCACACGATGGCCCAAAAGTTCCATTTCGGACAGTTTTGGCATTTTTGTGTTTTCGGGTAGCAGATGAATTTTTCTGCGGGCGGTGATAATTTATCTGCAAAGCAGACTTGCCAAGCTTTCCAGCGAGTCCAGTTTCCTAATTTATCGACGTCGACGTTGCCCTTTAGAAATTGCCAAACCCACACCACACGATGGCCCAAAAGTTCCATTTCGGACAGTTTTGGGATTTTTGTGTTTTCGGGCGGCAGATGAATTTTTCTGCGGGCTGTGATAATTTATCTGCAAAGTACACTTGCCAAGCTTTCCAGGGAGTCCAGTTTCATAATTTATCGACGTCGACGTTACCCTCTAGAAATTGCCAAACCCACCCCACACGATGGCCCAAAAGTTCCATTTCGGACAGTTTTGGGATTTTTGTGTTTTCGGGCGGCAGATGAATTTTTCTGCGCGCGGTGATAATTTATCTGCAAAGTAGACTTGCCAAGCTTTCCAGGGAGTCCAGTTTCCTAATTTATCGACGTCGACGTTGCCCTGTAGAAATTGCCAAACCCACACTAGACGATGGCCCAAAAGTTTCATTTCAGACAGTTTTGGGATTTTTTTGTTTTCGGGTAGCAGATGAATTTTTCTGCTGGCGGTGATAATTTATCTGCAAAGTAGACTTGCCAAGCTTTCCAGGAAGTCCAGTTTCCTAATTTATCGACGTCGACGTTGCCCTTTAGAAGTTGCCAAACCCACACCACACGATGGCCCAAAAGTTCCATTTCGGACAGTTTTGGCATTTTTGTGTTTCCGGGCGGCAGATGAATTTTTCTGCGGGCGGTGATAATTTATCTGCAAAGTAGACTTGCCAAGCTTTCCAGGGAGTCCAGTTTCATAATTTATCGACGTCGACGTTACCCTCTAGAAATTGCCAAACCCACACCACACGATGGCCCAAAAGTTCCATTTCGGACAGTTTTGGGATTTTTGTGTTTTCGGGCGGCACATGAATTTTTCTGCGGGCGGTGATAATTTATCTGCAAAGTAGACTTGCCAAGCTTTCCAGGGAGTCCAGTTTCCTAATTTATCGACGTCGACGTTGCCCTGTAGAAATTGCCAAACCCACACTAGACGATGGCCCAAAAGTTCCATTTCGGACAGTTTTGGCATTTTTGTGTTTTCGGGGAGCAGATGAATTTTTCTGCGGGCGGTGATAATTTATCTGCAAAGTAGACTTGCCAAACTTTCCAGGGAGTCCAGTTTCCTAATTTATCGACGTCGACGTTGCCCTTTAGAAGTTGCCAAACCCACACCACACGATGGCCCAAAAGTTCCATTTCGAACAGTTTTGGCATTTTTGTGTTTCCGGGCAGCAGATGAATTTTTCTGCGGGCGGTGATAATTTATCTGCAAAGTAGACTTGCCAAACTTTCCAGCGAGTCCAGTTTCCTAATTTATCGACGTCGACGTTGCCCTGTAGAAATTGCCAAACCCACACTAGACGATGGCCCAAAAGTTCCATTTCGGACAGTTTTGGGATTTTTGTGTTTTCGGGTAGCATATGAATTTTTCTGCGGGCGGTGATAATTTATCTGTAAAGTAGACTTGCCAAGCTTTCCAGCGAGTCCAGTTTCCTAATTTATCGACGTCGACTTGCCCTTTAGAAATTGCCAAACCCACGCCACACGATCGCCCAAAAGTTCCATTTCGGACAGTTTTGGGATTTTTGTGTTTTCGGGTAGCATATGAATTTTTCTGCGGGCGGTGATAATTTATCTGTAAAGTAGACTTGCCAAGCTTTCCAGCGAGTCCAGTTTCCTAATTTATCGACGTCGACGTTGCCCTTTAGAAATTGCCAAACCCACGCCACACGATGGCCCAAAAGTTCCATTTCGGACAGTTTTGGCATTTTTGTGTTTTCGGGTAGCAGATGAATTTTTCTGCGGGCGGTGATAATTTATCTGCAAAGCAGACTTGCCAAGCTTTCCAGCGAGTCCAGTTTCCTAATTTATCGAGGTCACGTTGCCCTTTAGAAATTGCCAAACCCACACTAGACGATGGCCCAAAAGTTCCATTTCGGACAGTTTTGGGATTTTTGTGTTTTCGGGTAGCATATGAATTTTTCTGCGGGCGGTGATAATTTATCTGTAAAGTAGACTTGCCAAGCTTTCCAGCGAGTCCAGTTTCCTAATTTATCGACGTCGACATTGCCCTTTAGAAATTGCCAAACCCACGCCACACGATGGCCCAAAAGTTCCATTTCGGACAGTTTTGGGATTTTTGTGTTTTCGGGTAGCATATGAATTTTTCTGCGGGCGGTGATAATTTATCTGTAAAGTAGACTTGCCAAGCTTTCCAGCGAGTCCAGTTTCCTAATTTATCGACGTCGACGTTGCCCTTTAGAAATTGCCAAACCCACGCCACACGATGGCCCAAAAGTTCCATTTCGGACAGTTTTGGCATTTTTGTGTTTTCGGGTAGCAGATGAATTTTTCTGCGGGCGGTGATAATTTATCTGCAAAGCAGACTTGCCAAGCTTTCCAGCGAGTCCAGTTTCCTAATTTATCGAGGTCACGTTGCCCTTTAGAAATTGCCAAACCCACACTAGACGATGGCCCAAAAGTTCCATTTCGGACAGTTTTGGGATTTTTGTGTTTTCGGGTAGCATATGAATTTTTCTGCGGGCGGTGATAATTTATCTGTAAAGTAGACTTGCCAAGCTTTCCAGCGAGTCCAGTTTCCTAATTTATCGACGTCGACGTTGCCCTGTAGAAATTGCCAAACCCACACCACACGATGGCCCAAAAGTTCCATTTCGGACAGTTTTGGGATTTTTGTGTTTTCGGGCGGCAGATGAATTTTTCTGCGGGCGGTGATAATTTATCTGCAAAGTAGACTTGCCAAGCTTTCCAGCGAGTCCAGTTTCCTAATTTATCGACGTCGACGTTACCCTCTAGAAATTGCCAAACCCACACCACACGATGGCCCAAAAGTTCCATTTCGGACAGTTTTGGGATTTTTGTGTTTTCGGGCGGCAGATGAATTTTTCTGCGGGCTGTGATAATTTATCTGCAAAGTACACTTGCCAAGCTTTCCAGGGAGTCCAGTTTCATAATTTATCGACGTCGACGTTACCCTCTAGAAATTGCCAAACCCACACCACACGATGGCCCAAAAGTTCCATTTCGGACAGTTTTGGGATTTTTGTGTTTTCGGGCGGCAGATGAATTTTTCTGCGCGCGGTGATAATTTATCTGCAAAGTAGACTTGCCAAGCTTTCCAGGGAGTCCAGTTTCCTAATTTATCGACGTCGACGTTGCCCTGTAGAAATTGCCAAACCCACACTAGACGATGGCCCAAAAGTTTCATTTCAGACAGTTTTGGGATTTTTTTGTTTTCGGGTAGCAGATGAATTTTTCTGCTGGCGGTGATAATTTATCTGCAAAGTAGACTTGCCAAGCTTTCCAGGAAGTCCAGTTTCCTAATTTATCGACGTCGACGTTGCCCTTTAGAAGTTGCCAAACCCACACCACACGATGGCCCAAAAGTTCCATTTCGGACAGTTTTGGCATTTTTGTGTTTCCGGGCGGCAGATGAATTTTTCTGCGGGCGGTGATAATTTATCTGCAAAGCAGACTTGCCAAGCTTTCCAGGGAGTCCAGTTTCATAATTTATCGACGTCGACGTTACCCTCTAGAAATTGCCAAACCCACACCACACGATGGCCCAAAAGTTCCATTTCGGACAGTTTTGGGATTTTTGTGTTTTCGGGCGGCAAATGAATTTTTCTGCGGGCGGTGATAATTTATCTGCAAAGTAGACTTGCCAAGCTTTCCAGGGAGTCCAGTTTCCTAATTTATCGACGTCGACGTTGCCCTGTAGAAATTGCCAAACCCACACTAGACGATGGCCCAAAAGTTCCATTTCGGACAGTTTTGGCATTTTTGTGTTTTCGGGGAGCAGATGAATTTTTCTGCGGGCGGTGATAATTTATCTGCAAAGTAGACTTGCCAAACTTTCCAGGGAGTCCAGTTTCCTAATTTATCGACGTCGACGTTGCCCTTTAGAAGTTGCCAAACCCACACCATACGATGGCCCAAAAGTTCCATTTCGGACAGTTTTGGCATTTTTGTGTATCCGGGCAGCAGATGAATTTTTCTGCGGGCGGTGATAATTTATCTGCAAAGTAGACTTGCCAAACTTTCCAGCGAGTCCAGTTTCCTAATTTATCGACGTCGACGTTGCCCTGTAGAAATTGCCAAACCCACACTAGACGATGGCCCAAAAGTTCCATTTCGGACAGTTTTGGGATTTTTGTGTTTTCGGGTAGCATATGAATTTTTCTGCGGGCGGTGATAATTTATCTGTAAAGTAGACTTGCCAAGCTTTCCAGCGAGTCCAGTTTCCTAATTTATCGACGTCGACGTTGCCCTTTAGAAATTGCCAAACCCACGCCACACGATGGCCCAAAAGTTCCATTTCGGACAGTTTTGGGATTTTTGTGTTTTCGGGTAGCATATGAATTTTTCTGCGGGCGGTGATAATTTATCTGTAAAGTAGACTTGCCAAGCTTTCCAGCGAGTCCAGTTTCCTAATTTATCGACGTCGACGTTGCCCTTTAGAAATTGCCAAACCCACGCCACACGATGGCCCAAAAGTTCCATTTCGGACAGTTTTGGCATTTTTGTGTTTTCGGGTAGCAGATGAATTTTTCTGCGGGCGGTGATAATTTATCTGCAAAGCAGACTTGCCAAGCTTTCCAGCGAGTCCAGTTTCCTAATTTATCGAGGTCACGTTGCCCTTTAGAAATTGCCAAACCCACACTAGACGATGGCCCAAAAGTTCCATTTCGGACAGTTTTGGGATTTTTGTGTTTTCGGGTAGCATATGAATTTTTCTGCGGGCGGTGATAATTTATCTGTAAAGTAGACTTGCCAAGCTTTCCAGCGAGTCCAGTTTCCTAATTTATCGACGTCGACGTTGCCCTTTAGAAATTGCCAAACCCACACCACACGATGGCCCAAAAGTTCCATTTCGGACAGTTTTGGGATTTTTGTGTTTTCGGGCGGCAGATGAATTTTTCTGCGGGCGGTGATAATTTATCTGCAAAGTAGACTTGCCAAGCTTTCCAGCGAGTCCAGTTTCCTAATTTATCGACGTCGACGTTGCCCTTTAGAAATTGCCAAACCCACACCACACGATGGCCCAAAAGTTCCATTTCGGACAGTTTTGGGATTTTTGTGTTTTCGGGCGGCAGATGAATTTTTTTGCGGGCGGTGATAATTTATCTGCAAAGTAGACTTGCCAAGCTTTCCAGCGAGTCCAGTTTCCTAATTTATCGACGTCGACGTTGCCCTTTAGAAATTGCCAAACCCACACCACACGATGGCCCAAAAGTTCCATTTCGGACAGTTTTGGGATTTTTGTGTTTTCGGGGAGCAGATGAATTTTTCTGCGGGCGGTGATAATTTATCTGCAAAGTAGACTTGCCAAGCTTTCCAGCGAGTCCAGTTTCCTAATTTATCGAGGTCACGTTGCCCTTTAGAAATTGCCAAACCCACACTAGACGATGGCCCAAAAGTTCCATTTCGGACAGTTTTGGGATTTTTGTGTTTTCGGGCGGCAGATGAATTTTTCTGCGGGCGGTGATAATTTATCTGCAAAGTAGACTTGCCAAGCTTTCCAGCGAGTCCAGTTTCCTAATTTATCGAGGTCACGTTGCCCTTTAGAAATTGCCAAACCCACACTAGACGATGGCCCAAAAGTTCCATTTCGGACAGTTTTGGGATTTTTGTGTTTTCGACCGGCAGATGAATTTTTCTGCGGGCTGTGATAATTTATCTGCAAAGTAGACTTGCCAAGATTTCCAGGGAGTCCAGTTTCATAATTTATCGACGTCGACGTTACCCTCTAGAAATTGCCAAACCCACACCACACGATGGCCCAAAAGTTCCATTTCGGACAGTTTTGGGATTTTTGTGTTTTCGGGCGGCACATGAATTTTTCTGCGGGCGGTGATAATTTATCTGCAAAGTAGACTTGCCAAGCTTTCCAGGGAGTCCAGTTTCCTAATTTATCGACGTCGACGTTGCCCTGTAGAAATTGCCAAACCCACACTAGACGATGGCCCAAAAGTTCCATTTCGGACAGTTTTGGCATTTTTGTGTTTTCGGGGAGCAGATGAATTTTTCTGCGGGCGGTGATAATTTATCTGCAAAGTAGACTTGCCAAGCTTTCCAGGGAGTCCAGTTTCCTAATTTATCGACGTCGACGTTGCCCTTTAGAAGTTGCCAAACCCACACCACACGATGGCCCAAAAGTTCCATTTCGGACAGTTTTGGCATTTTTGTGTTTCCGGGCAGCAGATGAATTTTTCTGTGGGCGGTGATAATTTATCTGCAAAGTAGACTTGCCAAGCTTTCCAGGGAGTCCAGTTTCCTAATTTATCGACGTCGACGTTGCCCTTTAGAAGTTGCCAAACCCACACCACACGATGGCCCAAAAGTTCCATTTCGGACAGTTTTGGCATTTTTGTGTTTCCGGGCAGCAGATGAATTTTTCTGCGGGCGGTGATAATTTATCTGCAAAGTAGACTTGCCAAACTTTCCAGGGAGTCCAGTTTCATAATTTATCGACGTCGACGTTACCCTCTAGAAATTGTCAAACCCACCCCACACGATGGCCCAAAAGTTCCATTTCGGACAGTTTTGGGATTTTTGTGTTTTCGGGCGGCAGATGAATTTTTCTGCGCGCGGTGATAATTTATCTGCAAAGTAGACTTGCCAAGCTTTCCAGGGAGTCCAGTTTCCTAATTTATCGATGTCGACGTTGCCCTGTAGAAATTGCCAAACCCACACTAGACGATGGCCCAAAAGTTTCATTTCAGACAGTTTTGGGATTTTTTTGTTTTCGGGTAGCAGATGAATTTTTCTGCTGGCGGTGATAATTTATCTGCAAAGTAGACTTGCCAAGCTTTCCAGGAAGTCCAGTTTCCTAATTTATCGACGTCGACGTTGCCCTTTAGAAATTACCAAACCCACGCCACACGATGGCCCAAAAGTTCCATTTCGGACAGTTTTGGCATTTTTGTGTTTTTGGGTAGCAGATGAATTTTTCTGCGGGCGGTGATAATTTATCTGCAAAGCAGACTTGCCAAGCTTTCCAGCGAGTCCAGTTTCCTAATTTATCGACGTCGACGTTGCCCTTTAGAAATTGCCAAACCCACACCACACGATGGCCCAAAAGTTCCATTTCGGACAGTTTTGGGATTTTTGTGTTTTCGGGCGGCAGATGAATTTTTCTGCCGGCGGTGATAATTTATCTGCAAAGTAGACTTGCCAAAGTTTCCAGCGAGTCTAGTTTCCTAATTTATCGACGTCGACGTTGCCCTTTAGAAATTGCCAAACCCACACCACACGATGGCCCAAAAGTTCCATTTCGGACAGTTTTGGGATTTTTGTGTTTTCGGGCGGCAGATGAATTTTTCTGCGCGCGATGATAATTTATCTGCAAAGTAGACCTGCCAAGCTTTCCAGCGAGTCCAGTTTCCTAATTTATCGAGGTCACGTTGCCCTTTAGAAATTGCCAAACCCACACTAGACGATGGCCCAAAAGTTCCATTTCGGACAGTTTTGGGATTTTTGTGTTTTCGGGTAGCATATGAATTTTTCTGCGGGCGGTGATAATTTATCTGTAAAGTAGACTTGCCAAGCTTTCCAGCGAGTCCAGTTTCCTAATTTATCGACGTCGACGTTGCCCTTTAGAAATTGCCAAACCCACGCCACACGATGGCCCAAAAGTTCCATTTCGGACAGTTTTGGCATTTTTGTGTTTTCGGGTAGCAGATGAATTTTTCTACGGGCGGTGATAATTTATCTGCAAAGCAGATTTGCCAAGCTTTCCAGCGAGTCCAGTTTCCTAATTTATCGAGGTCACGTTGCCCTTTAGAAATTGCCAAACCCACACTAGACGATGGCCCAAAAGTTCCATTTCGGACAGTTTTGGGATTTTTGTGTTTTCGGGTAGCATATGAATTTTTCTGCGGGCGGTGATAATTTATCTGTAAAGTAGACTTGCCAAGCTTTCCAGCGAGTCCAATTTCCTAATTTATCGACGTCGACGTTGCCCTTTAGAAATTGCCAAACCCACACCACACGATGGCCCAAAAGTTCCATTTCGGACAGTTTTGGGATTTTTGTGTTTTCGGGCGGCAGATGAATTTTTCTGCGGGCGGTGATAATTTATCTGCAAAGTAGACTTGCCAAGCTTTCCAGCGAGTCCAGTTTCCTAATTTATCGACGTCGACGTTGCCCTTTAGAAATTGCCAAACCCACACCACACGATGGCCCAAAAGTTCCATTTCGGACAGTTTTGGCATTTTTGTGTTTTCGGGTAGCAGATGAATTTTTCTGCGGGCGGTGATAATTTATCTGCAAAGCAGACTTGCCAAGCTTTCCAGCGAGTCCAGTTTCCTAATTTATCGACGTCGACGTTGCCCTTTAGAAGTTACCAAACCCACACCACACGATGGCCCAAAAGTTCCATTTCGGACAGTTTTGGGATTTTTGTGTTTTCGGGCGGCAGATGAATTTTTCTGCGCGCGATGATAATTTATCTGCAAAGTAGACTTGCCAAGCTTTCCAGGGAGTCCAGTTTCCTAATTTATCGAGGTCACGTTGCCCTTTAGAAATTGCCAAACCCACACTAGACGATGGCCCAAAAGTTCCATTTCGGACAGTTTTGGGATTTTTGTGTTTTCGGGTAGCATATGAATTTTTCTGCGGGCGGTGATAATTTATCTGTAAAGTAGACTTGCCAAGCTTTCCAGCGAGTCCAGTTTCCTAATTTATCGACGTCGACGTTGCCCTTTAGAAATTGCCAAACCCACGCCACACGATGGCCCAAAAGTTCCATTTCGGACAGTTTTGGCATTTTTGTGTTTTCGGGTACCAGATGAATTTTTCTGCGGGCGGTGATAATTTATCTGCAAAGCAGACTTGCCAAGCTTTCCAGCGAGTCCAGTTTCCTAATTTATCGAGGTCACGTTGCCCTTTAGAAATTGCCAAACCCACACTAGACGATGGCCCAAAAGTTCCATTTCGGACAGTTTTGGGATTTTTGTGTTTTCGGGTAGTATATGAATTTTTCTGCGGGCGGTGATAATTTATCTGTAAAGTAGACTTGCCAAGCTTTCCAGCGAGTCTAGTTTCCTAATTTATCGACGTCGACGTTGCCCTTTAGAAATTGCCAAACCCACACCACACGATGGCCCAAAAGTTCCATTTCGGACAGTTTTGGGATTTTTGTGTTTTCGGGCGGCAGATGAATTTTTCTGCGGGCGGTGATAATTTATCTGCAAAGTAGACTTGCCAAGCTTTCCAGCGAGTCCAGTTTCCTAATTTATCGATGTCGACGTTGCCCTTTAGAAATTGCCAAACCCACACCACACGATGGCCCAAAAGTTCCATTTCGGACAGTTTTGGCATTTTTGTGTTTTCGGGTAGCAGATGAATTTTTCTGCGGGCGGTGATAATTTATCTGCAAAGCAGACTTGCCAAGCTTTCCAGCGAGTCCAGTTTCCTAATTTATCGACGTCGACGTTGCCCTTTAGAAATTGCCAAACCCACCCCACACGATGGCCCAAAAGATCCATTTCGGACAGTTTTGGGATTTTTGTGTTTTCGGGCGGCAGATGAATTTTTCTGCGGGCGGTGATAATTTATCTGCAAAGTAGACTTGCCAAGCTTTCCAGCGAGTCCAGTTTCCTAATTTATCGACGTCGACGTTGCCCTGTAGAAATTGCCAAACCCACACTAGACGATGGCCCAAAAGTTCCATTCCGGACAGTTTTGGGATTTTTGTGTTTTCGGGCGGCAGATGAATTTTTCTGCGGGCGGTGATAATTTATCTGCAAAGTAGACTTGCCAAGCTTTCCAGCGAGTCCAGTTTCCTAATTTATCGACGTCGACGTTGCCCTTTAGAAATTGCCAAACCCACACCACACGATGGCCCAAAAGTTCCATTTCGGACAGTTTTGGGATTTTTGTGTTTTCGGGCGGCAGATGAATTTTTCTGCGGGCGGTGATAATTTATCTGCAAAGTAGACTTGCCAAGCTTTCCAGGGAGTCCAGTTTCATAATTTATCGACGTCGACGTTACCCTCTAGAAATTGCCAAACCCACACCACACGATGGCCCAAAAGTTCCATTTCGGACAGTTTTGGGATTTTTGTGTTTTCGGGCGGCAGATGAATTTTTCTGCGGGCGGTGATAATTTATCTGCAAAGTAGACTTGCCAAGCTTTCCAGGGAGTCCAGTTTCATAATTTATCGACGTCGACGTTACCCTCTAGAAATTGCCAAACCCACACCACACGATGACCCAAAAGTTCCATTTCGGACAGTTTTGGGATTTTTGTGTTTTCGGGCGGCAGATGAATTTTTCTGCGGGCGGTGATAATTTATCTGCAAAGTAGACTTGCCAAGCTTTCCAGCGAGTCCAGTTTCCTAATTTATCGAGGTCACGTTGCCCTGTAGAAATTGCCAAACCCACGCCACACGATGGCCCAAAAGTTCCATTTCGGACAGTTTTGGGATTTTTGTGTTTTCGGGCGGCAGATGAATTTTTCTGCGGGCTGTGATAATTTATCTGCAAAGTAGACTTGCCAAGCTTTCCAGGGAGTCCAGTTTCATAATTTATCGACGTCGACGTTACCCTCTAGAAATTGCCAAACCCACACCACATGATGGCCCAAAAGTTCCATTTCGGACAGTTTTGGGATTTTTGTGTTTTCGGGTGGCAAATGAATTTTTCTGCCGGCGGTGATAATTTATCTGCAAAGTAGACTTGCCAAGCTTTCCAGGGAGCCCAGTTTCCTAATTTATCGACGTCGACGTTGCCCTGTAGAAATTGCCAAACCCACACTAGACGATGGCCCAAAAGTTCCATTTCGGACAGTTTTGGCATTTTTGTGTTTTCGGGGAGCAGATGAATTTTTCTGCGGGCGGTGATAATTTATCTGCAAAGTAGACTTGCCAAGCTTTCCAGGGAGTCCAGTTTCCTAATTTATCGACGTCGACGTTGCCCTTTAGAAGTTACCAAACCCATACCACACGATGGCCCAAAAGTTCCATTTCGGACAGTTTTGGCATTTTTGTGTTTCCGGGCAGCAGATGAATTTTTCTGCGGGCGGTGATAATTTATCTGCAAAGTAGACTTGCCAAGCTTTCCAGGGAGTCCAGTTTCCTAATTTATCGACGTCGACGTTGCCCTGTAGAAATTGCCAAACCCACACTAGACGATGGCCCAAAAGTTCCATTTCGGACAATTTTGGGATTTTTGTGTTTTCGGGCGGCAGATGAATTTTTCTGCAGGCTGTGATAATTTATCTGCAAAGTAGACTTGCCAAGCTTTCCAGCGAGTCCAGTTTCCTAATTTATCGACGTCGACGTTGCCCTTTAGAAGTTGCCAAACCCACACCACACGATGGCCCAAAAGTTCCATTTCGGACAGTTTTGGGATTTTTGTGTTTTCGGGTAGCATATGAATTTTTCTGCGGGCGGTGATAATTTATCTGTAAAGTAGACTTGCCAAGCTTTCCAGCGAGTCCAGTTTCCTAATTTATCGACGTCGACGTTGCCCTTTAGAAATTGCCAAACCCACGCCACACGATGGCCCAAAAGTTCCATTTCGGACAGTTTTGGCATTTTTGTGTTTTCGGGTAGCAGATGAATTTTTCTGCGGGCGGTGATAATTTATCTGCAAAGCAGACTTGCCAAGCTTTCCAGCGAGTCCAGTTTCCTAATTTATCGACGTCGACGTTGCCCTTTAGAAATTGCCAAACCCACACCACACGATGGCCCAAAAGTTCCATTTCGGACAGTTTTGGGATTTTTGTGTTTTCGGGCGGCAGATGAATTTTTCTGCGGGCGGTGATAATTTATCTGTAAAGTAGACTTGCCAAGCTTTCCAGCGAGTCCAGTTTCCTAATTTATCGATGTCGACGTTGCCCTTTAGAAATTGCCAAACCCACGCCACACGATGGCCCAAAAGTTCCATTTCGGACAGTTTTGGCATTTTTGTGTTTTCGGGTAGCAGATGAATTTTTCTGCGGGCGGTGATAATTTATCTGCAAAGCAGACTTGCCAAGCTTTCCAGCGAGTCCAGTTTCCTAATTTATCGACGTCGACGTTGCCCTTTAGAAATTGCCAAACCCACACCACACGATGGCCCAAAAGTTCCATTTCGGACAGTTTTGGGATTTTTGTGTTTTCGGGCGGCAGATGAATTTTTCTGCGGGCGGTGATAATTTATCTGCAAAGTAGACTTGCCAAGCTTTCCAGCGAGTCCAGTTTCCTAATTTATCGAGGTCACGTTGCCCTTTAGAAATTGCCAAACCCACACTAGACGATGGCCCAAAAGTTCCATTTCGGACAGTTTTGGGATTTTTGTGTTTTCGGGCGGCAGATGAATTTTTCTGTGGGCTGTGATAATTTATCTGCAAAGTAGACTTGCCAAGCTTTCCAGGGAGTCCAGTTTCATAATTTATCGACGTCGACGTTACCCTCTAGAAATTGCCAAACCCACACCACACGATGGCCCAAAAGTTCCATTTCGGACAGTTTTGGGATTTTTGTGTTTTCGGGCGGCACATGAATTTTTCTGCGGGCGGTGATAATTTATCTGCAAAGTAGACTTGCCAAGCTTTCCAGGGAGTCCAGTTTCCTAATTTATCGACGTCGACGTTGCCCTGTAGAAATTGCCAAACCCACACTAGACGATGGCCCAAAAGTTCCATTTCGGACAGTTTTGGCATTTTTGTGTTTTCGGGGAGCAGATGAATTTTTCTGCGGGCGGTGATAATTTATCTGAAAAGTAGACTTGCCAAGCTTTCCAGGGAGTCCAGTTTCCTAATTTATCGACGTCGACGTTGCCCTTTAGAAGTTGCCAAACCCACACCACACGATGGCCCAAAAGTTCCATTTCGGACAGTTTTGGAATTTTTGTGTTTCCGGGCAGCAGATGAATTTTTCTGCGGGCGGTGATAATTTATCTGCAAAGTAGACTTGCCAAGCTTTCCAGGGAGTCCAGTTTCCTAATTTATCGACGTCGACGTTGCCCTGTAGAAATTGCCAAACCCACACTAGACGATGGCCCAAAAGTTCCATTTCGGACAGTTTTGGGATTTTTGTGTTTTCGGGTAGCATATGAATTTTTCTGCCGGCGGTGATAATTTATCTGTAAAGTACACTTGCCAAGCTTTCTAGCGAGTCCAGTTTCCTAATTTATCGACGTCGACGTTGCCCTTTAGAAATTGCCAAACCCACGCCACACGATGGCCCAAAAGTTCCATTTCGGACAGTTTTGGCATTTTTGTGTTTTCGGGTAGCAGATGAATTTTTCTGCGGGCGGTGATAATTTATCTGCAAAGCAGACTTGCCAAGCTTTCCAGCGAGTCCAGTTTCCTAATTTATCGACGTCGACGTTGCCCTTTAGAAATTGCCAAACCCACACCACACGATGGCCCAAAAGTTCCATTTCGGACAGTTTTGGGATTTTTGTGTTTTCGGGCGGCAGATGAATTTTTCTGCGGGCGGTGATAATTTATCTGCAAAGTAGACTTGCCAAGCTTTCCAGCGAGTCCAGTTTCCTAATTTATCGAGGTCACGTTGCCCTTTAGAAATTGCCAAACCCACACTAGACGATGGCCCAAAAGTTCCATTTCGGACAGTTTTGGGATTTTTGTGTTTTCGGGCGGCAGATGAATTTTTCTGCGGGCTGTGATAATTTATCTGCAAAGTAGACTTGCCAAGCTTTCCAGGGAGTCCAGTTTCATAATTTATCGACGTCGACGTTACCCTCTAGAAATTGCCAAACCCACACCACACGATGGCCCAAAAGTTCCATTTCGGACAGTTTTGGGATTTTTGTGTTTTCGGGCGGCACATGAATTTTTCTGCGGGCGGTGATAATTTATCTGCAAAGTAGACTTGCCAAGCTTTCCAGGGAGTCCAGTTTCCTAATTTATCGACGTCGACGTTGCCCTGTAGAAATTGGGCAAACCCACACTAGACGATGGCCCAAAAGTTCCATTTCGGACAGTTTTGGCATTTTTGTGTTTTCGGGGAGCAGATGAATTTTTCTGCGGGCGGTGATAATTTATCTGCAAAGTAGACTTGCCAAGCTTTCCAGGGAGTCCAGTTTCCTAATTTATCGACGTCGACGTTGCCCTGTAGAAATTGCCAAACCCACGCCACACGATGGCCCAAAAGTTCCATTTCGGACAGTTTTGGCATTTTTGTGTTTTCGGGTAGCAGATGAATTTTTCTGCGGGCGGTGATAATTTATCTGCAAAGCAGACTTGCCAAGCTTTCCAGCGAGTCCAGTTTCCTAATTTATCGACGTCGACGTTACCCTCTAGAAATTGCCAAACCCACGCCACACGATGGCCCAAAAGTTCCATTTCGGACAGTTTTGGGATTTTTGTGTTTTCGGGCGGCAGATGAATTTTTCTGCGGGCGGTGATAATTTATCTGCAAAGTAGACTTGCCAAGCTTTCCAGCGAGTCCAGTTTCCTAATTTATCGACGTCGACGTTGCCCTTTAGAAATTGCCAAACCCACACCACACGATGGCCCAAAAGTTCCATTTCGGACAGTTTTGGGATTTTTGTGTTTTCGGGCGGCAGATGAATTTTTCTGCGGGCGGTGATAATTTATCTGCAAAGTAGACTTGCCAAGCTTTCCAGCGAGTCCAGTTTCCTAATTTATCGAGGTCACGTTGCCCTTTAGAAATTGCCAAACCCACACTAGACGATGGCCCAAAAGTTCCATTTCGAACAGTTTTGGGATTTTTGTGATTTCGGGCGGCAGATGAATTTTTCTGCGGGCTGTGATAATTTATCTGCAAAGTAGACTTGCCAAGCTTTCCAGGGAGTCCAGTTTCATAATTTATCGACGTCGACGTTACCCTCTAGAAATTGCCAAACCCACACCACACGATGGCCCAAAAGTTCCATTTCGGATAGTTTTGGGATTTTTGTGTTTTCGGGCGGCACATGAATTTTTCTGCGGGCGGTGATAATTTATCTGCAAAGTAGACTTGCCAAGCTTTCCAGGGAGTCCAGTTTCCTAATTTATCGACGTCGACGTTGCCCTGTAGAAATTGGGCAAACCCACACTAGACGATGGCCCAAAAGTTCCATTTCGGACAGTTTTGGCATTTTTGTGTTTTCGGGGAGCAGATGAATTTTTCTGCGGGCGGTGATAATTTATCTGCAAAGTAGACTTGCCAAGCTTTCCAGGGAGTCCAGTTTCCTAATTTATCGACGTCGACGTTGCCCTGTAGAAATTGCCAAACCCACGCCACACGATGGCCCAAAAGTTCCATTTCGGACAGTTTTGGCATTTTTGTGTTTTCGGGTAGCAGATGAATTTTTCTGCGGGCGGTGATAATTTATCTGCAAAGCAGACTTGCCAAGGTTTCCAGCGAGTCCAGTTTCCTAATTTATCGACGTCGACGTTGCCCTTTAGAAATTGCCAAACCCACGCCACACGATGGCCCAAAAGTTCCATTTCGGACAGTTTTGGGATTTTTGTGTTTTCGGGCGGCAGATGAATTTTTCTGCGGGCGGTGATAATTTATCTGCAAAGTAGACTTGCCAAGCTTTCCAGCGAGTCCAGTTTCCTAATTTATCGACGTCGACGTTGCCCTTTAGAAATTGCCAAACCCACACCACACGATGGCCCAAAAGTTCCATTTCGGACAGTTTTGGGATTTTTGTGTTTTCGGGCGGCAGATGAATTTTTCTGCGGGCGGTGATAATTTATCTGCAAAGTAGACTTGCCAAGCTTTCCAGCGAGTCCAGTTTCCTAATTTATCGAGGTCACGTTGCCCTTTAGAAATTGCCAAACCCACACTAGACGATGGCCCAAAAGTTCCATTTCGAACAGTTTTGGGATTTTTGTGTTTTCGGGCGGCAGATGAATTTTTCTGCGGGCTGTGATAATTTATCTGTAAAGTAGACTTGCCAAGCTTTCCAGCGAGTCCAGTTTCCTAATTTATCGACGTCGACGTTGCCCTTTAGAAATTGCCAAACCCACGCCACACGATGGCCCAAAAGTTCCATTTCGGACAGTTTTGGCATTTTTGTGTTTTCGGGTAGCAGATGAATTTTTCTGCGGGCGGTGATAATTTATCTGCAAAGCAGACTTGCCAAGCTTTCCAGCGAGTCCAGTTTCCTAATTTATCGACGTCGACGTTGCCCTTTAGAAGTTGCCAAACCCACACCACACGATGGCCCAAAAGTTCCATTTCGGACAGTTTTGGCATTTTTGTGTTTCCGGGCAGCAGATGAATTTTTCTGCGGGCGGTGATAATTTATCTGCAAAGTAGACTTGCCAAGCTTTCCAGGGAGTCCAGTTTCCTAATTTATCGACGTCGACGTTGCCCTGTAGAAATTGCCAAACCCACACTAGACGATGGCCCAAAAGTTCCATTTCGGACAGTTTTGGGATTTTTGTGTTTTCGGGTAGCATATGAATTTTTCTGCGGGCGGTGATAATTTATCTGTAAAGTAGACTTGCCAAGCTTTCCAGCGAGTCCAGTTTCCTAATTTATCGACGTCGACGTTGCCCTTTAGAAATTGCCAAACCCACGCCACACGATGGCCCAAAAGTTCCATTTCGGACAGTTTTGGCATTTTTGTGTTTTCGGGGAGCAGATGAATTTTTCTGCGGGCGGTGATAATTTATCTGCAAAGTAGACTTGCCAAGCTTTCTAGGGAGTCTAGTTTCCTAATTTATCGACGTCGACGTTGCCCTTTAGAAGTTACCAAACCCACACCACACGATGGCCCAAAAGTTCCATTTCGGATAGTTTTGGCATTTTTGTGTTTCCGGGCTGCAGATGAATTTTTCTGCGGGCGGTGATAATTTATCTGCAAAGTAGACTTGCCAAGCTTTCCAGGGAGTCCAGTTTCCTAATTTATCGACGTCGACGTTGCCCTGTAGAAATTGCCAAACCCACACTAGACGATGGCCCAAAAGTTCCATTTCGGACAATTTTGGGATTTTTGTGTTTTCGGGCGGCAGATGAATATTTCTGCGGGCTGTGATAATTTATCTGCAAGGTAGACTTGCCAAGCTTTCCAGCGAGTCCAGTTTCCTAATTTATCGACGTCGACGTTGCCCTTTAGAAGTTGCCAAACCCACACCACACGATGGCCCAAAAGTTCCATTTCGGACAGTTTTGGGATTTTTGTGTTTTCGGGTAGCATATGAATTTTTCTGCGGGCGGTGATAATTTATCTGTAAAGTAGACTTGCCAAGCTTTCCAGAGAGTCCAGTTTCCTAATTTATCGACGTCGACGTTGCCCTTTAGAAATTGCCAAACCCACGCCACACGATGGCCCAAAAGTTCCATTTTGGACAGTTTTGGCATTTTTGTGTTTTCGGGTAGCAGATGAATTTTTCTGCGGGCGGTGATAATTTATCTGCAAAGCAGACTTGCCAAGCTTTCCAGCGAGTCCAGTTTCCTAATTTATCGACGTCGACGTTGCCCTTTAGAAATTGCCAAACCCACACCACACGATGGCCCAAAAGTTCCATTTCGGACAGTTTTGGGATTTTTGTGTTTTCGGGCGGCAGATGAATTTTTCTGCGGGCGGTGATAATTTATCTGTAAAGTAGACTTGCCAAGCTTTCCAGCGAGTCCAGTTTCCTAATTTATCGACGTCGACGTTGCCCTTTAGAAATTGCCAAACCCACGCCACACGATGGCCCAAAAGTTCCATTTCGGACAGTTTTGGCATTTTTGTGTTTTCGGGTAGCAGATGAATTTTTCTGCGGGCGGTGATAATTTATCTGCAAAGCAGACTTGCCAAGCTTTCCAGCGAGTCCAGTTTCCTAATTTATCGACGTCGACGTTGCCCTTTAGAAATTGCCAAACCCACACCACACGATGGCCCAAAAGTTCCATTTCGGACAGTTTTGGGATTTTTGTGTTTTCGGGCGGCAGATGAATTTTTCTGCGGGCGGTGATAATTTATCTGCAAAGTAGACTTGCCAAGCTTTCCAGCGAGTCCAGTTTCCTAATTTATCGAGGTCACGTTGCCCTTTAGAAATTGCCAAACCCACACTAGACGATGGCCCAAAAGTTCCATTTCGGACAGTTTTGGGATTTTTGTGTTTTCGGGCGGCAGATGAATTTTTCTGCGGGCTGTGATAATTTATCTGCAAAGTAGACTTGCCAAGCTTTCCAGGGAGTCCAGTTTCATAATTTATCGACGTCGACGTTACCCTCTAGAAATTGCCAAACCCACACCACACGATGGCCCAAAAGTTCCATTTCGGACAGTTTTGGGATTTTTGTGTTTTCGGGCGGCACATGAATTTTTCTGCGGGCGGTGATAATTTATCTGCAAAGTAAACTTGCCAAGCTTTCCAGGGAGTCCAGTTTCCTAATTTATCGACGTCGACGTTGCCCTGTAGAAATTGCCAAACCCACACTAGACGATGGCCCAAAAGTTCCATTTCGGACAGTTTTGGCATTTTTGTGTTTTCGGGGAGCAGATGAATTTTTCTGCGGGCGGTGATAATTTATCTGCAAAGTAGACTTGCCAAGCTTTCCAGGGAGTCCAGTTTCCTAATTTATCGACGTCGACGTTGCCCTGTAGAAATTGCCAAACCCACACTAGACGATGGCCCAAAAGTTCCATTTCGGACAGTTTTGGGATTTTTGTGTTTTCGGGTAGCATATGAATTTTTCTGCGGGCGGTGATAATTTATCTGTAAAGGAGACTTGCCAAGCTTTCCAGCGAGTCCAGTTTCCTAATTTATCGACGTCGACGTTGCCCTTTAGAAATTGCCAAACCCACGCCACACGATGGCCCAAAAGTTCCATTTCGGACAGTTTTGGCATTTTTGTGTTTTCGGGTAGCAGATGAATTTTTCTGCGGGCGGTGATAATTTATCTGCAAAGCAGACTTGCCAAGCTTTCCAGGGAGTCCAGTTTCCTAATTTATCGACGTCGACGTTGCCCTTTAGAAATTGCCAAACCCACACCACACGATGGCCCAAAAGTTCCATTTCGGACAGTTTTGGGATTTTTGTGTTTTCGGGCGGCAGATGAATTTTTCTGCGGGCGGTGATAATTTATCTGCAAAGTAGACTTGCCAAGCTTTCCAGCGAGTCCAGTTTCCTAATTTATCGAGGTCACGTTGCCCTTTAGAAATTGCCAAACCCACACTAGACGATGGCCCAAAAGTTCCATTTCGGACAGTTTTGGGATTTTTGTGTTTTCGGGCGGCAGATGAATTTTTCTGCGGGCTGTGATAATTTATCTGTAAAGTAGACTTGCCAAGCTTTCCAGGGAGTCCAGTTTCATAATTTATCGACGTCGACGTTACCCTCTAGAAATTACCAAATCCACACCACACGATGGCCCAAAAGTTCCATTTCGGACAGTTTTGGGATTTTTGTGTTTTCGGGCGGCACATGAATTTTTCTGCGGGCGGTGATAATTTATCTGCAAGGTAGACTTGCCAAGCTTTCCAGGGAGTCCAGTTTCCTAATTTATCGACGTCGACGTTGCCCTGTAGAAATTGCCAAACCCACACTAGACGATGGCTCAAAAGTTCCATTTCGGACAGTTTTGGCATTTTTGTGTTTTCGGGGAGCAGATGAATTTTTCTGCGGGCGGTGATAATTTATCTGCAAAGTAGACTTGCCAAGCTTTCCAGGGAGTCCAGTTTCCTAATTTATCGACGTTGACGTTGCCCTTTAGAAATTGCCAAACCCACACCACACGATGGCCCAAAAGTTCCATTTCGGACAGTTTTGGGATTTTTGTGTTTTCGCGCGGCAGATGAATTTTTCTGCGGGCGGTGATAATTTATCTGTAAAGGAGACTTGCCAAGCTTTCCAGCGAGTCCAGTTTCCTAATTTATCGACGTCGACGTTGCCCTTTAGAAATTGCCAAACCCACGCCACACGATGGCCCAAAAGTTCCATTTCGGACAGTTTTGGCATTTTTGTGTTTTCGGGTAGCAGATGAATTTTTCTGCGGGCGGTGATAATTTATCTGCAAAGCAGACTTGCCAAGCTTTCCAGCGAGTCCAGTTTCCTAATTTATCGAGGTCACGTTGCCCTTTAGAAATTGCCAAACCCACACTAGACGATGGCCCAAAAGTTCCATTTCGGACAGTTTTGGGATTTTTGTGTTTTCGGGCGGCAGATGAATTTTTCTGCGGGCTGTGATAATTTATCTGTAAAGTAGACTTGCCAAGCTTTCCAGGGAGTCCAGTTTCATAATTTATCGACGTCGACGTTACCCTCTAGAAATTACCAAATCCACACCACACGATGGCCCAAAAGTTCCATTTCGGACAGTTTTGGGATTTTTGTGTTTTCGGGCGGCACATGAATTTTTCTGCGGGCGGTGATAATTTATCTGCAAGGTAGACTTGCCAAGCTTTCCAGGGAGTCCAGTTTCCTAATTTATCGACGTCGACGTTGCCCTGTAGAAATTGCCAAACCCACACTAGACGATGGCTCAAAAGTTCCATTTCGGACAGTTTTGGCATTTTTGTGTTTTCGGGGAGCAGATGAATTTTTCTGCGGGCGGTGATAATTTATCTGCAAAGTAGACTTGCCAAGCTTTCCAGGGAGTCCAGTTTCCTAATTTATCGACGTTGACGTTGCCCTTTAGAAATTGCCAAACCCACACCACACGATGGCCCAAAAGTTCCATTTCGGACAGTTTTGGGATTTTTGTGTTTTCGCGCGGCAGATGAATTTTTCTGCGGGCGGTGATAATTTATCTGCAAAGTAGACTTGCCAAGCTTTCCAGCGAGTCCAGTTTCCTAATTTATCGAGGTCACGTTGCCCTTTAGAAATTGCCAAACCCACACTAGACGATGGCCCAAAAGTTCCATTTCGGACAGTTTTGGGATTTTTGTGTTTTCGGGCGGCAGATGAATTTTTCTGTGGGCTGTGATAATTTATCTGTAAAGTAGACTTGCCAAGCTTTCCAGGGAGTCCAGTTTCATAATTTATCGACGTCGACGTTACCCTCTAGAAATTGCCAAATCCACACCACACGATGGCCCAAAAGTTCCATTTCGGACAGTTTTGGGATTTTTGTGTTTTCGGGCGGCAAATGAATTTTTCTGCGGGCGGTGATAATTTATCTGCAAGGTAGAGTTGCCAAGCTTTCCAGGGAGTCCAGTTTCCGAATTTATCGACGTCGACGTTGCCCTGTAGAAATTGCCAAACCCACACTAGACGATGGCTCAAAAGTTCCATTTCGGACAGTTTTGGCATTTTTGTGTTTGCGGGGAGCAGATGAATTTTTCTGCGGGCGGTGATAATTTATCTGCAAGGTAGACTTGCCAAGCTTTCCAGGGAGTCCAGTTTCCTAATTTATCGACGTCGACGTTGCCCTGTAGAAATTGCCAAACCCACACTAGACGATGGCTCAAAAGTTCCATTTCGGACAGTTTTGGCATTTTTGTGTTTCCGGGGAGCAGATGAATTTTTCTGCGGGCGGTGATAATTTATCTGCAAAGTAGACTTGCCAAGCTTTCCAGGGAGTCCAGTTTCCTAATTTATCGACGTCGACGTTGCCCTTTAGAAGTTGCCAAACCCACACCACACGATGGCCCAAAAGTTCTATTTCAGACAGTTTTGGCATTTTTGTGTTTCCGGGCAGCAGATGAATTTTTCTGCGGGCGGTGATAATTTATCTGCAAAGTATACTTGCCAAGCTTTCTAGGGAGTCCAGTTTCCTAATTTATCGACGTCGACGTTGCCCTGTAGAAATTGCCAAACCCACACTAGACGATGGCCCAAAAGTTCCATTTCGGACAGTTTTGGGATTTTTGTGTTTTCGGGTAGCATATGAATTTTTCTGCGGGCGGTGATAATTTATCTGTAAAGTAGACTTGCCAAGCTTTCCAGCGAGTCCAGTTTCCTAATTTATCGACGTCGACGTTGCCCTTTAGAAATTGCCAAACCCACGCCACACGATGGCCCAAAAGTTCCATTTCGGACAGTTTTGGCATTTTTGTGTTTTCGGGTAGCAGATGAATTTTTCTACGGGCGGTGATAATTTATCTGCAAAGCAGACTTGCCAAGCTTTCCAGCGAGTCCAGTTTCCTAATTTATCGACGTCGACGTTGCCCTTTATAAATTGCCAAACCCACACCACACGATGGCCCAAAAGTTCCATTTCGGACAGTTTTGGGATTTTTGTGTTTTCGGGCGGCAGATGAATTTTTCTGCGGGCGGTGATAATTTATCTGCAAAGTAGACTTGCCAAGCTTTCCAGCGAGTCCAGTTTCCTAATTTATCGAGGTCACGTTGCCCTTTAGAAATTGCCAAACCCACACTAGACGATGGCCCAAAAGTTCCATTTCGGACAGTTTTGGGATTTTTGTGTTTTCGGGCGGCACATGAATTTTTCTGCGGGCGGTGATAATTTATCTGCAAAGTAGACTTGCCAAGCTTTCCAGGGAGTCCAGTTTCCTAATTTATCGACGTCGACGTTGCCCTGTAGAAATTGCCAAAGCCACACTAGACGATGGCCCAAAAGTTCCATTTCTGACAGTTTTGGCATTTTTGTGTTTTCGGGGAGCAGATGAATTTTTCTGCGGGCGGTGATAATTTATCTGCAAAGTAGACTTGCCAAGCTTTCCAGGGAGTCCAGTTTCCTAATTTATCGACGTCGACGTTGCCCTTTAGAAGTTGCCAAACCCACACCACATGATGGCCCAAAAGTTCCATTTCGGACAGTTTTGGCATTTTTGTGTTTCCGGGCAGCAGATGAATTTTTCTGCGGGCGGTGATAATTTATCTGCAAAGTAGACTTGCCAAGCTTTCCAGGGAGTCCAGTTTCCTAATTTATCGACGTCTACGTTGCCCTGTAGAAATTGCCAAACCCACACCACACGATGGACCAAAAGTTCCATTCCGGACAGTTTTGGGATTTTTGTGTTTTCGGGTAGCATATGAATTTTTCTGCGGGCGGTGATAATTTATCTGTAAAGTAGACTTGCCAAGCTTTCCAGCGAGTCCAGTTTCCTAATTTATCGACGTCGACGTTGCCCTTTAGAAATTGCCAAACCCACGCCACACGATGGCCCAAAAGTTCCATTTCGGACAGTTTTGGCATTTTTGTGTTTTCGGGTAGCAGATGAATTTTTCTGCGGGCGGTGATAATTTATCTGCAAAGCAAACTTGCCAAGCTTTCCAGCGAGTCCAGTTTCCTAATTTATCGACGTCGACGTTGCCCTTTAGAAATTGCCAAACCCACGCCACACGATGGCCCAAAAGTTCCATTTCGGACAGTTTTGGCATTTTTGTGTTTTCGGGTAGCGGATGAATTTTTCTGTGGGCGGTGATAATTTATCTGCAAAGCAGACTTGCCAAGCTTTCCAGCGAGTCCAGTTTCCTAATTTATCGACGTTGACGTTGCCCTTTAGAAATTGCCAAACCCACACCACACGATGGCCCAAAAGTTCCATTTCGGACAGTTTTGGGATTTTTGTGTTTTCGCGCGGCAGATGAATTTTTCTGCGGGCGGTGATAATTTATCTGCAAAGTAGACTTGCCAAGCTTTCCAGCGAGTCCAGTTTCCTAATTTATCGAGGTCACGTTGCCCTTTAGAAATTGCCAAACCCACACTAGACGATGGCCCAAAAGTTCCATTTCGGACAGTTTTGGGATTTTTGTGTTTTCGGGCGGCAGATGAATTTTTCTGCGGGCTGTGATAATTTATCTGTAAAGTAGACTTGCCAAGCTTTCCAGGGAGTCCAGTTTCATAATTTATCGACGTCGACGTTACCCTCTAGAAATTGCCAAATCCACACCACACGATGGCCCAAAAGTTCCATTTCTGACAGTTTTGGGATTTTTGTGTTTTCGGGCGGCAAATGAATTTTTCTGCGGGCGGTGATAATTTATCTGCAAGGTAAAGTTGCCAAGCTTTCCAGGGAGTCCAGTTTCCGAATTTATCGACGTCGACGTTGCCCTGTAGAAATTGCCAAACCCACACTAGACGATGGCTCAAAAGTTCCATTTCGGACAGTTTTGGTATTTTTGTGTTTTCGGGGAGCAGATTAATTTTTCTGCGGGCGGTGATAATTTATCTGCAAGGTAGACTTGCCAAGCTTTCCAGGGAGTCCAGTTTCCTAATTTATCGACGTCGACGTTGCCCTGTAGAAATTGCCAAACCCACACTAGACGATGGCTCAAAAGTTCCATTTCGGACAGTTTTGGCATTTTTGTGTTTCCGGGGAGCAGATGAATTTTTCTGCGGGCGGTGATAATTTATCTGCAAAGTAGACTTGCCAAGCTTTCCAGGGAGTCCAGTTTCCTAATTTATCGACGTCGACGTTGCCCTTTAGAAGTTGCCAAACCCACACCACACGATGGCCCAAAAGTTCTATTTCGGACAGTTTTGGCATTTTTGTGTTTCCGGGCAGCAGATGAATTTTTCTGCGGGCGGTGATAATTTATCTGTAAAGTAGACTTGCCAAGCTTTCCAGGGAGTCCAGTTTCCTAATTTATCGACGTCTACGTTGCCCTGTAGAAATTGCCAAACCCACACCACACGATGGACCAAAAGTTCCATTCCGGACAGTTTTGGGATTTTTGTGTTTTCGGGTAGCATATGAATTTTTCTGCGGGCGGTGATAATTTATCTGTAAAGTAGACTTGCCAAGCTTTCCAGCGAGTCCAGTTTCCTAATTTATCGACGTCGACGTTGCCCTTTAGAAATTGCCAAACCCACGCCACACGATGGCCCAAAAGTTCCATTTCGGACAGTTTTGGGATTTTTGTGTTTTCGGGCGGCAAATGAATTTTTCTGCGGGCGGTGATAATTTATCTGCAAAGCAAACTTGCCAAGCTTTCCAGCGAGTCCAGTTTCCTAATTTATCGACGTCGACGTTGCCCTTTAGAAATTGCCAAACCCACGCCACACGATGGCTCAAAAGTTCCATTTCGGACAGTTTTGGCATTTTTGTGTTTTCGGGTAGCGGATGAATTTTTCTGTGGGCGGTGATAATTTATCTGCAAAGCAGACTTGCCAAGCTTTCCAGCGAGTCCAGTTTCCTAATTTATCGACGTTGACGTTGCCCTTTAGAAATTGCCAAACCCACACCACACGATGGCCCAAAAGTTCCATTTCGGACAGTTTTGGGATTTTTGTGTTTTCGCGCGGCAGATGAATTTTTCTGCGGGCGGTGATAATTTATCTGCAAAGTAGACTTGCCAAGCTTTCCAGCGAGTCCAGTTTCCTAATTTATCGAGGTCACGTTGCCCTTTAGAAATTGCCAAACCCACACTAGACGATGGCCCAAAAGTTCCATTTCGGACAGTTTTTGGATTTTTGTGTTTTCGGGCGGCAGATGAATTTTTCTGCGGGCTGTGATAATTTATCTGTAAAGTAGACTTGCCAAGCTTTCCAGGGAGTCCAGTTTCATAATTTATCGACGTCGACGTTACCCTCTAGAAATTGCCAAATCCACACCACACGATGGCCCAAAAGTTCCATTTCGGACAGTTTTGGGATTTTTGTGTTTTCGGGCGGCAAATGAATTTTTCTGCGGGCGGTGATAATTTATCTGCAAAGCAAACTTGCCAAGCTTTCCAGCGAGTCCAGTTTCCTAATTTATCGACGTCGACGTTGCCCTTTAGAAATTGCCAAACCCACGCCACACGATGGCCCAAAAGTTCCATTTCGGACAGTTTTGGCATTTTTGTGTTTCCGGGCAGCAGATGAATTTTTCTGCGGGCGGTGATAATTTATCTGCAAAGTAGACTTGCCAAGCTTTCCAGGGAGTCCAGTTTCCTAATTTATCGACGTCGACGTTGCCCTGTAGAAATTGCCAAACCCACACTAGACGATGGCCCAAAAGTTCCATTCCGGACAGTTTTTGGATTTTTGTGTTTTCGGGTAGCAGATGAATTTTTCTGCGGGCGGTGATAATTTATCTGTAAAGTAGACTTGCCAAGCTTTCCAGCGAGTCCAGTTTCCTAATTTATCGACGTCGACGTTGCCCTTTAGAAATTGCCAAACCCACGCCACACGATGGCCCAAAAGTTCCATTTCGGACAGTTTTGGCATTTTTGTGTTTTCGGGTAGCAGATGAATTTTTCTGCGGGCGGTGATAATTTATCTGCAAAGCAAACTTGCCAAGCTTTCCAGCGAGTCCAGTTTCCTAATTTATCGACGTCGACGTTGCCCTTTAGAAATTGCCAAACCCACACCACACGATGGCCCAAAAGTTCCATTTCGGACAGTTTTGGCATTTTTGTGTTTTCGGGTAGCAGATGAATTTTTCTTTGGGCGGTGATAATTTATCTGCAAAGCAGACTTGCCAAGCTTTCCAGCGAGTCCAGTTTCCTAATTTATCGACGTCGACGTTGCCCTTTAGAAATTGCCAAACCCACACCACACGATGGCCCAAAAGTTCCATTTCGGACAGTTTTGGGATTTTTGTGTTTTCGGGCGGCAGATGAATTTTCTGCGGGCGGTGATAATTTATCTGCAAAGTAGACTTGCCAAGCTTTCCAGCGAGTCCAGTTTCCTAATTTATCGAGGTCACGTTGCCCTTTAGAAATTGCCAAACCCACACTAGACGATGGCCCAAAAGTTCCATTTCGGACAGTTTTGGGATTTTTGTGTTTTCGGGCGGCAGATGAATTTTTCTGCAGGCTGTGATAATTTATCTGTAAAGTAGACTTGCCAAGCTTTCCAGGGAGTCCAGTTTCATAATTTATCGACGTCGACGTTACCCTCTAGAAATTGCCAAATCCACACCACACGATGGCCCAAAAGTTCCATTTCGGACAGTTTTGGGATTTTTGTGTTTTCGGGCGGCAAATGAATTTTTCTGCGGGCGGTGATAATTTATCTGCAAGGTAGACTTGCCAAGCTTTCCAGGGAGTCCAGTTTCCTAATTTATCGACGTCGACGTTGCCCTGTAGAAATTGCCAAACCCACACTAGACGATGGCTCAAAAGTTCCATTTCGGACAGTTTTGGCATTTTTGTGTTTTCGGGGAGCAGATGAATTTTTCTGCGGGCGGTGCTAATTTATCTGCAAAGTAGACTTGCCAAGCTTTCCAGGGAGTCCAGTTTCCTAATTTATCGACGTCGACGTTGCCCTTTAGAAGTTGCCAAACCCACACCACACGATGGTCCAAAAGTTCTATTTCGGACAGTTTTGGCATTTTTGTGTTTCCGGGCAGCAGATGAATTTTTCTGCGGGCGGTGATAATTTATCTGCAAAGTAGACTTGCCAAGCTTTCCAGGGAGTCCAGTTTCCTAATTTATCGACGTCGACGTTGCCCTGTAGAAATTGCCAAACCCACACTAGACGATGGCCCAAAAGTTCCATTCCGGACAGTTTTTGGATTTTTGTGTTTTCGGGTAGCATATGAATTTTTCTGCGGGCGGTGATAATTTATCTGTAAAGTAGACTTGCCAAGCTTTCCAGCGAGTCCAGTTTCCTAATTTATCGACGTCGACGTTGCCCTTTAGAAATTGCCAAACCCACGCCACACGATGGCCCAAAAGTTCCATTTCGGACAGTTTTGGCATTTTTGTGTTTTCGGGTAGCAGATGAATTTTTCTGCGGGCGGTGATAATTTATCTGCAAAGCAAACTTGCCAAGCTTTCCAGCGAGTCCAGTTTCCTAATTTATCGACGTCGACGTTGCCCTTTAGAAATTGCCAAACCCACACCACACGATGGCCCAAAAGTTCCATTTCGGACAGTTTTGGCATTTTTGTGTTTTCGGGTAGCAGATGAATTTTTCTTTGGGCGGTGATAATTTATCTGCAAAGCAGACTTGCCAAGCTTTCCAGCGAGTCCAGTTTCCTAATTTATCGACGTCGACGTTGCCCTTTAGAAATTGCCAAACCCACACCACACGATGGCCCAAAAGTTCCATTTCGGACAGTGTTGGGATTTTTGTGTTTTCGGGCGGCAGATGAATTTTCTGCGGGCGGTGATAATTTATCTGCAAAGTAGACTTGCCAAGCTTTCCAGCGAGTCCAGTTTCCTAATTTATCGAGGTCACGTTGCCCTTTAGAAATTGCCAAACCCACACTAGACGATGGCCCAAAAGTTCCATTTCGGACAGTTTTGGGATTTTTGTGTTTTCGGGCGGCAGATGAATTTTTCTGCGGGCTGTGATAATTTATCTGTAAAGTAGACTTGCCAAGCTTTCCAGGGAGTCCAGTTTCATAATTTATCGACGTCGACGTTACCCTCTAGAAATTGCCAAATCCACACCACACGATGGCCCAAAAGTTCCATTTCGGACAGTTTTGGGATTTTTGTGTTTTCGGGCGGCAAATGAATTTTTCTGCGGGCGGTGATAATTTATCTGCAAGGTACACTTGCCAAGCTTTCCAGGGAGTCCAGTTTCCTAATTTATCGACGTCGACGTTGCCCTGTAGAAATTGCCAAACCCACACTAGACGATGGCTCAAAAGTTCCATTTCGGACAGTTTTGGCATTTTTGTGTTTTCGGGGAGCAGATGAATTTTTCTGCGGGCGGTGCTAATTTATCTGCAAAGTAGACTTGCCAAGCTTTCCAGGGAGTCCAGTTTCCTAATTTATCGACGTCGACGTTGCCCTTTAGAAGTTGCCAAACCCACACCACACGATGGTCCAAAAGTTCTATTTCGGACAGTTTTGGCATTTTTGTGTTTCCGGGCAGCAGATGAATTTTTCTGCGGGCGGTGATAATTTATCTGCAAAGTAGACTTGCCAAGCTTTCCAGGGAGTCCAGTTTCCTAATTTATCGACGTCGACGTTGCCCTGTAGAAATTGCCAAACCCACACTAGACGATGGCCCAAAAGTTCCATTCCGGACAGTTTTTGGATTTTTGTGTTTTCGGGTAGCATATGAATTTTTCTGCGGGCGGTGATAATTTATCTGTAAAGTAGACTTGCCAAGCTTTCCAGCGAGTCCAGTTTCCTAATTTATCGACGTCGACGTTGCCCTTTAGAAATTGCCAAACCCACGCCACACGATGGCCCAAAAGTTCCATTTCGGACAGTTTTGGCATTTTTGTGTTTTCGGGTAGCAGATGAATTTTTCTGCGGGCGGTGATAATTTATCTGCAAAGCAAACTTGCCAAGCTTTCCAGGGAGTCCAGTTTCCTAATTTATCGACGTCGACGTTGCCCTTTAGAAATTGCCAAACCCACACCACACGATGGCCCAAAAGTTCCATTTCGGACAGTTTTGGCATTTTTGTGTTTTCGGGTAGCAGATGAATTTTTCTTTGGGCGGTGATAATTTATCTGCAAAGTAGACTTGCCAAGCTTTCCAGCGAGTCCAGTTTCCTAATTTATCGAGGTCACGTTGCCCTTTAGAAATTGCCAAACCCACGCCACACGATGGCCCAAAAGTTCCATTTCGGACAGTTTTGGGATTTTTGTGTTTTCGGGCGGCAGATGAATTTTTCTGCGGGCTGTGATAATTTATCTGCAAAGCAGACTTGCCAAGCTTTCCAGGGAGTCCAGTTTCATAATTTATCGACGTCGACGTTACCCTCTAGAAATTGCCAAATCCACACCACACGATGGCCCAAAAGTTCCATTTCGGACAGTTTTGGGATTTTTGTGTTTTCGGGCGGCAAATGAATTTTTCTGCGGGCGGTGATAATTTATCTGCAAGGTAGACTTGCCAAGCTTTCCAGGGAGTCCAGTTTCCTAATTTATCGACGTCGACGTTGCCCTGTAGAAATTGCCAAACCCACACTAGACGATGGCTCAAAAGTTCCATTTCGGACAGTTTTGGCATTTTTGTGTTTTCGGGGAGCAGATGAATTTTTCTGCGGGCGGTGCTAATTTATCTGCAAAGTAGACTTGCCAAGCTTTCCAGGGAGTCCAGTTTCCTAATTTATCGACGTCGACGTTGCCCTTTAGAAGTTGCCAAACCCACACCACACGATGGTCCAAAAGTTCTATTTCGGACAGTTTTGGCATTTTTGTGTTTCCGGGCAGCAGATGAATTTTTCTGCGGGCGGTGATAATTTATCTGCAAAGTAGACTTGCCAAGCTTTCCAGGGAGTCCAGTTTCCTAATTTATCGACGTCGACGTTGCCCTGTAGAAATTGCCAAACCCACACTAGACGATGGCCCAAAAGTTCCATTCCGGACAGTTTTTGGATTTTTGTGTTTTCGGGTAGCATATGAATTTTTCTGCGGGCGGTGATAATTTATCTGTAAAGTAGACTTGCCAAGCTTTCCAGCGAGTCCAGTTTCCTAATTTATCGACGTCGACGTTGCCCTTTAGAAATTGCCAAACCCACGCCACACGATGGCCCAAAAGTTCCATTTCGGACAGTTTTGGCATTTTTGTGTTTTCGGGTAGCAGATGAATTTTTCTGCGGGCGGTGATAATTTATCTGCAAAGCAAACTTGCCAAGCTTTCCAGCGAGTCCAGTTTCCTAATTTATCGACGTCGACGTTGCCCTTTAGAAATTGCCAAACCCACACCACACGATGGCCCAAAAGTTCCATTTCGGACAGTTTTGGCATTTTTGTGTTTTCGGGTAGCAGATGAATTTTTCTTTGGGCGGTGATAATTTATCTGCAAAGCAGACTTGCCAAGCTTTCCAGCGAGTCCAGTTTCCTAATTTATCGACGTCGACGTTGCCCTTTAGAAATTGCCAAACCCACACCACACGATGGCCCAAAAGTTCCATTTCGGACAGTGTTGGGATTTTTGTGTTTTCGGGCGGCAGATGAATTTTCTGCGGGCGGTGATAATTTATCTGCAAAGTAGACTTGCCAAGCTTTCCAGCGAGTCCAGTTTCCTAATTTATCGAGGTCACGTTGCCCTTTAGAAATTGCCAAACCCACACTAGACGATGGCCCAAAAGTTCCATTTCGGACAGTTTTGGGATTTTTGTGTTTTCGGGCGGCAGATGAATTTTTCTGCGGGCTGTGATAATTTATCTGTAAAGTAGACTTGCCAAGCTTTCCAGGGAGTCCAGTTTCATAATTTATCGACGTCGACGTTACCCTCTAGAAATTGCCAAATCCACACCACACGATGGCCCAAAAGTTCCATTTCGGACAGTTTTGGGATTTTTGTGTTTTCGGGCGGCAAATGAATTTTTCTGCGGGCGGTGATAATTTATCTGCAAGGTACACTTGCCAAGCTTTCCAGGGAGTCCAGTTTCCTAATTTATCGACGTCGACGTTGCCCTGTAGAAATTGCCAAACCCACACTAGACGATGGCTCAAAAGTTCCATTTCGGACAGTTTTGGCATTTTTGTGTTTTCGGGGAGCAGATGAATTTTTCTGCGGGCGGTGCTAATTTATCTGCAAAGTAGACTTGCCAAGCTTTCCAGGGAGTCCAGTTTCCTAATTTATCGACGTCGACGTTGCCCTTTAGAAGTTGCCAAACCCACACCACACGATGGTCCAAAAGTTCTATTTCGGACAGTTTTGGCATTTTTGTGTTTCCGGGCAGCAGATGAATTTTTCTGCGGGCGGTGATAATTTATCTGCAAAGTAGACTTGCCAAGCTTTCCAGGGAGTCCAGTTTCCTAATTTATCGACGTCGACGTTGCCCTGTAGAAATTGCCAAACCCACACTAGACGATGGCCCAAAAGTTCCATTCCGGACAGTTTTTGGATTTTTGTGTTTTCGGGTAGCATATGAATTTTTCTGCGGGCGGTGATAATTTATCTGTAAAGTAGACTTGCCAAGCTTTCCAGCGAGTCCAGTTTCCTAATTTATCGACGTCGACGTTGCCCTTTAGAAATTGCCAAACCCACGCCACACGATGGCCCAAAAGTTCCATTTCGGACAGTTTTGGCATTTTTGTGTTTTCGGGTAGCAGATGAATTTTTCTGCGGGCGGTGATAATTTATCTGCAAAGCAAACTTGCCAAGCTTTCCAGGGAGTCCAGTTTCCTAATTTATCGACGTCGACGTTGCCCTTTAGAAATTGCCAAACCCACACCACACGATGGCCCAAAAGTTCCATTTCGGACAGTTTTGGCATTTTTGTGTTTTCGGGTAGCAGATGAATTTTTCTTTGGGCGGTGATAATTTATCTGCAAAGTAGACTTGCCAAGCTTTCCAGCGAGTCCAGTTTCCTAATTTATCGAGGTCACGTTGCCCTTTAGAAATTGCCAAACCCACGCCACACGATGGCCCAAAAGTTCCATTTCGGACAGTTTTGGGATTTTTGTGTTTTCGGGCGGCAGATGAATTTTTCTGCGGGCTGTGATAATTTATCTGCAAAGCAGACTTGCCAAGCTTTCCAGGGAGTCCAGTTTCATAATTTATCGACGTCGACGTTACCCTCTAGAAATTGCCAAATCCACACCACACGATGGCCCAAAAGTTCCATTTCGGACAGTTTTGGGATTTTTGTGTTTTCGGGCGGCAAATGAATTTTTCTGCGGGCGGTGATAATTTATCTGCAAGGTAGACTTGCCAAGCTTTCCAGGGAGTCCAGTTTCCTAATTTATCGACGTCGACGTTGCCCTGTAGAAATTGCCAAACCCACACTAGACGATGGCTCAAAAGTTCCATTTCGGACAGTTTTGGCATTTTTGTGTTTTCGGGGAGCAGATGAATTTTTCTGCGGGCGGTGCTAATTTATCTGCAAAGTAGACTTGCCAAGCTTTCCAGGGAGTCCAGTTTCCTAATTTATCGACGTCGACGTTGCCCTTTAGAAGTTGCCAAACCCACACCACACGATGGTCCAAAAGTTCTATTTCGGACAGTTTTGGCATTTTTGTGTTTCCGGGCAGCAGATGAATTTTTCTGCGGGCGGTGATAATTTATCTGCAAAGTATACTTGCCAAGCTTTCCAGGGAGTCCAGTTTCCTAATTTATCGACGTCGACGTTGCCCTGTAGAAATTGCCAAACCCACACTAGACGATGGCCCAAAAGTTCCATTTCGGACAGTTTTGGGATTTTTGTGTTTTCGGGTAGCATATGAATTTTTCTGCGGGCGGTGATAATTTATCTGTAAAGTAGACTTGCCAAGCTTTCCAGCGAGTCCAGTTTCCTAATTTATCGACGTCGACGTTGCCCTTTAGAAATTGCCAAACCCACGCCACACGATGGCCCAAAAGTTCCATTTCGGACAGTTTTGGCATTTTTGTGTTTCCGGGCAGCAGATGAATTTTTCTGCGGGCGGTGATAATTTATCTGCAAAGTAGACTTGCCAAGCTTTCCAGGGAGTCCAGTTTCCTAATTTATCGACGTCGACGTTGCCCTGTAGAAATTGCCAAACCCACACTAGACGATGGCCCAAAAGTTCCATTCCGGACAGTTTTTGGATTTTTGTGTTTTCGGGTAGCATATGAATTTTTCTGCGGGCGGTGATAATTTATCTGTAAAGTAGACTTGCCAAGCTTTCCAGCGAGTCCAGTTTCCTAATTTATCGACGTCGACGTTGCCCTTTAGAAATTGCCAAACCCACGCCACACGATGGCCCAAAAGTTCCATTTCGGACAGTTTTGGCATTTTTGTGTTTTCGGGTAGCAGATGAATTTTTCTGCGGGCGGTGATAATTTATCTGCAAAGCAAACTTGCCAAGCTTTCCAGCGAGTCCAGTTTCCTAATTTATCGACGTCGACGTTGCCCTTTAGAAATTGCCAAACCCACACCACACGATGGCCCAAAAGTTCCATTTCGGACAGTTTTGGCATTTTTGTGTTTTCGGGTAGCAGATGAATTTTTCTTTGGGCGGTGATAATTTATCTGCAAAGCAGACTTGCCAAGCTTTCCAGCGAGTCCAGTTTCCTAATTTATCGACGTCGACGTTGCCCTTTAGAAATTGCCAAACCCACACCACACGATGGCCCAAAAGTTCCATTTCGGACAGTTTTGGGATTTTTGTGTTTTCGGGCGGCAGATGAATTTTCTGCGGGCGGTGATAATTTATCTGCAAAGTAGACTTGCCAAGCTTTCCAGCGAGTCCAGTTTCCTAATTTATCGAGGTCACGTTGCCCTTTAGAAATTGCCAAACCCACACTAGACGATGGCCCAAAAGTTCTATTTCGGACAGTTTTGGGATTTTTGTGTTTTCGGGCGGCAGATGAATTTTTCTGCGGGCTGTGATAATTTATCTGTAAAGTAGACTTGCCAAGCTTTCCAGGGAGTCCAGTTTCATAATTTATCGACGTCGACGTTACCCTCTAGAAATTGCCAAATCCACACCACACGATGGCCCAAAAGTTCCATTTCGGACAGTTTTGGGATTTTAGTGTTTTCGGGCGGCAAATGAATTTTTCTGCGGGCGGTGATAATTTATCTGCAAGGTAGACTTGCCAAGCTTTCCAGGGAGTCCAGTTTCCTAATTTATCGACGTCGACGTTGCCCTGTAGAAATTGCCAAACCCACACTAGACGATGGCCCAAAAGTTCCATTTCGGACAGTTTTGGGATTTTTGTGTTTTCGGGCGGCAGATGAATTTTTCTGCGGGCTGTGATAATTTATCTGCAAAGTAGACTTGCCAAGCTTTCCAGGGAGTCCAGTTTCATAATTTATCGACGTCGACGTTACCCTCTAGAAATTGCCAAACCCACACCACACGATGGCCCAAAAGTTCCATTTCGGACAGTTTTGGGATTTTTGTGTTTTCGGGCGGCACATGAATTTTTCTGCGGGCGGTGATAATTTATCTGCAAAGTAGACTTGCCAAGCTTTCCAGGGAGTCCAGTTTCCTAATTTATCGACGTCGACGTTGCCCTGTAGAAATTGCCAAACCCACACTAGACGATGGCCCAAAAGTTCCATTTCGGACAGTTTTGGGATTTTTGTGTTTTCGGGCGGCAGATGAATTTTTCTGCGGGCTGTGATAATTTATCTGCAAAGTAGACTTGCCAAGCTTTCCAGGGAGTCCAGTTTCCTAATTTATCGACGTCGACGTTGCCCTGTAGAAATTGCCAAACCCACACTAGACGATGGCCCAAAAGTTCCATTTCGGACAGTTTTGGGATTTTTGTGTTTTCGGGTAGCATATGAATTTTTCTGCGGGCGGTGATAATTTATCTGTAAAGTAGACTTGCCAAGCTTTCCAGCGAGTCCAGTTTCCTAATTTATCGACGTCGACGTTGCCCTTTAGAAATTGCCAAACCCACGCCACACGATGGCCCAAAAGTTCCATTTCGGACAGTTTTGGCATTTTTGTGTTTCCGGGCAGCAGATGAATTTTTCTGCGGGCGGTGATAATTTATCTGCAAAGTAGACTTGCCAAGCTTTCCAGGGAGTCCAGTTTCCTAATTTATCGACGTCGACGTTGCCCTGTAGAAATTGCCAAACCCACACTAGACGATGGCCCAAAAGTTCCATTCCGGACAGTTTTTGGATTTTTGTGTTTTCGGGTAGCATATGAATTTTTCTGCGGGCGGTGATAATTTATCTGTAAAGTAGACTTGCCAAGCTTTCCAGCGAGTCCAGTTTCCTAATTTATCGACGTCGACGTTGCCCTTTAGAAATTGCCAAACCCACGCCACACGATGGCCCAAAAGTTCCATTTCGGACAGTTTTGGCATTTTTGTGTTTTCGGGTAGCAGATGAATTTTTCTGCGGGCGGTGATAATTTATCTGCAAAGCAAACTTGCCAAGCTTTCCAGCGAGTCCAGTTTCCTAATTTATCGACGTCGACGTTGCCCTTTAGAAATTGCCAAACCCACACCACACGATGGCCCAAAAGTTCCATTTCGGACAGTTTTGGCATTTTTGTGTTTTCGGGTAGCAGATGAATTTTTCTTTGGGCGGTGATAATTTATCTGCAAAGCAGACTTGCCAAGCTTTCCAGCGAGTCCAGTTTCCTAATTTATCGACGTCGACGTTGCCCTTTAGAAATTGCCAAACCCACACCACACGATGGCCCAAAAGTTCCATTTCGGACAGTTTTGGGATTTTTGTGTTTTCGGGCGGCAGATGAATTTTCTGCGGGCGGTGATAATTTATCTGCAAAGTAGACTTGCCAAGCTTTCCAGCGAGTCCAGTTTCCTAATTTATCGAGGTCACGTTGCCCTTTAGAAATTGCCAAACCCACACTAGACGATGGCCCAAAAGTTCTATTTCGGACAGTTTTGGGATTTTTGTGTTTTCGGGCGGCAGATGAATTTTTCTGCGGGCTGTGATAATTTATCTGTAAAGTAGACTTGCCAAGCTTTCCAGGGAGTCCAGTTTCATAATTTATCGACGTCGACGTTACCCTCTAGAAATTGCCAAATCCACACCACACGATGGCCCAAAAGTTCCATTTCGGACAGTTTTGGGATTTTAGTGTTTTCGGGCGGCAAATGAATTTTTCTGCGGGCGGTGATAATTTATCTGCAAGGTAGACTTGCCAAGCTTTCCAGGGAGTCCAGTTTCCTAATTTATCGACGTCGACGTTGCCCTGTAGAAATTGCCAAACCCACACTAGACGATGGCCCAAAAGTTCCATTTCGGACAGTTTTGGGATTTTTGTGTTTTCGGGCGGCAGATGAATTTTTCTGCGGGCTGTGATAATTTATCTGCAAAGTAGACTTGCCAAGCTTTCCAGGGAGTCCAGTTTCATAATTTATCGACGTCGACGTTACCCTCTAGAAATTGCCAAACCCACACCACACGATGGCCCAAAAGTTCCATTTCGGACAGTTTTGGGATTTTTGTGTTTTCGGGCGGCACATGAATTTTTCTGCGGGCGGTGATAATTTATCTGCAAAGTAGACTTGCCAAGCTTTCCAGGGAGTCCAGTTTCCTAATTTATCGACGTCGACGTTGCCCTGTAGAAATTGCCAAACCCACACTAGACGATGGCCCAAAAGTTCCATTTCGGACAGTTTTGGCATTTTTGTGTTTTCGGGGAGCAGATGAATTTTTCTGCGGGCGGTGATAATTTATCTGCAAAGTAGACTTGCCAAGCTTTCCAGCGAGTCCAGTTTCCTAATTTATCGACTTCGACGTTGCCCTTTAGAAGTTGCCAAACCCACACCACACGATGGCCCAAAAGTTCCATTTCGGACAGTTTTGGCATTTTTGTGTTTCCGGGCAGCAGATGAATTTTTCTGCGGGCGGTGATAATTTATCTGCAAAGTAGACTTGCCAAGCTTTCCAGGGAGTCCAGTTTCCTAATTTATCGACGTCGACGTTGCCCTGTAGAAATTGCCAAACCCACACTAGACGATGGCCCAAAAGTTCCATTCCGGACAGTTTTGGGATTTTTGTGTTTTCGGGTAGCATATGAATTTTTCTGCGGGCGGTGATAATTTATCTGTAACGTAGACTTGCCAAGCTTTCCAGCGAGTCCAGTTTCCTAATTTATCGACGTCGACGTTGCCCTTTAGAAATTGCCAAACCCACGCCACACGATGGCCCAAAAGTTCCATTTCGGACAGTTTTGGGATTTTAGTGTTTTCGGGCGGCAAATGAATTTTTCTGCGGGCGGTGATAATTTATCTGCAAGGTAGACTTGCCAAGCTTTCCAGCGAGTCCAGTTTCCTAATTTATCGAGGTCACGTTGCCCTTTAGAAATTGCCAAACCCACACTAGACGATGGCCCAAAAGTTCCATTTCGGATAGTTTTGGGATTTTTGTGTTTTCGGGCGGCAGATGAATTTTTCTTTGGGCGGTGATAATTTATCTGTAAAGTAGACTTGCCAAGCTTTCCAGGGAGTCCAGTTTCATAATTTATCGACGTCGACGTTGCCCTCTAGAAATTGCCAAATCCACACCACACGATGGCCCAAAAGTTCCATTTCGGACAGTTTTGGGATTTTTGTGTTTTCGGGCGGCAGATGAATTTTCTGCGGGCGGTGATAATTTATCTGCAAAGTAGACTTGCCAAGCTTTCCAGCGAGTCCAGTTTCCTAATTTATCGAGGTCACGTTGCCCTTTAGAAATTGCCAAACCCACACTAGACGATGGCCCAAAAGTTCTATTTCGGACAGTTTTGGGATTTTTGTGTTTTCGGGCGGCAGATGAATTTTTCTGCGGGCTGTGATAATTTATCTGTAAAGTAGACTTGCCAAGCTTTCCAGGGAGTCCAGTTTCATAATTTATCGACGTCGACGTTACCCTCTAGAAATTGCCAAATCCACACCACACGATGGCCCAAAAGTTCCATTTCGGACAGTTTTGGGATTTTAGTGTTTTCGGGCGGCAAATGAATTTTTCTGCGGGCGGTGATAATTTATCTGCAAGGTAGACTTGCCAAGCTTTCCAGGGAGTCCAGTTTCCTAATTTATCGACGTCGACGTTGCCCTGTAGAAATTGCCAAACCCACACTAGACGATGGCCCAAAAGTTCCATTTCGGACAGTTTTGGGATTTTTGTGTTTTCGGGCGGCAGATGAATTTTTCTGCGGGCTGTGATAATTTATCTGCAAAGTAGACTTGCCAAGCTTTCCAGGGAGTCCAGTTTCATAATTTATCGACGTCGACGTTACCCTCTAGAAATTGCCAAACCCACACCACACGATGGCCCAAAAGTTCCATTTCGGACAGTTTTGGGATTTTTGTGTTTTCGGGCGGCACATGAATTTTTCTGCGGGCGGTGATAATTTATCTGCAAAGTAGACTTGCCAAGCTTTCCAGGGAGTCCAGTTTCCTAATTTATCGACGTCGACGTTGCCCTGTAGAAATTGCCAAACCCACACTAGACGATGGCCCAAAAGTTCCATTTCGGACAGTTTTGGCATTTTTGTGTTTTCGGGGAGCAGATGAATTTTTCTGCGGGCGGTGATAATTTATCTGCAAAGTAGACTTGCCAAGCTTTCCAGGGAGTCCAGTTTCCTAATTTATCGACTTCGACGTTGCCCTTTAGAAGTTGCCAAACCCACACCACACGATGGCCCAAAAGTTCCATTTCGGACAGTTTTGGCATTTTTGTGTTTCCGGGCAGCAGATGAATTTTTCTGCGGGCGGTGATAATTTATCTGCAAAGTAGACTTGCCAAGCTTTCCAGGGAGTCCAGTTTCCTAATTTATCGACGTCGACGTTGCCCTGTAGAAATTGCCAAACCCACACTAGACGATGGCCCAAAAGTTCCATTCCGGACAGTTTTGGGATTTTTGTGTTTTCGGGTAGCATATGAATTTTTCTGCGGGCGGTGATAATTTATCTGTAAAGTAGACTTGCCAAGCTTTCCAGCGAGTCCAGTTTCCTAATTTATCGACGTCGACGTTGCCCTTTAGAAATTGCCAAACCCACGCCACACGATGGCCCAAAAGTTCCATTTCGGACAGTTTTGGGATTTTAGTGTTTTCGGGCGGCAAATGAATTTTTCTGCGGGCGGTGATAATTTATCTGCAAGGTAGACTTGCCAAGCTTTCCAGGGAGTCCAGTTTCCTAATTTATCGAGGTCACGTTGCCCTTTAGAAATTGCCAAACCCACACTAGACGATGGCCCAAAAGTTCCATTTCGGACAGTTTTGGGATTTTTGTGTTTTCGGGCGGCAGATGAATTTTTCTGCGGGCTGTGATAATTTATCTGTAAAGTAGACTTGCCAAGCTTTCCAGGGAGTCCAGTTTCATAATTTATCGACGTCGACGTTACCCTCTAGAAATTGCCAAATCCACACCACACGATGGCCCAAAAGTTCCATTTCGGACAGTTTTGGGATTTTAGTGTTTTCGGGCGGCAAATGAATTTTTCTGCGGGCGGTGATAATTTATCTGCAAGGTAGACTTGCCAAGCTTTCCAGGGAGTCCAGTTTCCTAATTTATCGACGTCGACGTTGCCCTGTAGAAATTGCCAAACCCACACTAGACGATGGCCCAAAAGTTCCATTTCGGACAGTTTTGGGATTTTTGTGTTTTCGGGCGGCAGATGAATTTTTCTGCGGGCTGTGATAATTTATCTGCAAAGTAGACTTGCCAAGCTTTCCAGGGAGTCCAGTTTCATAATTTATCGACGTCGCCGTTACCCTCTAGAAATTGCCAAACCCACACCACACGATGGCCCAAAAGTTCCATTTCGGACAGTTTTGGGATTTTTGTGTTTTCGGGTGGCACATGAATTTTTCTGCGGGCGGTGATAATTTATCTGCAAAGTAGACTTGCCAAGCTTTCCAGGGAGTCCAGTTTCCTAATTTATCGACGTCGACGTTGCCCTGTAGAAATTGCCAAACCCACACTAGACGATGGCCCAAAAGTTCCATTTCGGACAGTTTTGGCATTTTTGTGTTTTCGGGGAGCAGATGAATTTTTCTGCGGGCGGTGATAATTTATCTGCAAAGTAGACTTGCCAAGCTTTCCAGGGAGTCCAGTTTCCTAATTTATCGACTTCGACGTTGCCCTTTAGAAGTTGCCAAACCCACACCACACGATGGCCCAAAAGTTCCATTTCGGACAGTTTTGGCATTTTTGTGTTTCCGGGCAGCAGATGAATTTTTCTGCGGGCGGTGATAATTTATCTGCAAAGTAGACTTGCCAAGCTTTCCAGGGAGTCCAGTTTCCTAATTTATCGACGTCAACGTTGCCCTGTAGAAATTGCCAAACCCACACTAGACGATGGCCCAAAAGTTCCATTCCGGACAGTTTTGGGATTTTTGTGTTTTCGGGTAGCATATGAATTTTTCTGCGGGCGGTGATAATTTATCTGTAAAGTAGACTTGCCAAGCTTTCCAGCGAGTCCAGTTTCCTAATTTATCGACGTCGACGTTGCCCTTTAGAAATTGCCAAACCCACGCCACACGATGGCCCAAAAGTTCCATTTCGGACAGTTTTGGCATTTTTGTGTTTTCGGGCGGCAAATGAATTTTTCTGCGGGCGGTGATAATTTATCTGCAAGGTAGACTTGCCAAGCTTTCCAGCGAGTCCAGTTTCCTAATTTATCGACGTCACGTTGCCCTTTAGAAATTGCCAAACCCACACTAGACGATGGCCCAAAAGTTCCATTTCGGACAGTTTTGGGATTTTTGTGTTTTCGGGCGGCAGATGAATTTTTCTGCGGGCTGTGATAATTTATCTGTAAAGTAGACTTGCCAAGCTTTCCAGGGAGTCCAGTTTCATAATTTATCGACGTCGACGTTACCCTCTAGAAATTGCCAAATCCACACCACACGATGGCCCAAAAGTTCCATTTCGGACAGTTTTGGGATTTTAGTGTTTTCGGGCGGCAAATGAATTTTTCTGCGGGCGGTGATAATTTATCTGCAAGGTAGACTTGCCAAGCTTTCCAGGGAGTCCAGTTTCCTAATTTATCGACGTCGACGTTGCCCTGTAGAAATTGCCAAACCCACACTAGACGATGGCCCAAAAGTTCCATTTCGGACAGTTTTGGGATTTTTGTGTTTTCGGGCGGCAGATGAATTTTTCTGCGGGCTGTGATAATTTATCTGCAAAGTAGACTTGCCAAGCTTTCCAGGGAGTCCAGTTTCATAATTTATCGACGTCGACGTTACCCTCTAGAAATTGCCAAACCCACACCACACGATGGCCCAAAAGTTCCATTTCGGACAGTTTTGGGATTTTTGTGTTTTCGGGCGGCACATGAATTTTTCTGCGGGCGGTGATAATTTATCTGCAAAGTAGACTTGCCAAGCTTTCCAGGGAGTCCAGTTTCCTAATTTATCGACGTCGACGTTGCCCTGTAGAAATTGCCAAACCCACACTAGACGATGGCCCAAAAGTTCCATTTCGGACAGTTTTGGCATTTTTGTGTTTTCGGGGAGCAGATGAATTTTTCTGCGGGCGGTGATAATTTATCTGCAAAGTAGACTTGCCAAGCTTTCCAGGGAGTCCAGTTTCCTAATTTATCGACTTCGACGTTGCCCTTTAGAAGTTGCCAAACCCACACCACACGATGGCCCAAAAGTTCCATTTCGGACAGTTTTGGCATTTTTGTGTTTCCGGGCAGCAGATGAATTTTTCTGCGGGCGGTGATAATTTATCTGCAAAGTAGACTTGCCAAGCTTTCCAGGGAGTCCAGTTTCCTAATTTATCGACGTCGACGTTGCCCTGTAGAAATTGCCAAACCCACACTAGACGATGGCCCAAAAGTTCCATTCCGGACAGTTTTGGGATTTTTGTGTTTTCGGGTAGCATATGAATTTTTCTGCGGGCGGTGATAATTTATCTGTAAAGTAGACTTGCCAAGCTTTCCAGCGAGTCCAGTTTCCTAATTTATCGACGTCGACGTTGCCCTTTAGAAATTGCCAAACCCACGCCACACGATGGCCCAAAAGTTCCATTTCGGACAGTTTTGGGATTTTAGTGTTTTCGGGCGGCAAATGAATTTTTCTGCGGGCGGTGATAATTTATCTGCAAGGTAGACTTGCCAAGCTTTCCAGGGAGTCCAGTTTCCTAATTTATCGAGGTCACGTTGCCCTTTAGAAATTGCCAAACCCACACTAGACGATGGCCCAAAAGTTCCATTTCGGACAGTTTTGGGATTTTTGTGTTTTCGGGCGGCAGATGAATTTTTCTGCGGGCTGTGATAATTTATCTGTAAAGTAGACTTGCCAAGCTTTCCAGGGAGTCCAGTTTCATAATTTATCGACGTCGACGTTACCCTCTAGAAATTGCCAAATCCACACCACACGATGGCCCAAAAGTTCCATTTCGGACAGTTTTGGGATTTTAGTGTTTTCGGGCGGCAAATGAATTTTTCTGCGGGCGGTGATAATTTATCTGCAAGGTAGACTTGCCAAGCTTTCCAGGGAGTCCAGTTTCCTAATTTATCGACGTCGACGTTGCCCTGTAGAAATTGCCAAACCCACACTAGACGATGGCCCAAAAGTTCCATTTCGGACAGTTTTGGGATTTTTGTGTTTTCGGGCGGCAGATGAATTTTTCTGCGGGCTGTGATAATTTATCTGCAAAGTAGACTTGCCAAGCTTTCCAGGGAGTCCAGTTTCATAATTTATCGACGTCGCCGTTACCCTCTAGAAATTGCCAAACCCACACCACACGATGGCCCAAAAGTTCCATTTCGGACAGTTTTGGGATTTTTGTGTTTTCGGGCGGCACATGAATTTTTCTGCGGGCGGTGATAATTTATCTGCAAAGTAGACTTGCCAAGCTTTCCAGGGAGTCCAGTTTCCTAATTTATCGACGTCGACGTTGCCCTGTAGAAATTGCCAAACCCACACTAGACGATGGCCCAAAAGTTCCATTTCGGACAGTTTTGGCATTTTTGTGTTTTCGGGGAGCAGATGAATTTTTCTGCGGGCGGTGATAATTTATCTGCAAAGTAGACTTGCCAAGCTTTCCAGGGAGTCCAGTTTCCTAATTTATCGACTTCGACGTTGCCCTTTAGAAGTTGCCAAACCCACACCACACGATGGCCCAAAAGTTCCATTTCGGACAGTTTTGGCATTTTTGTGTTTCCGGGCAGCAGATGAATTTTTCTGCGGGCGGTGATAATTTATCTGCAAAGTAGACTTGCCAAGCTTTCCAGGGAGTCCAGTTTCCTAATTTATCGACGTCGACGTTGCCCTGTAGAAATTGCCAAACCCACACTAGACGATGGCCCAAAAGTTCCATTCCGGACAGTTTTGGGATTTTTGTGTTTTCGGGTAGCATATGAATTTTTCTGCGGGCGGTGATAATTTATCTGTAAAGTAGACTTGCCAAGCTTTCCAGCGAGTCCAGTTTCCTAATTTATCGACGTCGACGTTGCCCTTTAGAAATTGCCAAACCCACGCCACACGATGGCCCAAAAGTTCCATTTCGGACAGTTTTGGCATTTTTGTGTTTTCGGGCGGCAAATGAATTTTTCTGCGGGCGGTGATAATTTATCTGCAAGGTAGACTTGCCAAGCTTTCCAGCGAGTCCAGTTTCCTAATTTATCGACGTCACGTTGCCCTTTAGAAATTGCCAAACCCACACTAGACGATGGCCCAAAAGTTCCATTTCGGACAGTTTTGGGATTTTTGTGTTTTCGGGCGGCAGATGAATTTTTCTGCGGGCTGTGATAATTTATCTGTAAAGTAGACTTGCCAAGCTTTCCAGGGAGTCCAGTTTCATAATTTATCGACGTCGACGTTACCCTCTAGAAATTGCCAAATCCACACCACACGATGGCCCAAAAGTTCCATTTCGGACAGTTTTGGGATTTTAGTGTTTTCGGGCGGCAAATGAATTTTTCTGCGGGCGGTGATAATTTATCTGCAAGGTAGACTTGCCAAGCTTTCCAGGGAGTCCAGTTTCCTAATTTATCGACGTCGACGTTGCCCTGTAGAAATTGCCAAACCCACACTAGACGATGGCCCAAAAGTTCCATTTCGGACAGTTTTGGGATTTTTGTGTTTTCGGGCGGCAGATGAATTTTTCTGCGGGCTGTGATAATTTATCTGCAAAGTAGACTTGCCAAGCTTTCCAGGGAGTCCAGTTTCATAATTTATCGACGTCGACGTTACCCTCTAGAAATTGCCAAACCCACACCACACGATGGCCCAAAAGTTCCATTTCGGACAGTTTTGGGATTTTTGTGTTTTCGGGCGGCACATGAATTTTTCTGCGGGCGGTGATAATTTATCTGCAAAGTAGACTTGCCAAGCTTTCCAGGGAGTCCAGTTTCCTAATTTATCGACGTCGACGTTGCCCTGTAGAAATTGCCAAACCCACACTAGACGATGGCCCAAAAGTTCCATTTCGGACAGTTTTGGCATTTTTGTGTTTTCGGGGAGCAGATGAATTTTTCTGCGGGCGGTGATAATTTATCTGCAAAGTAGACTTGCCAAGCTTTCCAGGGAGTCCAGTTTCCTAATTTATCGACTTCGACGTTGCCCTTTAGAAGTTGCCAAACCCACACCACACGATGGCCCAAAAGTTCCATTTCGGACAGTTTTGGCATTTTTGTGTTTCCGGGCAGCAGATGAATTTTTCTGCGGGCGGTGATAATTTATCTGCAAAGTAGACTTGCCAAGCTTTCCAGGGAGTCCAGTTTCCTAATTTATCGACGTCGACGTTGCCCTGTAGAAATTGCCAAACCCACACTAGACGATGGCCCAAAAGTTCCATTCCGGACAGTTTTGGGATTTTTGTGTTTTCGGGTAGCATATGAATTTTTCTGCGGGCGGTGATAATTTATCTGTAAAGTAGACTTGCCAAGCTTTCCAGCGAGTCCAGTTTCCTAATTTATCGACGTCGACGTTGCCCTTTAGAAATTGCCAAACCCACGCCACACGATGGCCCAAAAGTTCCATTTCGGACAGTTTTGGCATTTTTGTGTTTTCGGGTAGCAGATGAATTTTTCTGCGGGCGGTGATAATTTATCTGCAAAGCAAACTTGCCAAGCTTTCCAGCGAGTCCAGTTTCCTAATTTATCGACGTCGACGTTGCCCTTTAGAAATTGCCAAACCCACACCACACGATGGCCCAAAAGTTCCATTTCGGACAGTTTTGGCATTTTTGTGTTTTCGGGTAGCAGATGAATTTTTCTTTGGGCGGTGATAATTTATCTGCAAAGCAGACTTGCCAAGCTTTCCAGCGAGTCCAGTTTCCTAATTTATCGACGTCGACGTTGCCCTTTAGAAATTGCCAAACCCACACCACACGATGGCCCAAAAGTTCCATTTCGGACAGTTTTGGGATTTTTGTGTTTTCGGGCGGCAGATGAATTTTCTGCGGGCGGTGATAATTTATCTGCAAAGTAGACTTGCCAAGCTTTCCAGCGAGTCCAGTTTCCTAATTTATCGAGGTCACGTTGCCCTTTAGAAATTGCCAAACCCACACTAGACGATGGCCCAAAAGTTCCATTTCGGACAGTTTTGGGATTTTTGTGTTTTCGGGCGGCAGATGAATTTTTCTGCGGGCTGTGATAATTTATCTGTAAAGTAGACTTGCCAAGCTTTCCAGGGAGTCCAGTTTCATAATTTATCGACGTCGACGTTACCCTCTAGAAATTGCCAAATCCACACCACACGATGGCCCAAAAGTTCCATTTCGGACAGTTTTGGGATTTTTGTGTTTTCGGGCGGCAAATGAATTTTTCTGCGGGCGGTGATAATTTATCTGCAAGGTAGACTTGCCAAGCTTTCCAGGGAGTCCAGTTTCCTAATTTATCGACGTCGACGTTGCCCTGTAGAAATTGCCAAACCCAAACTAGACGATGGCTCAAAAGTTCCATTTCGGACAGTTTTGGCATTTTTGTGTTTTCGGGGAGCAGATGAATTTTTCTGCGGGCGGTGCTAATTTATCTGCAAAGTAGACTTGCCAAGCTTTCCAGGGAGTCCAGTTTCCTAATTTATCGACGTCGACGTTGCCCTTTAGAAGTTGCCAAACCCACACTAGACGATGGCCCAAAAGTTCCATTCCGGACAGTTTTGGGATTTTTGTGTTTTCGGGTAGCATATGAATTTTTCTGCGGGCGGTGATAATTTATCTGTAAAGTAGACTTGCCAAGCTTTCCAGCGAGTCCAGTTTCCTAATTTATCGACGTCGACGTTGCCCTTTAGAAATTGCCAAACCCACGCCACACGATGGCCCAAAAGTTCCATTTCGGACAGTTTTGGGATTTTAGTGTTTTCGGGCGGCAAATGAATTTTTCTGCGGGCGGTGATAATTTATCTGCAAGGTAGACTTGCCAAGCTTTCCAGGGAGTCCAGTTTCCTAATTTATCGAGGTCACGTTGCCCTTTAGAAATTGCCAAACCCACACTAGACGATGGCCCAAAAGTTCCATTTCGGACAGTTTTGGGATTTTTGTGTTTTCGGGCGGCAGATGAATTTTTCTGCGGGCTGTGATAATTTATCTGTAAAGTAGACTTGCCAAGCTTTCCAGGGAGTCCAGTTTCATAATTTATCGACGTCGACGTTACCCTCTAGAAATTGCCAAATCCACACCACACGATGGCCCAAAAGTTCCATTTCGGACAGTTTTGGGATTTTAGTGTTTTCGGGCGGCAAATGAATTTTTCTGCGGGCGGTGATAATTTATCTGCAAGGTAGACTTGCCAAGCTTTCCAGGGAGTCCAGTTTCCTAATTTATCGACGTCGACGTTGCCCTGTAGAAATTGCCAAACCCACACTAGACGATGGCCCAAAAGTTCCATTTCGGACAGTTTTGGGATTTTTGTGTTTTCGGGCGGCAGATGAATTTTTCTGCGGGCTGTGATAATTTATCTGCAAAGTAGACTTGCCAAGCTTTCCAGGGAGTCCAGTTTCATAATTTATCGACGTCGCCGTTACCCTCTAGAAATTGCCAAACCCACACCACACGATGGCCCAAAAGTTCCATTTCGGACAGTTTTGGGATTTTTGTGTTTTCGGGCGGCACATGAATTTTTCTGCGGGCGGTGATAATTTATCTGCAAAGTAGACTTGCCAAGCTTTCCAGGGAGTCCAGTTTCCTAATTTATCGACGTCGACGTTGCCCTGTAGAAATTGCCAAACCCACACTAGACGATGGCCCAAAAGTTCCATTTCGGACAGTTTTGGCATTTTTGTGTTTTCGGGGAGCAGATGAATTTTTCTGCGGGCGGTGATAATTTATCTGCAAAGTAGACTTGCCAAGCTTTCCAGGGAGTCCAGTTTCCTAATTTATCGACTTCGACGTTGCCCTTTAGAAGTTGCCAAACCCACACCACACGATGGCCCAAAAGTTCCATTTCGGACAGTTTTGGCATTTTTGTGTTTCCGGGCAGCAGATGAATTTTTCTGCGGGCGGTGATAATTTATCTGCAAAGTAGACTTGCCAAGCTTTCCAGGGAGTCCAGTTTCCTAATTTATCGACGTCGACGTTGCCCTGTAGAAATTGCCAAACCCACACTAGACGATGGCCCAAAAGTTCCATTCCGGACAGTTTTGGGATTTTTGTGTTTTCGGGTAGCATATGAATTTTTCTGCGGGCGGTGATAATTTATCTGTAAAGTAGACTTGCCAAGCTTTCCAGCGAGTCCAGTTTCCTAATTTATCGACGTCGACGTTGCCCTTTAGAAATTGCCAAACCCACGCCACACGATGGCCCAAAAGTTCCATTTCGGACAGTTTTGGCATTTTTGTGTTTTCGGGCGGCAAATGAATTTTTCTGCGGGCGGTGATAATTTATCTGCAAGGTAGACTTGCCAAGCTTTCCAGCGAGTCCAGTTTCCTAATTTATCGACGTCACGTTGCCCTTTAGAAATTGCCAAACCCACACTAGACGATGGCCCAAAAGTTCCATTTCGGACAGTTTTGGGATTTTTGTGTTTTCGGGCGGCAGATGAATTTTTCTGCGGGCTGTGATAATTTATCTGTAAAGTAGACTTGCCAAGCTTTCCAGGGAGTCCAGTTTCATAATTTATCGACGTCGACGTTACCCTCTAGAAATTGCCAAATCCACACCACACGATGGCCCAAAAGTTCCATTTCGGACAGTTTTGGGATTTTAGTGTTTTCGGGCGGCAAATGAATTTTTCTGCGGGCGGTGATAATTTATCTGCAAGGTAGACTTGCCAAGCTTTCCAGGGAGTCCAGTTTCCTAATTTATCGACGTCGACGTTGCCCTGTAGAAATTGCCAAACCCACACTAGACGATGGCCCAAAAGTTCCATTTCGGACAGTTTTGGGATTTTTGTGTTTTCGGGCGGCAGATGAATTTTTCTGCGGGCTGTGATAATTTATCTGCAAAGTAGACTTGCCAAGCTTTCCAGGGAGTCCAGTTTCATAATTTATCGACGTCGACGTTACCCTCTAGAAATTGCCAAACCCACACCACACGATGGCCCAAAAGTTCCATTTCGGACAGTTTTGGGATTTTTGTGTTTTCGGGCGGCACATGAATTTTTCTGCGGGCGGTGATAATTTATCTGCAAAGTAGACTTGCCAAGCTTTCCAGGGAGTCCAGTTTCCTAATTTATCGACGTCGACGTTGCCCTGTAGAAATTGCCAAACCCACACTAGACGATGGCCCAAAAGTTCCATTTCGGACAGTTTTGGCATTTTTGTGTTTTCGGGGAGCAGATGAATTTTTCTGCGGGCGGTGATAATTTATCTGCAAAGTAGACTTGCCAAGCTTTCCAGGGAGTCCAGTTTCCTAATTTATCGACTTCGACGTTGCCCTTTAGAAGTTGCCAAACCCACACCACACGATGGCCCAAAAGTTCCATTTCGGACAGTTTTGGCATTTTTGTGTTTCCGGGCAGCAGATGAATTTTTCTGCGGGCGGTGATAATTTATCTGCAAAGTAGACTTGCCAAGCTTTCCAGGGAGTCCAGTTTCCTAATTTATCGACGTCGACGTTGCCCTGTAGAAATTGCCAAACCCACACTAGACGATGGCCCAAAAGTTCCATTCCGGACAGTTTTGGGATTTTTGTGTTTTCGGGTAGCATATGAATTTTTCTGCGGGCGGTGATAATTTATCTGTAAAGTAGACTTGCCAAGCTTTCCAGCGAGTCCAGTTTCCTAATTTATCGACGTCGACGTTGCCCTTTAGAAATTGCCAAACCCACGCCACACGATGGCCCAAAAGTTCCATTTCGGACAGTTTTGGGATTTTAGTGTTTTCGGGCGGCAAATGAATTTTTCTGCGGGCGGTGATAATTTATCTGCAAGGTAGACTTGCCAAGCTTTCCAGGGAGTCCAGTTTCCTAATTTATCGAGGTCACGTTGCCCTTTAGAAATTGCCAAACCCACACTAGACGATGGCCCAAAAGTTCCATTTCGGACAGTTTTGGGATTTTTGTGTTTTCGGGCGGCAGATGAATTTTTCTGCGGGCTGTGATAATTTATCTGTAAAGTAGACTTGCCAAGCTTTCCAGGGAGTCCAGTTTCATAATTTATCGACGTCGACGTTACCCTCTAGAAATATCCAAATCCACACCACACGATGGCCCAAAAGTTCCATTTCGGACAGTTTTGGGATTTTAGTGTTTTCGGGCGGCAAATGAATTTTTCTGCGGGCGGTGATAATTTATCTGCAAGGTAGACTTGCCAAGCTTTCCAGGGAGTCCAGTTTCCTAATTTATCGACGTCGACGTTGCCCTGTAGAAATTGCCAAACCCACACTAGACGATGGCCCAAAAGTTCCATTTCGGACAGTTTTGGGATTTTTGTGTTTTCGGGCGGCAGATGAATTTTTCTGCGGGCTGTGATAATTTATCTGTAAAGTAGACTTGCCAAGCTTTCCAGGGAGTCCAGTTTCATAATTTATCGACGTCGACGTTACCCTCTAGAAATTGCCAAATCCACACCACACGATGGCCCAAAAGTTCCATTTCGGACAGTTTTGGGATTTTTGTGTTTTCGGGCGGCAAATGAATTTTTCTGCGGGCGGTGATAATTTATCTGCAAGGTAGACTTGCCAAGCTTTCCAGGGAGTCCAGTTTCCTAATTTATCGACGTCGACGTTGCCCTGTAGAAATTGCCAAACCCACACTAGACGATGGCTCAAAAGTTCCATTTCGGACAGTTTTGGCATTTTTGTGTTTTCGGGGAGCAGATGAATTTTTCTGCGGGCGGTGATAATTTATCTGCAAAGTAGACTTGCCAAGCTTTCCAGGGAGTCCAGTTTCCTAATTTATCGACGTCGACGTTGCCCTTTAGAAGTTGCCAAACCCACACCACACGATGGTCCAAAAGTTCTATTTCGGACAGTTTTGGCATTTTTGTGTTTCCGGGCAGCAGATGAATTTTTCTGCGGGCGGTGATAATTTATCTGCAAAGTATACTTGCCAAGCTTTCCAGGGAGTCCAGTTTCCTAATTTATCGACGTCGACGTTGCCCTGTAGAAATTGCCAAACCCACACTAGACGATGGCCCAAAAGTTCCATTCCGGACAGTTTTTGGATTTTTGTGTTTTCGGGTAGCATATGAATTTTTCTGCGAGCGGTGATAATTTATCTGTAAAGTAGACTTGCCAAGCTTTCCAGCGAGTCCAGTTTCCTAATTTATCGACGTCGACGTTGCCCTTTAGAAATTGCCAAACCCACGCCACACGATGGCCCAAAAGTTCCATTTCGGACAGTTTTGGCATTTTTGTGTTTTCGGGTAGCAGATGAATTTTTCTGCGGGCGGTGATAATTTATCTGCAAAGCAAACTTGCCAAGCTTTCCAGCGAGTCCAGTTTCCTAATTTATCGACGTCGACGTTGCCCTTTAGAAATTGCCAAACCCACGCCACACGATGGCCCAAAAGTTCCATTTCGGACAGTTTTGGCATTTTTGTGTTTCCGGGCAGCAGATGAATTTTTCTGCGGGCGGTGATAATTTATCTGCAAAGTAGACTTGCCAAGCTTTCCAGGGAGTCCAGTTTCCTAATTTATCGACGTCGACGTTGCCCTGTAGAAATTGCCAAACCCACACTAGACGATGGCCCAAAAGTTCCATTCCGGACAGTTTTTGGATTTTTGTGTTTTCGGGTAGCATATGAATTTTTCTGCGGGCGGTGATAATTTATCTGTAAAGTAGACTTGCCAAGCTTTCCAGCGAGTCCAGTTTCCTAATTTATCGACGTCGACGTTGCCCTTTAGAAATTGCCAAACCCACGCCACACGATGGCCCAAAAGTTCCATTTCGGACAGTTTTGGCATTTTTGTGTTTTCGGGTAGCAGATGAATTTTTCTGCGGGCGGTGATAATTTATCTGCAAAGCAAACTTGCCAAGCTTTCCAGCGAGTCCAGTTTCCTAATTTATCGACGTCGACGTTGCCCTTTAGAAATTACCAAACCCACACCACACGATGGCCCAAAAGTTCCATTTCGGACAGTTTTGGCATTTTTGTGTTTTCGGGTAGCAGATGAATTTTTCTTTGGGCGGTGATAATTTATCTGCAAAGCAGACTTGCCAAGCTTTCCAGCGAGTCCAGTTTCCTAATTTATCGACGTCGACGTTGCCCTTTAGAAATTGCCAAACCCACACCACACGATGGCCCAAAACTTCCATTTCGGACAGTTTTGGGATTTTTGTGTTTTCGGGCGGCAGATGAATTTTCTGCGGGCGGTGATAATTTATCTGCAAAGTAGACTTGCCAAGCTTTCCAGCGAGTCCAGTTTCCTAATTTATCGAGGTCACGTTGCCCTTTAGAAATTGCCAAACCCACACTAGACGATGGCCCAAAAGTTCCATTTCGGACAGTTTTGGGATTTTTGTGTTTTCGGGCGGCAGATGAATTTTTCTGCGGGCTGTGATAATTTATCTGTAAAGTAGACTTGCCAAGCTTTCCAGGGAGTCCAGTTTCATAATTTATCGACGTCGACGTTACCCTCTAGAAATTGCCAAATCCACACCACACGATGGCCCAAAAGTTCCATTTCGGACAGTTTTGGGATTTTTGTGTTTTCGGGCGGCAAATGAATTTTTCTGCGGGCGGTGATAATTTATCTGCAAGGTAGACTTGCCAAGCTTTCCAGGGAGTCCAGTTTCCTAATTTATCGACGTCGACGTTGCCCTGTAGAAATTGCCAAACCCACACTAGACGATGGCTCAAAAGTTCCATTTCGGACAGTTTTGGCATTTTTGTGTTTTCGGGGAGCAGATGAATTTTTCTGCGGGCGGTGCTAATTTATCTGCAAAGTAGACTTGCCAAGCTTTCCAGGGAGTCCAGTTTCCTAATTTATCGACGTCGACGTTGCCCTTTAGAAGTTGCCAAACCCACACCACACGATGGTCCAAAAGTTCTATTTCGGACAGTTTTGGCATTTTTGTGTTTCCGGGCAGCAGATGAATTTTTCTGCGGGCGGTGATAATTTATCTGCAAAGTATACTTGCCAAGCTTTCCAGGGAGTCCAGTTTCCTAATTTATCGACGTCGACGTTGCCCTGTAGAAATTGCCAAACCCACACTAGACGATGGCCCAAAAGTTCCATTTCGGACAGTTTTGGGATTTTTGTGTTTTCGGGTAGCATATGAATTTTTCTGCGGGCGGTGATAATTTATCTGTAAAGTAGACTTGCCAAGCTTTCCAGCGAGTCCAGTTTCCTAATTTATCGACGTCGACGTTGCCCTTTAGAAATTGCCAAACCCACGCCACACGATGGCCCAAAAGTTCCATTTCGGACAGTTTTGGCATTTTTGTGTTTCCGGGCAGCAGATGAATTTTTCTGCGGGCGGTGATAATTTATCTGCAAAGTAGACTTGCCAAGCTTTCCAGGGAGTCCAGTTTCCTAATTTATCGACGTCGACGTTGCCCTGTAGAAATTGCCAAACCCACACTAGACGATGGCCCAAAAGTTCCATTCCGGACAGTTTTTGGATTTTTGTGTTTTCGGGTAGCATATGAATTTTTCTGCGGGCGGTGATAATTTATCTGTAAAGTAGACTTGCCAAGCTTTCCAGCGAGTCCAGTTTCCTAATTTATCGACGTCGACGTTGCCCTTTAGAAATTGCCAAACCCACGCCACACGATGGCCCAAAAGTTCCATTTCGGACAGTTTTGGCATTTTTGTGTTTTCGGGTAGCAGATGAATTTTTCTGCGGGCGGTGATAATTTATCTGCAAAGCAAACTTGCCAAGCTTTCCAGCGAGTCCAGTTTCCTAATTTATCGACGTCGACGTTGCCCTTTAGAAATTGCCAAACCCACGCCACACGATGGCCCAAAAGTTCCATTTCGGACAGTTTTGGCATTTTTGTGTTTTCGGGTAGCAGATGAATTTTTCTTTGGGCAGTGATAATTTATCTGCAAAGCAGACTTGCCAAGCTTTCCAGCGAGTCCAGTTTCCTAATTTATCGACGTCGACGTTGCCCTTTAGAAATTGCCAAACCCACACCACACGATGGCCCAAAAGTTCCATTTCGGACAGTTTTGGGATTTTTGTGTTTTCGGGCGGCAGATGAATTTTCTGCGGGCGGTGATAATTTATCTGCAAAGTAGACTTGCCAAGCTTTCCAGCGAGTCCAGTTTCCTAATTTATCGAGGTCACGTTGCCCTTTAGAAATTGCCAAACCCACACTAGACGATGGCCCAAAAGTTCCATTTCGGACAGTTTTGGGATTTTTGTGTTTTCGGGCGGCAGATGAATTTTTCTGTGGGCTGTGATAATTTATCTGTAAAGTAGACTTGCCAAGCTTTCCAGGGAGTCCAGTTTCATAATTTATCGACGTCGACGTTACCCTCTAGAAATTGCCAAATCCACACCACACGATGGCCCAAAAGTTCCATTACGGACAGTTTTGGGATTTTAGTGTTTTCGGGCGGCAAATGAATTTTTCTGCGGGCGGTGATAATTTATCTGCAAGGTAGACTTGCCAAGCTTTCCAGGGAGTCCAGTTTCCTAATTTATCGACGTCGACGTTGCCCTGTAGAAATTGCCAAACCCACACTAGACGATGGCCCAAAAGTTCCATTTCGGACAGTTTTGGGATTTTTGTGTTTTCGGGCGGCAGATGAATTTTTCTGCGGGCTGTGATAATTTATCTGCAAAGTAGACTTGCCAAGCTTTCCAGGGAGTCCAGTTTCATAATTTATCGACGTCGACGTTACCCTCTAGAAATTGCCAAACCCACACCACACGATGGCCCAAAAGTTCCATTTCGGACAGTTTTGGGATTTTTGTGTTTTCGGGCGGCACATGAATTTTTCTGCGGGCGGTGATAATTTATCTGCAAAGTAGACTTGCCAAGCTTTCCAGGGAGTCCAGTTTCCTAATTTATCGACGTCGACGTTGCCCTGTAGAAATTGCCAAACCCACACTAGACGACGGCCCAAAAGTTCCATTTCGGACAGTTTTGGGATTTTTGTGTTTTCGGGTAGCATATGAATTTTTCTGCGGGCGGTGATAATTTATCTGTAAAGTAGACTTGCCAAGCTTTCCAGCGAGTCCAGTTTCCTAATTTATCGACGTCGACGTTGCCCTTTAGAAATTGCCAAACCCACGCCACACGATGGCCCAAAAGTTCCATTTCGGACAGTTTTGGCATTTTTGTGTTTTCGGGAAGCAGATGAATTTTTCTGCGGGCGGTGATAATTTATCGGCAAAGCAGACTTGCCAAGCTTTCCAGCGAGTCCAGTTTCCTAATTTATCGACGTCGACGTTGTCCTTTAGAAATTGCCAAACCCACACCACACGATGGCCCAAAAGTTCCATTTCGGACAGTTTTGGGATTTTTGTGTTTTCGGGCGGCAGATGAATTTTTCTGCGGGCGGTGATAATTTATCTGCAAAGTAGACTTGCCAAGCTTTCCAGCGAGTCCAGTTTCCTAATTTATCGAGGTCACGTTGCCCTTTAGAAATTGCCAAACCCACACGAGACGATGGCCCAAAAGTTCCATTTCGGACAGTTTTGGGATTTTTGTGTTTTCGGGCGGCAGATGAATTTTTCTGCGGGCTGTGATAATTTATCTGCAAAGTAGACTTGCCAAGCTTTCCAGGGAGTCTAGTTTCATAATTTATCGACGTCGACGTTACCCTCTAGAAATTGCCAAACCCACACCACACGATGGCCCAAAAGTTCCATTTCGGACAGTTTTGGGATTTTTGTGTTTTCGGGCGGCACATGAATTTTTCTGCGGGCGGTGATAATTTATCTGCAAAGTAGACTTGCCAAGCTTTCCAGGGAGTCCAGTTTCCTAATTTATCGACGTCGACGTTGCCCTGTAGAAATTGCCAAACCCACACTAGACGATGGCCCAAAAGTTCCATTTCGGACAGTTTTGGCATTTTTGTGTTTTCGGGGAGCAGATGAATTTTTCTGCGGGCGGTGATAATTTATCTGCAAAGTAGACTTGCCAAGCTTTCCAGCGAGTCCAGTTTCCTAATTTATCGACGTCGACGTTGCCCTTTAGAAGTTGCCAAACCCACACCACACGATGGCCCAAAAGTTCCATTTCGGACAGTTTTGGCATTTTTGTGTTTCCGGGCAGCAGATGAATTTTTCTGCGGGCGGTGATAATTTATCTGCAAAGTAGACTTGCCAAGCTTTCCAGGGAGTCCAGTTTCCTAATTTATCGACGTCGACGTTGCCCTGTAGAAATTGCCAAACCCACACTAGACGATGGCCCAAAAGTTCAATTCCGGACAGTTTTGGGATTTTTGTGTTTTCGGGTAGCATATGAATTTTTCTGCGGGCGGTGATAATTTATCTGTAAAGCAGACTTGCCAAGCTTTCCAGCGAGTCCAGTTTCCTAATTTATCGACGTCGACGTTGCCCTTTAGAAATTGCCAAACCCACACCACACGATGGCCCAAAAGTTCCATTTCGCACAGTTTTGGGATTTTTGTGTTTTCGGGCGGCAGATGAATTTTTCTGCGGGCGGTGATAATTTATCTGCAAAGTAGACTTGCCAAGCTTTCCAGCGAGTCCAGTTTCCTAATTTATCGACGTCGACGATGCCCTTTAGAAATTGCCAAACCCACGCCACACGATGGCCCAAAAGTTCCATTTCGGACAGTTTTGGCATTTTTGTGTTTCCGGGCAGCAGATGAATTTTTCTGCGGGCGGTGATAATTTATCTGCAAAGTAGACTTGCCAAGCTTTCCAGGGAGTCCAGTTTCCTAATTTATCGATGTCGACGTTGCCCTGTAGAAATTGCCAAACCCACACTAGACGATGGCCCAAAAGTTCCATTTCGGACAATTTTGGGATTTTTGTGTTTTCGGGAGGCAGATGAATTTTTCTGCGGGCTGTGATAATTTATCTGCAAAGTAGACTTGCCAAGCTTTCCAGCGAGTCCAGTTTCCTAATTTATCGACGTCGACGTTGCCCTTTAGAAGTTGCCAAACCCACACCACACGATGGCCCAAAAGTTCCATTTCGGACAGTTTTGGCATTTTTGTGTTTTCGGGTAGCATATGAATTTTTCTGCGGGCGGTGATAATTTATCTGTAAAGTAGACTTGCCAAGCTTTCCAGCGAGTCCAGTTTCCTAATTTATCGACGTCGACGTTGCCCTTTAGAAATTGCCAAACCCACACCACACGATGGCCCAAAAGTGCCATTTCGGACAGTTTTGGGATTTTTGTGTTTTCGGGCGGCAGATGAATTTTTCTGCGGGCGGTGATAATTTATCTGCAAAGTAGACTTGCCAAGCTTTCCAGGGAGTCCAGTTTCCTAATTTATCGACGTCGACGTTGCCCTGTAGAAATTGTCAAACCCACACTAGACGATGGCCCAAAAGTTCCATTTCGGACAGTTTTGGGATTTTTGTGTTTTCGGGTAGCAGATGAATTTTTCTGCGAGCGGTGATAATTTATCTGCAAAGTAGACTTGCCAAGCTTTCCAGCGAGTCCAGTTTCCTAATTTATCGACGTCGACGTTGCCCTTTAGAAATTGCCAAACCAACGCCACACGATGGCCGAAAAGTTCCATTTCGGACAGTTTTGGCATTTTTGTGTTTTCGGGTAGCAGATGAATTTTTCTGCGGGCGGTGATAATTTATCTGCAAAGCAGACTTGCCAAGCTTTCCAGCGAGTCCAGTTTCCTAATTTATCGACGTCGACGTTGCCCTTTAGAAATTGCCAAACCCACACTAGACGATGGCCCAAAAGTTCCATTTCGGACAGTTTTGGCATTTTTGTGTTTTCGGGTAGCATATGAATTTTTCTGCGGGCGGTGATAATTTATCTGTAAAGTAGACTTGCCAGGCTTTCCAGCGAGTCCAGTTTCCTAATTTATCGACGTCGACGTTGCCCTTTAGAAATTGCCAAACCCACACCACACGATGGCCCAAAAGTTCCATTTCGGACAGTTTTGGGATTTTTGTGTTTTCGGGCGGCAGATGAATTTTTCTGCGGGCGGTGATAATTTATCTGCAAAGTAGACTTACCAAGCTTTCCAGCGAGTCCAGTTTCCTAATTTATCGAGGTCACGTTGCCCTTTAGAAATTGCCAAACCCACACTAGATGATGGCCCAAAAGTTCCATTTCGGACAGTTTTGGGATTTTTGTGTTTTCGGGTAGCATATGAATTTTTCTGCGGGCGGTGATAATTTATCTGCAAAGTAGACTTGCCAAGCTTTCCAGCGAGTCCAGTTTCCTAATTTATCGACGTCGACGTTGCCCTTTAGAAGTTGCCAAACCCACACCACACGATGGCCCAAAAGTTCCATTTCGGACAGTTTTGGGATTTTTGTGTTTTCGGGCGGCAGATGAATTTTTCTGCGCGCGGTGATAATTTATCTGCAAAGTAGACTTGCCAAGCTTTCCAGCGAGTCCAGTTTCCTAATTTATCGACGTCGACGTTGCCCTTTAGAAATTGCCAAAACCACGCCACACGATGGCCTAAAAGTTCCATTTCGGACAGTTTTGGCATTTTTGTGTTTTCGGGTAGCAGATGAATTTTTCTGCGGGCGGTGATAATTTATCTGCAAAGCAGACTTGCCAAGCTTTCCAGCGAGTCCAGTTTCCTAATTTATCGACGTCGACGTGGCCCTTTAGAAATTGCCAAACCCACACCACACGATGGCCCAAAAGTTCAATTTCAAACAGTTTTGGTATTTTTGTGTTTTCGGGCGGCAGATGAATTTTTCTGCGGGCGGTGATAATTTATCTGCAAAGTAGACTTGCCAAGCTTTCCAGGGAGTCCAGTTTCCTAATTTATCGACGTCGACGTTGCCCTTTAGAAATTGCCAAACCCACACTAGACGATGGCCGAAAAGTTCCATTTCGGACAGTTTTGGGATTTTTGTGTTTTCGGGTAGCAGATGAATTTTTCTGCGAGCGGTGATAATTTATCTGCAAAGCAGACTTGCCAAGCTTTCCAGCGAGTCCAGTTTCCTAATTTATCGACGTCGACGTTGCCCTTTAGAAATTGCCAAACCCACGCCACACGATGGCCGAAAAGTTCCATTTCGGACAGTTTTGGCATTTTTGTGTTTTCGGGCGGCAGATGAATTTTTCTGCGGGCGGTGATAATTTATCTGCAAAGTAGACTTGCCAAGCTTTCCAGGGAGTCCAGTTTCCTAATTTATCGACGTCGACGTTGCCCTGTAGAAATTGTCAAACCCACACTAGACGATGGCCCAAAAGTTCCATTTCGGACAGTTTTGGGATTTTTGTGTTTTCGGGCGGCAGATGAATTTTTCTGCGAGCGGTGATAATTTATCTGCAAAGCAGACTTGCCAAGCTTTCCAGCGAGTCCAGTTTCCTAATTTATCGACGTCGACGTTGCCCTTTAGAAATTGCCAAACCCACGCCACACGATGGCCGAAAAGTTCCATTTCGGACAGTTTTGGCATTTTTGTGTTTTCGGGCGGCAGATGAATTTTTCTGCGGGCGGTGATAATTTATCTGCAAAGTAGACTTGCCAAGCTTTCCAGGGAGTCCAGTTTCCTAATTTATCGACGTCGACGTTGCCCTGTAGAAATTGTCAAACCCACACTAGACGATGGCCCAAAAGTTCCATTTCGGACAGTTTTGGGATTTTTGTGTTTTCGGGTAGCAGATGAATTTTTCTGCGGGCGGTGATAATTTATCTGCAAAGCAGACTTGCCAAGCTTTCCAGCGAGTCCAGTTTCCTAATTTATCGACGTCGACGTTGCCCTTTAGAAATTGCCAAACCCACACTAGACGATGGCCCAAAAGTTCCATTTCGGACAGTTTTGGGATTTTTGTGTTTTCGGGCGGCAGATGAATTTTTCTGCGGGCTGTGATAATTTATCTGCAAAGTAGACTTGCCAAGCTTTCCAGCGAGTGCAGTTTCCTAATTTATCAACGTCGACGTTGCCCTTTAGAAATTGCCAAACCCACACTAGACGATGGCCCAAAAGTTCCATTTCGGACAGTTTTGGGATTTTTGTGTTTTCAGGCGGCAGATGAATTTTTCTGCGGGCTGTGATAATTTATCTGCAAAGTAGACTTGCCAAGCTTTCCAGGGAGTCCAGTTTCATAATTTATCGACGTCGACGTTACCCTCTAGAAATTGTCAAACCCACACTAGACGATGGCCGAAAAGTTCCATTTCTGACAGTTTTGGGATTTTTGTGTTTTCGGGTAGCAGATGAATTTTTCTGCGAGCGGTGATAATTTATCTGCAAAGCAGACTTGCCAAGCTTTCCAGCGAGTCCAGTTTCCTAATTTATCGACGTCGACGTTGCCCTTTAGAAATTGCCAAACCCACGCCACACGATGGCCGAAAAGTTCCATTTCGGACAGTTTTGGCATTTTTATGTTTTCGGGCGGCAGATGAATTTTTCTGCGGGCGGTGATAATTTATCTGCAAAGTAGACTTGCCAAGCTTTCCAGGGAGTCCAGTTTCCTAATTTATCGACGTCGACGTTGCCCTGTAGAAATTGTCAAACCCACACTAGACGATGGCCCAAAAGTTCCATTTCGGACAGTTTTGGCATTTTTGTGTTTTCGGGTAGCAGATGAATTTTTCTGCGGGCGGTGATAATTTATCTGCAAAGCAGACTTGCCAAGCTTTCCAGCGAGTCCAGTTTCCTAATTTATCGACGTCGACGTTGCCCTTTAGAAATTGCCAAACCCACACTAGACGATGGCCCAAAAGTTCCATTTCGGACAGTTTTGGGATTTTTGTGTTTTCGGGCGGCAGATGAATTTTTCTGCGGGCTGTGATAATTTATCTGCAAAGTAGACTTGCCAAGCTTTCCAGCGAGTCCAGTTTCCTAATTTATCAACGTCGACGTTGCCCTTTAGAAATTGCCAAACCCACACTAGACGATGGCCCAAAAGTTCAATTTCAAACAGTTTTGGTATTTTTGTGTTTTCGGGCGGCAGATGAATTTTTCTGCGGGCGGTGATAATTTATCTGCAAAGTAGACTTGCCAAGCTTTCCAGGGAGTCCAGTTTCCTAATTTATCGACGTCGACGTTGCCCTTTAGAAATTGCCAAACCCACACCACACGATGGCCCAAAAGTTCCATTTCGGACAGTTTTGGGATTTTTGTGTTTTCGGGCGGCAGATGAATTTTTCTGCGGGCGGTGATAATTTATCTGCAAAGTAGACTTACCAAGCTTTCCAGCGAGTCCAGTTTCCTAATTTATCGAGGTCACGTTGCCCTTTAGAAATTGCCAAACCCACACTAGATGATGGCCCAAAAGTTCCATTTCGGACAGTTTTGGGATTTTTGTGTTTTCGGGTAGCATATGAATTTTTCTGCGGGCGGTGATAATTTATCTGCAAAGTAGACTTGCCAAGCTTTCCAGCGAGTCCAGTTTCCTAATTTATCGACGTCGACGTTGCCCTTTAGAAGTTGCCAAACCCACACCACACGATGGCCCAAAAGTTCCATTTCGGACAGTTTTGGGATTTTTGTGTTTTCGGGCGGCAGATGAATTTTTCTGCGCGCGGTGATAATTTATCTGCAAAGTAGACTTGCCAAGCTTTCCAGCGAGTCCAGTTTCCTAATTTATCGACGTCGACGTTGCCCTTTAGAAATTGCCAAAACCACGCCACACGATGGCCTAAAAGTTCCATTTCGGACAGTTTTGGCATTTTTGTGTTTTCGGGTAGCAGATGAATTTTTCTGCGGGCGGTGATAATTTATCTGCAAAGCAGACTTGCCAAGCTTTCCAGCGAGTCCAGTTTCCTAATTTATCGACGTCGACGTGGCCCTTTAGAAATTGCCAAACCCACACCACACGATGGCCCAAAAGTTCAATTTCAAACAGTTTTGGTATTTTTGTGTTTTCGGGCGGCAGATGAATTTTTCTGCGGGCGGTGATAATTTATCTGCAAAGTAGACTTGCCAAGCTTTCCAGGGAGTCCAGTTTCCTAATTTATCGACGTCGACGTTGCCCTTTAGAAATTGCCAAACCCACGCCACACGATGGCCGAAAAGTTCCATTTCGGACAGTTTTGGCATTTTTGTGTTTTCGGGGAGCAGATGAATTTTTCTGCGGGCGGTGATAATTTATCTCCAAAGCAGACTTGCCAAGCTTTCCAGCGAGTCCAGTTTCCTAATTTATCGACGTCGACGTTGCCCTTTAGAAATTGCCAAACCCACACTAGACGATGGCCCAAAAGTTCCATTTCGGACAGTTTTGGGATTTTTGTGTTTTCGGGCGGCAGATGAATTTTTCTGCGGGCTGTGATAATTTATCTGCAAAGTAGACTTGCCAAGCTTTCCAGCGAGTCCAGTTTCCTAATTTATCGACGTCGACGTTGCCCTTTAGAAATTGCCAAACCCACACTAGACGATGGCCCAAAAGTTCCATTTCGGACAGTTTTGGGATTTTTGTGTTTTCAGGCGGCAGATGAATTTTTCTGCGGGCTGTGATAATTTATCTGCAAAGTAGACTTGCCAAGCTTTCCAGCGAGTCCAGTTTCCTAATTTATCGAGGTCACGTTGCCCTTTAGAAATTGCCAAACCCACACTAGACGATGGCCCAAAAGTTCCATTTCGGACAGTTTTGGGATTATTGTGTTTTCAGGCGGCAGATGAATTTTTCTGCGGGCGGTGATAATTTATCTGCAAAGCAGACTTGCCAAGCTTTCCAGCGAGTCCAGTTTCCTAATTTATCGACGTCGACGTTGCCCTTTAGAAATTGCCAAACCCACACTAGACGATGGCCCAAAAGTTCCATTTCGGACAGTTTTGGGATTTTTGTGTTTTCGGGCGGCAGATGAATTTTTCTGCGGGCTGTGATAATTTATCTGCAAAGTAGACTTGCCAAGCTTTCCAGCGAGTCCAGTTTCCTAATTTATCGACGTCGACGTTGCCCTTTAGAAATTGCCAAACCCACACTAGACGATGGCCCAAAAGTTCCATTTCGGACAGTTTTGGGATTTTTGTGTTTTCAGGCGGCAGATGAATTTTTCTGCGGGCTGTGATAATTTATCTGCAAAGTAGACTTTCCAAGCTTTCCAGGGAGTCCAGTTTCATAATTTATCGACGTCGACGTTACCCTCTAGAAATTGCCAAACCCACACCACACGATGGCCCAAAAGTTCCATTTCGGACAGTTTTGGGATTTTTGTGTTTTCGGGTGGCAGATGAATTTTTCTGCGGGCGGTGATAATTTATCTGCAAAGTAGACTTGCCAAGCTTTCCAGCGAGTCCAGTTTCCTAATTTCTCGACGTCGACGTTGCCCTTTAGAAGTTGCCAAACCCACACCACACGATGGCCCAAAAGTTCCATTTCGGACAGTTTTGGGATTTTTGTGTTTTCGGGCGGCAGATGAATTTTTCTGCACGCGGTGATAATTGATCTGCAAAGTAGACTTGCCAAGCTTTCCAGCGAGTCCAGTTTCCTAATTTATCGACGTCGACGTTGCCCTTTAGAAGTTGCCAAACCCACACCACACGATGGCCCAAAAGTTCCATTTCGGACAGTTTTGGGATTTTTGTGTTTTCGGGCGGCAGATGAATTTTTCTGCGCGCGGTGATAATTGATCTGCAAAGTAGACTTGCCAAGCTTTCCAGCGAGTCCAGTTTCCTAATTTATCGACGTCGACGTTGCCCTGTAGAAATTGCCAAACCCACACCACACGATGGCCCAAAAGTTCCATTTCGGACAGTTTTGGGATTTTTGTGTTTTCAGGCGGCAGATGAATTTTTCTGCGGGCTGTGATAATTTATCTGCAAAGTAGACTTGCCAAGCTTTCCAGGGAGTCCAGTTTCATAATTTATCGACGTCGACGTTACCCTCTAGAAATTGCCAAACCCACACCACACGATGGCCCAAAAGTTCCATTTCGGACAGTTTTGGGATTTTTGTGTTTTCGGGTGGCAGATGAATTTTTCTGCGGGCGGTGATAATTTATCTGCAAAGTAGACTTGCCAAGCTTTCCAGGGAGTCCAGTTTCATAATTTATCGACGTCGACGTTACCCTCTAGAAATTGCCAAACCCACACCACACGATGGCCCAAAAGTTCCATTTCGGACAGTTTTGGGATTTTTGTGTTTTCAGGCGGCAGATGAATTTTTCTGCGGGCGGTGATAATTTATCTGCAAAGTAGACTTGCCAAGCTTTCCAGCGAGTCCAGTTTCCTAATTTATCGACGTCGACGTTGCCCTTTAGAAGTTGCCAAACCCACACCACACGATGGCCCAAAAGTTCCATTTCGGACAGTTTTGGGATTTTTGTGTTTTCGGGCGGCAGATGAATTTTTCTGCACGCGGTGATAATTGATCTGCAAAGTAGACTTGCCAAGCTTTCCAGCGAGTCCAGTTTCCTAATTTATCGACGTCGACGTTGCCCTTTAGAAGTTGCCAAACCCACACCACACGATGGCCCAAAAGTTCCATTTCGGACAGTTTTGGGATTTTTGTGTTTTCGGGCGGCAGATGAATTTTTCTGCGCGCGGTGATAATTGATCTGCAAAGTAGACTTGCCAAGCTTTCCAGCGAGTCCAGTTTCCTAATTTATCGACGTCGACGTTGCCCTGTAGAAATTGCCAAACCCACACCACACGATGGCCCAAAAGTTCCATTTCGGACAGTTTTGGGATTTTTGTGTTTTCAGGCGGCAGATGAATTTTTCTGCGGGCTGTGATAATTTATCTGCAAAGTAGACTTGCCAAGCTTTCCAGGGAGTCCAGTTTCATAATTTATCGACGTCGACGTTACCCTCTAGAAATTGCCAAACCCACACCACACGATGGCCCAAAAGTTCCATTTCGGACAGTTTTGGGATTTTTGTGTTTTCGGGTGGCAGATGAATTTTTCTGCGGGCGGTGATAATTTATCTGCAAAGTAGACTTGCCAAGCTTTCCAGGGAGTCCAGTTTCCTAATTTATCGACGTCGACGTTGCCCTGTAGAAATTGTCAAACCCACACTAGACGATGGCCGAAAAGTTCCATTTCGGACAGTTTTGGGATTTTTGTGTTTTCGGGTAGCAGATGAATTTTTCTGCGAGCGGTGATAATTTATCTGCAAAGCAGACTTGCCAAGCTTTCCAGCGAGTCCAGTTTCCTAATTTATCGACGTCGACGTTGCCCTTTAGAAATTGCCAAACCCACGCCACACGATGGCCGAAAAGTTCCATTTCGGACAGTTTTGGCATTTTTGTGTTTTCGGGCGGCAGATGAATTTTTCTGCGGGCGGTGATAATTTATCTGCAAAGTAGACTTGCCAAGCTTTCCAGGGAGTCCAGTTTCCTAATTTATCGACGTCGACGTTGCCCTGTAGAAATTGTCAAACCCACACTAGACGATGGCCCAAAAGTTCCATTTCGGACAGTTTTGGGATTTTTGTGTTTTCGGGCGGCAGATGAATTTTTCTGCGAGCGGTGATAATTTATCTGCAAAGCAGACTTGCCAAGCTTTCCAGCGAGTCCAGTTTCCTAATTTATCGACGTCGACGTTGCCCTTTAGAAATTGCCAAACCCACGCCACACGATGGCCGAAAAGTTCCATTTCGGACAGTTTTGGCATTTTTGTGTTTTCGGGCGGCAGATGAATTTTTCTGCGGGCGGTGATAATTTATCTGCAAAGTAGACTTGCCAAGCTTTCCAGGGAGTCCAGTTTCCTAATTTATCGACGTCGACGTTGCCCTGTAGAAATTGTCAAACCCACACTAGACGATGGCCCAAAAGTTCCATTTCGGACAGTTTTGGGATTTTTGTGTTTTCGGGTAGCAGATGAATTTTTCTGCGGGCGGTGATAATTTATCTGCAAAGCAGACTTGCCAAGCTTTCCAGCGAGTCCAGTTTCCTAATTTATCGACGTCGACGTTGCCCTTTAGAAATTGCCAAACCCACACTAGACGATGGCCCAAAAGTTCCATTTCGGACAGTTTTGGGATTTTTGTGTTTTCGGGCGGCAGATGAATTTTTCTGCGGGCTGTGATAATTTATCTGCAAAGTAGACTTGCCAAGCTTTCCAGCGAGTGCAGTTTCCTAATTTATCAACGTCGACGTTGCCCTTTAGAAATTGCCAAACCCACACTAGACGATGGCCCAAAAGTTCCATTTCGGACAGTTTTGGGATTTTTGTGTTTTCAGGCGGCAGATGAATTTTTCTGCGGGCTGTGATAATTTATCTGCAAAGTAGACTTGCCAAGCTTTCCAGGGAGTCCAGTTTCATAATTTATCGACGTCGACGTTACCCTCTAGAAATTGTCAAACCCACACTAGACGATGGCCGAAAAGTTCCATTTCTGACAGTTTTGGGATTTTTGTGTTTTCGGGTAGCAGATGAATTTTTCTGCGAGCGGTGATAATTTATCTGCAAAGCAGACTTGCCAAGCTTTCCAGCGAGTCCAGTTTCCTAATTTATCGACGTCGACGTTGCCCTTTAGAAATTGCCAAACCCACGCCACACGATGGCCGAAAAGTTCCATTTCGGACAGTTTTGGCATTTTTATGTTTTCGGGCGGCAGATGAATTTTTCTGCGGGCGGTGATAATTTATCTGCAAAGTAGACTTGCCAAGCTTTCCAGGGAGTCCAGTTTCCTAATTTATCGACGTCGACGTTGCCCTGTAGAAATTGTCAAACCCACACTAGACGATGGCCCAAAAGTTCCATTTCGGACAGTTTTGGCATTTTTGTGTTTTCGGGTAGCAGATGAATTTTTCTGCGGGCGGTGATAATTTATCTGCAAAGCAGACTTGCCAAGCTTTCCAGCGAGTCCAGTTTCCTAATTTATCGACGTCGACGTTGCCCTTTAGAAATTGCCAAACCCACACTAGACGATGGCCCAAAAGTTCCATTTCGGACAGTTTTGGGATTTTTGTGTTTTCGGGCGGCAGATGAATTTTTCTGCGGGCTGTGATAATTTATCTGCAAAGTAGACTTGCCAAGCTTTCCAGCGAGTCCAGTTTCCTAATTTATCAACGTCGACGTTGCCCTTTAGAAATTGCCAAACCCACACTAGACGATGGCCCAAAAGTTCCATTTCGGACAGTTTTGGGATTTTTGTGTTTTCAGGCGGCAGATGAATTTTTCTGCGGGCTGTGATAATTTATCTGCAAAGTAGACTTGCCAAGCTTTCCAGGGAGTCCAGTTTCATAATTTATCGACGTCGACGTTACCCTTTAGAAATTGCCAAACCCACACCACACGATGGCCCAAAAGTTCCATTTCGGACAGTTTTGGGATTTTTGTGTTTTCAGGCGGCAGATGAATTTTTCTGCGGGCGGTGATAATTTATCTGCAAAGTAGACTTGCCAAGCTTTCCAGCGAGTCCAGTTTCCTAATTTATCGACGTCGACGTTGCCCTTTAGAAGTTGCCAAACCCACACCACACGATGGCCCAAAAGTTCCATTTCGGACAGTTTTGGGATTTTTGTGTTTTCGGGCGGCAGATGAATTTTTCTGCACGCGGTGATAATTTATCTGCAAAGTAGACTTGCCAAGCTTTCCAGGGAGTCCAGTTTCCTAATTTATCAACGTCGACGTTGCCCTTTAGAAATTGCCAAACCCACGCCACACGATGGCCCAAAAGTTCCATTTCGGACAGTTTTGGCATTTTTGTGTTTTCGGGTAGCAGATGAATTTTTCTGCGGGCGGTTATAATTTATCTGCAAAGCAGACTTGCCAAGCTTTCCAGCGAGTCCAGTTTCCTAATTTATCGACGTCGACGTTGCCCTTTAGAAATTGCCAAACCCACACTAGACGATGGCCCAAAAGTTCCATTTCGGACAGTTTTGGGATTTTTGTGTTTTCGGGCGGCAGATGAATTTTTCTGCGGGCTGTGATAATTTATCTGCAAAGTAGACTTGCCAAGCTTTCCAGCGAGTCCAGTTTCCTAATTTATCAACGTCGACGTTGCCCTTTAGAAATTGCCAAACCCACACTAGACGATGGCCCAAAAGTTCCATTTCGGACAGTTTTGGGATTTTTGTGTTTTCGGGTCGCAGATGAATTTTTCTGCGGGCGGTGATAATTTATCTGCAAAGCAGACTTGCCAAGCTTTCCAGCGAGTCCAGTTTCCTAATTTATCGACGTCGACGTTGCCCTTTAGAAATTGCCAAACCCACACTAGACGATGGCCCAAAAGTTCCATTTCGGACAGTTTTGGGATTTTTGTGTTTTCGGGCGGCAGATGAATTTTTCTGCGGGCTGTGATAATTTATCTGCAAAGTAGACTTGCCAAGCTTTCCAGCGAGTCCAGTTTCCTAATTTATCAACGTCGACGTTGCCCTTTAGAAATTGCCAAACCCACACTAGACGATGGCCCAAAAGTTCCATTTCGGACAGTTTTGGGATTTTTGTGTTTTCCGGCGGCAGATGAATTTTTCTGCGGGCTGTGATAATTTATCTGCAAAGTAGACTTGCCAAGCTTTCCAGGGAGTCCAGTTTCATAATTTATCGACGTCGACGTTACCCTCTAGAAATTGTCAAACCCACACTAGACGATGGCCGAAAAGTTCCATTTCGGACAGTTTTGGGATTTTTGTGTTTTCGGGTAGCAGATGAATTTTTCTGCGAGCGGTGATAATTTATCTGCAAAGCAGACTTGCCAAGCTTTCCAGCGAGTCCAGTTTCCTAATTTATCGACGTCGACGTTGCCCTTTAGAAATTGCCAAACCCACGCCACACGATGGCCGAAAAGTTCCATTTCGGACAGTTTTGGCATTTTTATGTTTTCGGGCGGCAGATGAATTTTTCTGCGGGCGGTGATAATTTATCTGCAAAGTAGACTTGCCAAGCTTTCCAGGGAGTCCAGTTTCCTAATTTATCGACGTCGACGTTGCCCTGTAGAAATTGTCAAACCCACACTAGACGATGGCCCAAAAGTTCCATTTCGGACAGTTTTGGGATTTTTGTGTTTTCGGGTAGCAGATGAATTTTTCTGCGGGCGGTGATAATTTATCTGCAAAGCAGACTTGCCAAGCTTTCCAGCGAGTCCAGTTTCCTAATTTATCGACGTCGACGTTGCCCTTTAGAAATTGCCAAACCCACACTAGACGATGGCCCAAAAGTTCCATTTCGGACAGTTTTGGGATTTTTGTGTTTTCGGGCGGCAGATGAATTTTTCTGCGGGCTGTGATAATTTATCTGCAAAGTAGACTTGCCAAGCTTTCCAGCGAGTCCAGTTTCCTAATTTATCCACGTCGACGTTGCCCTTTAGAAATTGCCAAACCCACACTAGACGATGGCCCAAAAGTTCCATTTCGGACAGTTTTGGGATTTTTGTGTTTTCAGGCGGCAGATGAATTTTTCTGCGGGCTGTGATAATTTATCTGCAAAGTAGACTTGCCAAGCTTTCCAGGGAGTCCAGTTTCATAATTTATCGACGTCGACGTTACCCTCTAGAAATTGCCAAACCCACACCACACGATGGCCCAAAAGTTCCATTTCGGACAGTTTTGGGATTTTTGTGTTTTCAGGCGGCAGATGAATTTTTCTGCGGGCGGTGATAATTTATCTGCAAAGTAGACTTGCCAAGCTTTCCAGCGAGTCCAGTTTCCTAATTTATCGACGTCGACGTTGCCCTTTAGAAGTTGCCAAACCCACACCACACGATGGCCCAAAAGTTCCATTTCGGACAGTTTTGGGATTTTTGTGTTTTCGGGCGGCAGATGAATTTTTCTGCACGCGGTGATAATTTATCTGCAAAGTAGACTTGCCAAGCTTTCCAGGGAGTCCAGTTTCCTAATTTATCGACGTCGACGTTGCCCTTTAGAAATTGCCAAACCCACGCCACACGATGGCCCAAAAGTTCCATTTCGGACAGTTTTGGCATTTTTGTGTTTTCGGGTAGCAGATGAATTTTTCTGCGGGCGGTTATAATTTATCTGCAAAGCAGACTTGCCAAGCTTTCCAGCGAGTCCAGTTTCCTAATTTATCGACGTCGACGTTGCCCTTTAGAAATTGCCAAACCCACACCACACGATGGCCCAAAAGTTCTATTTCGGACAGTTTTGGGATTTTTGTGTTTTTGGGCGGCAGATGAATTTTTCTGCGGGCGGTGATAATTTATCTGCAAAGTAGACGTGCCAAGCTTTCTAGCGAGTCCAGTTTCCTAATTTATCGACGTCGACGTTGCCCTTTAGAAATTGCCAAACCCACACCACACGATGGCCCAAAAGTTCCATTTCGGACAGTTTTGGGATTTTTGTGTTTTCGGGCGGCAGATGAATTTTTCTGCGGGCGGTGATAATTTATCTGCAAAGCAGACTTGCCAAGCTTTCCAGCGAGTCCAGTTTCCTAATTTATCGACGTCGACGTGGCCCTTTAGAAATTGCCAAACCCACACCACACGATGGCCCAAAAGTTCAATTTCGGACAGTTTTGGCATTTTTGTGTTTTCGGGTAGCAGATGAATTTTTCTGCGAGCGGTGATAATTTATCTGCAAAGTAGACTTGCCAAGCTTTCCAGCGAGTCCATTTCCTAATTTATCGACGTCGACGTTGCCCTTTAGAAATTGCCAAACCCACGCCACACGATGGCCGAAAAGTTCCATTTCGGACAGTTTTGGCATTTTTGTGTTTTCGGGTCGCAGATGAATTTTTCTGCGGGCGGTGATAATTTATCTGCAAAGCAGACTTGCCAAAATTTCCAGTGAGTCCAGTTTCCGAATTTATCGACGTCGACGTTACCCTCTAGAAATTGCCAAACCCACATCACACGATGGCCCAAAAGTTCCATTTCGGACAGTTTTGGGATTTTTGTGTTTTCGGGCGGCAGATGAATTTTTCTGCACGCGGTGATAATTTATCTGCAAAGTAGACTTGCCAAGCTTTCCAGGGAGTCCAGTTTCCTAATTTATCGACGTCGACGTTGCCCTTTAGAAATTGCCAAACCCACGCCACACGATGGCCCAAAAGTTCCATTTCGGACAGTTTTGGCATTTTTGTGTTTTCGGGTAGCAGATGAATTTTTCTGCGGGCGGTTATAATTTATCTGCAAAGCAGACTTGCCAAGCTTTCCAGCGAGTCCAGTTTCCTAATTTATCGACGTCGACGTTGCCCTTTAGAAATTGCCAAACCCACACCACACGATGGCCTAAAAGTTCCATTTCGGAGAGTTTTGGGATTTTTGTGTTTTCGGGCGGCAGATGAATTTTTCTGCGGGCGGTGATAATTTATCTGCAAAGTAGACTTGCCAAGCTTTCCAGCGAGTCCAGTTTCCTAATTTATCGACGTCGACGTTGCCCTTTAGAAATTGCCAAACCCACACCACACGATGGCCCAAAAGTTCCATTTCGGACAGTTTTGGGATTTTTGTGTTTTCGGGTGGCAGATGAATTTTTCCGCGCGCGGTGATAATTTATCTGCAAAGTAGACTTGCCAAGCTTTCCAGGGAGTCCAGTTTCCTAATTTATCGACGTCGACGTTGCCCTTTAGAAGTTGCCAAACCCACGCCACACGATGGCCCAAAAGCTCCATTTCGGACAGTTTTGCATTTTTGTGTTTTCGGGCTGCAGATGAATTTTTCTGCGGGCGGTCATAATTTATCTGCAAAGCAGACTTGCCAAGCTTTCCAGCGAGTCCAATTTCCTAATTTATCGACGTCGACGTTGCCCTTTAGAAATTGCCAAACCCACACCACACGATGGCTCAAAAGTTCCATTTCGGACAGTTTTGGGATTTTTGTGTTTTCGGGCGGCAGATGAATTTTTCTGCGCGCGGTGATAATTTATCTGCAAAGTAGACTTGCCAAGCTTTCCATGGAGTCCAGTTTCATAATTTATCGACGTCGATGTTGCCCTGTAGAAATTGCCAAACCCACACTAGACGATGGCCCAAAAGTTCCATTTCGGACAGTTTTGGGATTTTTGTGTTTTCGGGCGGCAGATGAATTTTTCTGCGGGCGGTGATAATTTATCTGCAAAGCAGACTTGCCAAGCTTTCCAGCGAGTCCAGTTTCCTAATTTATCGACGTCGATGTGGCCCTTTAGAAATTGCCAAAGCCACACCACACGATGGCCCAAAAGTTCAATTTCGGACAGTTTTGGCATTTTTGTGTTTTCGGGTAGCAGATGAATTTTTCTGCGAGCGGTGATAATTTATCTGCAAAGTAGACTTGCCAAGCTTTCCAGCGAGTCCATTTCCTAATTTATCGACGTCGACGTTGCCCTTTAGAAATTGCCAAACCCACGCCACACGATGGCCGAAAAGTTCCATTTCGGACAGTTTTGGCATTTTTGTGTTTTCGGGAAGCAGATGAATTTTTCTGCGGGCGGTGATAATTTATCTGCAAAGTAGACTTGCCAAGCTTTCCAGCGAGTCCAGTTTCCTAATTTATCGACGTCGACGTTGCCCTTTAGAAATTGCCAAACCCACACCACACGATGGCCCAAAAGTTCCATTTCGGACAGTTTTGGGATTTTTGTGTTTTCGGGCGGCAGATGAATTTTTCTGCGGGCGGTGATAATTTATCTGCAAAGTAGACTTGCCAAGCTTTCCAGCGAGTCCAGTTTCCTAATTTATCGACGTCGACGTTGCCCTTTAGAAATTGCCAAACCCACACCAGACGATGGCCCAAAAGTTCCATTTCGGACAGTTTTGGGATTTTTGTGTTTTCGGGCGGCAGATGAATTTTTCTGCGCGCGGTGATAATTTATCTGCAAAGTAGACTTGCCAAGCTTTCCAGGGAGTGCAGTTTCCTAATTTATTGACGTCGACGTTGCCCTGTAGAAATTGTCAAACCCACACTAGACGATGGCCCAAAAGTTCCATTTCGGACAGTTTTGGGATTTTTGTGTTTTCGGGTAGCAGATGAATTTTTCTGCGAGCGGTGATAATTTATCTGCAAAGTAGACTTGCCAAGCTTTCCAGCGAGTCCAGTTTCCTAATTTGTCGACGTTGCCCTTTAGAAATTGCCAAACCCACGCCACACGATGGCCTAAAAGTTCCATTTTGGACAGTTTTGGCATTTTTGTGTTTTCGGGTAGCAGATGAATTTTTCTGCGGGCGGTGATAATTTATCTGCAAAGCAGACTTGCCAAGCTTTCCAGGGAGTGCAGTTTCCTAATTTATTGACGTCGACGTTGCCCTGTAGAAATTGTCAAACCCACACTAGACGATGGCCCAAAAGTTCCATTTCGGACAGTTTTGGGATTTTTGTGTTTTCGGGTAGCAGATGAATTTTTCTGCGAGCGGTGATAATTTATCTGCAAAGTAGACTTGCCAAGCTTTCCAGCGAGTCCAGTTTCCTAATTTGTCGACGTTGCCCTTTAGAAATTGCCAAACCCACGCCACACGATGGCCTAAAAGTTCCATTTCGGACAGTTTTGGCATTTTTGTGTTTTCGGGTAGCAGATGAATTTTTCTGCGGGCGGTGATAATTTATCTGCAAAGCAGACTTGCCAAGCTTTCCAGCGAGTCCAGTTTCCGAATTTATCGACGTCGACGTTGCCCTTTAGAAGTTGCCAAACCCACACCACACGATGGCCCAAAAGTTCCATTTCGGACAGTTTTGGCATTTTTGTGTTTTCGGGCGGCAGATGAATTTTTCTGCGGGCGGTGATAATTTATGTGCAAAGTAGACTTGCCAAGCTTTCCAGCGAGTCCAGTTTCCTAATTTATCGAGGTCACGTTGCCCTTTAGAAATTGCCAAACCCACACCACACGATGGCCCAAAAGTTCCATTTCGGACAGTTTTGGGATTTTTGTGTTTTCGGGTGCCAGATGAATTTTTCTGCGCGCGGTGATAATTTATCTGCAAAGTAGACTTGCCAAGCTTTCCAGGGAGTCCAGTTTCATAATTTATCGACGTCGATGTTGCCCTGTAGAAATTGCCAAACCCACACGAGACGATGGCCCAAAAGTTCCATTTCGAACAGTTTTGGGATTTTTGTGTTTTCGGGCGGCAGATGAATTTTTCTGCGGGCGGTGATAATTTATCTGCAAAGTAGACTTGCCAAGCTTTCCAGCGAGTCCAGTTTCCTAATTTATCGAGGTCACGTTGCCCTTTAGAAATTGCCAAACCCACACCACACGATGGCCCAAAAGTTCCATTTCGGACAGTTTTGGGATTTTTGTGTTTTCGGGTGCCAGATGAATTTTTCTGCGCGCGGTGATAATTTATCTGCAAAGTAGACTTGCCAAGCTTTCCAGGGAGTCCAGTTTCATAATTTATCGACGTCGATGTTGCCCTGTAGAAATTGCCAAACCCACACGAGACGATGGCCCAAAAGTTCCATTTCGGACAGTTTTGGGATTTTTGTGTTTTCGGGCGGCAGATGAATTTTTCTGCGGGCGGTGATAATTTATCTGCAAAGTAGACTTGCCAAGCTTTCCAGGGAGTCCAGTTTCCTAATTTATTGACGTCGACGTTGCCCTGTAGAAATTGCCAAACCCACACGAGACGATGGCCCAAAAGTTCCATTTCGAACAGTTTTGGGATTTTTGTGTTTTCGGGTAGCAGATGAATTTTTCTGCGAGCGGTGATAATTTATCTGCAAAGTAGACTTGCCAAGCTTTCCAGCGAGTCCAGTTTCCTAATTTGTCGACGTTGCCCTTTAGAAATTGCCAAACCCACGCCACACGATGGCCTAAAAGTTCCATTTCGGACAGTTTTGGCATTTTTGTGTTTTCGGGTAGCAGATGAATTTTTCTGCGGGCGGTGATAATTTATCTGCAAAGCAGACTTGCCAAGCTTTCCAGCGAGTCCAGTTTCCGAATTTATCGACGTCGACGTTGCCCTTTAGAAGTTGCCAAACCCACACCACACGATGGCCCAAAAGTTCCATTTCGGACAGTTTTGGCATTTTTGTGTTTTCGGGCGGCAGATGAATTTTTCTGCGGGCGGTGATAATTTATGTGCAAAGTAGACTTGCCAAGCTTTCCAGCGAGTCCAGTTTCCTAATTTATCGAGGTCACGTTGCCCTTTAGAAATTGCCAAACCCACACCACACGATGGCCCAAAAGTTCTATTTCGGACAGTTTTGGGATTTTTGTGTTTTCGGGTAGCATATGAATTTTTCTGCGGGCGGTGATAATTTATCTGTAAAGTAGACTTGCCAAGCTTTCCAGCGAGTCCAGTTTCCTAATTTATCGACGTCGACGTTGCCCTTTAGAAATTGCCAAACCCACGCCACACGATGGCCTAAAAGTTCCATTTCGGACAGTTTTGGCATTTTTGTGTTTTCGGGTCGCAGATGAATTTTTCTGCGGGCGGTTATAATTTATCTGCAAAGCAGACTTGCCAAGCTTTCCAGCGAGTCCAGTTTCCTAATTTATCGACGTCGACGTTGCCCTTTAGAAATTGCCAAACCCACACCACACGATGGCCCAAAAGTTCCATTTCGGACAGTTTTGGGATTTTTGTGTTTTCGGGCGGCAGATGAATTTTTCTGCGGGCGGTGATAATTTATCTGCAAAGTAGACTTGCCAAGCTTTCCAGCGAGTCCAGTTTCCTAATTTATCGACGTCGACGTTGCCCTTTAGAAATTGCCAAACCCACACCACACGATGGCCCAAAAGTTCCATTTCGGACAGTTTTGGGATTTTTGTGTTTTCGGGCGGCAGATGAATTTTTCTGCGCGCGGTGATAATTTATCTGCAAAGTAGACTTGCCAAGCTTTCCAGGGAGTGCAGTTTCCTAATTTATTGACGTCGACGTTGCCCTGTAGAAATTGTCAAACCCACACTAGACGATGGCCCAAAAGTTCCATTTCGGACAGTTTTGGGATTTTTGTGTTTTCGGGTAGCAGATGAATTTTTCTGCGAGCGGTGATAATTTATCTGCAAAGTAGACTTGCCAAGCTTTCCAGCGAGTCCAGTTTCCTAATTTGTCGACGTTGCCCTTTAGAAATTGCCAAACCCACGCCACACGATGGCCTAAAAGTTCCATTTTGGACAGTTTTGGCATTTTTGTGTTTTCGGGTAGCAGATGAATTTTTCTGCGGGCGGTGATAATTTATCTGCAAAGCAGACTTGCCAAGCTTTCCAGGGAGTGCAGTTTCCTAATTTATTGACGTCGACGTTGCCCTGTAGAAATTGTCAAACCCACACTAGACGATGGCCCAAAAGTTCCATTTCGGACAGTTTTGGGATTTTTGTGTTTTCGGGTAGCAGATGAATTTTTCTGCGAGCGGTGATAATTTATCTGCAAAGTAGACTTGCCAAGCTTTCCAGCGAGTCCAGTTTCCTAATTTGTCGACGTTGCCCTTTAGAAATTGCCAAACCCACGCCACACGATGGCCTAAAAGTTCCATTTCGGACAGTTTTGGCATTTTTGTGTTTTCGGGTAGCAGATTAATTTTTCTGCGGGCGGTGATAATTTATCTGCAAAGCAGACTTGCCAAGCTTTCCAGCGAGTCCAGTTTCCGAATTTATCGACGTCGACGTTGCCCTTTAGAAGTTGCCAAACCCACACCACACGATGGCCCAAAAGTTCCATTTCGGACAGTTTTGGCATTTTTGTGTTTTCGGGCGGCAGATGAATTTTTCTGCGGGCGGTGATAATTTATATGCAAAGTAGACTTGCCAAGCTTTCCAGCGAGTCCAGTTTCCTAATTTATCGAGGTCACGTTGCCCTTTAGAAATTGCCAAACCCACACCACACGATGGCCCAAAAGTTCTATTTCGGACAGTTTTGGGATTTTTGTGTTTTCGGGCGGCAGATGAATTTTTCTGCGCGCGGTGATAATTTATCTGCAAAGTAGACTTGCCAAGCTTTCCAGGGAGTCCAGTTTCATAATTTATCGACGTCGATGTTGCCCTGTAGAAATTGCCAAACCCACACGAGACGATGGCCCAAAAGTTCCATTTCGGACAGTTTTGGGATTTTTGTGTTTTCGGGTGCCAGATGAATTTTTCTGCGCGCGGTGATAATTTATCTGCAAAGTAGACTTGCCAAGCTTTCCAGGGAGTCCAGTTTCATAATTTATCGACGTCGATGTTGCCCTGTAGAAATTGCCAAACCCACACGAGACGATGGCCCAAAAGTTCCATTTCGAACAGTTTTGGGATTTTTGTGTTTTCGGGCGGCAGATGAATTTTTCTGCGGGCGGTGATAATTTATCTGCAAAGTAGACTTGCCAAGCTTTCCAGCGAGTCCAGTTTCCTAATTTATCGAGGTCACGTTGCCCTTTAGAAATTGCCAAACCCACACCACACGATGGCCCAAAAGTTCCATTTCGGACAGTTTTGGGATTTTTGTGTTTTCGGGTGCCAGATGAATTTTTCTGCGCGCGGTGATAATTTATCTGCAAAGTAGACTTGCCAAGCTTTCCAGGGAGTCCAGTTTCATAATTTATCGACGTCGATGTTGCCCTGTAGAAATTGCCAAACCCACACGAGACGATGGCCCAAAAGTTCCATTTCGGACAGTTTTGGGATTTTTGTGTTTTCGGGCGGCAGATGAATTTTTCTGCGGGCGGTGATAATTTATCTGCAAAGTAGACTTGCCAAGCTTTCCAGGGAGTCCAGTTTCCTAATTTATTGACGTCGACGTTGCCCTGTAGAAATTGCCAAACCCACACGAGACGATGGCCCAAAAGTTCCATTTCGAACAGTTTTGGGATTTTTGTGTTTTCGGGTAGCAGATGAATTTTTCTGCGAGCGGTGATAATTTATCTGCAAAGTAGACTTGCCAAGCTTTCCAGCGAGTCCAGTTTCCTAATTTGTCGACGTTGCCCTTTAGAAATTGCCAAACCCACGCCACACGATGGCCTAAAAGTTCCATTTCGGACAGTTTTGGCATTTTTGTGTTTTCGGGTAGCAGATGAATTTTTCTGCGGGCGGTGATAATTTATCTGCAAAGCAGACTTGCCAAGCTTTCCAGCGAGTCCAGTTTCCGAATTTATCGACGTCGACGTTGCCCTTTAGAAGTTGCCAAACCCACACCACACGATGGCCCAAAAGTTCCATTTCGGACAGTTTTGGCATTTTTGTGTTTTCGGGCGGCAGATGAATTTTTCTGCGGGCGGTGATAATTTATGTGCAAAGTAGACTTGCCAAGCTTTCCAGCGAGTCCAGTTTCCTAATTTATCGAGGTCACGTTGCCCTTTAGAAATTGCCAAACCCACACCACACGATGGCCCAAAAGTTCCATTTCGGACAGTTTTGGGATTTTTGTGTTTTCGGGTGCCAGATGAATTTTTCTGCGCGCGGTGATAATTTATCTGCAAAGTAGACTTGCCAAGCTTTCCAGGGAGTCCAGTTTCATAATTTATCGACGTCGATGTTGCCCTGTAGAAATTGCCAAACCCACACGAGACGATGGCCCAAAAGTTCCATTTCGAACAGTTTTGGGATTTTTGTGTTTTCGGGCGGCAGATGAATTTTTCTGCGGGCGGTGATAATTTATCTGCAAAGTAGACTTGCCAAGCTTTCCAGCGAGTCCAGTTTCCTAATTTATCGAGGTCACGTTGCCCTTTAGAAATTGCCAAACCCACACCACACGATGGCCCAAAAGTTCCATTTCGGACAGTTTTGGGATTTTTGTGTTTTCGGGTGCCAGATGAATTTTTCTGCGCGCGGTGATAATTTATCTGCAAAGTAGACTTGCCAAGCTTTCCAGGGAGTCCAGTTTCATAATTTATCGACGTCGATGTTGCCCTGTAGAAATTGCCAAACCCACACGAGACGATGGCCCAAAAGTTCCATTTCGGACAGTTTTGGGATTTTTGTGTTTTCGGGCGGCAGATGAATTTTTCTGCGGGCGGTGATAATTTATCTGCAAAGTAGACTTGCCAAGCTTTCCAGGGAGTCCAGTTTCCTAATTTATTGACGTCGACGTTGCCCTGTAGAAATTGCCAAACCCACACGAGACGATGGCCCAAAAGTTCCATTTCGAACAGTTTTGGGATTTTTGTGTTTTCGGGTAGCAGATGAATTTTTCTGCGAGCGGTGATAATTTATCTGCAAAGTAGACTTGCCAAGCTTTCCAGCGAGTCCAGTTTCCTAATTTGTCGACGTTGCCCTTTAGAAATTGCCAAACCCACGCCACACGATGGCCTAAAAGTTCCATTTCGGACAGTTTTGGCATTTTTGTGTTTTCGGGTAGCAGATGAATTTTTCTGCGGGCGGTGATAATTTATCTGCAAAGCAGACTTGCCAAGCTTTCCAGCGAGTCCAGTTTCCGAATTTATCGACGTCGACGTTGCCCTTTAGAAGTTGCCAAACCCACACCACACGATGGCCCAAAAGTTCCATTTCGGACAGTTTTGGCATTTTTGTGTTTTCGGGCGGCAGATGAATTTTTCTGCGGGCGGTGATAATTTATGTGCAAAGTAGACTTGCCAAGCTTTCCAGCGAGTCCAGTTTCCTAATTTATCGAGGTCACGTTGCCCTTTAGAAATTGCCAAACCCACACCACACGATGGCCCAAAAGTTCCATTTCGGACAGTTTTGGGATTTTTGTGTTTTCGGGTGCCAGATGAATTTTTCTGCGCGCGGTGATAATTTATCTGCAAAGTAGACTTGCCAAGCTTTCCAGGGAGTCCAGTTTCATAATTTATCGACGTCGATGTTGCCCTGTAGAAATTGCCAAACCCACACGAGACGATGGCCCAAAAGTTCCATTTCGAACAGTTTTGGGATTTTTGTGTTTTCGGGCGGCAGATGAATTTTTCTGCGGGCGGTGATAATTTATCTGCAAAGTAGACTTGCCAAGCTTTCCAGCGAGTCCAGTTTCCTAATTTATCGAGGTCACGTTGCCCTTTAGAAATTGCCAAACCCACACCACACGATGGCCCAAAAGTTCCATTTCGGACAGTTTTGGGATTTTTGTGTTTTCGGGTGCCAGATGAATTTTTCTGCGCGCGGTGATAATTTATCTGCAAAGTAGACTTGCCAAGCTTTCCAGGGAGTCCAGTTTCATAATTTATCGATGTCGATGTTGCCCTGTAGAAATTGCCAAACCCACACGAGACGATGGCCCAAAAGTTCCATTTCGGACAGTTTTGGGATTTTTGTGTTTTCGGGCGGCAGATGAATTTTTCTGCGGGCGGTGATAATTTATCTGCAAAGTAGACTTGCCAAGCTTTCCAGGGAGTCCAGTTTCCTAATTTATTGACGTCGACGTTGCCCTGTAGAAATTGTCAAACCCACACTAGACGATGGCCCAAAAGTTCCATTCCGGACAGTTTTGGGATTTTTGTGTTTTCGGGTAGCAGATGAATTTTTCTGCGAGCGGTCATAATTTATCTGCAAAGTAGACTTGCCAAGCTTTCCAGCGAGTCCAGTTTCCTAATTTGTCGACGTTGCCCTTTAGAAATTGCCAAACCCACGCCACACGATGGCCCAAAAGTTCCATTTCAGACAGTTTTGGCATTTTTGTGTTTTCGAGGAGCAGATGAATTTTTCTGCGGGCGGTGATAATTTATCTGCAAAGTAAACTTGCCAAGCTTTCCAGCGAGTCCAGTTTCCTAATTTATCGACGTCGACGTTGCCCTTTAGAAATTGCCAAACCCACACCACACGATGGCCCAAAAGTTCCATTTCGGACAGTTTTGGGATTTTTGTGTTTTCGGGTGGCAGATGAATTTTTCCGCGCGCGGTGATAATTTATCTGCAAAGCAGACTTGCCAAGCTTTCCAGCGAGTCCAGTTTCCTAATTTATCGACGTCGACGTTGCCCTTTAGAAGTTGCCAAACCCACGCCACACGATGGCCCAAAAGTTCCATTTCGGACAGTTTTGGCATTTTTGTGTTTTCGGGCGGCAGATGAATTTTTCTGCGGGCGGTGATAATTTATCTGCAAAGTAGACTTGCCAAGCTTTCCAGCGAGTCCAGTTTCCTAATTTATCGAGGTCACGTTGCCCTTTAGAAATTGCCAAACCCACACCACACGATGGCCCAAAAGTTCCATTTCGGACAGTTTTGGGATTTTTGTGTTTTCGGGTGCCAGATGAATTTTTCTGCGCGCGGTGATAATTTATCTGCAAAGTAGACTTGCCAAGCTTTCCAGGGAGTCCAGTTTCATAATTTATCGACGTCGATGTTGCCCTGTAGAAATTGCCAAACCCACATGAGACGATGGCCCAAAAGTTCCATTTCGAACAGTTTTGGGATTTTTGTGTTTTCGGGCGGCAGATGAATTTTTCTGCGGGCGGTCCTAATTTATCTGCAAAGTAGACTTGCCAAGCTTTCCAGGGAGTTCAGTTTCCTAATTTATCGAGGTCACGTTGCCCTTTAGAAATTGTTAAACCCACACTAGACGATGGCCCAAAAGTTCCATTTCGGACAGTTTTGGGATTTTTGTGTTTTCGGGTGCCAGATGAATTTTTCTGCGCGCGGTGATAATTTATCTGCAAAGTAGACTTGCCAAGCTTTCCAGGGAGTCCAGTTTCATAATTTATCGACGTCGACGTTGCCCTTTAGAAGTTGCCAAACCCACGCCACACGATGGCCCAAAAGTTCCATTTCGGACAGTTTTGGGATTTTTGTGTTTTCGGGCGGCAGATGAATTTTTCTGCGGGCGGTGATAATTTATCTGCAAAGTAGACTTGCCAAGCTTTCCAGCGAGTCCAGTTTCCTAATTTATCGAGGTCACGTTGCCCTTTAGAAATTGCCAAACCCACACCACACGATGGCCCAAAAGTTCCATTTCGGACAGTTTTGGGATTTTTGTGTTTTCGGGTGCCAGATGAATTTTTCTGCGCGCGGTGATAATTTATCTGCAAAGTAGACTTGCCAAGCTTTCCAGGGAGTCCAGTTTCATAATTTATCGACGTCGATGTTGCCCTGTAGAAATTGCCAAACCCACATGAGACGATGGCCCAAAAGTTCCATTTCGAACAGTTTTGGGATTTTTGTGTTTTCGGGCGGCAGATGAATTTTTCTGCGGGCGGTGATAATTTATCTGCAAAGTAGACTTGCCAAGCTTTCCAGGGAGTCCAGTTTCCTAATTTATCGAGGTCACGTTGCCCTTTAGAAATTGTTAAACCCACACTAGACGATGGCCCAAAAGTTCCATTTCGGACAGTTTTGGGATTTTTGTGTTTTCGGGTGCCAGATGAATTTTTCTGCGCGCGGTGATAATTTATCTGCAAAGTAGACTTGCCAAGCTTTCCAGGGAGTCCAGTTTCATAATTTATCGACGTCGATGTTGCCCTGTAGAAATTGCCAAACCCACACGAGACGATGGCCCAAAAGTTCCATTTCGGACAGTTTTGGGATTTTTGTGTTTTCGGGCGGCAGATGAATTTTTCTGCGGGCGGTGATAATTTATCTGCAAAGTAGACTTGCCAAGCTTTCCAGCGAGTCCAGTTTCCTAATTTATCGAGGTCACGTTGCCCTTTAGAAATTGCCAAACCCACACCACACGATGGCCCAAAAGTTCCATTTCGGAGAGTTTTGGGATTTTTGTGTTTTCGGGTGCCAGATGAATTTTTCTGCGCGCGGTGATAATTTATCTGCAAAGTAGACTTGCCAAGCTTTCCAGGGAGTCCAGTTTCATAATTTATCGACGTCGATGTTGCCCTGTAGAAATTGCCAAACCCACACTAGACGATGGCCCAAAAGTTCCATTTCGGACAGTTTTGGGATTTTTGTGTTTTCGGGCGGCAGATGAATTTTTCTGCGGGCGGTGATAATTTATCTGCAAAGTAGACTTGCCAAGCTTTCCAGGGAGTCCAGTTTCCTAATTTATCGACGTCGACGTTGCCCTGTAGAAATTGTTAAACCCACACTAGACGATGGCCCAAAAGTTCCATTTCGGTCAGTTTTGGCATTTTTGTGTTTTCGAGGAGCAGATGAATTTTTCTGCGAGCGGTGATAATTTATCTGCAAAGTAGACTTGCCAAGCTTTCCAGCGAGTCCAGTTTCCTAATTTATCGACGTCGACGTTGCCCTTTAGAAATTGCCAAACCCACACCACACGATGGCCCAAAAGTTCCATTTCGGACAGTTTTGGGATTTTTGTGTTTTCGGGTGGCAGATGAATTTTTCCGCGCGCGGTGATAATTTATCTGCAAAGCAGACTTGCCAAGCTTTCCAGCGAGTCCAGTTTCCTAATTTATCGACGTCGACGTTGCCCTTTAGAAGTTGCCAAACCCACGCCACACGATGGCCCAAAAGTTCCATTTCGGACAGTTTTGCATTTTTGTGTTTTCGGGCAGCAGATGAATTTTTCTGCGGGCGGTGATAATTTATCTGCAAAGTAGACTTGCCAAGCTTTCTAGGGAGTCCAGTTTCCTAATTTATCGACGTCGACGTTGCCCTGTAGAAATTGCCAAACCCACACTAGACGATGGCCCAAAAGTTCCATTTCGGACAGTTTTGGGATTTTTGTGTTTTCGGGTAGCAGATGAATTTTTCTGCGGGCGGTGATAATTTATCTGTAAAGTAGACTTGCCAAGCTTTCCAGCGAGTCCAGTTTCCTAATTTATCGACGTCGACGTTGCCCTTTAGAAATTGCCAAACCCACGCCACACGATGGCCCAAAAGATCCATTTCGGACAGTTTAGGCATTTTTGTGTTTTCTGGTAGCAGATGAATTTTTCTGCGGGCGGTGATAATTTATCTGCAAAGCAGACTTGCCAAGCTTTCCAGCGAGTCCAGTTTCCTAATTTATCGACGTCGACGTTGCCCTTTAGAAATTGCCAAACCCACACCACACGATGGCCCAAAAGTTCCATTTCGGACAGTTTTGGGATTTTTGTGTTTTCGGGCGGCAGATGAATTTTTCTGCGGGCGGTGATAATTTATCTGCAAAGTAGACTTGCCAAGCTTTCCAGCGAGTCCAGTTTCCTAATTTATCGACGTCGACGTTGCCCTTTAGAAATTGCCAAACCCACACAACACGATGGCCCAAAAGTTACATTTCGGACAGTTTTGCATTTTTGTGTTTTCGGGCGGCAGATGAATTTTTCTGCGGGCGGTGATAATTTATCTGCAAAGTAGACTTGCCAAGCTTTCTAGGGAGTCCTGTTTGCTAATTTATCGACGTCGATGTTGCCCTGTAGAAATTGCCAAACCCACACTAGACGAGGGCCCAAAAGTTCCATTTCGGACAGTTTTGGGATTTTTGTGTTTTCGGGTAGCAGATGAATTTTTCTGCGGGCGGTGATAATTTATCTGTAAAGTAGACTTGCCAAGCTTTCCAGCGAGTCCAGTTTCCTAATTTATCGACGTCGACGTTGCCCTTTAGAAATTGCCAAACCCACGCCACACGATGGCCCAAAAGATCCATTTCGGACAGTTTAGGCATTTTTGTGTTTTCTGGTAGCAGATGAATTTTTCTGCGCGCGGTGATAATTTATCTGCAAAGCAGACTTGCCAAGCTTTCCAGCGAGTCCAGTTTCCTAATTTATCGACGTCGACGTTGCCCTTTAGAAATTGCCAAACCCACACCACACGATGGCCCAAAAGTTCCATTTCGGACAGTTTTGGGATTTTTGTGTTTTCGGGCGGCAGATGAATTTTTCTGCGGGCGGTGATAATTTATCTGCAAAGTAGACTTGCCAAGCTTTCCAGCGAGTCCAGTTTCCTAATTTATCGACGTCGACGTTGCCCTTTAGAAATTGCCAAACCCACACAACACGATGGCCCAAAAGTTACATTTCGGACAGTTTTGCATTTTTGTGTTTTCGGGCGGCAGATGAATTTTTCTGCGGGCGGTGATAATTTATCTGCAAAGTAGACTTGCCAAGCTTTCTAGGGAGTCCTGTTTCCTAATTTATCGACGTCGATGTTGCCCTGTAGAAATTGCCAAACCCACACTAGACGAGGGCCCAAAAGTTCCATTTCGGACAGTTTTGGGATTTTTGTGTTTTCGGGCGGCAGATGAATTTTTCTGCGGGCGGTGATAATTTATCTGCAAAGTAGACTTGCCAAGCTTTCCAGGGAGTCTAGTTTCCTAATTTATCGACGTCGACGTTGCCCTGTAGAAATTGTTAAACCCACACTAGACGATGGCCCAAAAGTTCCATTTCGGTCAGTTTTGGCATTTTTGTGTTTTCGAGGAGCAGATGAATTTTTCTGCGAGCGGTGATAATTTATCTGCAAAGTAGACTTGCCAAGCTTTCCAGCGAGTCCAGTTTCCTAATTTATCGACGTCGACGTTGCCCTGTAGAAATTGCCAAACCCACACTAGACGAGGGCCCAAAAGTTCCATTTCGGACAGTTTTGGGATTTTTGTGTTTTCGGGTAGCAGATGAATTTTTCTGCGGGCGGTGATAATTTATCTGTAAAGTAGACTTGCCAAGCTTTCCAGCGAGTCCAGTTTCCTAATTTATCGACGTCGACGTTGCCCTTTAGAAATTGCCAAACCCACGCCACACGATGGCCCAAAAGATCCATTTCGGACAGTTTAGGCATTTTTGTGTTTTCTGGTAGCAGATAAATTTTTCTGCGCGCGGTGATAATTTATCTGCAAAGCAGACTTGCCAAGCTTTCCAGCGAGTCCAGTTTCCTAATTTATCGACGTCGACGTTGCCCTTTAGAAATTGCCAAACCCACACCACACGATGGCCCAAAAGTTCCATTTCGGACAGTTTTGGGATTTTTGTGTTTTCGGGCGGCAGATGAATTTTTCTGCGGGCGGTGATAATTTATCTGCAAAGAGACTTGCCAAGCTTTCCAGCGAGTCCAGTTTCCTAATTTATCGACGTCGACGTTGCCCTTTAGAAATTGCCAAACCCACACAACACGATGGCCCAAAAGTTCCATTTCGGACAGTTTTGGGATTTTTGTGTTTTCGGGCGGCAGATGAATTTTTCTGCGGGCGGTGATAATTTATCTGCAAAGTAGACTTGCCAAGCTTTCTAGGGAGTCCTGTTTCCTAATTTATCGACGTCGATGTTGCCCTGTAGAAATTGCCAAACCCACACTAGACGAGGGCCCAAAAGTTCCATTTCGGACAGTTTTGGGATTTTTGTGTTTTCGGGCGGCAGATGAATTTTTCTGCGGGCGGTGATAATTTATCTGCAAAGTAGACTTGCCAAGCTTTCCAGGGAGTCTAGTTTCCTAATTTATCGACGTCGACGTTGCCCTGTAGAAATTGTTAAACCCACACTAGACGATGGCCCAAAAGTTCCATTTCGGTCAGTTTTGGCATTTTTGTGTTTTCGAGGAGCAGATGAATTTTTCTGCGAGCGGTGATAATTTATCTGCAAAGTAGACTTGCCAAGCTTTCCAGCGAGTCCAGTTTCCTAATTTATCGACGTCGACGTTGCCCTGTAGAAATTGCCAAACCCACACTAGACGATGGCCCAAAAGTTCCATTTCGGACAGTTTTGGGATTTTTGTGTTTTCGGGTGCCAGATGAATTTTTCTGCGCGCGGTGATAATTTATCTGCAAAGTAGACTTGCCAAGCTTTCCAGGGAGTCCAGTTTCATAATTTATCGACTTCGATGTTGCCCTGTAGAAATTGCCAAACCCACACGAGACGATGGCCCAAAAGTTCCATTTCGGACAGTTTTGGGATTTTTGTGTTTTCGGGCGGCAGATGAATTTTTCTGCGGGCGGTGATAATTTATCTGCAAAGTAGACTTGCCAAGCTTTCCAGCGAGTCCAGTTTCCTAATTTATCGAGGTCACGTTGCCCTTTAGAAATTGCCAAACCCACACCACACGATGGCCCAAAAGTTCCATTTCGGAGAGTTTTGGGATTTTTGTGTTTTCGGGTGCCAGATGAATTTTTCTGCGCGCGGTGATAATTTATCTGCAAAGTAGACTTGCCAAGCTTTCCAGGGAGTCCAGTTTCATAATTTATCGACGTCGATGTTGCCCTGTAGAAATTGCCAAACCCACACTAGACGATGGCCCAAAAGTTCCATTTCGGACAGTTTTGGGATTTTTGTGTTTTCGGGCGGCAGATGAATTTTTCTGCGGGCGGTGATAATTTATCTGCAAAGTAGACTTGCCAAGCTTTCCAGGGAGTCCAGTTTCCTAATTTATCGACGTCGACGTTGCCCTGTAGAAATTGTTAAACCCACACTAGACGATGGCCCAAAAGTTCCATTTCGGTCAGTTTTGGCATTTTTGTGTTTTCGAGGAGCAGATGAATTTTTCTGCGAGCGGTGATAATTTATCTGCAAAGTAGACTTGCCAAGCTTTCCAGCGAGTCCAGTTTCCTAATTTATCGACGTCGACGTTGCCCTGTAGAAATTGCCAAACCCACACTAGACGATGGCCCAAAAGTTCCATTTCGGACAGTTTTGGGATTTTTGTGTTTTCGGGTAGCAGATGAATTTTTCTGCGGGCGGTGATAATTTATCTGTAAAGTAGACTTGCCAAGCTTTCCAGCGAGTCCAGTTTCCTAATTTATCGACGTCGACGTTGCCCTTTAGAAATTGCCAAACCCACGCCACACGATGGCCCAAAAGATCCATTTCGGACAGTTTAGGCATTTTTGTGTTTTCTGGTAGCAGATGAATTTTTCTGCGGGCGGTGATAATTTATCTGCAAAGCAGACTTGCCAAGCTTTCCAGCGAGTCCAGTTTCCTAATTTATCGACGTCGACGTTGCCCTTTAGAAATTGCCAAACCCACACCACACGATGGCCCAAAAGTTCCATTTCGGACAGTTTTGGGATTTTTGTGTTTTCGGGCGGCAGATGAATTTTTCTGCGGGCGGTGATAATTTATCTGCAAAGTAGACTTGCCAAGCTTTCCAGGGAGTCCAGTTTCCTAATTTATCGACGTCGACGTTGCCCTGTAGAAATTGCCAAACCCACACTAGACGATGGCCCAAAAGTTCCATTTCGGACAGTTTTGGGATTTTTGTGTTTTCGGGTAGCAGATGAATTTTTCTGCGGGCGGTGATAATTTATCTGTAAAGTAGACTTGCCAAGCTTTCCAGCGAGTCCAGTTTCCTAATTTATCGACGTCGACGTTGCCCTTTAGAAATTGCCAAACCCACGCCACACGATGGCCCAAAAGATCCATTTCGGACAGTTTAGGCATTTTTGTGTTTTCTGGTAGCAGATAAATTTTTCTGCGCGCGGTGATAATTTATCTGCAAAGCAGACTTGCCAAGCTTTCCAGCGAGTCCAGTTTCCTAATTTATCGACGTCGACGTTGCCCTTTAGAAATTGCCAAACCCACACCACACGATGGCCCAAAAGTTCCATTTCGGACAGTTTTGGGATTTTTGTGTTTTCGGGCGGCAGATGAATTTTTCTGCGGGCGGTGATAATTTATCTGCAAAGAGACTTGCCAAGCTTTCCAGGGAGTCCAGTTTCCTAATTTATCGACGTCGACGTTGCCCTTTAGAAATTGCCAAACCCACACAACACGATGGCCCAAAAGTTACATTTCGGACAGTTTTGCATTTTTGTGTTTTCGGGCGGCAGATGAATTTTTCTGCGGGCGGTGATAATTTATCTGCAAAGTAGACTTGCCAAGCTTTCTAGGGAGTCCAGTTTCCTAATTTATCGACGTCGATGTTGCCCTGTAGAAATTGCCAAACCCACACTAGACGATGGCCCAAAAGTTCCATTTCGGACAGTTTTGGGATTTTTGTGTTTTCGGGTAGCAGATGAATTTTTCTGCGGGCGGTGATAATTTATCTGTAAAGTAGACTTGCCAAGCTTTCCAGCGAGTCCAGTTTCCTAATTTATCGACGTCGACGTTGCCCTTTAGAAATTGCCAAACCCACGCCACACGATGGCCCAAAAGATCCATTTCGGACAGTTTAGGCATTTTTGTGTTTTCTGGTAGCAGATGAATTTTTCTGCGGGCGGTGATAATTTATCTGCAAAGTAGACTTGCCAAGCTTTCCAGCGAGTCCATTTCCTAATTTATCGACGTCGACGTTGCCCTTTAGAAATTGCCAAACCCACGCCACACGATGGCCGAAAAGTTCCATTTCGGACAGTTTTGGCATTTTTGTGTTTTCGGGTCGCAGATGAATTTTTCTGCGGGCGGTTATAATTTATCTGCAAAGCAGACTTGCCAAGCTTTCCAGCGAGTCCAGTTTCCTAATTTATCGACGTCGACGTTGCCCTTTAGAAATTGCCAAACCCACACCACACGATGGCCCAAAAGTTCCATTTCGGACAGTTTTGGGATTTTTGTGTTTTCGGGCGGCAGATGAATTTTTCTGCGCGCGGTGATAATTTATCTGCAAAGTAGACTTGCCAAGCTTTCCAGGGAGTCCAGTTTCCTAATTTATTGACGTCGACGTTGCCCTGTAGAAATTGTCAAACCCACACTAGACGATGGCCCAAAAGTTCCATTCCGGACAGTTTTGGCATTTTTGTGTTTTCGGGCGACAGATGAATTTTTCTGCGGGCGGTGATAATTTATCTGCAAAGTAGACTTGCCAAGCTTTCCAGCGAGTCCAGTTTCCTAATTTATCGAGGTCACGTTGCCCTTTAGAAATTGCCAAACCCACACCACACGATGGCCCAAAAGTTCCATTTCAGACAGTTTTGGGATTTTTGTGTTTTCGGGTGCCAGATGAATTTTTCTGCGCGCGGTGATAATTTATCTGCAAAGTAGACTTGCCAAGCTTTCCAGGGAGTCCAGTTTCATAATTTATCGACGTCGATATTGCCCTGTAGAAATTGCCAAACCCACAGGAGACGATGGCCCAAAAGTTCCATTTCGGACAGTTTTGGGATTTTTGTGTTTTCGGGCGGCAGATGAATTTTTCTGCGGGCGGTGATAATTTATCTGCAAAGTAGACTTGCCAAGCTTTCCAGCGAGTCCAGTTTCCTAATTTATCGACGTCGACGTTGCCCTTTAGAAATTGCCAAACCCACACCACACGATGGCCCAAAAGTTCCATTTCGGACAGTTTTGGGATTTTTGTGTTTTCGGGCGGCAGATGAATTTTTCTGCGCGCGGTGATAATTTATCTGCAAAGTAGACTTGCCAAGCTTTCCAGGGAGTCCAGTTTCCTAATTTATTGACGTCGACGTTGCCCTGTAGAAATTGTCAAACCCACACTAGACGATGGCCCAAAAGTTCCATTTCGGACAGTTTTGGGATTTTTGTGTTTTCGGGCGGCAGATGAATTTTTCTGCGGGCGGTGATAATTTATCTGCAAAGTAGACTTGCCAAGCTTTCCAGGGAGTCCAGTTTCCTAATTTATCGACGTCGACGTTGCCCTTTAGAAATTGCCAAACCCACGCCACACGATGGCCCAAAAGTTCCATTTCGGACAGTTTTGGCATTTTTGTGTTTTCGGGTAGCAGATGAATTTTTCTGCAGGCGGTGATAATTTATCTGCAAAGCAGACTTGCCAAGCTTTCTAGCGAGTCCAGTTTCCTAATTTATCGACGTCGACGTTGCCCTTTAGAAATTGCCAAACCCACACCACACGATGGCCCAAAAGTTCCATTTCGGACAGTTTTGGGATTTTTGTGTTTTCGGGCGGCAGATGAATTTTTCTTCGGGCGGTGATAATTTATCTGCAAAGTAGACTTGCCAAGCTTTCCAGGGAGTCCAGTTTCGTAATTTATCGACGTCGACGTTGCCCTGTAGAAATTGCCAAACCCACACTAGACGATGGCCCAAAAGTTCCATTTCGGACAGTTTTGGGATTTTTGTGTTTTCGGGTAGCAGATGAATTTTTCTGCGGGCGGTGATAATTTATCTGCAAAGTAGACTTGCCAAGCTTTCCAGGGAGTCCAGTTTCGTAATTTATCGACGTCGACGTTGCCCTGTAGAAATTGCCAAACCCACACCACACGATGGCCCAAAAGTTCCATTTCGGACAGTTTTGGGATTTTTGTGTTTTCGGGCGGCAGATGAATTTTTCTGCGCGCGGTGATAATTTATCTGCAAAGTAGACTTGCCAAGCTTTCCAGGGAGTCCAGTTTCGTAGTTTATCGACGTCGACGTTGCCCTGTAGAAATTGCCAAACCCACACTAGACGATGGCCCAAAAGTTCCATTTCGGACAGTTTTGGCATTTTTGTGTTTTCGGGCGGCAGATGAATTTTTCTTCGGGCGGTGATAATTTATCTGCAAAGTAGACTTGCCAAGCTTTCCAGCGAGTCCAGTTTCCTAATTTATCGACGTCGACGTTGCCCTTTAGAAATTGCCAAACCCACACCACACGATGGCCCAAAAGTTCCATTTCGGACAGTTTTGGCATTTTTGTGTTTTCGGGGAGCAGATGAATTTTTCTGCGGGCGGTGATAATTTATCTGCAAAGTAGACTTGCCAAGCTTTCCAGCGAGTCCAGTTTCCTAATTTATCGACGTCGACGTTGCCCTTTAGAAATTGCCAAACCCACACCACACGATGGCCCAAAAGTTCCATTTCGGACAGTTTTGGCATTTTTGTGTTTTCGGGGAGCAGATGAATTTTTCTGCGGGCGGTGATAATTTATCTGCAAAGTAGACTTCCCAAGCTTTCCAGGGAGTCCAGTTTCGTAGTTTATCGACGTCGACGTTGCCCTCTAGAAATTGCCAAACCCACACTAGACGATGGCCCAAAAGTTCCATTTCGGACAGTTTTGGCATTTTTGTGTTTTCGGGCGGCAGATGAATTTTTCTTCGGGCGGTGATAATTTATCTGCAAAGTAGACTTGCCAAGCTTTCCAGCGAGTCCAGTTTCCTAATTTATCGACGTCGACGTTGCCCTTTAGAAATTGCCAAACCCACACCACACGATGGCCCAAAAGTTCCATTTCGAACAGTTTTGGCATTTTTGTGTTTTCGGGGAGCAGATGAATTTTTCTGCGGGCGGTGATAATTTATCTGCAAAGTAGACTTGCCAAGCTTTCCAGCGAGTCCAGTTTCCTAATTTATCGACGTCGACGTTGCCCTTTAGAAATTGCCAAACCCACACCACACGATGGCCCAAAAGTTCCATTTCGGACAGTTTTGGCATTTTTGTGTTTTCGGGGAGCAGATGAATTTTTCTGCGGGCGGTGATAATTTATCTGCAAAGTAGACTTCCCAAGCTTTCCAGGGAGTCCAGTTTCATAATTTATCGACGTCGACGTTACCCTCTAGAAATTGCCAAACCCACACCACACGATGGCCCAAAAGTTCCATTTCGGACAGTTTTGGCATTTTTGTGTTTTCGGGCGGCAGATGAATTTTTCTGCGCGCGGTGATAATTTATCTGCAAAGTAGACTTGCCAAGCTTTCCAGGGAGTCCAGTTTCCTAATTTATCGACGTCGACGTTGCCCTTTAGAAGTTGCCAAACCCACACCACACGATGGCCCAAAAGTTCCATTTCGGACAGTTTTGGCATTTTTGTGTTTTCGGGTAGCAGATGAATTTTTCTGCGGGCGGTGATAATTTATCTGCAAAGTAGACTTGCCAAGCTTAGCAGCGAGTCCAGTTTCCTAATTTATCGACGTCGACGTTGCCCTTTAGAAATTGCCAAACCCACGCCACACGATGGCCCAAAAGATCCATTTCGGACAGTTTAGGCATTTTTGTGTTTTCGGGTAGCAGATGAATTTTTCTGCGGGCGGTGATAATTTATCTGCAAAGTAGACTTGCCAAGCTTTCCAGGGAGTCCAGTTTCCTAATTTATCGACGTCGACGTTGCCCTGTAGAAATTGCCAAACCCACACTAGACGATGGCCCAAAAGTTCCATTTCGGACAGTTTTGGGATTTTTGTGTTTTCGGGTAGCAGATGAATTTTTCTGCGGGCGGTGATAATTTATCTGCAAAGTAGACTTGCCAAGCTTAGCAGCGAGTCGAGTTTCCTAATTTATCGACGTCGACGTTGCCCTTTAGAAATTGCCAAACCCACGCCACACGATGGCCCAAAAGATCTATTTCGGACAGTTTAGGCATTTTTGTGTTTTCGGGTAGCAGATGAATTTTTCTGCGGGCGGTGATAATTTATCTGCAAAGCAGACTTGCCAAGCTTTCCAGCGAGTCCAGTTTCCTAATTCATCGACGTCGACGTTGCCCTTTAGAAATTGCCAAACCCACACCACACGATGGCCCAAAAGTTCCATTTCGGACAGTTTTGGGATTTTTGTGTTTTCGGGCGGCAGATGAATTTTTCTGCGGGCGGTGATAATTTATCTGCAAAGCAGACTTGCGAAGCTTTCCAGCGAGTCCAATTTCCTAATTTATCGACGTCGACGTTGCCCTTTAGAAGTTGCCAAACCCACACCACACGATGGCCCAAAAGTTCCATTTCGGACAGTTTTGGCATTTTTGTGTTTCCGGGCAGCAGATGAATTTTTCTGCGGGCGGTGATAATTTATCTGCAAAGTAGACTTGCCAAGCTTTCCAGGGAGTCCAGTTTCCTAATTTATCGACGTCGACGTTGCCCTGTAGAAATTGCCAAACCCACACTAGACGATGGCCCAAAAGTTCCATTTCGGACAGTTTTGGGATTTTTGTGTTTTCGGGCGGCAGATGAATTTTTCTGCGGGCGGTGATAATTTATCTGCAAAGTAGACTTGCCAAGCTTTCCAGGGAGTCCAGTTTCCTAATTTATCGACGTCGACGTTGCCCTGTAGAAATTGCCAAACCCACACTAGACGATGGCCCAAAAGTTCCATTTCGGACAGTTTTGGGATTTTTGTGTTTTCGGGCGGCAGATGAATTTTTCTGCGGGCGGTGATAATTTATCTGCAAAGCAGACTTGCGAAGCTTTCCAGCGAGTCCAGTTTCCTAATTTATCGACGTCGACGTTGCCCTTTAGAAATTGCCAAACCCACACTAGACGATGGCCCAAAAGATCCATTTCGGACAGTTTTGGGATTTTTGTGTTTTCGGGCGGCAGATGAATTTTTCTGCGGGCGGTGATAATTTATCTGCAAAGTAGACTTGCCAAGCTTTCCAGGGAGTCCAGTTTCCTAATTTATCGACGTCGACGTTGCCCTCTAGAAATTGCCAAACCCACACTAGACGATGGCCCAAAAGTTCCATTTCGGACAGTTTTGGGATTTTTGTGTTTTCGGGCGGCAGATGAATTTTTCTGCGGGCGGTGATAATTTATCTGCAAAGCAGACTTGCGAAGCTTTCCAGCGAGTCCAGTTTCCTAATTTATCGACGTCGACGTTGCCCTTTAGAAATTGCCAAACCCACACTAGACGATGGCCCAAAAGATCCATTTCGGACAGTTTAGGCATTTTTGTGTTTTCGGGAAGCAGATGAATTTTTCTGCGGGCGGTGATAATTTATCTGCAAAGCAGACTTGCGAAGCTTTCCAGCGAGTCCAGTTTCCTAATTTATCGACGTCGACGTTGCCCTTTAGAAATTGCCAAACCCACACCACACGATGGCCCAAAAGTTCCATTTTGGACAGTTTTGGGATTTTTGTGTTTTCGGGCGGCAGATGAATTTTTCTGCGCGCGGTGATAATTTATCTGCAAAGTAGACTTGCCAAGCTTTCCAGGGAGTCCAGTTTCATAATTTATCGACGTCGACGTTGCCCTTTAGAAATTGCCAAACCCACACCACACGATGGCCCAAAAGTTCCATTTTGGACAGTTTTGGGATTTTTGTGTTTTCGGGCGGCAGATGAATTTTTCTGCGGGCGGTGATAATTTATCTGCAAAGCAGACTTGCGAAGCTTTCCAGCGAGTCCAGTTTCCTAATTTATCGACGTCGACGTTGCCCTTTAGAAATTGCCAAACCCACACTAGACGATGGCCCAAAAGATCCATTTCGGACAGTTTTGGGATTTTTGTGTTTTCGGGCGGCAGATGAATTTTTCTGCGGGCGGTGATAATTTATCTGCAAAGTAGACTTGCCAAGCTTTCCAGGGAGTCCAGTTTCCTAATTTATCGACGTCGACGTTGCCCTCTAGAAATTGCCAAACCCACACTAGACGATGGCCCAAAAGTTCCATTTCGGACAGTTTTGGGATTTTTGTGTTTTCGGGCGGCAGATGAATTTTTCTGCGGGCGGTGATAATTTATCTGCAAAGCAGACTTGCGAAGCTTTCCAGCGAGTCCAGTTTCCTAATTTATCGACGTCGACGTTGCCCTTTAGAAATTGCCAAACCCACACTAGACGATGGCCCAAAAGATCCATTTCGGACAGTTTAGGCATTTTTGTGTTTTCGGGAAGCAGATGAATTTTTCTGCGGGCGGTGATAATTTATCTGCAAAGCAGACTTGCGAAGCTTTCCAGCGAGTCCAGTTTCCTAATTTATCGACGTCGACGTTGCCCTTTAGAAATTGCCAAACCCACACCACACGATGGCCCAAAAGTTCCATTTTGGACAGTTTTGGGATTTTTGTGTTTTCGGGCGGCAGATGAATTTTTCTGCGCGCGGTGATAATTTATCTGCAAAGTAGACTTGCCAAGCTTTCCAGGGAGTCCAGTTTCATAATTTATCGACGTCGACGTTGCCCTTTAGAAATTGCCAAACCCACACCACACGATGGCCCAAAAGTTCCATTTTGGACAGTTTTGGGATTTTTGTGTTTTCGGGCGGCAGATGAATTTTTCTGCGCGCGGTGATAATTTATCTGCAAAGTAGACTTGCCAAGCTTTCCAGGGAGTCCAGTTTCATAATTTATCGACGTCGATGTTGCCCTGTAGAAATTGCCAAACCCACACTAGACGATGGCCCAAAAGTTCCATTTCGGACAGTTTTGGGATTTTTGTGTTTTCGGGCGGCAGATGAATTTTTCTGCGGGCGGTGATAATTTATCTGCAAAGCAGACTTGCCAAGCTTTCCAGCGAGTCCAGTTTCCTAATTTATCGACGTCGATGTTGCCCTTTAGAAATTGCCAAACCCACGCCACACGATGGCCCAAAAGTTCCATTTCGGACAGTTTTGGGATTTTTGTGTTTTCGGGCGGCAGATGAATTTTTCTGCGGGCGGTGATAATTTATCTGTAAAGTACACTTGCCAAGCTTTCCAGGGAGTCCAGTTTCATAATTTATCGACGTCGATGTTGCCCTGTAGAAATTGCCAAACCCACACTAGACGATGGCCCAAAAGTTCCATTTCGGACAGTTTTGGGATTTTTGTGTTTTCGGGTAGCAGATGAATTTTTCTGCGGGCGGTGATAATTTATCTGCAAAGTAGACTTGCCAAGCTTAGCAGCGAGTCCAGTTTCCTAATTTATCGACGTCGACGTTGCCCTTTAGAAATTGCCAAATCCACGCCACACGATGGCCCAAAAGATCCATTTCGGACAGTTTAGGCATTTTTGTGTTTTCGGGTAGCAGATGAATTTTTCTGCGGGCGGTGATAATTTATCTGCAAAGTAGACTTGCCAAGCTTTCCAGGGAGTCCAGTTTCCTAATTTATCGACGTCGACGTTGCCCTTTAGAAATTGCCAAACCCACACCACACGATGGCCCAAAAGTTCCATTTTGGACAGTTTTGGGATTTTTGTGTTTTCGGGCGGCAGATGAATTTTTCTGCGCGCGGTGATAATTTATCTGCAAAGTAGACTTGCCAAGCTTTCCAGGGAGTCCAGTTTCATAATTTATCGACGTCGACGTTGCCCTTTAGAAATTGCCAAACCCACACCACACGATGGCCCAAAAGTTCCATTTTGGACAGTTTTGGGATTTTTGTGTTTTCGGGCGGCAGATGAATTTTTCTGCGCGCGGTGATAATTTATCTGCAAAGTAGACTTGCCAAGCTTTCCAGGGAGTCCAGTTTCATAATTTATCGACGTCGATGTTGCCCTGTAGAAATTGCCAAACCCACACTAGACGATGGCCCAAAAGTTCCATTTCGGACAGTTTTGGGATTTTTGTGTTTTCGGGCGGCAGATGAATTTTTCTGCGGGCGGTGATAATTTATCTGCAAAGCAGACTTGCCAAGCTTTCCAGCGAGTCCAGTTTCCTAATTTATCGACGTCGATGTTGCCCTTTAGAAATTGCCAAACCCACGCCACACGATGGCCCAAAAGTTCCATTTGGGACAGTTTTAGGATTTTTGCGTTTTCGGGCGTCAGATGAATTTTTCTGCCGGCGGTGATAATTTATCTGCAAAGTAGACTTGCCAAGCTTTCCAGGGAGTCCAGTTTCGTAATTTATCGACATCGACGTTGCCCTGTAGAAATTGCCAAACCCACACCACACGATGGCCAAAAGTTCCATTTCAGACAGTTTTGGGATTTTTGTGTTTTCGGGCGTCAGATGAATTTTTCTGCGGGCGGTAATAATTTATCTGCAAAGAGACTTGCCAAGCTTTCCAGGGAGTCCAGTTTCGTAATTCATCGACGTCGACGTTGCCCTGTAGAAATTGCCAAACCCACACCACACGATGGCCCAAAAGTTCCATTTCGGACAGTTTTGGGATTTTTGCGTTTTCGGGCATCAGATGAATTTTTCTGCGGGCAGTGATAATTTATCTGCAAAGTAGACTTGCCAAGCTTCACAGGGAGTCCAGTTTCGTAATTTATCGACGTCGACGTTGCCCTATAGAAATTGCCAAACTTACACCACACGATCGCCAAAAAGTTCCATTTCGGACAGTTTTGGGATTTTTGCGTTTTCGGGCAACAGATGAATTTTTCTGCGGGCGGTGATAATTTATCTGCAAAGTAGACTTGCCAAGCTTTCCAGGGAGTCCAATTTTGTAATTTATCGACGTCGACGTTGCCCTGTAGAAATTGCCAAACCCACACCACACGATGGCCCAAAAGTTCTATTTCGGACAGTTTTGGGATTTTTGCGTTTTCGGGTGTCAGATGAATTTTTCTGCTGGCGGTGATAATTTATCTGCAAAGTAGACTTGCCAAGCTTTCCAGGGAGTCCAGTTTTGTAATTTATCGACATCGACGTTGCCCTGTAGAAATTGCCAAACCCACACCACACGATGGCCCAAAAGTTCCATTTCGGACAGTTTTGGCATTTTTACATTTTCGGGCGTCAGATGAATTTTTCTGCCGGCGGTGATAATTTATCTGCAAAGTAGACTTGCCAAGCTTTCCAGGGAGTCCAGTTTCGTAATTTATCGACGTCGACGTTGCCCTGTAGAAATTGCCAAACCCACAACACACGATGGCCAAAAGTTCCATTTCAGACAGTTTTGGGATTTTTGTGTTTTCGGGCGTCAGATGAATCTTTCTGCGGGCGGTGATAATTTATCTGCAAAGTAGACTTGCCAAGCTTTCCTTGGAGTGCAATTTCTAAATTTATCGACGTCGACGTTTCCCTGTAGAAATTGCCAAACCCACACCACACGATGGCCAAAAAGTTCCATTTCGGACTGTTTTGGGATTTTTGCGTTTTCGGGTATCAGATGAATTTTTCTGCGGGCGATGATAATTTATCTGCAAAGTAGACTTGCCAAGCTTTCCAGGGAGTCCAATTTTGAAATTTATCGACATCGACGTTGCCCTGTAGAAATTACCAAACCCACATCACACGATGGCCCAACAGTTCCATTTCGTATAGTTTTGGGATTTTTACTTTTTCGGGCGTCAGATGAATTTTTCTGCCGGCGGTAATAATTTATCTGCAAAGTAGACTTGCCAAGCTTTCCAGGGAGTCCAATTTTGTAATTTATCGACGTCGACGTTGCCCTGTAGAAATTGCCAAACCCACACCACACGATGGCCCAAAAGTTCTATTTCGGACAGTTTTGGGCTTTTTGCGTTTTCGGGTGTCAGATGAATTTTTCTGCTGGCGGTGATAATTTATCTGCAAAGTAGACTTGCCAAGCTTTCCAGGGAGTCCAGTTTTGTAATTTATCGACATCGACGTTGCCCTGTAGAAATTGCCAAACCCACACCACACGATGGCCCAAAAGTTCCATTTCGGACAGTTTTGGGATTTTTACATTTTCGGGCGTCAGATGAATTTTTCTGCCGGCGGTGATAATTTATCTGCAAAGTAGACTTGCCAAGCTTTCCAGGGAGTCCAGTTTCGTAATTTATCGACGTCGACGTTTCCCTGTAGAAATTGCCAAACCCACACCACACGATGGCCCAAAAGTTCCATTTCGGACAGTTTTGGGATTTTTACGTTTTCGGGCGTCAGATGAATTTTTCTGCGGGCGGTGATAATTTATCAGCAAAGTAGACTTGCCAAGCTTTCCAGGGAGTCCAGTTTCGTAATTTATCGACATCGACGTTGCCCTGTAGAAATTGCCAAACCCACACCACACGATCGCCAAAAGTTCCATTTCAGACAGTTTTGGGATTTTTGTATTTTCGGGCGTCAGATGAATTTTTCTGCGGGCGGTAATAATTTATCTGCAAAGAGACTTGCCAAGCTTTCCAGGGAGTCCAGTTTCGTAATTCATCGACGTCGACGTTGCCCTGTAGAAATTGCCAAACCCACACCACACGATGGCCCAAAAGTTCCATTTCGGACAGTTTTGGGATTTTTGCGTTTTCGGGCATCAGATGAATTTTTCTGCGGGCAGTGATAATTTATCTGCAAAGTAGACTTGCCAAGCTTCACAGGGAGTCCAGTTTCGTAATTTATCGACGTCGACGTTGCCCTATAGAAATTGCCAAACCCACACCACACGATAGCCAAAAAGTTCCATTTCGGACAGTTTTGGGATTTTTGCGTTTTCGGGCAACAGATGAATTTCTCTGCGGGCGGTGATAATTTATCTGCAAAGTAGACTTGCCAAGCTTTCCAGGGAGTCCAGTTTCGTAATTTATCCACGTCGACGTTGCCCTGTAGAAATTGCCAAACCCACACAACACGATGGCCAAAAGTTCCATTTCAGACAGTTTTGGGATTTTTGTGTTTTCGGGCGTCAGATGAATCTTTCTGCGGGCGATAATAATTTATCTGCAAAGTAGACTTGCCAAGCTTTCCTTGGAGTGCAATTTCTAAATTTATCGACGTCGACGTTGCCCTGTAGAAATTGCCAAACCCACACCACACGATGGCCGAAATGTTCCATTTCGGACAGTTTTGGGATTTTTGTATTTTCGGGCGTCAGATGAATTTTTCTGCGGGCGGTAATAATTTATCTGCAAAGAGACTTGCCAAGCTTTCCAGGGAGTCCAGTTTCGTAATTCATCGACGTCGACGTTGCCCTGTAGAAATTGCCAAACCCACACCACACGATGGCCCAAAAGTTCCATTTCGGACAGTTTTGGGATTTTTGCGTTTTCGGGCATCAGATGAATTTTTCTGCGGGCAGTGATAATTTATCTGCAAAGTAGACTTGCCAAGCTTCACAGGGAGTCCAGTTTCGTAATTTATCGACATCGACGTTGCCCTATAGAAATTGCCAAACTTACACCACACGATAGCCAAAAAGTTCCATTTCGGACAGTTTTGGGATTTTTGCGTTTTCGGGCAACAGATGAATTTTTCTGCGGGCGGTGATAATTTATCTGCAAAGTAGACTTGCCAAGCTTTCCAGGGAGTCCAATTTTGTAATTTATCGACGTCGACGTTGCCCTGTAGAAATTGCCAAACCCACACCACACGATGGCCCAAAAGTTCTATTTCGGACAGTTTTGGGATTTTTGCGTTTTCGGGTGTCAGATGAATTTTTCTGCGGGCAGTGATAATTTATCTGCAAAGTAGACTTGCCAAGCTTCACAGGGAGTCCAGTTTCGTAATTTATCGACGTCGACGTTGCCCTATAGAAATTGCCAAACTTACACCACACGATCGCCAAAAAGTTCCATTTCGGACAGTTTTGGGATTTTTGCGTTTTCGGGCAACAGATGAATTTTTCTGCGGGCGGTGATAATTTATCTGCAAAGTAGACTTGCCAAGCTTTCCAGGGAGTCCAATTTTGTAATTTATCGACGTCGACGTTGCCCTGTAGAAATTGCCAAACCCACACCACACGATGGCCCAAAAGTTCTATTTCGGACAGTTTTGGGATTTTTGCGTTTTCGGGTGTCAGATGAATTTTTCTGCTGGCGGTGATAATTTATCTGCAAAGTAGACTTGCCAAGCTTTCCAGGGAGTCCAGTTTTGTAATTTATCGACATCGACGTTGCCCTGTAGAAATTGCCAAACCCACACCACACGATGGCCCAAAAGTTCCATTTCGGACAGTTTTGGCATTTTTACATTTTCGGGCGTCAGATGAATTTTTCTGCCGGCGGTGATAATTTATCTGCAAAGTAGACTTGCCAAGCTTTCCAGGGAGTCCAGTTTCGTAATTTATCGACGTCGACGTTGCCCTGTAGAAATTGCCAAACCCACAACACACGATGGCCAAAAGTTCCATTTCAGACAGTTTTGGGATTTTTGTGTTTTCGGGCGTCAGATGAATCTTTCTGCGGGCGGTGATAATTTATCTGCAAAGTAGACTTGCCAAGCTTTCCTTGGAGTGCAATTTCTAAATTTATCGACGTCGACGTTTCCCTGTAGAAATTGCCAAACCCACACCACACGATGGCCAAAAAGTTCCATTTCGGACTGTTTTGGGATTTTTGCGTTTTCGGGTATCAGATGAATTTTTCTGCGGGCGATGATAATTTATCTGCAAAGTAGACTTGCCAAGCTTTCCAGGGAGTCCAATTTTGAAATTTATCGACATCGACGTTGCCCTGTAGAAATTACCAAACCCACATCACACGATGGCCCAACAGTTCCATTTCGTATAGTTTTGGGATTTTTACTTTTTCGGGCGTCAGATGAATTTTTCTGCCGGCGGTAATAATTTATCTGCAAAGTAGACTTGCCAAGCTTTCCAGGGAGTCCAATTTTGTAATTTATCGACGTCGACGTTGCCCTGTAGAAATTGCCAAACCCACACCACACGATGGCCCAAAAGTTCTATTTCGGACAGTTTTGGGATTTTTGCGTTTTCGGGTGTCAGATGAATTTTTCTGCTGGCGGTGATAATTTATCTGCAAAGTAGACTTGCCAAGCTTTCCAGGGAGTCCAGTTTTGTAATTTATCGACATCGACGTTGCCCTGTAGAAATTGCCAAACCCACACCACACGATGGCCCAAAAGTTCCATTTCGGACAGTTTTGGGATTTTTACATTTTCGGGCGTCAGATGAATTTTTCTGCCGGCGGTGATAATTTATCTGCAAAGTAGACTTGCCAAGCTTTCCAGGGAGTCCAGTTTCGTAATTTATCGACGTCGACGTTTCCCTGTAGAAATTGCCAAACCCACACCACACGATGGCCCAAAAGTTCCATTTCGGACAGTTTTGGGATTTTTACGTTTTCGGGCGTCAGATGAATTTTTCTGCGGGCGGTGATAATTTATCAGCAAAGTAGACTTGCCAAGCTTTCCAGGGAGTCCAGTTTCGTAATTTATCGACATCGACGTTGCCCTGTAGAAATTGCCAAACCCACACCACACGATCGCCAAAAGTTCCATTTCAGACAGTTTTGGGATTTTTGTATTTTCGGGCGTCAGATGAATTTTTCTGCGGGCGGTAATAATTTATCTGCAAAGAGACTTGCCAAGCTTTCCAGGGAGTCCAGTTTCGTAATTCATCGACGTCGACGTTGCCCTGTAGAAATTGCCAAACCCACACCACACGATGGCCCAAAAGTTCCATTTCGGACAGTTTTGGGATTTTTGCGTTTTCGGGCATCAGATGAATTTTTCTGCGGGCAGTGATAATTTATCTGCAAAGTAGACTTGCCAAGCTTCACAGGGAGTCCAGTTTCGTAATTTATCGACGTCGACGTTGCCCTATAGAAATTGCCAAACTTACACCACACGATAGCCAAAAAGTTCCATTTCGGACAGTTTTGGGATTTTTGCGTTTTCGGGCAACAGATGAATTTTTCTGCGGGCGGTGATAATTTATCTGCAAAGTAGACTTGCCAAGCTTTCCAGGGAGTCCAATTTTGTAATTTATCGACGTCGACGTTGCCCTGTAGAAATTGCCAAACCCACACCACACGATGGCCCAAAAGTTCTATTTCGGACAGTTTTGGGATTTTTGCGTTTTCGGGTGTCAGATGAATTTTTCTGCTGGCGGTGATAATTTATCTGCAAAGTAGACTTGCCAAGCTTTCCAGGGAGTCCAGTTTTGTAATTTATCGACATCGACGTTGCCCTGTAGAAATTGCCAAACCCACACCACACGATGGCCCAAAAGTTCCATTTCGGACAGTTTTGGCATTTTTACATTTTCGGGCGTCAGATGAATTTTTCTGCGGGCGGTGATAATTTATCTGCAAAGTAGACTTGCCAAGCTTTCCAGGGAGTCCAGTTTCGTAATTTATCGACGTCGACGTTGCCCTGTAGAAATTGCCAAACCCACACCACACGATGGCCAAAAGTTCCATTTCAGACAGTTTTGGTATTTTTATGTTTTCGGGCGTCAGATGAATTTTTCTGCGGGCGGTGATAATTTATCTGCAAAGTAGACTTGCCAAGCTTTCCAGGGAGTCCAGTTTCGTAATTTATCGACGTCGACGTTTCCCTGTAGAAATTGCCAAACCCACACCACACGATGGCCCAAAAGTTCCATTTCGGACAGTTTTGGGATTTTTACATTTTCGGGCGTCAGATGAATTTTTCTGCCGGCGGTGATAATTTATCTGCAAAGTAGACTTGCCAAGCTTTCCAGGGAGTCCAGTTTCGTAATTTATCGACGTCGACGTTGCCCTGTAGAAATTGCCAAACCAACACCACACGATGGCCAAAAGTTCCATTTCAGACAGTTTTGGGATTTTTGTGTTTTCGGGCGTCAGATGAATTTTTCTGCCGGCGGTGATAATTTATCTGCAAAGTAGACTTGCCAAGCTTTCCAGGGAGTCCAGTTTCGTAATTTATCGACGTCGACGTTTCCCTGTAGAAATTGCCAAACCCACACCACACGATGGCCCAAAAGTTCCATTTCGGACAGTTTTGGGATTTTTACGTTTTCGGGTGTCAGATGAATTTTTCTGCGGGCGGTGATAATTTATCTGCAAAGTAGACTTGCGAAGCTTTCCAGGGAGTCCAGTTTTGTAATTTATCGACGTCGACGTTGCCCTGTAGAAATTGCCAAACCCACACCACACGATGGCAAAAAAATTCCATTCCGGACAGTTTTGGGATTTTTGCATTTTCGGGCGTCAGATGAATTTTTCTGCGGGCGGTGATAATTTATCTGCAAAGTAGATTTGCCAAGCTTTCCAGGGAGTCCAGTTTCATAATTTATCCACGTCGACGTTGCCCTGTAGAAATTGCCAAACCCACACCACACGATGGCAAAAAATTTCCATTCCGGACAGTTTTGGAATTTTTGTGTTTTCGGGCGTCAGATGAATTTTTCTGCGGGCGGTGATAATTTATCTGCAAAGTAGACTTGCCAAGCTTTCTAAGGAGTCCAGTTTCGTAATTTATCGATGTCGACGTTGCCCTGTAGAAATTGCCAAACCCACACCACACGATGGCCGAAAAGTTCCATTTGGGACAGTTTTGGGATTTTTGCGTTTTCGGGTATCAGATGAATATTTCTGCGGGCGATGATAATTTATCTGCAAAGTAGACTTGCCAAGCTTTCCAGGGAGTCCAGTTTCGTAATTTATCCACGTCGACGTTGCCCTGTAGAAATTGCCAAACCCACACAACACGATGGCCAAAAGTTCCATTTCAGACAGTTTTGGGATTTTTGTGTTTTCGGGCGTCAGATGAATCTTTCTGCGGGCGATAATAATTTATCTGCAAAGTAGACTTGCCAAGCTTTCCTTGGAGTGCAATTTCTAAATTTATCGACGTCGACGTTGCCCTGTAGAAATTGCCAAACCCACACCACACGATGGCCGAAATGTTCCATTTCGGACAGTTTTGGGATTTTTGCGTTTTCGGGTATCAGATGAATATGTCTGTGGGCGTTGATAATTTATCTGCAAAGTAGACTTGCCAAGCTTTCCAGGGAGTCCAATTTTGAAATTTATCGACGTCGACGTTGCCCTGTAGAAATTGCCAAACCCACACCACACGATGGCCCAACAGTTCCATTTCGTACAGTTTTGGGATTTTTACTTTTTCGAGCGTCAGATGAATTTTTCTGCCGGCGGTGATAATTTATCTGCAAAGTTGACTTGCCAAGCTTTCCAGGGAGTCCAGTTTTGTAATTTATCGACGTCGACGTTGCCCTGTAGAAATTGCCAAACCCACACCACACGATGGCCCAAAAGTTCCATTTCGGACAGTTTTGGGATTTTTACATTTTCGGGCGTCAGATGAATTTTTCTGCCGGCGGTGATAATTTATCTGCAAAGTAGACTTGCCAAGCTTTCCAGGGAGTCCAGTTTCGTAATTTATCGACATCGACGTTGCCCTGTAGAAATTGCCAAACCCACACCACACGATGGCCAAAAGTTCCATTTCAGACAGTTTTGGGATTTTTGTGTTTTCGGGCGTCAGATGAATTTTTCTGCGGGCGGTAATAATTTATCTGCAAAGAGACTTGCCAAGCTTTCCAGGGAGTCCAGTTTCGTAATTCATCGACGTCGACGTTGCCCTGTAGAAATTGCCAAACCCACACCACACGATGGCCCAAAAGTTCCATTCCGGACAGTTTTGGGATTTTTGCGTTTTCGGGCATCAGATGAATTTTTCTGCGGGCAGTGATAATTTATCTGCAAAGTAGACTTGCCAAGCTTCACAGGGAGTCCAGTTTCGTAATTTATCGACGTCGACGTTGCCCTATAGAAATTGCCAAACCCACACCACACGATAGCCAAAAAGTTCCATTTCGGACAGTTTTGGGATTTTTGCGTTTTCGGGCAACAGATGAATTTCTCTGCGGGCGGTGATAATTTATCTGCAAAGTAGACTTGCCAAGCTTTCCAGGGAGTCCAGTTTCGTAATTTATCCACGTCGACGTTGCCCTGTAGAAATTGCCAAACCCACACAACACGATGGCCAAAAGTTCCATTTCAGACAGTTTTGGGATTTTTGTGTTTTCGGGCGTCAGATGAATCTTTCTGCGGGCGATAATAATTTATCTGCAAAGTAGACTTGCCAAGCTTTCCTTGGAGTGCAATTTCTAAATTTATCGACGTCGACGTTGCCCTGTAGAAATTGCCAAACCCACACCACACGATGGCCGAAATGTTCCATTTCGGACAGTTTTGGGATTTTTGCGTTTTCGGGTATCAGATGAATATTTCTGCGGGCGTTGATAATTTATCTGCAAAGTAGACTTGCCAAGCTTTCCAGGGAGTCCAATTTTGAAATTTATCGACGTCGACGTTGCCCTGTAGAAATTGCCAAACCCACACCACACGATGGCCCAACAGTTCCATTTCGTACAGTTTTGGGATTTTTACTTTTTCGGGCGTCAGATGAATTTTTCTGCCGGCGGTGATAATTTATCTGCAAAGTTGACTTGCCAAGCTTTCCAGGGAGTCCAGTTTCGTAATTCATCGACGTCAACGTTGCCCTGTAGAAATTGCCAAACCCACACCACACGATGGCCAAAAGTTCCATTTCAGACAGTTTTGGGATTTTTGTGTTTTCGGGCGTCAGATGAATTTTTCTGCCGGCGGTGATAATTTATCTGCAAAGTAGACTTGCCAAGCTTTCCAGGGAGTCCAGTTTCGTAATTTATCGACGTCGACGTTTCCCTGTAGAAATTGCCAAACCCACACCACACGATGGCCCAAAAGTTCCATTTCGGACAGTTTTGGGATTTTTACGTTTTCGGGTGTCAGATGAATTTTTCTGCGGGCGGTGATAATTTATCTGCAAAGTAGACTTGCGAAGCTTTCCAGGGAGTCCAGTTTTGTAATTTATCGACGTCGACGTTGCCCTGTAGAAATTGCCAAACCCACACCACACGATGGCAAAAAAATTCCATTCCGGACAGTTTTGGGATTTTTGCATTTTCGGGCGTCAGATGAATTTTTCTGCGGGCGGTGATAATTTATCTGCAAAGTAGATTTGCCAAGCTTTCCAGGGAGTCCAGTTTCATAATTTATCCACGTCGACGTTGCCCTGTAGAAATTGCCAAACCCACACCACACGATGGCAAAAAATTTCCATTCCGGACAGTTTTGGAATTTTTGTGTTTTCGGGCGTCAGATGAATTTTTCTGCGGGCGGTGATAATTTATCTGCAAAGTAGACTTGCCAAGCTTTCTAAGGAGTCCAGTTTCGTAATTTATCGATGTCGACGTTGCCCTGTAGAAATTGCCAAACCCACACCACACGATGGCCGAAAAGTTCCATTTCGGACAGTTTTGGGATTTTTGCGTTTTCGGGCAACAGATGAATTTTTCTGTGGGCGGTGATAATTTATCTGCAAAGTAGACTTGCCAAGCTTTCCAGGGAGTCCAGTTTCGTAATTTATCCACGTCGACGTTGCCCTGTAGAAATTGCCAAACCCACACCACACGATGGCCAAAAGTTCCATTTCAGACAGTTTTGGTATTTTTGCGTTTTCGGGCGTCAGATGAATCTTTCTGCGGGCGATAATAATTTATCTGCAAAGTAGACTTGCCAAGCTTTCCTTGGAGTGCAATTTCTAAATTTATCGACGTCGACGTTGCCCTGTAGAAATTGCCAAACCCACACCACACGATGGCCGAAAAGTTCCATTTGGGACAGTTTTAGGATTTTTGCGTTTTCGGGCGTCAGATGAATTTTTCTGCCGGCGGTGATAATTTATCTGCAAAGTAGACTTGCCAAGCTTTCCAGGGAGTCCAGTTTCGTAATTTATCGACATCGACGTTGCCCTGTAGAAATTGCCAAACCCACACCACACGATGGCCAAAAGTTCCATTTCAGACAGTTTTGGGATTTTTGTGTTTTCGGGCGTCAGATGAATTTTTCTGCGGGCGGTAATAATTTATCTGCAAAGAGACTTGCCAAGCTTTCCAGGGAGTCCAGTTTCGTAATTCATCGACGTCGACGTTGCCCTGTAGAAATTGCCAAACCCACACCACACGATGGCCCAAAAGTTCCATTTCGGACAGTTTTGGGATTTTTGCGTTTTCGGGCATCAGATGAATTTTTCTGCGGGCAGTGATAATTTATCTGCAAAGTAGACTTGCCAAGCTTCACAGGGAGTCCAGTTTCGTAATTTATCGACGTCGACGTTGCCCTATAGAAATTGCCAAACTTACACCACACGATCGCCAAAAAGTTCCATTTCGGACAGTTTTGGGATTTTTGCGTTTTCGGGCAACAGATGAATTTTTCTGCGGGCGGTGATAATTTATCTGCAAAGTAGACTTGCCAAGCTTTCCAGGGAGTCCAATTTTGTAATTTATCGACGTCGACGTTGCCCTGTAGAAATTGCCAAACCCACACCACACGATGGCCCAAAAGTTCTATTTCGGACAGTTTTGGGATTTTTGCGTTTTCGGGTGTCAGATGAATTTTTCTGCGGGCGGTGATAATTTATCTGCAAAGTAGACTTGCCAAGCTTTCCAGGGAGTCCAGTTTTGTAATTTATCGACATCGACGTTGCCCTGTAGAAATTGCCAAACCCACACCACACGATGGCCCAAAAGTTCCATTTCGGACAGTTTTGGCATTTTTACATTTTCGGGCGTCAGATGAATTTTTCTGCCGGCGGTGATAATTTATCTGCAAAGTAGACTTGCCAAGCTTTCCAGGGAGTCCAGTTTCGTAATTTATCGACGTCGACGTTGCCCTGTAGAAATTGCCAAACCCACAACACACGATGGCCAAAAGTTCCATTTCAGACAGTTTTGGGATTTTTGTGTTTTCGGGCGTCAGATGAATCTTTCTGCGGGCGGTGATAATTTATCTGCAAAGTAGACTTGCCAAGCTTTCCTTGGAGTGCAATTTCTAAATTTATCGACGTCGACGTTTCCCTGTAGAAATTGCCAAACCCACACCACACGATGGCCAAAAAGTTCCATTTCGGACTGTTTTGGGATTTTTGCGTTTTCGGGTATCAGATGAATTTTTCTGCGGGCGATGATAATTTATCTGCAAAGTAGACTTGCCAAGCTTTCCAGGGAGTCCAATTTTGAAATTTATCGACATCGACGTTGCCCTGTAGAAATTACCAAACCCACATCACACGATGGCCCAACAGTTCCATTTCGTATAGTTTTGGGATTTTTACTTTTTCGGGCGTCAGATGAATTTTTCTGCCGGCGGTAATAATTTATCTGCAAAGTAGACTTGCCAAGCTTTCCAGGGAGTCCAATTTTGTAATTTATCGACGTCGACGTTGCCCTGTAGAAATTGCCAAACCCACACCACACGATGGCCCAAAAGTTCTATTTCGGACAGTTTTGGGATTTTTGCGTTTTCGGGTGTCAGATGAATTTTTCTGCTGGCGGTGATAATTTATCTGCAAAGTAGACTTGCCAAGCTTTCCAGGGAGTCCAGTTTTGTAATTTATCGACATCGACGTTGCCCTGTAGAAATTGCCAAACCCACACCACACGATGGCCCAAAAGTTCCATTTCGGACAGTTTTGGGATTTTTACATTTTCGGTCGTCAGATGAATTTTTCTGCCGGCGGTGATAATTTATCTGCAAAGTAGACTTGCCAAGCTTTCCAGGGAGTCCAGTTTCGTAATTTATCGACGTCGACGTTTCCCTGTAGAAATTGCCAAACCCACACCACACGATGGCCCAAAAGTTCCATTTCGGACAGTTTTGGGATTTTTACGTTTTCGGGCGTCAGATGAATTTTTCTGCGGGCGGTGATAATTTATCAGCAAAGTAGACTTGCCAAGCTTTCCAGGGAGTCCAGTTTCGTAATTTATCGACATCGACGTTGCCCTGTAGAAATTGCCAAACCCACACCACACGATCGCCAAAAGTTCCATTTCAGACAGTTTTGGGATTTTTGTATTTTCGGGCGTCAGATGAATTTTTCTGCGGGCGGTAATAATTTATCTGCAAAGAGACTTGCCAAGCTTTCCAGGGAGTCCAGTTTCGTAATTCATCGACGTCGACGTTGCCCTGTAGAAATTGCCAAACCCACACCACACGATGGCCCAAAAGTTCCATTTCGGACAGTTTTGGGATTTTTGCGTTTTCGGGCATCAGATGAATTTTTCTGCGGGCAGTGATAATTTATCTGCAAAGTAGACTTGCCAAGCTTCACAGGGAGTCCAGTTTCGTAATTTATCGACGTCGACGTTGCCCTATAGAAATTGCCAAACCCACACCACACGATAGCCAAAAAGTTCCATTTCGGACAGTTTTGGGATTTTTGCGTTTTCGGGCAACAGATGAATTTCTCTGCGGGCGGTGATAATTTATCTGCAAAGTAGACTTGCCAAGCTTTCCAGGGAGTCCAGTTTCGTAATTTATCCACGTCGACGTTGCCCTGTAGAAATTGCCAAACCCACACAACACGATGGCCAAAAGTTCCATTTCAGACAGTTTTGGGATTTTTGTGTTTTCGGGCGTCAGATGAATCTTTCTGCGGGCGATAATAATTTATCTGCAAAGTAGACTTGCCAAGCTTTCCTTGGAGTGCAATTTCTAAATTTATCGACGTCGACGTTGCCCTGTAGAAATTGCCAAACCCACACCACACGATGGCCGAAATGTTCCATTTCGGACAGTTTTGGGATTTTTGCGTTTTCGGGTATCAGATGAATATTTCTGCGGGCGTTGATAATTTATCTGCAAAGTAGACTTGCCAAGCTTTCCAGGGAGTCCAATTTTGAAATTTATCGACGTCGACGTTGCCCTGTAGAAATTGCCAAACCCACACCACACGATGGCCCAACAGTTCCATTTCGTACAGTTTTGGGATTTTTACTTTTTCGGGCGTCAGATGAATTTTTCTGCCGGCGGTGATAATTTATCTGCAAAGTTGACTTGCCAAGCTTTCCAGGGAGTCCAGTTTCGTAATTCATCGACGTCAACGTTGCCCTGTAGAAATTGCCAAACCCACACCACACGATGGCCAAAAGTTCCATTTCAGACAGTTTTGGGATTTTTGTGTTTTCGGGCGTCAGATGAATTTTTCTGCCGGCGGTGATAATTTATCTGCAAAGTAGACTTGCCAAGCTTTCCAGGGAGTCCAGTTTCGTAATTTATCGACGTCGACGTTTCCCTGTAGAAATTGCCAAACCCACACCACACGATGGCCCAAAAGTTCCATTTCGGACAGTTTTGGGATTTTTACGTTTTCGGGTGTCAGATGAATTTTTCTGCGGGCGGTGATAATTTATCTGCAAAGTAGACTTGCGAAGCTTTCCAGGGAGTCCAGTTTTGTAATTTATCGACGTCGACGTTGCCCTGTAGAAATTGCCAAACCCACACCACACGATGGCAAAAAAATTCCATTCCGGACAGTTTTGGGATTTTTGCATTTTCGGGCGTCAGATGAATTTTTCTGCGGGCGGTGATAATTTATCTGCAAAGTAGATTTGCCAAGCTTTCCAGGGAGTCCAGTTTCATAATTTATCCACGTCGACGTTGCCCTGTAGAAATTGCCAAACCCACACCACACGATGGCAAAAAATTTCCATTCCGGACAGTTTTGGAATTTTTGTGTTTTCGGGCGTCAGATGAATTTTTCTGCGGGCGGTGATAATTTATCTGCAAAGTAGACTTGCCAAGCTTTCTAAGGAGTCCAGTTTCGTAATTTATCGATGTCGACGTTGCCCTGTAGAAATTGCCAAACCCACACCACACGATGGCCGAAAAGTTCCATTTCGGACAGTTTTGGGATTTTTGCGTTTTCGGGCAACAGATGAATTTTTCTGTGGGCGGTGATAATTTATCTGCAAAGTAGACTTGCCAAGCTTTCCAGGGAGTCCAGTTTCGTAATTTATCCACGTCGACGTTGCCCTGTAGAAATTGCCAAACCCACACCACACGATGGCCAAAAGTTCCATTTCAGACAGTTTTGGTATTTTTGCGTTTTCGGGCGTCAGATGAATCTTTCTGCGGGCGATAATAATTTATCTGCAAAGTAGACTTGCCAAGCTTTCCTTGGAGTGCAATTTCTAAATTTATCGACGTCGACGTTGCCCTGTAGAAATTGCCAAACCCACACCACACGATGGCCGAAAAGTTCCATTTGGGACAGTTTTAGGATTTTTGCGTTTTCGGGCGTCAGATGAATTTTTCTGCCGGCGGTGATAATTTATCTGCAAAGTAGACTTGCCAAGCTTTCCAGGGAGTCCAGTTTCGTAATTTATCGACATCGACGTTGCCCTGTAGAAATTGCCAAACCCACACCACACGATGGCCAAAAGTTCCATTTCAGACAGTTTTGGGATTTTTGTGTTTTCGGGCGTCAGATGAATTTTTCTGCGGGCGGTAATAATTTATCTGCAAAGAGACTTGCCAAGCTTTCCAGGGAGTCCAGTTTCGTAATTCATCGACGTCGACGTTGCCCTGTAGAAATTGCCAAACCCACACCACACGATGGCCCAAAAGTTCCATTTCGGACAGTTTTGGGATTTTTGCGTTTTCGGGCATCAGATGAATTTTTCTGCGGGCAGTGATAATTTATCTGCAAAGTAGACTTGCCAAGCTTCACAGGGAGTCCAGTTTCGTAATTTATCGACGTCGACGTTGCCCTATAGAAATTGCCAAACTTACACCACACGATCGCCAAAAAGTTCCATTTCGGACAGTTTTGGGATTTTTGCGTTTTCGGGCAACAGATGAATTTTTCTGCGGGCGGTGATAATTTATCTGCAAAGTAGACTTGCCAAGCTTTCCAGGGAGTCCAATTTTGTAATTTATCGACGTCGACGTTGCCCTGTAGAAATTGCCAAACCCACACCACACGATGGCCCAAAAGTTCTATTTCGGACAGTTTTGGGATTTTTGCGTTTTCGGGTGTCAGATGAATTTTTCTGCTGGCGGTGATAATTTATCTGCAAAGTAGACTTGCCAAGCTTTCCAGGGAGTCCAGTTTTGTAATTTATCGACATCGACGTTGCCCTGTAGAAATTGCCAAACCCACACCACACGATGGCCCAAAAGTTCCATTTCGGACAGTTTTGGCATTTTTACATTTTCGGGCGTCAGATGAATTTTTCTGCCGGCGGTGATAATTTATCTGCAAAGTAGACTTGCCAAGCTTTCCAGGGAGTCCAGTTTCGTAATTTATCGACGTCGACGTTGCCCTGTAGAAATTGCCAAACCCACAACACACGATGGCCAAAAGTTCCATTTCAGACAGTTTTGGGATTTTTGTGTTTTCGGGCGTCAGATGAATCTTTCTGCGGGCGGTGATAATTTATCTGCAAAGTAGACTTGCCAAGCTTTCCTTGGAGTGCAATTTCTAAATTTATCGACGTCGACGTTTCCCTGTAGAAATTGCCAAACCCACACCACACGATGGCCAAAAAGTTCCATTTCGGACTGTTTTGGGATTTTTGCGTTTTCGGGTATCAGATGAATTTTTCTGCGGGCGATGATAATTTATCTGCAAAGTAGACTTGCCAAGCTTTCCAGGGAGTCCAATTTTGAAATTTATCGACATCGACGTTGCCCTGTAGAAATTACCAAACCCACATCACACGATGGCCCAACAGTTCCATTTCGTATAGTTTTGGGATTTTTACTTTTTCGGGCGTCAGATGAATTTTTCTGCCGGCGGTAATAATTTATCTGCAAAGTAGACTTGCCAAGCTTTCCAGGGAGTCCAATTTTGTAATTTATCGACGTCGACGTTGCCCTGTAGAAATTGCCAAACCCACACCACACGATGGCCCAAAAGTTCTATTTCGGACAGTTTTGGGCTTTTTGCGTTTTCGGGTGTCAGATGAATTTTTCTGCTGGCGGTGATAATTTATCTGCAAAGTAGACTTGCCAAGCTTTCCAGGGAGTCCAGTTTTGTAATTTATCGACATCGACGTTGCCCTGTAGAAATTGCCAAACCCACACCACACGATGGCCCAAAAGTTCCATTTCGGACAGTTTTGGGATTTTTACATTTTCGGGCGTCAGATGAATTTTTCTGCCGGCGGTGATAATTTATCTGCAAAGTAGACTTGCCAAGCTTTCCAGGGAGTCCAGTTTCGTAATTTATCGACGTCGACGTTTCCCTGTAGAAATTGCCAAACCCACACCACACGATGGCCCAAAAGTTCCATTTCGGACAGTTTTGGGATTTTTACGTTTTCGGGCGTCAGATGAATTTTTCTGCGGGCGGTGATAATTTATCAGCAAAGTAGACTTGCCAAGCTTTCCAGGGAGTCCAGTTTCGTAATTTATCGACATCGACGTTGCCCTGTAGAAATTGCCAAACCCACACCACACGATCGCCAAAAGTTCCATTTCAGACAGTTTTGGGATTTTTGTATTTTCGGGCGTCAGATGAATTTTTCTGCGGGCGGTAATAATTTATCTGCAAAGAGACTTGCCAAGCTTTCCAGGGAGTCCAGTTTCGTAATTCATCGACGTCGACGTTGCCCTGTAGAAATTGCCAAACCCACACCACACGATGGCCCAAAAGTTCCATTTCGGACAGTTTTGGGATTTTTGCGTTTTCGGGCATCAGATGAATTTTTCTGCGGGCAGTGATAATTTATCTGCAAAGTAGACTTGCCAAGCTTCACAGGGAGTCCAGTTTCGTAATTTATCGACGTCGACGTTGCCCTATAGAAATTGCCAAACCCACACCACACGATAGCCAAAAAGTTCCATTTCGGACAGTTTTGGGATTTTTGCGTTTTCGGGCAACAGATGAATTTCTCTGCGGGCGGTGATAATTTATCTGCAAAGTAGACTTGCCAAGCTTTCCAGGGAGTCCAGTTTCGTAATTTATCCACGTCGACGTTGCCCTGTAGAAATTGCCAAACCCACACAACACGATGGCCAAAAGTTCCATTTCAGACAGTTTTGGGATTTTTGTGTTTTCGGGCGTCAGATGAATCTTTCTGCGGGCGATAATAATTTATCTGCAAAGTAGACTTGCCAAGCTTTCCTTGGAGTGCAATTTCTAAATTTATCGACGTCGACGTTGCCCTGTAGAAATTGCCAAACCCACACCACACGATGGCCGAAATGTTCCATTTCGGACAGTTTTGGGATTTTTGCGTTTTCGGGTATCAGATGAATATTTCTGCGGGCGTTGATAATTTATCTGCAAAGTAGACTTGCCATGCTTTCCAGGGAGTCCAATTTTGAAATTTATCGACGTCGACGTTGCCCTGTAGAAATTGCCAAACCCACACCACACGATGGCCCAACAGTTCCATTTCGTACAGTTTTGGGATTTTTACTTTTTCGGGCGTCAGATGAATTTTTCTGCCGGCGGTGATAATTTATCTGCAAAGTTGACTTGCCAAGCTTTCCAGGGAGTCCAGTTTCGTAATTCATCGACGTCAACGTTGCCCTGTAGAAATTGCCAAACCCACACCACACGATGGCCAAAAGTTCCATTTCAGACAGTTTTGGGATTTTTGTGTTTTCGGGCGTCAGATGAATTTTTCTGCCGGCGGTGATAATTTATCTGCAAAGTAGACTTGCCAAGCTTTCCAGGGAGTCCAGTTTCGTAATTTATCGACGTCGACGTTTCCCTGTAGAAATTGCCAAACCCACACCACACGATGGCCCAAAAGTTCTATTTCGGACAGTTTTGGGATTTTTACGTTTTCGGGCGTCAGATGAATTTTTCTGCGGGCGGTGATAATTTATCTGCAAAGTAGACTTGCGAAGCTTTCCAGGGAGTCCAGTTTTGTAATTTATCGACGTCGACGTTGCCCTGTAGAAATTGCCAAACCCACACCACACGATGGCAAAAAAATTCCATTCCGGACAGTTTTGGGATTTTTGCATTTTCGGGCGTCAGATGAATTTTTCTGCGGGCGGTGATAATTTATCTGCAAAGTAGATTTGCCAAGCTTTCCAGGGAGTCCAGTTTCATAATTTATCCACGTCGACGTTGCCCTGTAGAAATTGCCAAACCCACACCACACGATGGCAAAAAATTTCCATTCCGGACAGTTTTGGAATTTTTGTGTTTTCGGGCGTCAGATGAATTTTTCTGCGGGCGGTGATAATTTATCTGCAAAGTAGACTTGCCAAGCTTTCTAAGGAGTCCAGTTTCGTAATTTATCGATGTCGACGTTGCCCTGTAGAAATTGCCAAACCCACACCACACGATGGCCGAAAAGTTCCATTTCGGACAGTTTTGGGATTTTTGCGTTTTCGGGCAACAGATGAATTTTTCTGTGGGCGGTGATAATTTATCTGCAAAGTAGACTTGCCAAGCTTTCCAGGGAGTCCAGTTTCGTAATTTATCCACGTCGACGTTGCCCTGTAGAAATTGCCAAACCCACACCACACGATGGCCAAAAGTTCCATTTCAGACAGTTTTGGTATTTTTGCGTTTTCGGGCGTCAGATGAATCTTTCTGCGGGCGATAATAATTTATCTGCAAAGTAGACTTGCCAAGCTTTCCTTGGAGTGCAATTTCTAAATTTATCGACGTCGACGTTGCCCTGTAGAAATTGCCAAACCCACACCACACGATGGCCGAAAAGTTCCATTTGGGACAGTTTTAGGATTTTTGCGTTTTCGGGCGTCAGATGAATTTTTCTGCCGGCGGTGATAATTTATCTGCAAAGTAGACTTGCCAAGCTTTCCAGGGAGTCCAGTTTCGTAATTTATCGACATCGACGTTGCCCTGTAGAAATTGCCAAACCCACACCACACGATGGCCAAAAGTTCCATTTCAGACAGTTTTGGGATTTTTGTGTTTTCGGGCGTCAGATGAATTTTTCTGCGGGCGGTAATAATTTATCTGCAAAGAGACTTGCCAAGCTTTCCAGGGAGTCCAGTTTCGTAATTCATCGACGTCGACGTTGCCCTGTAGAAATTGCCAAACCCACACCACACGATGGCCCAAAAGTTCCATTTCGGACAGTTTTGGGATTTTTGCGTTTTCGGGCATCAGATGAATTTTTCTGCGGGCAGTGATAATTTATCTGCAAAGTAGACTTGCCAAGCTTCACAGGGAGTCCAGTTTCGTAATTTATCGACGTCGACGTTGCCCTATAGAAATTGCCAAACTTACACCACACGATCGCCAAAAAGTTCCATTTCGGACAGTTTTGGGATTTTTGCGTTTTCGGGCAACAGATGAATTTTTCTGCGGGCGGTGATAATTTATCTGCAAAGTAGACTTGCCAAGCTTTCCAGGGAGTCCAATTTTGTAATTTATCGACGTCGACGTTGCCCTGTAGAAATTGCCAAACCCACACCACACGATGGCCCAAAAGTTCTATTTCGGACAGTTTTGGGATTTTTGCGTTTTCGGGTGTCAGATGAATTTTTCTGCTGGCGGTGATAATTTATCTGCAAAGTAGACTTGCCAAGCTTTCCAGGGAGTCCAGTTTTGTAATTTATCGACATCGACGTTGCCCTGTAGAAATTGCCAAACCCACACCACACGATGGCCCAAAAGTTCCATTTCGGACAGTTTTGGCATTTTTACATTTTCGGGCGTCAGATGAATTTTTCTGCCGGCGGTGATAATTTATCTGCAAAGTAGACTTGCCAAGCTTTCCAGGGAGTCCAGTTTCGTAATTTATCGACGTCGACGTTGCCCTGTAGAAATTGCCAAACCCACAACACACGATGGCCAAAAGTTCCATTTCAGACAGTTTTGGGATTTTTGTGTTTTCGGGCGTCAGATGAATCTTTCTGCGGGCGGTGATAATTTATCTGCAAAGTAGACTTGCCAAGCTTTCCTTGGAGTGCAATTTCTAAATTTATCGACGTCGACGTTTCCCTGTAGAAATTGCCAAACCCACACCACACGATGGCCAAAAAGTTCCATTTCGGACTGTTTTGGGATTTTTGCGTTTTCGGGTATCAGATGAATTTTTCTGCGGGCGATGATAATTTATCTGCAAAGTAGACTTGCCAAGCTTTCCAGGGAGTCCAATTTTGAAATTTATCGACATCGACGTTGCCCTGTAGAAATTACCAAACCCACATCACACGATGGCCCAACAGTTCCATTTCGTATAGTTTTGGGATTTTTACTTTTTCAGGCGTCAGATGAATTTTTCTGCCGGCGGTAATAATTTATCTGCAAAGTAGACTTGCCAAGCTTTCCAGGGAGTCCAATTTTGTAATTTATCGACGTCGACGTTGCCCTGTAGAAATTGCCAAACCCACACCACACGATGGCCCAAAAGTTCTATTTCGGACAGTTTTGGGCTTTTTGCGTTTTCGGGTGTCAGATGAATTTTTCTGCGGGCGGTGATAATTTATCTGCAAAGTAGACTTGCCAAGCTTTCCAGGGAGTCCAGTTTTGTAATTTATCGACATCGACGTTGCCCTGTAGAAATTGCCAAACCCACACCACACGATGGCCCAAAAGTTCCATTTCGGACAGTTTTGGGATTTTTACATTTTCGGGCGTCAGATGAATTTTTCTGCCGGCGGTGATAATTTATCTGCAAAGTAGACTTGCCAAGCTTTCCAGGGAGTCCAGTTTCGTAATTTATCGACGTCGACGTTTCCCTGTAGAAATTGCCAAACCCACACCACACGATGGCCCAAAAGTTCCATTTCGGACAGTTTTGGGATTTTTACGTTTTCGGGCGTCAGATGAATTTTTCTGCGGGCGGTGATAATTTATCAGCAAAGTAGACTTGCCAAGCTTTCCAGGGAGTCCAGTTTCGTAATTTATCGACATCGACGTTGCCCTGTAGAAATTGCCAAACCCACACCACACGATCGCCAAAAGTTCCATTTCAGACAGTTTTGGGATTTTTGTATTTTCGGGCGTCAGATGAATTTTTCTGCGGGCGGTAATAATTTATCTGCAAAGAGACTTGCCAAGCTTTCCAGGGAGTCCAGTTTCGTAATTCATCGACGTCGACGTTGCCCTGTAGAAATTGCCAAACCCACACCACACGATGGCCCAAAAGTTCCATTTCGGACAGTTTTGGGATTTTTGCGTTTTCGGGCATCAGATGAATTTTTCTGCGGGCAGTGATAATTTATCTGCAAAGTAGACTTGCCAAGCTTCACAGGGAGTCCAGTTTCGTAATTTATCGACGTCGACGTTGCCCTATAGAAATTGCCAAACTTACACCACACGATAGCCAAAAAGTTCCATTTCGGACAGTTTTGGGATTTTTGCGTTTTCGGGCAACAGATGAATTTTTCTGCGGGCGGTGATAATTTATCTGCAAAGTAGACTTGCCAAGCTTTCCAGGGAGTCCAATTTTGTAATTTATCGACGTCGACGTTGCCCTGTAGAAATTGCCAAACCCACACCACACGATGGCCCAAAAGTTCTATTTCGGACAGTTTTGGGATTTTTGCGTTTTCGGGTGTCAGATGAATTTTTCTGCTGGCGGTGATAATTTATCTGCAAAGTAGACTTGCCAAGCTTTCCAGGGAGTCCAGTTTTGTAATTTATCGACATCGACGTTGCCCTGTAGAAATTGCCAAACCCACACCACACGATGGCCCAAAAGTTCCATTTCGGACAGTTTTGGCATTTTTACATTTTCGGGCGTCAGATGAATTTTTCTGCGGGCGGTGATAATTTATCTGCAAAGTAGACTTGCCAAGCTTTCCAGGGAGTCCAGTTTCGTAATTTATCGACGTCGACGTTGCCCTGTAGAAATTGCCAAACCCACACCACACGATGGCCAAAAGTTCCATTTCAGACAGTTTTGGTATTTTTATGTTTTCGGGCGTCAGATGAATTTTTCTGCGGGCGGTGATAATTTATCTGCAAAGTAGACTTGCCAAGCTTTCCAGGGAGTCCAGTTTCGTAATTTATCGACGTCGACGTTTCCCTGTAGAAATTGCCAAACCCACACCACACGATGGCCCAAAAGTTCCATTTCGGACAGTTTTGGGATTTTTACATTTTCGGGTGTCAGATGAATTTTTCTGCCGGCGGTGATAATTTATCTGCAAAGTAGACTTGCCAAGCTTTCCAGGGAGTCCAGTTTCGTAATTTATCCACGTCGACGTTGCCCTGTAGAAATTGCCAAACCCACACAACACGATGGCCAAAAGTTCCATTTCAGACAGTTTTGGGATTTTTGTGTTTTCGGGCGTCAGATGAATCTTTCTGCGGGCGATAATAATTTATCTGCAAAGTAGACTTGCCAAGCTTTCCTTGGAGTGCAATTTCTAAATTTATCGACGTCGACGTTGCCCTGTAGAAATTGCCAAACCCACACCACACGATGGCCGAAATGTTCCATTTCGGACAGTTTTGGGATTTTTGCGTTTTCGGGTATCAGATGAATATTTCTGCGGGCGTTGATAATTTATCTGCAAAGTAGACTTGCCAAGCTTTCCAGGGAGTCCAATTTTGAAATTTATCGACGTCGACGTTGCCCTGTAGAAATTGCCAAACCCACACCACACGATGGCCCAACAGTTCCATTTCGTACAGTTTTGGGATTTTTACTTTTTCGGGCGTCAGATGAATTTTTCTGCCGGCGGTGATAATTTATCTGCAAAGTTGACTTGCCAAGCTTTCCAGGGAGTCCAGTTTCGTAATTCATCGACGTCAACGTTGCCCTGTAGAAATTGCCAAACCCACACCACACGATGGCCAAAAGTTCCATTTCAGACAGTTTTGGGATTTTTGTGTTTTCGGGCGTCAGATGAATTTTTCTGCCGGCGGTGATAATTTATCTGCAAAGTAGACTTGCCAAGCTTTCCAGGGAGTCCAGTTTCGTAATTTATCGACGTCGACGTTTCCCTGTAGAAATTGCCAAACCCACACCACACGATGGCCCAAAAGTTCCATTTCGGACAGTTTTGGGATTTTTACGTTTTCGGGTGTCAGATGAATTTTTCTGCGGGCGGTGATAATTTATCTGCAAAGTAGACTTGCGAAGCTTTCCAGGGAGTCCAGTTTTGTAATTTATCGACGTCGACGTTGCCCTGTAGAAATTGCCAAACCCACACCACACGATGGCAAAAAAATTCCATTCCGGACAGTTTTGGGATTTTTGCATTTTCGGGCGTCAGATGAATTTTTCTGCGGGCGGTGATAATTTATCTGCAAAGTAGATTTGCCAAGCTTTCCAGGGAGTCCAGTTTCATAATTTATCCACGTCGACGTTGCCCTGTAGAAATTGCCAAACCCACACCACACGATGGCAAAAAATTTCCATTCCGGACAGTTTTGGAATTTTTGTGTTTTCGGGCGTCAGATGAATTTTTCTGCGGGCGGTGATAATTTATCTGCAAAGTAGACTTGCCAAGCTTTCTAAGGAGTCCAGTTTCGTAATTTATCGATGTCGACGTTGCCCTGTAGAAATTGCCAAACCCACACCACACGATGGCCGAAAAGTTCCATTTCGGACAGTTTTGGGATTTTTGCGTTTTCGGGCAACAGATGAATTTTTCTGTGGGCGGTGATAATTTATCTGCAAAGTAGACTTGCCAAGCTTTCCAGGGAGTCCAGTTTCGTAATTTATCCACGTCGACGTTGCCCTGTAGAAATTGCCAAACCCACACCACACGATGGCCAAAAGTTCCATTTCAGACAGTTTTGGTATTTTTGCGTTTTCGGGCGTCAGATGAATCTTTCTGCGGGCGATAATAATTTATCTGCAAAGTAGACTTGCCAAGCTTTCCTTGGAGTGCAATTTCTAAATTTATCGACGTCGACGTTGCCCTGTAGAAATTGCCAAACCCACACCACACGATGGCCGAAAAGTTCCATTTGGGACAGTTTTAGGATTTTTGCGTTTTCGGGCGTCAGATGAATTTTTCTGCCGGCGGTGATAATTTATCTGCAAAGTAGACTTGCCAAGCTTTCCAGGGAGTCCAGTTTCGTAATTTATCGACATCGACGTTGCCCTGTAGAAATTGCCAAACCCACACCACACGATGGCCAAAAGTTCCATTTCAGACAGTTTTGGGATTTTTGTGTTTTCGGGCGTCAGATGAATTTTTCTGCGGGCGGTAATAATTTATCTGCAAAGAGACTTGCCAAGCTTTCCAGGGAGTCCAGTTTCGTAATTCATCAACGTCGACGTTGCCCTGTAGAAATTGCCAAACCCACACCACACGATGGCCCAAAAGTTCCATTTCGGACAGTTTTGGGATTTTTGCGTTTTCGGGCATCAGATGAATTTTTCTGCGGGCAGTGATAATTTATCTGCAAAGTAGACTTGCCAAGCTTCACAGGGAGTCCAGTTTCGTAATTTATCGACGTCGACGTTGCCCTATAGAAATTGCCAAACTTACACCACACGATCGCCAAAAAGTTCCATTTCGGACAGTTTTGGGATTTTTGCGTTTTCGGGCTACAGATGAATTTTTCTGCGGGCGGTGATAATTTATCTGCAAAGTAGACTTGCCAAGCTTTCCAGGGAGTCCAATTTTGTAATTTATCGACGTCGACGTTGCCCTGTAGAAATTGCCAAACCCACACCACACGATGGCCCAAAAGTTCTATTTCAGACAGTTTTGGGATTTTTGCGTTTTCGGGTGTCAGATGAATTTTTCTGCTGGCGGTGATAATTTATCTGCAAAGTAGACTTGCCAAGCTTTCCAGGGAGTCCAGTTTTGTAATTTATCGACATCGACGTTGCCCTGTAGAAATTGCCAAACCCACACCACACGATGGCCCAAAAGTTCCATTTCGGACAGTTTTGGCATTTTTACATTTTCGGGCGTCAGATGAATTTTTCTGCCGGCGGTGATAATTTATCTGCAAAGTAGACTTGCCAAGCTTTCCAGGGAGTCCAGTTTCGTAATTTATCGACGTCGACGTTGCCCTGTAGAAATTGCCAAACCCACAACACACGATGGCCAAAAGTTCCATTTCAGACAGTTTTGGGATTTTTGTGTTTTCGGGCGTCAGATGAATCTTTCTGCGGGCGGTGATAATTTATCTGCAAAGTAGACTTGCCAAGCTTTCCTTGGAGTGCAATTTCTAAATTTATCGACGTCGACGTTTCCCTGTAGAAATTGCCAAACCCACACCACACGATGGCCAAAAAGTTCCATTTCGGACTGTTTTGGGATTTTTGCGTTTTCGGGTATCAGATGAATTTTTCTGCGGGCGATGATAATTTATCTGCAAAGTAGACTTGCCAAGCTTTCCAGGGAGTCCAATTTTGAAATTTATCGACATCGACGTTGCCCTGTAGAAATTACCAAACCCACATCACACGATGGCCCAACAGTTCCATTTCGTATAGTTTTGGGATTTTTACTTTTTCGGGCGTCAGATGAATTTTTCTGCCGGCGGTAATAATTTATCTGCAAAGTAGACTTGCCAAGCTTTCCAGGGAGTCCAATTTTGTAATTTATCGACGTCGACGTTGCCCTGTAGAAATTGCCAAACCCACACCACACGATGGCCCAAAAGTTCTATTTCGGACAGTTTTGGGATTTTTGCGTTTTCGGGTGTCAGATGAATTTTTCTGCTGGCGGTGATAATTTATCTGCAAAGTAGACTTGCCAAGCTTTCCAGGGAGTCCAGTTTTGTAATTTATCGACATCGACGTTGCCCTGTAGAAATTGCCAAACCCACACCACACGATGGCCCAAAAGTTCCATTTCGGACAGTTTTGGGATTTTTACATTTTCGGGCGTCAGATGAATTTTTCTGCCGGCGGTGATAATTTATCTGCAAAGTAGACTTGCCAAGCTTTCCAGAGAGTCCAGTTTCGTAATTTATCGACGTCGACGTTTCCCTGTAGAAATTGCCAAACCCACACCACACGATGGCCCAAAAGTTCCATTTCGGACAGTTTTGGGATTTTTACGTTTTCGGGCGTCAGATGAATTTTTCTGCGGGCGGTGATAATTTATCAGCAAAGTAGACTTGCCAAGCTTTCCAGGGAGTCCAGTTTCGTAATTTATCGACATCGACGTTGCCCTGTAGAAATTGCCAAACCCACACCACACGATCGCCAAAAGTTCCATTTCAGACAGTTTTGGGATTTTTGTATTTTCGGGCGTCAGATGAATTTTTCTGCGGGCGGTAATAATTTATCTGCAAAGAGACTTGCCAAGCTTTCCAGGGAGTCCAGTTTCGTAATTCATCGACGTCGACGTTGCCCTGTAGAAATTGCCAAACCCACACCACACGATGGCCCAAAAGTTCCATTTCGGACAGTTTTGGGATTTTTGCGTTTTCGGGCATCAGATGAATTTTTCTGCGGGCAGTGATAATTTATCTGCAAAGTAGACTTGCCAAGCTTCACAGGGAGTCCAGTTTCGTAATTTATCGACGTCGACGTTGCCCTATAGAAATTGCCAAACTTACACCACACGATAGCCAAAAAGTTCCATTTTGGACAGTTTTGGGATTTTTGCGTTTTCGGGCAACAGATGAATTTTTCTGCGGGCGGTGATAATTTATCTGCAAAGTAGACTTGCCAAGCTTTCCAGGGAGTCCAATTTTGTAATTTATCGACGTCGACGTTGCCCTGTAGAAATTGCCAAACCCACACCACACGATGACCCAAAAGTTCTATTTCGGACAGTTTTGGGATTTTTGCGTTTTCGGGTGTCAGATGAATTTTTCTGCTGGCGGTGATAATTTATCTGCAAAGTAGACTTGCCAAGCTTTCCAGGGAGTCCAGTTTTGTAATTTATCGACATCGACGTTGCCCTGTAGAAATTGCCAAACCCACACCACACGATGGCCCAAAAGTTCCATTTCGGACAGTTTTGGCATTTTTACATTTTCGGGCGTCAGAGGAATTTTTCTGCGGGCGGTGATAATTTATCTGCAAAGTAGACTTGCCAAGCTTTCCAGGGAGTCCAGTTTCGTAATTTATCGACGTCGACGTTGCCCTGTAGAAATTGCCAAACCCACACCACACGATGGCCAAAAGTTCCATTTCAGACAGTTTTGGTATTTTTATGTTTTCGGGCGTCAGATGAATTTTTCTGCGGGCGGTGATAATTTATCTGCAAAGTAGACTTGCCAAGCTTTCCAGGGAGTCCAGTTTCGTAATTTATCGACGTCGACGTTTCCCTGTAGAAATTGCCAAACCCACACCACACGATGGCCCAAAAGTTCCATTTCGGACAGTTTTGGGATTTTTACATTTTCGGGTGTCAGATGAATTTTTCTGCCGGCGGTGATAATTTATCTGCAAAGTAGACTTGCCAAGCTTTCCAGGGAGTCCAGTTTCGTAATTTATCGACGTCGACGTTGCCCTGTAGAAATTGCCAAACCAACACCACACGATGGCCAAAAGTTCCATTTCAGACAGTTTTGGGATTTTTGTGTTTTCGGGCGTCAGATGAATTTTTCTGCCGGCGGTGATAATTTATCTGCAAAGTAGACTTGCCAAGCTTTCCAGGGAGTCCAGTTTCGTAATTTATCGACGTCGACGTTTCCCTGTAGAAATTGCCAAACCCACACCACACGATGGCCCAAAAGTTCCATTTCGGACAGTTTTGGGATTTTTACGTTTTCGGGTGTCAGATGAATTTTTCTGCGGGCGGTGATAATTTATCTGCAAAGTAGACTTGCGAAGCTTTCCAGGGAGTCCAGTTTTGTAATTTATCGACGTCGACGTTGCCCTGTAGAAATTGCCAAACCCACACCACACGATGGCAAAAAAATTCCATTCCGGACAGTGTTGGGATTTTTGCATTTTCGGGCGTCAGATGAATTTTTCTGCGGGCGGTGATAATTTATCTGCAAAGTAGATTTGCCAAGCTTTCCAGGGAGTCCAGTTTCATAATTTATCCACGTCGACGTTGCCCTGTAGAAATTGCCAAACCCACACCACACGATGGCAAAAAATTTCCATTCCGGACAGTTTTGGAATTTTTGTGTTTTCGGGCGTCAGATGAATTTTTCTGCGGGCGGTGATAATTTATCTGCAAAGTAGACTTGCCAAGCTTTCTAAGGAGTCCAGTTTCGTAATTTATCGATGTCGACGTTGCCCTGTAGAAATTGCCAAACCCACACCACACGATGGCCGAAAAGTTCCATTTCGGACAGTTTTGGGATTTTTGCGTTTTCGGGCAACAGATGAATTTTTCTGTGGGCGGTGATAATTTATCTGCAAAGTAGACTTGCCAAGCTTTCCAGGGAGTCCAGTTTCGTAATTTATCCACGTCGACGTTGCCCTGTAGAAATTGCCAAACCCACACCACACGATGGCCAAAAGTTCCATTTCAGACAGTTTTGGTATTTTTGCGTTTTCGGGCGTCAGATGAATCTTTCTGCGGGCGATAATAATTTATCTGCAAAGTAGACTTGCCAAGCTTTCCTTGGAGTGCAATTTCTAAATTTATCGACGTCGACGTTGCCCTGTAGAAATTGCCAAACCCACACCACACGATGGCCGAAAAGTTCCATTTGGGACAGTTTTGGGATTTTTGCGTTTTCGGGCGTCAGATGAATTTTTCTGCCGGCGGTGATAATTTATCTGCAAAGTAGACTTGCCAAGCTTTCCAGGGAGTCCAGTTTCGTAATTTATCGACATCGACGTTGCCCTGTAGAAATTGCCAAACCCACACCACACGATGGCCAAAAGTTCCATTTCAGACAGTTTTGGGATTTTTGTGTTTTCGGGCGTCAGATGAATTTTTCTGCGGGCGGTAATAATTTATCTGCAAAGAGACTTGCCAAGCTTTCCAGGGAGTCCAGTTTCGTAATTCATCGACGTCGACGTTGCCCTGTAGAAATTGCCAAACCCACACCACACGATGGCCCAAAAGTTCCATTTCGGACAGTTTTGGGATTTTTGCGTTTTCGGGCATCAGATGAATTTTTCTGCGGGCAGTGATAATTTATCTGCAAAGTAGACTTGCCAAGCTTCACAGGGAGTCCAGTTTCGTAATTTATCGACGTCGACGTTGCCCTATAGAAATTGCCAAACTTACACCACACGATCGCCAAAAAGTTCCATTTCGGACAGTTTTGGGATTTTTGCGTTTTCGGGCAACAGATGAATTTGTCTGCGGGCGGTGATAATTTATCTGCAAAGTAGACTTGCCAAGCTTTCCAGGGAGTCCAATTTTGTAATTTATCGACGTCGACGTTGCCCTGTAGAAATTGCCAAACCCACACCACACGATGGCCCAAAAGTTCTATTTCGGACAGTTTTGGGATTTTTGCGTTTTCGGGTGTCAGATGAATTTTTCTGCTGGCGGTGATAATTTATCTGCAAAGTAGACTTGCCAAGCTTTCCAGGGAGTCCAGTTTTGTAATTTATCGACATCGACGTTGCCCTGTAGAAATTGCCAAACCCACACCACACGATGGCCCAAAAGTTCCATTTCGGACAGTTTTGGCATTTTTACATTTTCGGGCGTCAGATGAATTTTTCTGCCGGCGGTGATAATTTATCTGCAAAGTAGACTTGCCAAGCTTTCCAGGGAGTCCAGTTTCGTAATTTATCGACGTCGACGTTGCCCTGTAGAAATTGCCAAACCCACAACACACGATGGCCAAAAGTTCCATTTCAGACAGTTTTGGGATTTTTGTGTTTTCGGGCGTCAGATGAATCTTTCTGCGGGCGGTGATAATTTATCTGCAAAGTAGACTTGCCAAGCTTTCCTTGGAGTGCAATTTCTAAATTTATCGACGTCGACGTTTCCCTGTAGAAATTGCCAAACCCACACCACACGATGGCCAAAAAGTTCCATTTCGGACTGTTTTGGGATTTTTGCGTTTTCGGGTATCAGATGAATTTTTCTGCGGGCGATGATAATTTATCTGCAAAGTAGACTTGCCAAGCTTTCCAGGGAGTCCAATTTTGAAATTTATCGACATCGACGTTGCCCTGTAGAAATTACCAAACCCACATCACACGATGGCCCAACAGTTCCATTTCGTATAGTTTTGGGATTTTTACTTTTTCGGGCGTCAGATGAATTTTTCTGCCGGCGGTAATAATTTATCTGCAAAGTAGACTTGCCAAGCTTTCCAGGGAGTCCAATTTTGTAATTTATCGACGTCGACGTTGCCCTGTAGAAATTGCCAAACCCACACCACACGATGGCCCAAAAGTTCTATTTCGGACAGTTTTGGGATTTTTGCGTTTTCGGGTGTCAGATGAATTTTTCTGCTGGCGGTGATAATTTATCTGCAAAGTAGACTTGCCAAGCTTTCCAGGGAGTCCAGTTTTGTAATTTATCGACATCGACGTTGCCCTGTAGAAATTGCCAAACCCACACCACACGATGGCCCAAAAGTTCCATTTCGGACAGTTTTGGGATTTTTACATTTTCGGGCGTCAGATGAATTTTTCTGCCGGCGGTGATAATTTATCTGCAAAGTAGACTTGCCAAGCTTTCCAGGGAGTCCAGTTTCGTAATTTATCGACGTCGACGTTTCCCTGTAGAAATTGCCAAACCCACACCACACGATGGCCCAAAAGTTCCATTTCGGACAGTTTTGGGATTTTTACGTTTTCGGGCGTCAGATGAATTTTTCTGCGGGCGGTGATAATTTATCAGCAAAGTAGACTTGCCAAGCTTTCCAGGGAGTCCAGTTTCGTAATTTATCGACATCGACGTTGCCCTGTAGAAATTGCCAAACCCACACCACACGATTGCCAAAAGTTCCATTTCAGACAGTTTTGGGATTTTTGTATTTTCGGGCGTCAGATGAATTTTTCTGCGGGCGGTAATAATTTATCTGCAAAGAGACTTGCCAAGCTTTCCAGGGAGTCCAGTTTCGTAATTCATCGACGTCGACGTTGCCCTGTAGAAATTGCCAAACCCACACCACACGATGGCCCAAAAGTTCCATTTCGGACAGTTTTGGGATTTTTGCGTTTTCGGGCATCAGATGAATTTTTCTGCGGGCAGTGATAATTTATCTGCAAAGTAGACTTGCCAAGCTTCACAGGGAGTCCAGTTTCGTAATTTATCGACGTCGACGTTGCCCTATAGAAATTGCCAAACTTACACCACACGATAGCCAAAAAGTTCCATTTCGGACAGTTTTGGGATTTTTGCGTTTTCGGGCAACAGATGAATTTTTCTGCGGGCGGTGATAATTTATCTGCAAAGTAGACTTGCCAAGCTTTCCAGGGAGTCCAATTTTGTAATTTATCGACGTCGACGTTGCCCTGTAGAAATTGCCAAACCCACACCACACGATGGCCCAAAAGTTCTATTTCGGACAGTTTTGGGATTTTTGCGTTTTCGGGGGTCAGATGAATTTTTCTGCTGGCGGTGATAATTTATCTGCAAAGTAGACTTGCCAAGCTTTCCAGGGAGTCCAGTTTTGTAATTTATCGACATCGACGTTGCCCTGTAGAAATTGCCAAACCCACACCACACGATGGCCCAAAAGTTCCATTTCGGACAGTTTTGGCATTTTTACATTTTCGGGCGTCAGATGAATTTTTCTGCGGGCGGTGATAATTTATCTGCAAAGTAGACTTGCCAAGCTTTCCAGGGAGTCCAGTTTCGTAATTTATCGACGTCGACGTTGCCCTGTAGAAATTGCCAAACCCACACCACACGATGGCCAAAAGTTCCATTTCAGACAGTTTTGGTATTTTTATGTTTTCGGGCGTCAGATGAATTTTTCTGCGGGCGGTGATAATTTATCTGCAAAGTAGACTTGCCAAGCTTTCCAGGGAGTCCAGTTTCGTAATTTATCGACGTCGACGTTTCCCTGTAGAAATTGCCAAACCCACACCACACGATGGCCCAAAAGTTCCATTTCGGACAGTTTTGGGATTTTTACATTTTCGGGCGTCAGATGAATTTTTCTGCCGGCGGTGATAATTTATCTGCAAAGTAGACTTGCCAAGCTTTCCAGGGAGTCCAGTTTCGTAATTTATCGACGTCGACGTTGCCCTGTAGAAATTGCCAAACCAACACCACACGATGGCCAAAAGTTCCATTTCAGACAGTTTTGGGATTTTTGTGTTTTCAGGCGTCAGATGAATTTTTCTGCCGGCGGTGATAATTTATCTGCAAAGTAGACTTGCCAAGCTTTCCAGGGAGTCCAGTTTCGTAATTTATCGACGTCGACGTTTCCCTGTAGAAATTGCCAAACCCACACCACACGATGGCCCAAAAGTTCCATTTCGGACAGTTTTGGGATTTTTACGTTTTCGGGTGTCAGATGAATTTTTCTGCGGGCGGTGATAATTTATCTGCAAAGTAGACTTGCGAAGCTTTCCAGGGAGTCCAGTTTTGTAATTTATCGACGTCGACGTTGCCCTGTAGAAATTGCCAAACCCACACCACACGATGGCAACAAAATTCCATTCCGGACAGTTTTGGGATTTTTGCATTTTCGGGCGTCAGATGAATTTTTCTGCGGGCGGTGATAATTTATCTGCAAAGTAGATTTGCCAAGCTTTCCAGGGAGTCCAGTTTCATAATTTATCCACGTCGACGTTGCCCTGTAGAAATTGCCAACCCCACACCACACGATGGCAAAAAATTTCCATTCCGGACAGTTTTGGAATTTTTGTGTTTTCGGGCGTCAGATGAATTTTTCTGCGGGCGGTGATAATTTATCTGCAAAGTAGACTTGCCAAGCTTTCCTTGGAGTGCAATTTCTAAATTTATCGACGTCGACGTTTCCCTGTAGAAATTGCCAAACCCACACCACACGATGGCCCAAAAGTTCCATTTCGGACAGTTTTGGGATTTTTACGTTTTCGGGTGTCAGATGAATTTTTCTGCGGGCGGTGATAATTTATCTGCAAAGTAGACTTGCGAAGCTTTCCAGGGAGTCCAGTTTTGTAATTTATCGACGTCGACGTTGCCCTGTAGAAATTGCCAAACCCACACCACACGATGGCAACAAAATTCCATTCCGGACAGTTTTGGGATTTTTGCATTTTCGGGCGTCAGATGAATTTTTCTGCGGGCGGTGATAATTTATCTGCAAAGTAGATTTGCCAAGCTTTCCAGGGAGTCCAGTTTCATAATTTATCCACGTCGACGTTGCCCTGTAGAAATTGCCAACCCCACACCACACGATGGCAAAAAATTTCCATTCCGGACAGTTTTGGAATTTTTGTGTTTTCGGGCGTCAGATGAATTTTTCTGCGGGCGGTGATAATTTATCTGCAAAGTAGACTTGCCAAGCTTTCCTTGGAGTGCAATTTCTAAATTTATCGACGTCGACGTTTCCCTGTAGAAATTGCCAAACCCACACCACACGATGGCCAAAAAGTTCCATTTCGTACTGTTTTGGGATTTTTGCGTTTTCGGGTATCAGATGAATTTTTCTGCGGGCGATGATAATTTATCTGCAAAGTAGACTTGCCAAGCTTTCCAGGGAGTCCAATTTTGAAATTTATCGACATCGACGTTGCCCTGTAGAAATTGCCAAACCCATACCACACGATGGCCCAAAAGTTCCATTTCGGACAGTTTTGGGATTTTTGCGTTTTCGGGCAACAGATGAATTTCTCTGCGGGCGGTGATAATTTATCTGCAAAGTAGACTTGCCAAGCTTTCCAGGGAGTCCAGTTTCGTAATTTATCGATATCGACGTTGCCCTGTAGAAATTGCCAAACCCACACCACACGATAGCCGAAAAGTTCCATTTCGGACAGTTTTGGGATTTTTGCGTTTTCGGGCAACAGATGAATTTTTCTGTGGGCGGTGATAATTTATCTGCAAAGTAGACTTGCCAAGCTTTCCAGGGAGTCCAGTTTCGTAATTTATCGACGTCGACGTTGCCCTGTAGAAATTGCCAAACCCACACCACACGATGGCCAAAAGTTCCATTTCAGACAGTTTTGGTATTTTTATGTTTTCGGGCGTCAGATGAATTTTTCTGCCGGCGGTGATAATTTATCTGCAAAGTAGACTTGCCAAGCTTTCCAGGGAGTCCAGTTTCGTAATTTATCGACGTCGATGTTGCCCTGTAGAAATTGCCAAACCCACACCACACGATGGCCAAAAGTTCCATTTCAGACAGTTTTGGGATTTTTGTGTTTTCAGGCGTCAGATGAATTTTTCTGCCGGCGGTGATAATTTATCTGCAAAGTAGACTTGCCAAGCTTTCCAGGGAGTCCAGTTTCGTAATTTATCGACGTCGATGTTGCCCTGTAGAAATTGCCAAACCCACACCACACGATGGCCCAAAAGTTCCATTTCGGACAGTTTTGGGATTTTTACGTTTTCGGGTGTCAGATGAATTTTTCTGCGGGCGGTGATAATTTATCTGCAAAGTAGACTTGCCAAGCTTTCCAGGGAGTCCAGTTTCCTAATTTATCGACGTCGACGTTGCCCTGTAGAAATTGCCAAACCCACACCACACGATGGCCTAACAGTTCCATTTCAGACAGTTTTGGGATTTTTACATTTTCGGGCGTCAGATAAATTTTTCTTCTGGCGGTGATAATTTATCTGCAAAGATACTTGCCAAGCTTTCCAGGGAGTCCAGTTTCGTAATTTATCGACGTCGACGTTGCCCTGTAGAAATTGCAAAACCCACACCACACGATAGCCGAAAAGTTCCATTTCGGACAGTTTTGGGATTTTTGCGTTTTCGGGCAACAGATGAATTTTTCTGCGGGCGGTGATAATTTATCTGCAAAGTAGACTTGCCAAGCTTTCCAGGGAGTCCAATTTTGTAATTTATCGACGTCGACGTTGCCCTGTAGAAATTGCCAAACCCACACCACACGATGGCCCAAAAGTTCTATTTCGGACAGTTTTGGGATTTTTGCGTTTTCGGGCGTCAGATGAATTTTTCTGCGGGCGGTTATAATTTATCTACAAAGTAGACTTGCCAAGCTTTCCAGGGAGTCCAGTTTCGTAATTTATCGACTTCGATGTTGCCCTGTAGAAATTGCCAAACCCACACCACACGATAGCCGAAAAGTTCCATTTGGGACAGTTTTGGGATTTTTGCGTTGTCGGGCAACAGATGAATTTTTCTGCGGGCGGTGATAATTTATCTGCAAAGTAGACTTGCCAAGCTTTCCAGGGAGTCCAATTTTGAAATTTATCGACGTCGACGTTGCCCTGTAGAAATTGCCAAACCCACACCACACGATGGCCCAAAAGTTCTATTTCAGACAGTTTTGGGATTTTTGCGTTTTCGGGTGTCAGATGAATTTTTCTGCTGGCGGTGATAATTTATCTGCAAAGTAGACTTGCCAAGCTTTCCAGGGAGTCCAGTTTCGTAATTTATCGACGTCGACGTTGCCCTGTAGAAATTGCCAAACCCATACCACACGATGGCCCAAAAGTTCCATTTCGGACAGTTTTGGGATTTTTGCGTTTTCGGGCATCAGATGAATTTTTCTGCGGGCGGTGATAATTTATCTGCAAAGCAGACTTGCCTAGCTTTCCAGGGAGTCTAGTTTCGTAATTTATCGACGTCGACGTTGCCCTGTAAAAATTGCCAAACCCACACCACACGATGGCACAAAAGTTCCATTTCGGACAGTTTTGGGATTTTTGCATTTTCGGGCATCAGATGATTTTTTCTGCAGGCGGTGATAATTTATCTGCAAAGTAGACTTGCCAAGCTTTCCAGGGAGTCCAGTTTCGTAATTTATCGACGTCGACGTTGCCCTGTAGGAATTGCCAAACCCACACCACACGATGGCCAAAAGTTCCATTTCAGACAGTTTTGGGATTTTTGTGTTTTCGGGCGTCAGATGAATTTTTCTGCGGGCGGTGATAATTTATCTGCAAAGTAGACTTGCCAAGCTTTCCAGGGAGTCCAATTTTGTAATTTATCCACGTCGACGTTGCCCTGTAGAAATTGCCAAACCCACACCACACGATGGCCCAAAAGTTCCATTTCATATAGTTTTGGGATTTTTGCGTTTTCGGGCATCAGATGAATTTTTCTGCGGGCGGTGATAATTTATCTACAAAGCAGACTTGCCTAGCTTTCCAGGGAGTCTAGTTTCGTAATTTATCGACGTCGACGTTGCCCTGTAAAAATTGCCAAACCCACACCACACGATGGCACAAAAGTTCCATTTCGGACAGTTTTGGGATTTTTGCATTTTCGGGCATCAGATGATTTTTTCTGCAGGCGGTGATAATTTATCTGCAAAGTAGACTTGCCAAGCTTTCCAGGGAGTCCAGTTTCGTAATTTATCGACGTCGACGTTGCCCTGTAGGAATTGCCAAACCCACACCACACGATGGCCAAAAGTTCCATTTCAGACAGTTTTGGGATTTTTGTGTTTTCGGGCGTCAGATGAATTTTTCTGCGGGCGGTGATAATTTATCTGCAAAGTAGACTTGCCAAGCTTTCCAGGGAGTCCAATTTTGTAATTTATCCACGTCGACGTTGCCCTGTAGAAATTGCCAAACCCACACCACACGATGGCCCAAAAGTTCCATTTCATATAGTTTTGGGATTTTTGCGTTTTCGGGCATCAGATGAATTTTTCTGCGGGCGGTGATAATTTATCTACAAAGCAGACTTGCCTAGCTTTCCAGGGAGTCTAGTTTCGTAATTTATCGACGTCGACGTTGCCCTGTAAAAATTGCCAAACCCACACCACACGATGGCACAAAAGTTCCATTTCGGACAGTTTTGGGATTTTTGCATTTTCGGGCATCAGATGATTTTTTCTGCAGGCGGTGATAATTTATCTGCAAAGTAGACTTGCCAAGCTTTCCAGGGAGTCCAGTTTCGTAATTTATCGACGTCGACGTTGCCCTGTAGGAATTGCCAAACCCACACCACACGATAGCCGAAAAGTTCCATTTCGTACAGTTTTGGGATTTTTGCGTTTTCAGGCAACAGATGAATTTTTCTGCGGGCGGTGATAATTTATCTGTAAAGTAGACTTGCCAAGCTTTCCAGGGAGTCCAATTTTGTAATTTATCGATATCGACGTTGCCTTGTAGAAATTGCCAAACCCACACCACACGATAGCCGAAAAGTTCCATTTCGTACAGTTTTGGGATTTTTGCGTTTTCGTGCAACAGATGAATTTTTCTGTGGGCGGTGATAATTTATCTGCAAAGTAGACTTGCCAAGCTTTCCAGGGAGTCCAGTTTCGTAATTTATCCACGTCGACGTTGCCCTGTAGAAATTGCCAAACCCACACCACACGATGGCCAAAAGTTCCATTTCAGACAGTTTTGGTATTTTTGCGTTTTCGGGCGTCAGATGAATCTTTCTGCGGGCGATAATAATTTATCTGCAAAGTAGACTTGCCAAGCTTTCCTTGGAGTGCAATTTCTAAATTTATCGACGTCGACGTTGCCCTGTAGAAATTGCCAAACCCACACCACACGATGGCCGAAAAGTTCCATTTGGGACAGTTTTGGGATTTTTGCGTTTTCGGGTATCAGATGAATATTTCTGTGGGCGATGATAATTTATCTGCAAAGTAGACTTGCCAAGCTTTCCAGGGAGTCCAATTTTGAAATTTATCGACGTCGACGTTGCCCTGTAGAAATTGCCAAACCCACACCACACGATGGCCCAACAGTTCCATTTCGTACAGTTTTGGGATTTTTACTTTTTCGGGCGTCAGATGAATTTTTCTGCCGGCGGTGATAATTTATCTGCAAAGTTGACTTGCCAAGCTTTCCAGGGAGTCCAGTTTCGTAATTTATCGACGTCTACGTTGCCCTGTAGAAATTGCCAAACCCACACCACACGATAGCCGAAAAGTTCCATTTCGGACAGTTTTGGGATTTTTGCGTTTTCAGGCAACAGATGAATTTTTCTGCGGGCGGTGATAATTTATCTGCAAAGTAGACTTGCCAAGCTTTCCAGGGAGTCTAGTTTCGTAATTTATCGACGTCGACGTTGCCCTGTAGAAATTGCCAAACCCACACCACACGATGGCCAAAAGTTCCATTTCAGACAGTTTTGGGATTTTTGTGTTTTGGGGCGTCAGATGAATTTTTCTGCGGGCGGTAATAATTTATCTGCAAAGAGACTTGCCAAGCTTTCCAGGGAGTCCAGTTTCGTAATTTATCGACGTCGACGTTGCCCTGTAGAAATTGCCAAACCCACACCACACGATAGCCGAAAAGTTCCATTTCGTACAGTTTTGGGATTTTTGCGTT